>CM016492.1:4128550-5328550 GCA_002890555.2 Lagenaria siceraria | reverse complement strand
TGTAGTTGAGACCAAAACGAACTGCATATCCACTTGCCCATTCAAAATTATCCAAAAATGACCATGCAAAGTATCCATTTACCTTTACGCCAGCCCTATAATAAGAAAAATGTCATATACTGGCTACACGAAAAAAATCTTTAATATATTTCAAGTGATTATTCAAAACTTCTTTTAATTACTACATCCCACGTGAAAAAGATATGGAGACCTCTCAAAGATATAACATAGCTTACATTCTCATTTAATTTTAAGATAAAATTTCATGTTAATTTAATATGGTATCAGAGCCTATGAAATCCATGCAACCATGCGGTCTAAAACGAAAAAAAGAAAAAATCGACCTAAGAATGGTCAACTCAAAGAGACACTATTTTGAATGGACGTGTTGATCCCAAATTAAAAAATAGTAGAAATCTCACAATTTTTATCGAGAGATGGAACCCATGTTTATCTAAAAGCATATCAAAGGGAGACATAATTTTGGCTTTTGATACTTACTTGATTGCTTCGTGAACACTGTGAAGATGGCCGTGATGGTACTTGACTCTAGCCTTGTCCATGATCATTTCCTCAGAAGGGGGTCCTTCAATTTCGAGATATCCTACAAACATGTGTTTTTAAATAATTAAAGAAAGGAGTAATTAATTAGGAATGTTTTCAAATATAAAAAAATGAACCAAACTATTTACAAATATAATTTTTTTTTATTGTCTATCAGTGATAGACTGCGATAGAATTGTATCACTTAAGCGATAGACTTCTACTTCTATCACTATCTATTGCTCAAGCAATAGAATTCTATTGCGATCTATCGCTAATAGACAATGAAATTTTTCTATATTTGTAAATAGTCTGATTTTTTTCTCTTTATAGTAGTTTTCCATTTATGTGCATTTTTTCAAATATATTCTTTTTAAAAATATTTAGTTGTATCCTCGATTGCACCTATTTTTGTGCATTCCATCAAAGTGTTAAATCAAGAGTTGTCATGTTGCAAATTCTTCTTTTTTTTTAAAGAAAAATTTAATATTTTTTTCCCATAACGTGATTGAAGTGGATGCATAAGCTACACTTAAGTATTGTTCTTTTTTTTTTTTTAAACGTAGGTTTTCTATTCATACCATTCTCTGTGACATAGATCTCTGGATCTTTGTATTTGTTTTTTGTATAGATCAATAAATCTTTCAATCCTTGTGGATAAACAGCAAGCCAAGATATTGCACTAAACTATATACATATTAAACAAAGTCAAAGCAAATTGTTAGATGAAGATAAATGGATAATAATGAAGAATTTTACATGTAAATTACCTTGGGACCAATTGGAATTCCATCACGATCAGCTGCAATCCAAAAACATTACAAAATGAGTAATCAAAATACTTCAATAACAAAACATGCAAATGCTAGCCTTTAGACAATAAAGGCCAACAAGATTGACTCGTGAACAAATTTGATGATCAAACTATTAAAGGCAAAACAAGATGAATAAAAAAGAAAAAAGAAAAATCAGTTGAATATAGATGAAGTTGATTATCCAAGAAGTAATTTTAGTAATTAAATTAAAATACATACTTGAAAGATCAGCACGATAATCTGTCAAGTAACTTGGTTGTGGACCAGGTGCATTGGGATTGTCTTTTGCATAATTAGCAGTGTAGTAATTTAATCCAAGGAAATCAATTGATCCTTTAATAGAAGCACTTTCTTCATCTGAAAACTTTGGTAATCTCTCTTTTACCAACTCCCTCATAATAGGTGGATAATCTCCATATGTTATTGGATGCAAGAACCTATACAATGTATTTAATATTCTAGTTGATTTATCTTAAAAAGAGTTACAATCTATTATAACATTTCTCTAATTTTCATTTTTTTTACGAAGCATGTAAATTTTTATTCAAAATTAAAAAAAAAAAAAAAAAAAACGAGTTTTAAAAGATACTTTTTCTTTTAGTTTTCAAAACTTGACTTTGTTTTTCAAAATATTGGTAGAAAGTTGGTAACAAAACAAATAAAGTTATAGATGTAAGGAATGATCGTAAACTTAAAGTATGTTTGGGAGTGGTTATGAAATGGTCATAAATCACTTTCGTCTTTTTCAAAATCACTCAAAAACATGCATGCTTTTAATCATTTAAAATAAATTTTGATCATATGAAATTGCATTGAAAAGTATAAAATTAAATATTAAATTAATTTTGCGTGATTAAAGACATGTTTGTAGTGATTTTGAACATGATAAAAGTTGTTTTAACAACTGACAATAAAGATGCGCTTAGTTCCTCTTTCGTAAATCCTCCGTTTGGTAGACGACTTAGGCATTCTCTTGCTGCTATAGTTAGTACCCTTGATGTTTTGATTGCACGCTATCTGAACGTAAGTCTGAAGTATCCTTGGTTTTGTTTGGTTTGGTTGGGCTGACTGTTGTTTTGATTTTGTGATTGGTTTTCATGATTTTGTTTTTGTTATTTTTTTTATGTTGTGGATGGGTTGTGAAAACTATAATCCTTTCTGTTATATAACGGTATGATTTTCTGTTTGGCTGGTCTTTTGATTCTTCCATGACAGATATTGTTAGTGTTTTAGTTGGTAAATAATATTTTCTTTATTTTGTTATTCTCTTTGTCACTGATTTTGGGAATATTTGGAGGGAAGATTTGTTTTTTTTGTGGGTTTTATTTTTCTTTCCTTATATGGGTTCCTTTTTAGTAGTGCTCTAGGAAGAGCGGTGATGAAGTTTATGGGGTGTGACGGCGCCAAAATAAAAAAGGAATGAAGAACTAATTCAACAGAAGAAAAAGAGATGTACGTGATGATAGATGCGTTGTAAAAGGTGAGGTTTTCAACGGTCCTGTTTCGATTGAGGTACAGAACTCACTAGTTGATAGCAAATGAAAAGAAGGTGAAGTTATTGTAAAGTGCATCAGTTTCAGGGGGAGCCTGAGATTGTCGACTCATCAACTGCAACATCAGAGTTAGGGGGAGTCTAACTTGAACACTAGAATACAATTTGATGCAAACTGATGTATGGAATCTTAGTCAAAGTGTATTTTGTAGAACTTAGTTTTTTCTAGTGGATTCCTTTTCACCCAAGCTCTATGCCTCTAGATGTAAGTGATAATTCACTGAACTATGTTATCAATTTTGTGTGTTCTCTTCTTTTATTTGTTGGTGTCAGTTTAATTGTTAGTGACATCTGGTCTTTCTTGTGTACGGGTTGGAGGATTCAATATTTCAGATGTGATTTTGGATTTACTTGTCGAAATCCTTATGTTGTCTTAAATAAAATAATAGCTAAAGAGGGAGTTTATTGGAGTTCTGAATTGGTTGTATTTATTTAAGAGTGTTTGGAGTTGTTGTTGCTCTGGTTTGGTGGTTACCTCAAAAATGTCTCATGGGATGTTTCTCAAGATGTCATTTATGCAAATTTAGTGCCCGTTTGGAATGACTTTCGACTAAGTGTTTATAAACAGTTTTTTTGCACTTACACTTATTTAAATACTTAAAAAATCAATCCAAACACACTTTTATTCTTTCCTTATTTGGAATATTCTACACTGTTATTTCCTTGAGATGTTTTCCTTATTTATGGTCTGTTGAATTTGAATGGGTTTATTTTCCTTTATTCCATTGTCCCTATTTAAGTGAAAGTGATTCTCTTGTTAGGGTTGTCACTTTTGTGGAAAGGGTGAAGTACGATTATGTTTGGTGGCCGAACAAAAAGGTGTCTGTGATTCGAAAGTTTGTGAAGCAAGAATTTTATTCAATGTTTGACGCATGTTGTTTCGTTTTCCTTGAAGCTGAATTAATCTTTAGAAGAGATTCTCATCTTTAGGGGATCTTAAGGCATCGTTGAGTGAGAAGGAGTTCTCAAACTTAGGGGAAATCTAAGTTCATCAAGTGAAATGGTCTTCATTTGAAGTGGAAAGATAACCATTGGGTGAAAAGTAGTCTCATACTTAGGAGAATCCTAAAGCATCGTTGCTTGAGAGAGAGTCTCATACTTAGGGAGGAGCCTAAGTAATCATTCACTAATATTCACAACTTAGGGGAAGCATAAGTTCTATTGAGAAGGAGTCTCACATCTGGGGGAGCCTAGGTGGTCAATAACAAGTTAGGCTATGTGTGTCACTATATTTGTCATTACTTTACATATAAGTATAACGTTGTAAACTCTTGACTTTGCATATTAGTGAATTTATCTTTCTTAGGCACAGCGACCCCAAACTTAGATGGTATATTACTGAATTATGTTACCAAACTCCGTGTGTTTCTCTACTTCTTTACTTCTACACTTTATTTGTTGTCTCTATGATTGTCAGGCCTTTCTGTTGAACACTTGTGTTCTAGGTGACAGGTCACCTTAATTTCACAAACAAAAATTATAAAACTAAAGAAAAACGTAGTTTATATATGCATGTGTAATTTTATTTTTAATTTTACCATTTTTAGAAAGAAAAACATGTTTTTGTTTTTCAATTTTTTTCTACGAGTTTAGGTGTTCTTTGAGAAATGTGAAAACTATATAATTATCACATTGAGAAGAAACAAGCATAAATTAAAACAATTAAAAAAAAAATGTATTTGGTCTAAGGTCTCATTCGAAAACCATTTTTGTTTATAGTTTTATGTTTTTCAAATGTATTTATTAAGTTTTTCCTGAGTTTCACAAGTCAAATTTCAAAAACAAAATTTGTTTTTTAATTTTTTTTAAAGTAGGTGTAATAAAGCAGTAAAACTATAAGTTGGATTAGTGTGTTTATAAGATTAATTTCTAAAAATAAAAAAATAATAAATAAATAAATTGTTGTTTTTAAATATAGAAAAATTAGTCAAACAATTTACAAATATAGAAAAATTTTACTGTCTCAGCAATGGACTGCGATAGAATTCTATCGGTTGAGCGATAGACAAACGATAGAAGTCTATCACTCAAGCAATAGAATTTTATCGCGGTCTATCGTTCATAGACATTGAAATTTTTCTATATTTGTAAATAGTTTGATATTTTTTCTGTTTATAATTATTTCTCTAAAAAAAATATTAGCAAACAATTAAACTTAAGACGAATAAATCTTTGGTTATAATGAATAGAAATTTTGCTTACCAGCCAAGAACAAAATCAAGTGTTCTAATTGCAGCCTTTTCGTCTGCCTCACTATTTGAATATGGAGCATACCAAAGTGTCGCTAATGTGATGCCAATCTTACCCTTTTGATATGCCTTCAAAATCCCATAATTAAAGATGAAAAAATCTAAAATGATTAAAGTTCAATATATAGATATATATAGATATTGAAATAGTTTGAAAACCCTCTTCAAAGTATAGTTCATTTTAATTTCTTACATGCATTGTCAACATCCATATGAAGGGAGCTTTGAAAATACATAAAATGATTTACTAAATGTATAACTTTAATCCATTAATACCTATTTTTTATAACTTGAAGAGAACGTTACTTAATCGTTTTAAAGTTTGCAAATCTTAAGGTTAGAAAACCTGATATTTTGTTTTGTAAACTTTGACAGCAGCCGCATGAGCGAGAAGTTGATGATGACCAACGATGTATGGTTCAGTGCCAGAATCTCCATCAAGACAATGAAATGGTTGCCAAGAAGAACATCTACCGGGAGCATTGGCTCCTTGGGCATAGCTTCCCATGCTGAAGTTCCATGGCTCATTGAGGGCGATCCAATGCTTTACTCTATCTCCAAATTCTTTAAAGCAAAGTTCAGCATAGTCTCGAAAATCATCCCTATAATTGATTTTTAAAAACATATCAATTTTTTTTCAAATTAACGCTTCACATTTTTAGAATCCAAGAGTTTGTTTTAGAATATTTGAATATATAGTTTATGTTTCTAGGAAAACAAACAAGCAAACACATAGAATAAATTTGTATTATTTTTTTACAAACAACTTGATAAAAACGAATAGAAAATAATGAAAATAAAAGGAAAGTTACTATAAACACAAAAAATATCAAACTATTTACAAATATAGAAAAATTTCATTGTCTATCAGTGATAGACCGCGATAGAATCCTATCGCTTTCTATTGCTAAAGTAAATAAATTCTATCGCTTGAGCGATAGAAAACGATAGAATTCTATCGCGGCCTATCAATGATAGACTGTAAAATTTTTCTATATTTATAAATAGTTTGGTTCATTTTTCTATATTTGAAAACATCCCAAAATAAAACTAGTATAAAATGAAAACATCATTTGTATGGTTTAAACATCATTTGTAATTTAAATGCAAACTCTAACTAACTTAGCCATCAGGGGATAGGCACCGATAGAAGTCTATGAGAGTCTACCAGTGATAGAAATGATAGAAGTCTATCACTAATAAATGCTGACAGAAGTCTATCAATGTCTATTAGTATTTTTTATTTTTTTTTTGCTATTTTCTATAAATAGTTTGACATTTTTTCTATCGGTAAAAGTTTTCCTAGCCATTCTTTAGTAATTTTGTTAAGGTTAAAAATTGAATCTTTTTTGTCGATTATAATACTTTTGTTCGAAAATATTGCAGTTTCATACCTTATTATTGCATGAGAATATGAATTTTTCACACTTACACAATTTGATGTCCTCTAAAACCTCCATATTCATCTTCTAAAGCTTGGGGAGTGTCCCAATGAAAAATGGTGACATAGGGCTGGATGTCTAAGAAATTAAGAGTGTGAATACTAATAAAATTAAATCCTTAAAATCAAAATAATTGAGATATTAATTATAATAATACCCACCATTTGCAAGTAGTTCATCGGTGAGATTGTTGTAGTATTGAATTCCTTTCTTGTTCACTCCCCCACTAAGTTTTCCCTCTATAAATGAAAGTATAAGGAAAATTTTTACCGATAAAAAAAATGTCAAATTATTTTTAAAAAAATAGCAACAAAACAAAATACTGATAGACATCTATCAGCATCTATCAGCATCTATTAGTGATAAAATTTTATCATTTTTATTATTGATAGATCATGATAGACTTTTATCAGCGTCTATCACAACTATCTAAAAAATTTGCTATTTTGTGTAAATAGTTTCCTTATTTTTCTATTTTTAAAAATTTTCCAAAGTATATGGTAAGAAATGTAAAATAAATAAGACACGTCTGAGTAGATTAATGATCCACAAAATGAGTAATGTTTTATTTTTTTTTAGGGGAAGTTTTAAAAATAGAAAAATTAGTTTCTATCAGTATTTTTTTTGCTATTTTATGTAAATAGTTTGACATTTTCTTTATTTGTGAAAATTTTCCCTTTTTTTTTAAGACAAATTCTATTTTCAGATTTTCTTTATTGAGGGGTTGTATTTGTATATTATATTTCTTTAACAAATTTAAAAGTAATTTTATAAAATTTAAATTGAGTAGTCGACTAAAAATATACAAATTACTTTTCTTGAAAAAGAAAAAACATTTAGAACATATCAAAATAATTATGGAAAACGTGAGAGAAAATTAAGGGTTAATTAATTATTTGGACAACTAATTGAAAATGGTTTTTAAATTATTTTCAATGCCCCATTTGGTGATTTGTTTTATCTTTTTTAATATTTAGCCTTTAAACCTCACTTCGATCTACTCATTTCTATATTTTGTTGACTATCTTTTATGAATATTTTCAAAATCTATATTAGAATTTGAAAATTATAAAAAGATTTTTTTTAAAAAAAATATCATTTTCGAAAATTGGCTAAAAATTTCATGTGTATATAGAAAATGTAAAAATTTGTATAATTTTTAAATATCAAATAATTACCGCACAGAATTTAAACACATCGCTTTGAGCGATGAAATTTTTCAATATTTGCATTAAAATTTACTTATAGACTAAATTTGGGAAGAAAACACACAGCTTCAGTTATATGACAAAAACTTTAATACTTAAAATATTGACAAAAGGTAATTTCAAACATCTTATATATTTACAAGCCTATTATTTCTTAATATATTTTTTTATTTTCTATTTGAATAATAAAAAATAATATATAATTTTAAACAATAACTCAATCCTTTTTTCTTACTTGGCAAAACTCTAGACCAAGAAATTGAGAATCGGTAAGCATTCAGACCCATTTTCTTCAAAATAGCAACATCGTCCTGCGTTAAGAAGAATTTATCGATTAGTTTTTAATAAATATAAGTAATAAAAATGACTTCTGAAATAAATGTTACCTAACACACAGACAATAGATGTCACACAAAATGTCACAACAATTTACGAGACATAAACATGATTACAAAAGATAGTGGAAGAACATAACACAAGGTTCAGTGACCCAATTCGGTGCAATATCACCTACGTCTGGGTGGCAGTGTGCCTAGGAAAGAAAACTTCACTAATATAAATGTTAAGCAATTATAGTTGTACTTATCTGTAAACAAGTGACACACGTAGAGCTTAACTCCTTGAATGATCACATAAGCTCTCCCTAGATGTGAGGCTCCCTCTCAGTAACCTTAGGCTCCTCCTAAGTATGTGGGTTTTAGTGAAGAACACTTAGACTCCCTCTAAATGTGAGACTCCCTCTGGTTGTGCCTTAGGATCCCTCCAAGTGTGAGAACTATTCTCACTAAGTCTTATCTTTCCTTTTGACAAGTGAAGGTCACTCCACTTGATGTACTTAGGCTCTCCCTAAGTTTGAGAATCTCATTGATCCCAAATTTCTACACTAAATTAGAAACCATTACTAAGATTTAACCTACAATAACTTTGCTGACTTTTATACTTTTAGAAGAATTTCAGCAGCATAACAACGCTACCACAACAAAACCCAACATTTATTTTGACACCTCAATGACATTCAACATCAAACTCCTTCTAGATAGGTTTACTAGAGTTTCCAAAAAACTAATATTAAAAATATAAACTCATGGCAAGCCAAAAATACATGTGGCCTCAAAAGAAGATTAGACATCAAAACCTTAAGTCGAAGAAACAAAAGAAAAGTTCATAGAGCGGAAATCTATCAAATGCATTATCAAAAGTTTCTAGTGTCCATGGCTACCTACCAATCCCCCATCAACCGCCCTACACACTTTGGCTTTTACCTAAAAATTAAAATGTTCATGGAACAGGTGAGTATTTAAAATACTCAGTAACTACACTATCGGGGTCAGGTTATGTATACACATACAACATGGTTCATGCTTTTCTAGTGGGACCTATACCTTTCTTCTAGAAGATATAATTTTCCTCTTCAAGGCGTTAACATAGACAATTACCATTCCTCTGTTCCTCTATTCCTCTCCCAACATAGAAATATTGTAGACATCTTTTAGAGTTTGAGCCCAGTTAACTATATGTTGGCTCCAAATTAATGGGGTCGAGTTTCGCCGACAATATCTCGGGTTCCTCTAGATGTACATCAATTTTCTCAAAGAGATAATTGCCATAAACATCGTTCTTAGTTTTCATGAAACATACAAATGCATGAGATCCCATATTCATTTTCATGCTTTCATGAAATGCAACATAAATTACTGCAACCTTGTATAAATATAAGACTTCATAGTTCCTTCCCTTCTAAATTTAAATCATGGTCTGTGCATTAGGAAAAATTCATGGTTCTATAACATTCACCACATCCATCAATCATACATATAACACATTTATCATGTCATGCAAATCAGACTAAAATTCACACAGAGACTATCCTATCAACGCACAGTTCCCAATCTAGCCTAAAAATTCTAGTAGTAAGACCACTTACCTTGAATATAAGCCCAAATAACAACTTAAAAGCACCTAAAAAGTGATTTATTTACTCTTAATTTAGGAATGCTTTTATTGGTTTTGATGTTGTTTGCTAGTGGTTTTCAGGTAATAATGAAGAAACAAGTTGTGGAAGCCAAAAGAACCAAACTGAGCCAAAACCGGATGAAAAAGTGAAGAAAAAGGAAAAATCCCTAAAATAGGGCAGCGCCGCGGCACTAAGGTGGTGCTGCCTCAACACTAAAACCTGAGAGCACCATGTTTGAGACAAGTCGAGAGCGCCGCAGTGCTGAGGCGGCATTGCAGCGTGACGCTTGGGGGTAGTTTTTTATGACCCATGGCATCGCGGTGCTAGTCCACAGCGCTACAATACTAGCTATCCTAAATTGAAAATTCTGTATTTTTTGAAAGTTTTTAGGTTGCAAGTTTGAAAAATTTTATAAATTAGGAGGTGTTCAGCAGTCTTAATCACAATATATCATAGCCTAAAAGTGTGAAATTGCTATCAAATTAAGAGAAAATTTGTTAGAGAAGGTTGGAGGTTGTTCGAGACCATGAGGTGCCGACCGAGTAGAAATTGACGAAATTCATCAATTGGGAGCAATTTGAGAGTCTTGTCTTCCTAAGTTTCTCTTTCACTTTTCTCTTATGCTTAAGAATTCATTGAAAATTATGTATTTGATGACTATGTGTGACTAAATTCTTAGTTTTAGGATGTTGATGAATTTAATTATGAACTTATGTTGATTATTTAGCATTTTGAATGATATGTTTTTCAATGTTATTGTGTTTCATTCTCTATTGATTGATCATCAATGAATGTTTGGTTAAATATATGATTGAGTGGTTGTATGTTTAATTGGATCTATAGCATTAAATCTCCATCAATCTTTCATGAAAATAACTAGGTTGATAGAGAAAATTGTTATTAACTATGTCTAATACTATGCTTCTTAACTTGGTTTCAAGAAATTAGTAATCAATTAGGTTGCATAAGAAAAGTTATTTTTTGAGAGAAAATATCCAGATAATAGTTTCTACACTTGGACACTTTACTCAGGTATAATTTTCCATGAAAATCTAGATATCACATAAGGGATTGATTAAAGAAACTCAACACCCTAGAACACTTGTATCTCTTGATTTTCACTTATCTTTACTTTCTTTTCCTGTTTTCAAAATTTAATCACAAACTCGATTTCGATTCTTTAAATAAAGTTGATTCAATTCTAGAATAGCTAGGCAATTAAACCGTACAATAGTCCTCAGTGGAACGATACTCGGTCTTGACCGTTTTATATTACAACTTGACCCGTGCACTTGTGGTTGTCGCTATCAACAACCAAATAATCTTCTTCCTGACTTAGAGTAATCTTGGATCAAGGCTCCTAACACACAAATCACAACAAACTTAACTTCAAACTTTAGGGCCTCATTCCAAAACACACTTTTAACTTATAACAAAACCTCTCATTACTTATCCAACACGTGGCTTGATCCAAAACCACTTTGAAACTTCAACTCAGTGGCCCAACCTAAACATAGACCACAACCAAAAATTATAAACTTAGTTTACAGTACCCTTAACACTACAACTGGCCATGAAACCTCAAATACTTGCTAATCTTGCCGAAATCGATCCAAAACTTGCAGGCCAGCACACTTTTGACTTCAAAACTCCTCCAAAACTTGAATCTAAAACAGAAACTCAATGGCCATCAATCAAAGACTTTGATTCACCAACCTAAAATCCCAAAACACAGTGGGTAATCTCGATTTCAAACCAATGCATATGGGTGATTAATAACTTGAAGAAAATCCCAACAAAACTCACCCACCACCGAACTTCGGCAACAGCTGAAACTAGTGACTGGCCAACGATGACAAGGGCAGCCAGCGACGTGTCGAGGTGGTAAAAACGATGGCGGATTATTCAACAAATCCCTAGAGAGAGAAACTATGAGAGAAAGGTAGAGATTTAGAGAAAGAAGGGTGGAGATGAAACTACATATGCTACATGTGAACGGCCGGCGAGGAAAACGGCGAGACCCAATTGCTGCGAGCATTTGAGTGGTGATCGGCGTCAGATCAGCGACGATGTGAAGCTTCTTGAGAGAGAGAGAGAGATAGAGAGAGTGTGTGTAAGACCTACCTCACAATCGGTAGGAACTAGCGGAATGCCTGACGGAGCGACGACGAGACACAACTCGACGACGTACTTCGCAAGACGATCGGTGGTGAGACAAGAGCGAGCGAGAGTGATTGGGAACTTTAAATATAAGTAGCAGACAAGGAAAGAATATCTTTCAAAAGGAAAATCGATATTTCACATAATAATGAAAAATATCGCAAATAAGGCAAACATGATTTTCCCAACAAAAAAAAAAATAAACAGCAGAATCAACAATGCACTGTGGAACATATCCTGTGTGAGGTATCAAATGCAGAAACACCTTGAGAGACAATTCACAATCCAGATAACAAAAGAAGCTACAACAACAACTATCTTAAACAAATATAGCTAACATCAAAATCAAATCTCTAACAACTTCAATAATAAACAATAAAATAAAACCTAAACATTTTCATTTCATTTATGTACCTTATAGCGATGGTATTGATCAATAGCTATATCTCCATTGCTGTTATCATAAATTTTCTCTGCAATTTTACAAACAATGAAGTAAGTATTTTTTTTTTTTCATTTTTTAATGTTTGGTTTATTTTTTTGAATTTAGACATTATTTATACAAACTATATAAACCTTTTCCTCTAAAATTATTTTTAACTTCATACTTAAAGTTTTAAAAGTTTTCATAAAGGAACATAAAGTTTTAAAAGTTTTCATAAAGGAACGGTTGCGAGTCTAACAACTAGGTCCAAAATATTAGCAAATATAACCCAATAAAAAAGAATTTACATATATAGTAAAATTTAGATATAGGTTTTGGAGTTTATTGGTGATAGATCATATCGTTATTAAGAGTCTATCAACCGTAAAATCTAACACTAATAGAAGTCTATCAGCGATAAAGTCTATCACTGATAGATTTTGCAATATTTGTAATTCTTTAAGAATGTTGCTATACACTTAATTATTTTATTGAAAGTAAAGCGACGACTAAAATTGGACAATTGAAAGTATAATGACTAAAATTGAACAAACTTCAAAGTATAGAGACTAAAATGATATTTTAGCTTTTTTTTTTTTTTTTTAATATTGTTGCATGACATAAAAAGAAGTAGGAAGAATTGCCCACATACTTAAAGTTACGTAAAGAAATCAACAAAGATAAAATAATACATATGACAATGGTAAAGCCAAAATGAACATAACTCAACTAACAAAAAATTTGTATAAACTACAACAAAACTATGATTCCATGACATTTAAAAACTATCACCATTAAAATTCGTGACTGTTATTTTCTGTAATGGTATCCCCTGCAACAGTATGAGCATCAATGACAGTTTTTGAAAATTTCATAATTGAACTTTCATTGACAATAAATAATATAATTGTCAAGAATGAACAATTTCTGACAATGATAAACTGTCATTGTCAAGTTTATTATGACATGTTATCATTGTCATCAATTTACTTAAAATTGGCCAATTGATGTAGTGTTATAGGTATTGACAACACTTAATAAAATATCAAAAAAGAATATATAATGACATTTTTTTCTTATCAAGAGTTTATGAACCATGACACTTCATTGTTAAGAATATTTGAACCATGACAAATGTTTTATGTTAACATATGTTCTATCACGACACATTTTTATTGTCACAAATTTCATATTTATAACACTTTTATATGGTCAATAAAATACATGTCTTGATAGTTTGTTATTTCTTTAAACCTTGTCATTACACATGTGATTTTTATCATCAACTAATTCTATTTTAACACAAAATTAGTACAAACATAAATAAGAACTTTCATATATAAGAATAAAGTTGATAACGTTTTTACAAAGAAACTAAATAGAAGGAAACTATTGAACGTTCCCAAAGGGACAAATACAAGTAAACTAATATAAAATTTTTACAAAGAAATTAAATATACAACAAGGTATTGCCATGATTTTAATATAGTACTTTAGTGAAGTGAAAAATTCTAAAATTTAACTCTTATAATACTACTACTACATCATGTTTTCTAGTCCATGATTTTACAAAAACCAAATCCATATGAATGCACATCACATGCCTTTTTCAACAATCTCAACAATAAATAATATGACTCAAACTCGTTAGAAGGAGTTAATAAAAGTTCACTAAGATGACACTCAATAATCTCACAAAATTTTTCAATCGTGACACTTATGACCCGTTTGAATTGACTGGAGAAAAAAAGTGTTTTTCAAAAAATTCATTTTTATTTAAACTCTTTTGATAAAAATTATTTAAAATACACTTTAAAATCTATTTTAAATGGTTGTCAAACACTTCAAATTTTTCCAAAATGACTTATTTTTTAAATTAAACACTTGAAAATACATTCCAAATACACTCTTATTTGTTTTTTCTAGTTTAATTTTTCATTTAACCATCAATTACTATATTAAAATCGTCCCTCTAGCCTTGATAGTGCATATGTGTGAAGACCAAGGACTGAATAAGCGTTTCTTGAAAAGAAAGGGGTTTTGTTCTTATTTTATTTTTTTAAAACATAATTCAATTAATTAATGACATTTAATAGATGTCATAAATCGTTGACAATTAAAAACGGTCATAAATGAACAAAAATATGAAAACTCCATTTCTTTTTTTTTTTTTTTTTTTTTTGCTAAAAATGCACATTTTTTTTATTTATTTATGACACCTTTTTTTCTCTCCCTCCTCAATTTGGTTACACTCTTATGTCATGAAAATCCACGTTTATTGTAGTAATAATAATGTTAGAAATTTGATTCCTCTATCCCGCATATTTTTTTTTAGAAAAATCAACCATGGTATATAACAAATAGAATAAATGGCCATCAAGGATAATTAATTATTATGATCTTCTTCAACAATACTTTAAATTTGTAGTTTTTTTTAGTAATAATTTTTAATTTCTATGTAGTCTTTAAGGATATCTTCCTCAAATTTTTGGACGAAACCTAACATAAAAAGTATAAAAAATAATCAAATTCCTAATAATAAACTATTATATATGATTTACAAGAGATTTTCAAAAAGAAAATAAATTACAAGAAATTAACATGCTAGGAGAAGGAGACCTGGGTGTTGGTGGGTAAAGGTATCCCAAATACTTGGTTCTTTTCCATCCTCATTAGCAGCACCTTCAAACTGACATTCAAAAGAAATGTAAAAAAGTAGAGTCTTCAAATAAAATCACTAAAAAAAAAAAAGAAAAAACCAAATATAGTAATAAATCATTCTTTTACTGTTAAAAACACATTTTCAAATTTTGTTTCTTATAGTATTTTGTTCCTCAAAATGAAAGATCTAATCTTTTGAAGTGTAAAACAATCGAATTCCATCGTAAAGTTTTACGAAACCGACAAATAAAGAAAACAAAAAAAGTAAAAAAATAGAAAATCGACATACATATTTACGTAGTTAACTAACAGTGTGTTAGCTACGTCCACAAGACAAAGAGAGTGTTTGATCTTTGGTAGAATATTAGAAGTGTAATTATCCCACCTCGGTTAAATTGAAGAATAGAGATGGACTCTAAGCCTATAAAAGAGTCCATGCCTCTAGTTTCAAGTCGTTCTAGTTAGAAACACTTTAAGCTTAGTGTGTTAACTCTAGTTTAATTTCCTTTATGTATTCTTTAATTTGAGAGTAGAAAAGGGTGTGAGTAGTATAAAAGCATTAAGAGAGTGCTCTTGTAATTGGGATTGGGAGAGAGAATTATTCCAATTTTTCACCTAGTGAATTTTTCTAGTCCGTGGTTTTCGTCCGAATTGGGAGTTTTTCACGTTAATTCGTTAATTCTTATATTTTCAGTTTTACCGTTTTTTTTTAATTTCTCTATTATTATTATTATTATTATTATTATTATTATTATTTTTTGCTTATTTATGTGATAGGAGTGAGGATTTTTCTAAAAGAGAACAATTTTGTGAATTAGAAAATAATGATAATAATAATAATAATAATAATAATAATAATAATAATAATAAAAGAAATCTCTAAGATAAAACACTAGCCGCCCACCCTTCAATTTTCATGATTTCACCTTTAACTCTCAAAGACGCCGGCTACCTCAGTTCTCCTTAAACCCTCACCAGACTTCCATGGCTCCACCATAGTCACCACCGATGGCGCGCATTCCGGCCACCTCAGTTCACGCTTCTAGACCTCCACTTCGAGTTCGAAATTGACCGCCACAAAGGTATTTATTATATATATATTTTGAAAAAACAACACAAGTATTTTAAGTTCATTGTGGCATGTGCAACACATTAGAGATTTACGTTGGGTGAGTCCAATTGATTTATACTGAGGGATAGCAATCATGCTAATTGAGTTGGGACAGATAAAAGGCACTAGCTAATCAAACCGAATGGGCTTGAATCGAAGCAGGCTGGTTCTGATTAAAAATCGAAACCGAGCTTAGTCAATTTTCAATGATTCACGTTTATTTTAAACCAGTCAATTCGGTTTAATCCCGTAAATATCTCTAATATCTAAATTTTAAGGTCAAAATTGTAAATAATCATAAAGTCAGCGAGACTCATAAAGATTTCGATAAACGTGTATATATATATAATAAGTCAAGAATAATAAATAATAATAATAAAATATTAGAGCTAACCTTTTGACAAATTGCATATTATGAAATAAGTCAAGAATAATAATAATAATAAAATATCAGAGGTAACCTTTTGACAATTTTAATGAATATTTTACATTTTATAACTAAATACAATGAAAACGTGCTTGTATTAATGGTTTTTATCATAGTATTAAATTTCCATCGATGTGTGATATTTTTATCATATTTCTCTATTTTCATGGATTCGATTTCAATATAAGAGATGAATCGATATTTCCATTATATCGTAGAAAAATTCATTAAATACAAAAAATGTAACCTTCAGAATCTTCAAAAGATTTTAATTTAGTTATCTTGAATTATTTGGGTGTTAATTTAGTAAAGATTTGAAAATTTGGATTTAATTCAAATTGAGATAATTAGAAGGGTTAATTGATTTTGTATTGGTTAAGATTTGAAATCTTGGAGTTAATTTGGAAAGGGATTTGAAATTTAAGATGGAAAAGAAATATATATATCAATGGATAAGGGTTTTTAAAAGGAAAAAGGAAGTGTATATATATGGGAAAGGGTAAAATATATATATATATATATTTTAAGTAGCCTAGCGTGCTAAAAGAAAGAAAAAAAAAAAAAAGAATTTCTTCTTCTTCATCTCTTCGTGGAAGCTGTCGCCATTCGTTAGCTCCAGCCGTGCCAGTCTCCACCGCTCGTTCATGCCCCAAACTCGGTCGCACACCACAAATTTTTTTGAACAAAATACCAGAGGAGAGTGGGATCAGGGAGTGTACCAGGACATTAGAACTAGGTTGACACCTCCGTAGCGCCCTCATCATACTCCGATGCCAATAGCGATGTATTATTAATGAAGAAAAATGTACAGAGAGCTAGAGATAAGCTCAAATCAAAAGGAAAACAGGCAGTGGCAAAAGGAAGGGATTACAAAAAAGACTTCCAATTTAAAAAAGTGGAAGAAGCATCGTAATTACAAAAAAGAGAAGATTTTGTACTCCATAAACCAGCCAAAGATATAATATCGTCCTATAGCTATTGTCACATACTACAAATTTAGTCCCTATAGTTTTGAAATTTAGTCTCTATTATTTGTAAAAAGTTAAGATTTAGTTCCTATAATTTGAAGAAAGTTAAAATTTAGTCACCATGGTTTGGAAAAAGTTAGAATTTAGTCTCTACTTTAGGGACTATTTCGGAGGATTTGATCAAATCATAACGACTAAACTCTAACTTTTTCAAACGACTAAATTTGCAATTTAACCTAAAAATGAAGTTTATGTAATGAAGTTACTTGCAAATGAAATGTTACTCTTTCTCACCTGATAAGCAGAAGATGCTGAGCCAAAAATGAAACCTTTAGGAAAGCTGCTTCTTTTTAATACATCAATAGAGTGTGGAGCTACAAGAAAGAGAAGAAATACAGAGCTAAGAAAGGCATCACTTTGTTTGAAACCCATCCTTTATTTTTTGTTTGGGGATAAGAGAATTCTTCTCCACACACTCCTCTTTATAAATGAAGGGTATGGGAAGCCATATAAGAAAAAGCTTGTCATTATTATTATATATTTACTTTTATCTTTATATTTCTAAGAACCATTCATTTAATCCTTTTTTATTTTCCATAGCTGTCCTTGGTCTTTTCTTTAGACAAAAAACAAATCATTGATTAAGAGTTAGCAAACGGTCCATGGCCTACAAGATAAGAAAAATTATTTTGATATAGTTAATGATATGGCCTACAAGGTAAGAGAAATCGTTTTCATATAATAATGAAATGAATTACTACGAAACGTCATGAAATCATCATTTATAAAAATTGGAAATACCCCTTTAAGATAGAGCATATGTTATTTTGTTTGTTGACAATAAGAGGAATAACTTATCTATCTTATAAAGACAACCTATGAAATCTCTTGATTTTTTTAATGTCTAATCCTCAATACGCCCCTCAAGATTGTGTCTTTTTGGGTTCATCATTCTTGGATCGGATCTTAGTTTTCGGATGGGACTGAATGCCTATTTGAACTTCATGTGATCTAATACCATATATTAGACAACACAAAGTTCCATCGTCTTAAAACTAATTGACTATGAGATGAGTAACTCGTCTATTTTATAAAGAGGATGAGGTTCCCTTAATTTTTCTAATGTGAAATGATTTCACCGAAGAATGTCCCGACCTTACTTATTTACACACATAAATGACTTCACATGTGTGAATGACTTAGGAAGAGTCAAAAATAACAATATAATTAATTGAATACACAAACTTTCTACCATATGAAGTTTTTCAAAGACATCATATCTTTCCATGATATCTTTTGGGTTTTGTTTTTTCTAATCATTAAATGATCATTTTCACATATTTGTACATTTCGTCTTGTTTTGGCACGTGTTTTCAAAACAAAAGCAATGTATTATGTATATCATTTAATTTTCAATGAAGGGTTTTTTCAATTTCACTTGAATGTGTTAACATTTACCTTACGTCTTGTTTCTAAAAACGAAAACTTGTTAGATATGTGATACGCATTTTCGATACCTCTTGGTGGAAAAATATATTAGTTTATTAAACCTACAGTACTATTCTATTTAGGGATGAATTGTGATTGAAAATATAGATGTTTTATTTTGATATCTGATTATGATGAAAATGTGGTTAAAGATATAGACTTTTGTTTCAATAATATATAGTCCATTGTCGGTTCTAACTGCCCTTTTGTGAGTGCAACTTCAGAATTGGTGGTTATGTAATTGTTAGTTTGCAGGTGCTGGTTAATGTACCACCTCGAGTTTAGGAGGGCGACATGAATGAATCGATATCACATCCGAATGAGAGGGATCCTGAAGACATGAAAGTATGGTTAAAAAAGGTTTAAAAGAAATGGAAATGACTACCTATACCAATAAGATGTATCTTCCTTTTGGTGGCTCAATCATAAGAACTTTAAAGTTAAACGTGTTTAGTTTGGAGCACTCATATATTGGGTGACCTCGTGAAATTTTCATAGGATGCATGTGAGTGAGGATAAATCATGTTGAAAGGACCCGTGTTGGTTTGTGGGGTCAACTTTCACTCTTAGAAGCATTCAATACAAGTAAGAATGACGTAATCTGGTCCCAAAGGAATGTTGGGGCCATCAAATGCCGAATCCTAGACTTGGGGCGGAGAAATTGATCCTAATTTTTCTATTTTCCTAAATATGTATAGCTGACAACTACAAAACATTAGTAACATTACTATAATTGACAGGTAAAAAACGTCAATAAAAGAATATAGATGGCTAATAAGTATCAAAAAAATAAAAACTTGGCAAAATTTTGAGATACTTAGTAGATAAAAACTGTCAATATTATTTTTGTTAATGGTTAAAAAGCGTCAACAAAGATTTATAGTTAACCTTTTTACCCATCAACTAAAATAAAAAGTTGACAATTTTTTAATACTTGACACTAGTATTATTGATCGTTTTTAATCATCAAGAACCAAATTTATAGTAGTGCAAGTATTTCTCTAGCTCTTAATTTTTCCTTCTCATTTTATCTTATCTTCCCTTTCTTTGTATTAATTAATTTATTTTATTTTATAAATTAAATATGTTTAAAATAAAATTTCAATCGATAAAAGTACAACAAAGTTCTTGTAAAAAAAAAAAGTACAATAAAGTCAGTTCAAAAAACTAATTCAAAAGCTATTACGACAATTATGAATCTAAAAAAAGGGAGTGAAACAGAAGAATATTTTTTTTTCAATATAGTTATTTTGAAAAACAAATTCCCACAAAAAAAACATTAATTTAGGCTCATTTGATAATTATTTAATTTTTAATTTATAGTTTTAAAAAAAGTTGTTTTCAAATATAAAAAATTGAGCCTAACTATTTACAAATATAGACAAATTCAACGATAGACAATAATAGAAGTCTATTGCTCAAGTGATAGAAGGATAAGTTGTTAGCTTTTTGGCCCTTAATCTCAAATTAATTCATTTTAATTAATTAATTAATTAATATTTTGATGATAACAAACTTGCTTTTATTTATTAACAATTTGAGTGTTTTGAAGTGTTCATTGCGTAGAGTTTGGAACAATGGTTCCAGCACAATTTGAATCACTCACATCGGAGTTCAAACGAAGAAAATATGGTCAAAACAAGCTTAACGGAAAAATACCCGATGTCGATGACTGGTGGCCAAATCATCAAAGTGAACCTACTAGAGGATGACAAGTGGAACAATAGATAAATGATACATGGTGGACTTTTGATTTTTGGATTAGTTTTAAAAAGAAAATAAATTTAAAAAGAAAATAAATTTAATATTATTATATATCTTTGTGTCTAACGGCTAGTTGCCTTTATAAGAAAATGAATTTAATATTGGTTTATGTTTGTTTTTAACGGCTAGTTGAGTTTAAATCTCCACCATTCAATTTTGTTTTAATATCACCCAATGGTCCAAATTTAATGTGATTTCCAACAACTTTCCTCTCTTTTTAAACACTTCATCTTCTCCAAATTTCACAACAACTTTTATTATTTTTCAATCCTCCATAATTCACCAAGTCATCATTTCTTGCTCTCTCTTCAAGCTTCAATTTTATTCTTTTCATCTTATTCTTGAAAGAGATATATTGTATTGTAGGATTGAATTGTTGAGTGCTACAAATTTGTAAATCTACTCTTTGAGAGAGTTTTCCTCATCTTGTTCTTCATTTCCAAACGTTTGTAAGGGTCGCCCTTGATCCCGAAAAAAGAGTTATTGTAACGGTTTGATCCTCAACCGAGGAAAGGATCGAGTTTGTTCTTGCACCCGAAAAAAGAATATTGTAGCGGTCCGAATCTAAGTCGTGGAAAGAGTCAAGACTTCTAGTGAAGTACCCAATGGGAGCTTGGGAAGTGGATGTAGGCTGGTTGTGCCGAACCACTATAAAATTCTCAGTGTCAATTTCTCTATCCCTCCCCTATTTATTTTTGTAATTAATTTGTTATTATATTTTATTGCATGAAATTAATTGCAAAATTTATTCCTTGAAATTAATTGGTCATATTTGTTTACTTTGATTGGTAGTTTCTTAAATTTGCATATCTTTTACCAATCTTATTATTATAATTAAATAGGGTGTTTGGAAGTGTTAGTTTTAATTTCTTGATTACTTTGGGTTGAATTTCTTTGCATGAAATTCTTGTTTAAATTATTTATTAGCAACACTTTAGGAAAAAATTTTCATTAGTTTGAAGAAACCTTATTCACCCCCCTCTAGGGTTGCTATATCGATCCTACATAAGTGATAGAAGTCTGTCGTGGTCTATCACTGATAGACTATCGTTGTCTATCGTTGAAACAATAGAATTCTATCGCAGTCTATCATTGAAACAATAGAATTCTATCGCAGTCTATCGCTGATCGACAGTGAAATTTTTCTATACTTGTAAATAGTTTGATATTTTTTCTATTTATAGTAAATTTCTTTTTAAAAATTAAGCCTATAAACACTCATTTTACTTCTAAATTTCTTGTTTTGTTATTTATGTTTTTAAAAACCAAACTAAGTTTTGAAAACTAAAAAAATGGTTTTTAAAAACTTGTCTTTTGTTTTTTAAGTCCGGCTAGAATTCAACTCTTTTACTGAGAAAGATGAAAACACAATAAGAAATGAAGAGGAAATAAGTTTAATTTTAAAAAACAAAAAACTAAAAACCAAGGGGCCGTTTGATAACCATTTGGTTTTTTATTTTTGATTTTTTAAAATTAAGCCTATAATCACCTCTCTATCTAAATTTCTTGGTTTGTTTTCTACTTTTTACCCATGTTTTAAAAAACCAAGTCAACTTTTGAAAACTAAAAAAAGTAGGTCCCGTTTGGTAACTATTTGATTTTTCATTTTTTTGTTTTTTAAAATTAAGGTTATAATCACCTTTCCCAGTTCTAAATTTCTTGCTTTGTTATCTACTTTATATCCATGTTTTAAAAAACCAAGTCAACTTTTGAAAACTAAAAAAACTTAATTTTGGTTTTGAAATTTGGCTAAGAATACAAATCTGATCTTA
The DNA here is from genome assembly GCA_002890555.2 of Lagenaria siceraria. Taxonomy (NCBI): domain Eukaryota; kingdom Viridiplantae; phylum Streptophyta; class Magnoliopsida; order Cucurbitales; family Cucurbitaceae; genus Lagenaria; species Lagenaria siceraria. The sequence continues at coordinate 5,306,012 of CM016492.1, read as the reverse complement.
AGAAAGATGTAAAATATGGTAAGAAATTAAGAGAAAATAGACTTAATTTTTAAAAACTAAAATAAAAAATGAAATGGTTACCAAACGGGACTATAGTTTTTAAAAACTTGTTTCTGTTTTTGGAATTCGGCTAAGAATGTAACTCTTGTATTTAAGAAAGATGCAAACTATGCTAAGAAAGGGAGAGGAAATAGACTTAATTTTCAAAAATAAAAAATGAAAAACGAAATGATTATCAAACCCCGCCCAATTAGTTTTTAGTTTTTTATTTTCAATTTTCAGTTTTAAAAAACGAATTTGTTTGGTAACCAATTGAATTTTCTGTTTTTTTTTTTAATTTTAAAAATGGTTTTAAAACTATTAAGAAATTTCAAAATCGAAAAAAAAAAAAAAAAACAATTGGTTTCAAAAAACAAGTTTTCGTTTTTGAAAATACACGATTTATATTTGAACGATGTCGTATAAGTTTAAAAGCTCCCTTGTGCTAGTAAGACTATTTGCCAAGTTTCCATCCTACTAGAGTTTGAGCCCTACCACTCAATCATCTTTCTTTTTTCTCTTTTCCATATATAGCGACAATTTTCTTTGTCCTTTTATTTCTTTTTCATTTTAGAATAAAAATTTCACATTTTATATGAAATTAAATGGCAAATAGTGTATATATATACACTTTTCGAAAAACATATTTTTTTTTACCCTTTAGTTCTACATCAATTATCGTTTATCCTTTTATTTCTTTTATGTTTTATAATAACAATTTTAGATTTTTATATGAAATTGAATGGTAAATAATGTTGATATTTTCTCATTTTAGTTCTCTTTATTTTTTTTTAAAGAAGAATATCATAAAGTTTTTTTGGAAATTACTATAAAAATAAAAATAAAAATTTCATTCATTTTTCTATATTTGAAAACAGCCCTAATTTATTTGAATGAGATTTAAATAAATAAATTATTTAATTTAAATGATATTCGAATTAAATAGATAATGAGAGAATTAATAATTTAATTTGAATGAGATTTAAATTAAAGAGATAACGGTAGAGAATAGATATTTAAATATGATTTAAATACTCAAATTCTTTTAATATGAAATATTAAATAAAATCTCCGAATAAGGGTTATTCGAGTAACCTTGTAGAGTTCTATAAATCGAGCCCTAAGGAGCCCTCATGTGATAGACTACAACAACCATTCTGCATAGATTTTCTCCAAAAAAACTTCTCTCAATTTTTAGAGCAGTATTATCCTTGTCAGAGAGAAAGATCTCGTGGAAAAGGAAGATTTCAAGGAGGAGATTATCGGTTCGAGGAGAAAATTTCGCTGTAATTACGTATTGGCAAAGGTATGATGCTTAACCTTCTTTTAGTTTTAAGTATTTTTAATTGTTTCAAGAAATCAAAAAACATGATTCCATGCTACAGGGTCAAAGCGTTCGATCCCTTCAGATATATAAATCTATTCAGTTGAAGAATCATTGTAGGAAAAAAAATGTTTTTTTTAAAAAAAAAAAGAATTATGGATTTTAGCCAAATCCAAATAAATTTAGGGACCAAAATAACTATTATACTGACTGGACCAAAAAATAATTTTTACAGATAGAAAAAATGTCAAACTATTTATAGAAAAAAAAATAGTGATAGACAGTGATAGACTTCTATTATTTCTATCATTGATAGACCCTAATAAACTTCTATCATTTCTATCATTGATAGAATAGACTTTTATCATATCACAACTATCTAAAATTTTTGTTATTTTGTGTAAATAGGTTTTTTTATTTTTTTATTTTTATTTTTATTATTATTATTATAAAAAATATAGAAAAAGAAGATGTGATATGTTGGCAGCCATCACATCTACTTTTTCTTACTTATTATTATATTATTATTATTATTATTATTATTATTATTATGTTATAATATCTATGTATTGTGTGTATGTGAGAGCTTGAAGTGGCTTCCAATTAAAATTAAAATTTCTTTTCTTTTTTTCTCTTTCTATAAATATTGTCTTGTTGTATCATGACAGTAACCTATTTTTTCTTATAATAATTATAATTAATTATAATTATATTTTATATTTCATTTAAATTAGTAATTATTATGATATTTTGATTTTTTTTCTATTTTATATTCTTATTTTTGTATTTAATATTTAACGATTTTTATTGTTGATTTAATCATTTTTCGTCCATGCTAGGTAACTAATCTTATTATGCTCATATTCTAACCCTTATTTGCATATATGACAAAATCAATAAAATTTAGAAGTTCAATTTTCTAGAATTTTTGAGTTGAAAAGTCGATTCTTTAGGAGTTCAAGATCGGTTTCTAATATGTTTGTATTAAAATTTTAATATGCTATTTTATATTTATGTAATTCATTATTATGATTTTGCTTATATATTGTTCGTATTAAATCTTATTTTATTTTTAATTAAAATTTATCTAAATTTTTAAATCTTATGTCAATTGAAAAAAAAAATCTTTAAATTAGATTTTCTGTGTTGCTGAACATTTAAAAATTAATGTATCATTTTAAAAGGCTTCTTAATTATTTTTTTAAGAATTTGGTTTTTGAACGCTTTTCTTAAAAAATTCCTACCATAAAATCTACAAATATCTAGGAGTCTGATTTCCTAGTTTCTTGAGGTGAGGGGTCATAATCTTTAGGTGTTTGAGATTTGATCCAACAAAAATGAGTTTATTTAAAAAAAAAAAATGACTTCATTTGTTAAAAAACGAATTTGAGAAATGATAATATTTTCTCATATTTTTGAGGTGAAGATTTTATCTTAAATTCTAAATATTCAAAATTAATGAAATTTTCCATTTATTTTTTAGGATCATAACTTTAAATATTGAAAAAATGAAGGGCAAAAAATCAGCAGAAAAGACTGTGGGAAAAAGAAAAGAAAAAATAAATAAAAAGAAGATGAGAAAAACTAAGAGAGAGAGAAAAGTGAGGTGATTAGTTAGGAGTTTAAAAAAGAAAAATGAGTTTTAAAATATATAATATTTAAGAAAATTATTATAAACACAATAAATTAAAAAAATTTCACTGTCTATCCAGAGCAATAAAAATCTATGACAGTAAAATTTTTTTATATCTATAATAGTTAACCTCATTTTTCAATATTGAAAAACAACTCTAATATTTATTAGTTTTAATTTTATTATTATTATTAATATAAAAAATAAAGAGAAAAAAATGTGATCTGATTGCAACCATCACATCTACTTTTTCTTACTTTATCATTATTATTACTATTATTATAATAATAAATGTGCACTGTGTGTTTGTGAGAGGTGCCCATCAACATTTTAATTTCTTTTTTCTTATAAATATTCTTGTGGTGTCACGTCAGTAACTTCTTTTTTTTTTTTTTTTTTTTTTTTTTTTTTTTTTTTACATCAATAATAATTATTTTTTTAATTTTATTTTATTTCATTTAAATTTTGTTCATTAATTTGATATTTTTTTTTAGAGGAGTTTTCAAATATAGAAAATTAAAATATTTACCAATATAACAAAAATTTACTGTCTATTAGACCGCGATAGACTACTATTTGTATCTATCTGTAGTCTATCGCAACACATGTAATAGTCTATCGCAGTCTATTGGAGATAGATAGTGAAATTTTGTTGTATTTGTAAATATCTTCAGCATTTTGTTATTTAAAATAATTTTCTATTTTTTTTATTCTATTTTATATTCTTATTTTTATTTAGGTTATTTTCAAATATAGAAAAATGAATCAAACTATTTACAAATATAGAAAAATTTTACAGACTATCAGTGATAGACCGCGATAGAATTCTATCGCTTTTTATCGCTCAAATGATAGAATTTATTTGCTTGAGCGATAGAAAGCGATAGAATTCTATCGCGGTCTATCACTAATAGACAGTGAAAATTTTCTATATTTGTAAATAGTTTGATATTTTTTCTGTTTATAGTAATTTCCTTTTTTATTTCATATTTAATGGTGTATTGATATATAACTATTTTCATTGTTGCTTTTAGTCATTGTACTTCTCAAGCGTTTTTACTATGCTAGTATTTCAATATGTTCATGCTATGTAATTAATCTTATTATGCTCATATTCTTAATCCTTATTTGCATTTTGTAAAATACGATCCGACAACGGAATTTAGAAAATTTGGAAGTCTGATTTTCTAGAATTCTTGAGGGCGACTCCTTTTTTGTGATGGGTCTAACACATTTCTCATACACGTACGACGTCTAAATTCAACTATAGTTTTCGTAGATTATTTTAATTTTTTTATTTAAATAATGTTAATTTTATTATGATGTCCAACCACACGATAAAAATAATTGGTGGCGACTTCTTTTTTTTTTTCTTAAATTAACCCATTTCAAGGACATCGGCTGCTCTACGTCGTCTCAGGGACGTGGGACAGGGTGTTTTTTTATTTTGTAAATTGTACATGATGGGCCAAATGTTGTCATAGGAATTTAATCGATCAAATAATATTTATATTATACTGATTAATACTACCTATACTGAGTAGTACACGTAGTAAGATCAGTTCGATCCGCAGGGAAGCACAATTATTAGTCTCACAAAGCTCATTTCTTAGTTAAAGAGGTAAAGGGGGGAGGGAGGTTTATGTTAAATTGGAATCGAAGGAAAAACGAGCTAAGAAAAGCGATTGTTCCCTTAAAGTGTAAAATGACAGGATGTATTTAGCCATGAGTATAGAATCCCTCAATTCACAATATATGGTCCTAGGGTATAACTCAATCTACTCAAGCACATGGCCTACTTAAACGAAAAAATCGACGTTAAGCGTCCTTAATTATTAATTAAGAATTGCTTCCTAATTAAACTTTGTGTTCATTAATAATGAATGAGAAGCATTACAAAACTAACCAAACACATGCAATCCATGACAATTACCTAATGGAAAAGCCGATTAGTTAATTGATTGCTCTTCATCTCTAGGTTACTCAAGACAACTATATGTTTTTACCGAAAATATCGTGAACACAAACATACACCCATGAGATAACCTACTATATGTTGGCAACCCACACCTAACTATTACAGATTAGACATGAAGTTTCTAGCAATTAACAAGTCTAAATGATTGGTTTGTCAGTCCTAATCATTTAAACATGCTAAGGATTAAAACAAGAGATAGAGATACTTAAGAGATAAAAATAACAACCATTAAGCATATATCCTCTCATTATGTAAAATGGGTTCTTCCATATTCATAAACTAAACAATAATGAATTAAGATTACATATTAGGATAGAAATCTCGTTCATCAACATCAAACCCAGTTAAAAATTAAAGAAAAACAACCTAAAACTAAGAAAGAATATAAGAAGATGAAGAAAAATATAGAAAAATGCCCAAAGCTCAAATTGGATGCCTTTTTTTTTCTTCCTCCTCCCAAACCCTAAATTAGAGATCTAGATCTTACCTCATTATCATGAGATGTAGAAGACAGACGTGAAATCGTCTCTATCGATCACAAGAAGAGGAAAGAAGAAAAATACAAGTGGAAGGGAAGAAAAGAGAAAGAAAATCGGCTGGAGGCCAAATGGGGATCCTCTAACCCTAAACAGAAAAAGAATATAATTAGAAAATGCACCGGCGCCTCAGCGCTATCATGGAAGCACTGGGGCGTGCAACCCTCGAAGTCATAGCGCCGTGCGAGCGTTGCGGCGCTACACTGATGTGCGCTATCTGAAAATGGCGTCGCGTGCAAGCGCTTACCCTTCTGGTCAAGATGAATCATTTGCTCCTTTTTGCCGCTAAACGTCCCGTTTAAGCTTGAAAGTACTAAATATTCAAATTTCTTACATCAACCTTCAACAATCCAAATTTGAAGGAAGAAATAAGAGCAAATAAACTTAAATGTGAAAGAAAATTTAAAGCAAATAAACCCATTCCACAATCCAAATTTGTCCACAATCCAAATTTAAAGAAAATAAACTCATTCTCCCATTTTGTTTAGAGCTTCGGCATACCAAGAGTGTAACAAATTTTAAACAAGTTTTTCTCATAATCTTCAACTCACTTTCAACAGACAAGTTTTCTCTCAAAAAATTTAAATAAAATAAACATATTTCCTCTCATTTCTTTATAATTTTGACATATTAAGAGTAACAAATTTCAAGCCAAGTTTGCACTCATTATCATCAACAAATTTCAACAAACAAATTTACCCTCAATCCAAATTTAAAGAATATAAATCTAATGGCTTCTTTTATTTAGAAATTCAACATACTAAGAGTAACGTACTAAACCTAAATGACAAATAACAAAAAGAAAACAAGAAAAAGAATAAGAAGAAAAACCTTCAACTGGTGGCAGCGGCTAGAGCATGGCGACGAAAGGTGGGTGGGCTGGTGGTTGCCGAAGGTGGACGGGCTGGTGGTGTGATGACAAGGATAGAGGAGGAGGGAGGGTTGGGCGCACGATGACAAGGGGAAAGGTTTCTAAAATTTGGGAGAAAAGGAATTTTTTTATCGGGTCTTTCTCGACGCCTGTAAATTGTGTCGAGAAAGACATCTCCCGATGCCATGGTCTAGCATAGGGATAACAAGTCTATCCTGACGCCAACTGTAACGAAGTCAGGATAGCCCACATCTGGAAGCACTTAATGTGCATCTATCCCATCACCAATTATATAAAGCATTAGGATGGCTTGGTTCTGCATACACCTATTATGGCATCGGCAAAAGTGGCGTCGACGTAAACCATTTTTCTTGTAGTACACTTAGACCATATTTACTCTCATTATTATCACTCATACACAACCAGTTGACCAAAAGGCCTTAGTGATAGATGTTAGGTTGTCCAAAAATTCAATATGGTAATGCATGCATAGAGAATTAACTAATCTACCTCCTCACTTGTCTATATATATAAAAAAAATGAATAAAAGTAGTATTTAAGAGAAGATTACTCCTCTTTCTTGAGTGTAGGAAGTTTAGCTCTCGATCTTACGAGCCATAGTAGGAAAAACTGAAATGAGGACTTTATAAAACCCTTCCGGGTTTGCTTAGGCTTACATAAAGGGGCTTTGCACTCATTCATGCATGAATTGGTTAAGTAAGCTTTTTAAAATTGTCTCATTGACTGATTGATTGTTATTGATTGCAAGCATGACCTTTGGACAATGTTAAAGTTGGACTAAAGAGCCTTGCAATTAAGTGAATATATTTTTGTTAGATTGCATGTTTCTACCATGCTCGAGAACAATCAAGAATTAAGTTGGGTGTGATATGATAGCTCTTAAAAGGTGCTATCTTATTCCACTTAATTTGGGCTCATCGCGTGATTTTAAATGTTTATTTCATGATTTTATAGGTCTTGAGCATAAAGAAGGTAAAATTGACCGTTGAAGTAGAAATCGAGCTTAAATGGACCAAAACACAACTTTGAAACATCAACCAGAGAAAAAGGCCAAAATTACAGAAATGCCAATGCGGGCAGGTGTTGCGCAATGCTGCTGTGCTTGCGCTCAGTGTCAAAGGCAGAGGCGTGTTAAGACGAAAGCATTGCAACACCTCTCTGCACTGTTGCATGACGCTCTTTCAAGAGGCATCAGGTGATGACAACGCTACAACGTTGTTCTATGGCACCACAACCTCATCACAAGGAAGATTGTGCGCGCGCTGCAGCGTTGTGGATGCAAGGGCATAGAGACGCGACGTTGTCCAAGCGCCACAGCACTAGCCTGATTCCTTCATAGATATCTTTTTGGCCTCCTAGGTTGGAGAGTTTGAAATTCTCCAGCCACCTTACACATCTTTTTCATCTATAATTTCTCCCTTCCAATATTTATTACTTATATTGAAGATTATTCTCTACGATTTTTTGTTGGAATAATATTATGTCCGGCTAAGGTAAGCATTTTAATTTTGGGATAGGAAGTAGGTTGCTATTCTTGTGAGGATCTGATTTCATTCTTAAATTTTTTTTTTTTGTTGTAAACAGTCTTCATCCTTGCTTTATCTCAATGAATCTTCTTGATTGAATTGACACTTCGAATTGAGTGTTCGTTACTTTGTTATGTGTTCCCTTGCCATATGTTTACGTCGCAAGAAAACACCAAGTAGCTTGATTAGGGATTATATGTTCAATTGGTAGGCTATCCATCTAATTTGATATACAAGCTCTAATTAAGAGTTAGAATTAAATTGTATGTTAGACTTAGATTATTGAAGCTTTCAAGCATCACAACAAACTATCCCTCATTCTTAATGCAAACTAGGATAATTTTTATGGATACTATCATAATCCAATTGATTGGAATAGTTTAGTTTAATTAGGAGCATCCTTAATTAATGATTGGGGACACTTGTAGAGCAATCTACAACCAGTCTTGTGTTTGCATGCTAATTTCCCTCATCTCTAGTTTCCTATGAGAAAGAAAGGGAATCGACCTAAATCCTATACCCGAGTCAATCTCTTTGATTGAATTTTCCCCAAAACTACTCTTAAGCACTTAATAATTTTCGCAATTGTGTGAGCAGCCAAACCAACCCCCTCCTCCATTGTTACCATCGAATTCAAGTTTTAGTTTAAGAAAGTTATTCGATTCCCTGTAAAGATGACTCGTTCCTACTAGCTCTACAAGTTCATAAGAGTTCAAAAATTACATTTGAATAGAGTATCGGCAAGTTCAGGTTCATCGTTGAACAGGGAGGACTAAGTATTAAACCAAGTGAAATATCAAAGGCAAAAATCATTCTAGCTATGGAGCACAACAGAAGTTGGAAGATTCGGATAAGACATATTCAACGACCTCAAAATCTAGTTATTGATGGCTTAGCTCATTCAACAAAGGGTGATCAGTCTCAATCTCATGTTTTTGGTGTGACGATGTTTCTAGATGGTTGTCTTTTAGGGGAGGTCAATTTGGCATCTTCATCTTTATAATTTTTTTTTTTTTTTTTGTTATTTGTTCATGTCAAGAAAATAAAAATAAAAATAAAAACTATTTGCCTAATTTAAAATATCTATAAATATATCTCTCCTAAAATGGACTATTCATGAAAATAGCCATCTTATTTTATTGAACATCAAAATACATCAGAAAATAACCTCATTTTTTGGTACATTTTAGAGCTGTTTCACTAGCATTTGCCATATAACCAACAAACACACATAAAAATACAGACAACAAGATAGGCAACATAATTTGATAAGATGAATCATCTTCATGTTTTGAGAAAGTTTTCGAACCATTTGGCTGAGAGCTTTGGAATTCTCTTCAAATTGTTTTTGTAATCAATGTAGTTGAGGCCAAAACGAACCGCGTATCCACTCGCCCATTCAAAGTTATCCAAAAATGACCATGCAAAGTATCCATTTACCTTTACGCCAGTCCTACAATAATAATTTTAAAAAAATATATCATACATGAGAAATTTCTACTGTCTACACGAAAAAATCTTTAATATATTTCAAGGGATTCTTTGAAACTTCTTTTTATTACTTGATTGTATTTAAAATCTCACGTTGAAAAGATATGGAGACCTCTCAATATTTATAAGTATTAGTCAAGATACACGTGCAATGCACGAGAAATCTTGTAGTTCTAATTATTTCTTTTAAATATTGATTTTTTTTTGCATATAATAAATAATTGGGCAAATATTAATTTATACCTCTAAATTTTGGAGTTGTATCAATTTAAACTCTAAACTAATAACTGTATCGATTAAAACCCTAAACTTTCATAAGTGTGTCAATTTAAACCATCCATTATGTTTTATTTGGATACACTTAGGAAAATTCAAGGTTTAAATTGATATATTTATGAAAATTTAAGCTTTAAATTGATTACTACTTCCATTCAATTAAATTCTCTAATCTTTTTGTATTTTCTCTAACCGACACCTACACTTGAAAAGTCACAACCACTCACAAAGGACAATACAAGAATTTATGGGAAATGTAAGGGCAAAGGGGCATGTAAAGATTTTCCCTACATAGCCCCTTTTAATATAGTAGAGATAATATAGGTTACATTCTCATTTAATTTTGAGATAAAACTTCATTTTATTTTAATATGATATCAGAGCGTATGAAGTGCGATCACGCGGTCTAAAAAAAAAGTCCTAAGAATGGAGAACTCAAAAGAAGCTTGTTGATCCCAAATTCAAAAATTAGAGAGGTCTCACAATTTTTATCAAGAGATGGAATTCATATTATCTAAAAGCATATCAAAGGGAGACATAATCTTGGATTTTGATACTTAGGGCGTGTTTGGTTTAACTTTTCAAGTGTTTAATTTTGAAAATATATAAGTCATTTTAAAAAAATTGAAGTGTTTTGTAACCACTCAAAAAATCTTTTGAAACACTTTCAAATTGCGTTTTAAATAATTTCAAAAGAGTTTAAATAATAATGACTTTTTCAAAAAACAATTTTTTCTCTAGTCAATCCAAACAAGCCCTTACTTGATTGCTTCATGAATACTGTAGAGATGATCGTGATGGTATTTGACTCTAGCCTTGTCCATGATCATTTCCTCAAATGGGGGTCCTTCAATTTCGAGATATCCTACAAACATATGATTTTAAATAATTAAAAAAAGAATATTTAATGAAAAATTTTTAAAAATAGAAAAATAAGGAAAACTATTTACACAAAATAACAAAATTTTTAGATAGTTGTGATAGACACTAATAGAAATCTATCACGGTCTATCAGTGATAGAAATGATAGAAGTTACTAAAAGATACTGATAGAAGTCTATTAATGTCTATCAGTATTTTTTTTTTGCTATTTTTTATAAATAGTTTGACATTTTTTCTATTTGTGAAAATTTTCCATAATTAATTATGAGCATTTTTTTCAAATATATTTTTTAAAAAATACTTAGGTGCATCCTGGGTTGCTCCCGTTTTTGTGAATCCTACTAAAGTGTCAAACCACATGGTAGATTTATATATATATATATATATATATATATATATATATATATATATTTTCCCCTTTTGTAATTGAAGTGGATGCATGGAGATGAGTATAACTTGAGCTACACCCAAGTATTGTTCTATTTTTTTCTCTAAGTTAGGCTTTTTATTCATACCATTCTCCGTGATATAGATTTCTGGATCTTTGTATTTGGTCTTTGTATAGATCAATAAAGCTTTCAATCCTTGTGGATAAACAGCGAGCCAAGATACTGCACTAAACTATACATTTATATATTTTTTGAACATAGTCAAAGCAAAGTGTTAGATGAAGATAAATGTATAATAATACATCATAGTACAAATCAATCAAAATGAAAAAATTAGTACGTAAATTACCTTGGGACCAATTGAAACTCCATCACGATCAGCTACAATCCAAAAACATTACAAAATGTGTAATCAAAATACTTGAATATCGAAACATGCAAGTGCTAGCCTTTAGACAATAAAGGCCAACAAGATTGACTCATGAACAAATTTGATGATCAAACTATTAAAGGCAAAAGAAGATGATTAAAAAAGAAAAAAGAAAAATCAGTTGAATATAGATGAAGAAGTTGATTATCCAAGAAGTAATTTTAGTAATTAAATTAAAATACATACTTGAAAGATCAGCACGATAATCTGTCAAGTAGCTTGGTTGTGGACCAGGTGCATTGGGATTGTCTTTTGCATAATTAGCAGTGTAGTAATTTAATCCAAGGAAATCAATTGATCCTTTAATAGAAGCACTTTCTTCATCTGAAAACTTCGGTAATCTCTCTTTTACCAATTCCCTCATAATAGGTGGATAATCTCCATATGTTATTGGATGCAAGAACCTACACAATGTATTTAATGTAGTTGATTTATATTAAAAGAGTTAGAATCTATTATAACATTTCCCTAATTTTCAAAATTTTGAGAAGAAGAAAACAAATTTTTAAAAAGGTTAGTTTTCAAATATAGAAAAATGAGCCAAACTATTTACAAATATAGAAAAATTTTATTGTCTATCAACGATAGACCACGATAGAATTCTATCGCTTGAGCAATAAACAGCGATAGAAGTCTATCGCTCAAACAATAGAATTCTATTGCTGATAGATAGTAAAAAATTTCTATATTTGTAAATAATTTGATATTTTTTCTGTTTACAGTAATTTCTCTTTTTAAAAAATATTCTTTTTAGTTTTCAAAACTTTGACTTTGTTTTTTAAAATATTGGTAGAAAGTTGATACCAAAACAAATAAACTTATAGGTGTAAGGAAGTGATTGTAAGCTTAGGATATGTTTGGAAGTGATTACGAAATTGTCAAAATTACTTTTGTTATTTTCAAAATCACTCAGAAACAACTTTTTAATCACTCAAAACTAATTTTGATGATATAAAAATTACATTTAAAAGTGTAAAATTAAATATTAAATTGATTTTGATCTAAGGTCTCTCATTCGAGAACCATTTTTGTTTATAGTTTTATGTTTTTCAAATGTATTTATTAAGTTTTTCACGAGTTTCATACCATCTTTAAAAAATACACATTTGAATATTAAGCCAAATTTCACAAACAAAATTTGTTTTTTAAAATATTTTTAAAGTAGGTAATAAAGCAATAAAATTATAAGTAGGATTAGTGTATTTATAAAATTAATTTCCTAAAATTAAAAAGAAAGAAAAGAATATTAGCAAACAAAACTTAAAACCTTTTATATTTTTGTAGGGTATAGTAATGCTTTGGTTATGATGAATAGAAATTTTGCTTACCAGCCAAGAACAAAATCAAGAGCTCTAATTGCAGCCTTTTTGTCTGCCTCACTATTTGAATATGGAGCATACCAAAGTGACACTAATGTGATACCAATCTTACCCTTTTGATATGCCTACAAAATCCCATAAAGATGAATGATTCTAAAATGATTAAATTTACATTTAATTAATTAACAATTTAAAGGTAAAAATAGTTTGAAAATTCCCTTCAAGGTTTAGTTCAATTTAATTTCTTACATTGTCAAAATCTATGTCATTAAAGTTTGCAAATGTTAGGGTTAGATTAGAACCTGATATTTTGTTTTGTAAACTTTGACAGCAGCTGCATGAGCGAGAAGTTGATAATGACCAACAATGTATGGTTCAGTGCCAGAATCTCCACCAAGACAATGAAATGGTTGCCAAGAAGAACATCTACCGGGAGCATTGGCTCCTTGGGCATAGCCTCCCATGCTAAAGCTCCATGGCTCATTGAGGGTGATCCAATGCTTCACTCTATCTCCAAATTCTTTGAAGCAAAGTTCAGCATAGTCTCGAAAATCATTCCTATAATTAATTTTAAAAAACATATCAATTTTGTTTTTCAGTTAACTGTTAGAGTTTGTTTTAGAATATTTTTAAATATAGTTTATGTTTAAAAAAAAAACAAACAAGCAAACATGTAGAATAAATTTGTATTATTTTTTACAAATTAAAAAGAAATTAATCAAGTAGAAAACCTCTCAAACAAGAATAAAACTTGTATGTTAAAACATCATTTGTAATTTAAATGCAAACCCTAACTTTTAGAAATAACTTACCAATTACAAGCAACAATTATTTATGTGATATCAATTTAAGTATAACTTTAATCTTTCTATGTCGATTATAATACTTTTGTTCAAAATTATTGCATGAGAATATGAAACTTTCACACTTACACAATTTGATGTCCTCTAAAGCCTCCATATTCATCTTCTAAAGCTTGGGGAGTATCCCAATGAAAAATGGTGACATAGGGTTGGATGCCTAAGAAATTAAGAGTGTGAATACTAATAAAATTAAATACATAAAATCAAAATAATTAAGGGGGTGTTGCAATAATACCTACCATTTGCAAGTAGTTCATTGATGAGATTGTTATAGTATTGAATTCCTTTCTTGTTCACTCCTCCACTGAGTTTTCCCTCTGTAATAATAATAAATGAAAGAATGATGTAAAATATGTAAAATAAATTAGACATGTCTAAGTAGATTAATGATCCATATAAAATGAGGAATTTCATTGTTTGGAACTTCATGATTTGGAGGGATTTCAATCATAACGAATTTCAAATGAATTTCGTTGTTTGTTACTACAGAAAAGAAAATGATTTTAAAATCTGAAGTGATCCAATCCTATTTTTACTTTAAAAAACTTTTTTTAACCAAAATACTCGGATTTCACACGATTTTATAGGGTTTAAAAGCAAATTACTTAATTGACCCTATCCTATTTTAAATCTCAATTAATACATCTTAGTTAAAAACCTATATTAATAAATTATTAACGTTCTTTTCCTTTTCAGTTATCATCCAAATACAACATTTTAAATACATCTATTTCAAATTTCCAAACAAAGTAATTAATTTAAAACCATTTCTCGGATTTCAAATCATAGGATTTAAAATCATTTCTTCAATTTTCTTGGATCCAAACAGAGGGTTAGTATTTTGTTTTTTCTTTTTTAATATTAAATCTATAAACATGATTACCATCTACTGTTTCCTATGTTTTGTTATCAACACTTTAGGAGTATTTTCAAAATCAATGTCAAAATTTGAAAACTATTAAAAAAGAAATCGTTTTTGGAAATTGTTTAAGAATTTCATATGTTTATATAGAAAATATGAAAATTAGAACCATTTTCAAAAATCAAATGATTACCAAACAGAGTTTAAACACCTTCGCTCAAGCAATGGAAACTTTTAATATTTTTTGCACATTAAAATCGTTACTTATAGTCTCTAAACTTTGGAAGCAAACACAACTTCATTTATATGACAAAAACCTTAATACTAAAAATATGAAAAAAATTTCACAGATAAAAAAAATGTCAAACTATTTACAAAAAAATAGCAAAAATATATATATATATATATATATATATATATATATATATATATATTGATAGACATTGATAGACTTCTATCAGCATCTATAAGTGATAGACTTATATCATTTCTATCACTGATAGACTCTGATAGACTTCTATCAGCTTCTATCATAACTACCTAAAAATTTTACTATTTTGTGTAAATAATTTCTCTTATTTTTCTATTTTTAAAATTCTCCTAAAAATATTTAGAAATGGTAATTTCAAACATCCTATAAATTTAGAAGCCTATTATTTCTTATCAATATATTTTTTTATTATTTTCTATTTTAATAATAAAAAATAAAGTATAATTTTAAAAATAACTCAACCCTTTTTCTTACTTGGCAAAACTCTAGACCAAGCAATTGAGAATCGGTAAGCATTCAAACCCATTTTCTTCAAAATGGCAACATCTTCCTGCGTTAAGAAGAATTTATCAATTAATTTTTAATAAATATAAGTAATAAAAATGACTTCAATAATAAATAATAATAAAATAAAATCTAGACATTTTCATTTCATTTATATACCTTATAGCGATGGTATTGATCAAGAGCTACATCTCCGTTGCTGTGATCATAAATTTTCTCTGCAATTTTACAAATAATGAAGTAAGTCTTTTCTTTCAATTTTTTAATGTTTGATTTATTTCCTTGGATTTGGGCATTATTTACACAAATTGTATAAACTTTTCCTTTAAATTTCTTTCTAATTTGATACTTAAAAATTCAAAAGTTTTCATAATGTCTTACGTATTAATAGTTTAAAGAATGATTTTTCATTACCTTTTATGAAATTTTATTTTATTTTTTATCTCTTTTTTTTCAAAGAAAATAACCTTGTAGATGCAAACTAGATAATGCAAATTGATCACTGTGTCCGTCGTTATTATCAAATTCTTAAAAAATGTTTATTAAATGAAAAAATTTAAAAAACATTTTAGCCAACCAAAATACTTTTAGGGGATTAATTATTAAGACTTTGAAAACTTTAATAGCTATAAATAAATCTAAATTAAATTTTAAGTTAAAATATCATTTTTGTCTATATACTTTGAAGTTTGTTCAATTTTAGTTCATCTACTTTCAATTATACAAATTTAATCTATGTACTTTTAATAAATCTTAAAATTATTCGGCTAGTTTATTGTCGATTTTTTTAATTTTTATTTATTTATTAACATTTTTATTATAAATTTTGAAAACATATTCACAAATTGTAATTGTTTGCATAAAAATTATTATTATGATTATTATTTAAAATAAAATTTGGTAAAAATTAACTATGAGGTACAAAATTTAAGATTTATTGAAATTAAAGGGACTAAAATTGGACAATTGAAAGTAGAGGGACTAAAATTGAACAAACTTCAAAATATAGAGATAAAAATGGTATTTTAACATTATTTTTAGGTTAAAATATCATTATGGTCCTTATACTTTGGAGTTTGTTCAATTTTAGTCCTTATACTTTCAAATGTCCAATTTTAGTCCATACTTTCAATAAATCTAAAATTTAGTCCCCTACTACTAGTTAGTTGCGAGTTTTTTCATTACTTTTTATCTTTTGTGAATATTTTTATTATACATTTTGAAAATATAATCACATATTATGTTTCTTTGCAGAAAAATTATTGTGATTATTTAATCAATTTCGATAAAAATTAACTTTGATGGACTAAATTTAAGATTTATTAAACATACAGAGACTAAAATTAGACATTTAAAAGTACAGAGACTAAAATTGAACAAATTTTAGAGTACAAGGACCAAAATGATATTTTAATCTATTTTTTAATATTACCTCATAACATAAAAAGTAGTAGTAAGAATTGCCTACAAAGTTAAGTGAAGAAAACAACAAAGATAAGATAACACATCTAATCACGGTAAAGTCAAAACGAACCTAACTCAACTGACTGAAAGTTTATATAATCAAACTCGAGGCAGAAATTTGATTCCTCCGCACGACATATTTTGTTAAAAAAATTAATAATTGTCTAAAAAATAGAATAAATGAACATCAAATGATGAATTATTATGGTCTTCTTTAACAACACATTAAAATTGTAGTATTTTTTTTAGTAATAATTTTTATTTTCTATATAGTCCTTAAGGAATGTAGATAGTACATTGGTTCGTCACTTTTAACATTTTAAGATTTCTTCGTCAATTTTATGGAAGAAACCTAACATAAAAGTATAAAAAATAATCATAATCAATTTTAGGAAAATTACTCTAAATAGAAAAAATATAAAACTATTTATAAATATAAAAAAAATTTATTATCTATCGATGATAGACCGTTATAGTGAAATTTTTCTATATTTGTAAATAGTTTAACTTATTTTTTTATATCTGAAAATAGCTGGTCATATTATATATAATTTACAAGAGATTTTCAAAAAGGAAATAAATTACAAGAAATTAATATGCTAAGAGAAAAAGACCTGGATTTTGGTGGGTAAAGGTATCCCAAATACTTGGTTCTTTTCCATCCTCATTAGCAGCACCTTCAAACTGACATTAAAAGAAAATTAAAAAAAAAAAAAATTAAAGTCACAAATAAAATCACTAAAAAAATAAAATATCTTTATATCTTATAGTATTTTGTTCATCAAATGGAAGATCTAATCTTTTTCAAAGTGTAACAATCAAATATGAAATAAGTCAAAGAATAAGAAATAATAATAATAATAATAAAATAGGTAACCTTTTTACAAATTGCATATTATGTTATATTTTTTAGTGAATATTTTACATTTTATAAGTAAAAACAATTAAAAAAAAAAACGTGCCTTTATTAATGGTTTTCTACCCAAACCATAAATAATATTTTATTATATATTTCTTAAGAGAAGAAATATATGCACCTAACAATTGAGGGCCCGTTAGGTGGATTCAGTATTTTTCTAAAATATATACATTTTCTTTTAAACACGAAAACGGTTTAAATTATTATTTTTTTTTTAAAAAAACTATTAGATTTTAAGGTTGGTTTTCAAATATAGAAAAATGAGTTCAACTATTTATAAATATAAATTTTTTTTACTGTCTATCAGCGATAGACTGCGATAGAATTCTATCGCTGATAGACAATGAAATTTTTCTATATTTATAAATAATTTGATATTTTTTCTGTTTATAGTAATTTTACTAAATTAATTTTATTATACTTTTTCAAAAGTCTTTTCATAACAATTTTATTTGGTTTGTTCTACCCTCTTTACTAATGTAAAATTACTATAAAGGATAACTATTAACAAACACTATGAACATTAACTAAGAGTGAATGGTGGCCGCAGTAGTTAGTGATGGTGGTCGTTGGTAGTTACAATGACCAATGGTGGTCGGTGCTCGCTGACAACAACCATGGTGGAAATAAAGGTGAAGATATTTAGAAATGATAGTATAAGGGCATTTTGGTCATTTTCAAGATATTATGAAAATTTAAGAGGACTCCATTCAAAATTACTTTTTACTCAAATTCATCTCTTAAAAAGTAAATTCAACACTTGAAAGGTCAATCCAAACACAATCTTAACTAAAAAAAAAAAAAAAAGAGAGAATAATAAAATCATTACGAAACATTTTGTATAAAAGTATGTATGTATTGAAGTTCCCTTTCAAATCAGATGTAACCTTTTGATCTCATCTGATAAGCAGTACTCATTATTTAGCCACTTCTAAATTTCTTGCTTTGTTATCTTCTTTTTACCAATACTTTAAAAAATGAAGTCAAACAATGAAAATTAAAAAAAAAAAGTAGTTTTTTAAAACTTTTTTTTATTTTTAAAATTTGAATATAAGATTCAACTCTTGTACTTAGAAACTATGTAAGCCCTGGCAAGAAAATGAGATGAAAACGAAATGATTACCGATCAGGACTTAAAAAAAACATTTTTCTCACCTGATAAGCAGAAGATGCTGAGCCAAAAATGAAAGATTTAGGAAAGCTGCTTCTTCTTACTACATCAACAGAGTGTGGAGAGGGTTCATCAGCTTTTGCAGCTACAAGAAATAGAAGAAATACAAAGCTAATAAAGGCATGACTATGTTTGAAAGCCATTTCCTTTGTTTTTTGTTTGGGGGATAAAGAGAATGGTTCTCTACCCACTCCTATTTATAAAGGAAGGGTATGGGAAGGCATATAAGAAAAAAGCTTGTCAATTATTATTATATATTTACTTTTATCTTTATATTTCTAAGAAAAACCATTAATTTAATCTTTTTTTTTTTTTTTTTTTTTTTTTTTTTACATAGCTGTCCTTGGTCTTTTCTTTAGAAAAAGAAATTTCATTAATTAAGAATTAGCCAACTCTCCATGGGCTACAAGATAAGAAATATCGTTTTAATTTAATAATTAAATATACCTATACAAAACCATAAATTATGAAAAGTGGAGAGAAACCCTTTTAGAGCATGTGTTATTTCGTTTGCTGATTATAAGAGTAAGAACTCATCTATCTCATAAAAAGCGTGTGTCTCTTCATCTTTTTAATGTGTGATCTTCAACACGCCTTTTCAAGATGATGTCCCTGCAGATTTACCACTAGAGATGTCCACAGGGCGACACGAGACCCGAAATGGCTTCCCCACTTCCCATTTCATTTCCCGTCCCTGCTAAATTCTCCACAGGGATCTGAGCGAGAATTTCCCACAGGGAATTTGTGGGGATTTGGTTCCTTGCGGGGAATTTTTTTCCATTTGATTGTTTTTTTTTAAAAAAATCAATTAACATAAATCACTATTATAGAAAGTATTAATTAAATGACTAACTTTTATATGATTAGTTCCACATGGATAATTAGAAATTAAAGAGAAATTACTTAAAATTTTCAAGTTTGAATGAAATAATTATCTATCAAATCATTTATATATATATAATCTAAATTTATTAGAATTCAAATATATCCTTTTTTATACACTAATTCAAATATATTCATTATGTTGACCATTAAACAATAAATCTTAAAATTAAATATAATGTTTATATAATAAAAATAAATAAATAACATTAAGTTATTATAATAAATATAAGAAAAAAACTTAACGGGGGAGGGGAACTGAGAGGGGCGGGGACGGGGAACCTCCCCATTTAGCTTTCAGAGAATTTTTTCCCTCACTACCTCTCCATCCTCCACCTAAACGGAGAATCCCTATGGGGAAGTGGACATCTCTATTTGCCACCTTTGAATTGGATTTTTTTTTTTAAAACCAAATGCCCATTTGAGCTTCATAGGGTTTGACATGGATCGATATTTTATTTAAAAACTAATGACTATGAGATGAATGACTCATCTATGTTGTAAAAGGTCTCTGATGAGAGACCTTCCTTATTAGAGATGTTCACTATTTACCGACATAAATGATTTCACATGTGAATGACTTTAAGAAGAGTCCAAAAGAACAATATAATTAGTTGAACATGTGAATGACTTTAAGAAGAGTCCAAAAGAACAATATAATTAGTTGAATACACAAACTCTCTACCATATGGAGTTTCTCAAAGACATTATATTCTTTGATATCTTTTGGGTTTTGTTTTTTTTATTCATTAAATCATTTTCACATATATAGTTGTACGTTTCGTCTTGTTTTGGTACAAAAGTGTTTTCAAACGTATATAGTATGAGAATGTATTATGTATTCCAAAGAATATCATTTAGTTTCCATTTTCCCTTGAATGTGTTAACATTTGATTTACGTCTTGTTTCTTAAAAGAAAAAAAAAATTGTTAGACATGTGATATTCTTTTCTAATACCTCTTGGTGGAAAAAATTTATTGATTGGTAAATAAAAATTTGTTAGTTTATTAGATATGCGTGAGTGTTTGGGCCAGCTTACGCACACATCGACTAATCTCATAGGACAACCTGCTCGACCTTACAACAGGTGGGGTGCACACCTCGACTAATCTTACGGAAAAACCTGCTCAATCCTACAAAAGGTGGGCTACACACCTTGATTAATCTCACGGGACAACCCGCCCGACCCTACAACAGGTGATTGAACCAACAACCCCTTAGCCCTTTGGCCTTTTTTGGATGTTCCCACTACCCCTAAGCCAACCCATAATGGTTGTTTTAAGTCTCTGTTATTCTATTTGGGAAAGAATTGTGATTGAAAATATAGATATTTTATTTTGATATCTGATTATGATGAAAATGTGGTTAAAGATATAGACTTTTGTTTCAATGATATATAGTCTATTGTCGTTTCTACCTAGCCTTTTGTGAATGCATCTCTAGGATTGGTAGTTGTGTAATTGTTAGTTTGCAAGAGCTTGTTAATTTTATATAAAAGTAAATATTAGAATTGCTAGCTGCAACTCTTAGTAGTAGTTTAATTTGTTAGTTGTGTAAAATATACCTATTGGAATTATTAGCTATATTTTGTTGTGAGAATGTAAAAAGGTAGTTGTAATGAGTAGCTATTTTAAGGATAATAAACAAGTGTATAGCAATATTTTAAAAAATATTGCAAATATAGAAAAGTCTATTTGTGATAGACTCTTATGGTCTATCAATGATAGTCCACCTAAACTATAAAATCTATTAGCGATATAAGTCTATCACTGATAGACTTTTCTATATTTGCAATTTGTTTAAAATGTTGCTTTATATGCTAATACTTTAAATCTGATTGCTATATTTGCAACTGTCCCAATGTAAAATTTTAGGTTCTTAACTAGTTTGGTGTAAACGTAGGTCGTAGAGTAGGAGGGACAAAATGATCTCTTGGTTACTTTTTTTCCCTAAGATAGATAGCTGACAACAAAACATGAATAACATTATTATAATTGACAGGTAAAAAATGTCAATAAAAAAATATGGATGACTAATAAGTGTAAAAAAGATGGCAAATTTGGCAGATTTTTTAGACAATTGGCTGATAAAAACTGTCAACATCATCTTTGTTGATGGTTAAAAAGCGTCAACAAAAATTTTATAATTGACATTTTTTAACCATCAACTAAAATTAAAAGTTGACATTTTTTAATACTTGATACTAGCATTATTGTTAGTATTTAATTGTCAAGAAATGCCAAATTTGTAGTAGTATAAGTATTTCTTTAGGTCTTAATTTTGCCTTCTCATTTCATCTTATCTTCTCTTTATTCTTATTATTTAATTAATTTAATTTTATCAATTAAATGTGTTTAAAATAAATTTTAAGTACAATAAAGTTAGTTAAAAAAGTTGATTGATAATGGTACATGTGATTAACTATTCGTGTTGGCTCTCTCTCTCTATATGTATATTTTTGTTTAAGATTTGTAGCTTTGCTTTTTAAGCAATTTTTGTAGTTGTCCTAAAATATATCATCATGAGTCAAACTATTTACAAATATAGAACAATTTTACTGTTTATCAACAATAGACAGTAAATTTTTTATATATTTATAAATAATGATATTTTTTCAATTTATAGTAATTTTCAATATATATATAACTAAATTGTTATCCAAACTTATTTTGGTTTTCTTAAAACAGAAAACAAAAACACAATTATAGAAGTTATTTTCGTTTTCTAAAAAACGAAAGTAAAACACACAATTATGGTACATATTTTTGTTTTTCAGATTTTAAAAAATAAAAAGCTAAAAACAATCCTCCAAACAAATAGTTCCCGAACATCTATGATTTTATTTTTTTAAAACTGAAAATCAAAAGAAAGTTTTGTTAAAAATAAAATACCAAAAACTAAATAATCATTTAAGTGATTATCAAATAGGTTTTTAAAAAATTCTTAAATTTACTTTTATTTTTAATACAATAATTACGAGAATAAATATAAAATATCCCATTTCAAGAAAATGCATGTCATTTACTGCAATTCACTTACAAACATGTAAAAAAAAAAAAAAAAAAAAAAAAAAAAATTAATTTCGAAGGTTCATGAAAACGTTAGTAATATAAAATATCCCATTTCAAGAAAATGCATGTCATTTACTGCAATTCACTTACAAACATGTAAAAAAAAAAAAAAAAAAAAAAAAAAAAATTAATTTCGAAGGGTCATGAAAACGTTAGTCAATTATTGGACGAATCCCCTCATTTATTATAAAACTCCAAAATTTAAATCATACTTAAAACTTACCCCATCAAATTTCTTTGTGGGACCATATATATTTTTTTTTTTTTATTTATTGAAAATAAAACACTACAAATTTTAGTCTCTCTCGCCATGTATGAAGGTTGATTGATGATAAACTTATATGATATTATACTTAATAAATCAATAAAAAAAAAATGCCCCGAGCTGTACTCATTTTATGTGTAGTTTGGCTAGCACCTAATGAAATTGTGCCACATGATACAATTTTTTTTGAGTAAAAAAAAAAGAAGTAAAAAATATATTTAATGGTCGAACTAATTATAATTTTAGATTGCTATTATCTTTGTTTTATTTTTTATTTTTTAGTCCAAAAAATGTTTGGTTAGAAAATACTTTTAGTCCCTAAAACTTCAGAGAAGTAACAATATAATTTAGACCTTGAACTTTAATTTGTTAACAATTTAGTTCTGTACTTTTTAATTTGTAACAATTTAATCCTTAAACTTTAATAAGTAACAACTTTATCTATATACTTTGAAATTTGTGACAATTTAGTTCTTATCATGAAAAATCTCTTTAAAATTAAGTGTCAACTTTTATAATGTAACAATTTAGTTTTTATAGTCTATATAAAAAATTAATTTTGGATCTAATTTGAAAGTACAAAGACTGAATCATTACCAACTAAAATTTAGGGACTAGATTGTTATTTTTCATGAAAGTACGGGGACTAGCATGTGTTTCTAGCCTAAAACTAAAAGTTCTAAACTATCCTGGGTTGGCCTCGTGGTAGTGAGAACATAAAAAATAAGGTTGAAAGGCTAAGAGGTCACGAATCCAATCCATGGTGGTTACCTATCTTGAATTTAATATCAGTTTCTTTGACACCCAAATATTGTATATATATATATATAGATATATATATAAAGTAAAAGTTCTCGAGGTTAATCTTCTTTTTATTCACTAGTTGAAAGATATGTGCACGCACCTGACTTAAAAAATTTATGACTGAATTTTTTGTGAAAATTTAAATTTTAGTTTAATTTATTTTTCATTGAGTTTAATTAGTAAATGTACATTATCAACTTAAATAATTACAAAAAAGTAGTCTCTAAAACTAAGTATTCCTTGTTTTAAATAAGTAGCATTGTTATTTCCAAATCTAAAATTTTATTCCAATTAAATCCTATGTACTTTAATTTTATTGATCCATATATTTTTATAGTTTTTTTTCTATCTTTTCATACTTTTAAATTTCATGTCAAATATTTAAAAGTTAAGCTTACTTATAAGAGTTTTTATATTCAAAAATCTGATTTCTCCATTATAAATTATGTCTCAAAGTTTTTTACTACATAGTAAAGAAGACAAAAAACACGTTACAAATAAAATTGTTTTTAATTATAAAGGGGTGTGATTGTAATTTGCACTTACTTATTTTTTCTCTCCCTCTCCTCCCTTTTATAAGAGGAGAATTTTTTGATAAAAATCTTAAAAATAAAAAGTAAAAATAATTTACCAAAAGGATAATGTTAAATACAAAATTGTTGAAAATATTTTTAAATATAACAATAATTTAATAAATAGTGACATTTTGCTATATTTACAAATATTTTAAGTAATTTTACAATTTAAAACAATTACTCTTTTCAAAAATTATTTTTACTTTTTTTTATCAAAGATTTTAGTAAAATAGTCATGAACTGCACTATTTTACTAATTTTTTTTATAAATAAGTTAACTCATTTTGCTATATTTGAAAACAATTCTTACTGTCATTTATTAAAAAGTAAAAAGGGCAAAATACAACACGTGAATAATTTGTTTAAGTTTGAACCGTCGTGTTTCACGCCATATTGCTAAACGACATTGGAATTTGGAAGTATTTTATTATGTAGATAACGACTGAAATCCACAAGATCTTGAGGCCCTACCACCTTAATTTAATTCCAAATTCCTTGTTTTTAATAATTCCCAATTTCATTTTCGTTTTGTAAGACCTTTTAATATTAGCCTTATAATTTTTCTCACTTAGATATGGTTCAAGTATTGGTGCAATAAATCAAATATTTAGATGAATTACTTTTAGTTCATGAAATTTGAAGTTTGTGTCAAATTAATCTCTAATTTTCAAAATTGAATAATTATATTCTTAATTTATTCTATCTAAAAAGGCTCTACAGAGAAACGTTTGATTTTCCTTTTTATCCTTTTTAGTTGACGGTTATAGGAATATCTTATGTAAATTCACATTAAATCATAAAAAAAAACTACTGTTTTAACGTGATTTTAAAAAATCTATATACTATGGAAGAAAATGAAAATTAAGATTTTTTTTTTAAACCCTAATTTAACGTGGTTTAGAAGAAAAAAATAAGTAAAAAATTTAAAAATCTATACAATATCCATATCACAATCTCTAAATCACATTAGTAATTTAAAAAGAAAACGGACTTAAAAGAGAAAAAGATTAAAATTTTAATCTATCTATCTAATCATTAAATATATAAATTTTATTTTTAAAAAACTACAATTTTACCGTGATTTTTAAAAAAAAAGAATACAAAATTAAAAAAAAAAAATCTATATACTATCCAAACTCAACCTAACTTCTAAAAAGCGCTATGAAAAAAATTAAAAATTAAGATTAAAAAAAACTCTAATTTAACTTGATTTAGAAAACATAAGAATAAAAAATTAAAAAATCTATATACTATCCATATGACAATATCTAAATCCCATTATTAAATTAAAAAGAAAACTCACTTAAAAAGAAAGAAATCAAAATTTTAATCCATCTATCTATTCACTTTAAATAAAGGGAAAAATATATAAACTATATATCATGTTATCTAAGATAAGATATTATAATTAATTCCGCATTAAATCATTAAATAATAAAAAAAATTCACAAATAGGAAAAATGTTAAACTATTTAAAAAAAAATAGTAAAAAAATCACTGATACACATTGATAGACTTGTATCAGCATATATCAGTGATAGACTTCTATCATTTTTATCCCCTATAGATCCTAGACTTCTATCATCCTCTATCCAACTATCTAAAAATTTTGCTATTTTGTCTTTATTTTTTTATTTTTAAAAAGTGTCCTTAAATAACTCATTTTAAATTGAGATTCACCTTTAATGATAATATTTTTTTTTTTTTTGAAAAAAAAATCTCATATTATTATCACGTTAATATACTTTGATTGAAAACAAAATCAAATTGTGATTTGATTGAAATCTAAATTTCTAAATTTAACCTCCCATTTTCCATTAGATATCTCCTCTCCCTTTTTTGTTTATATATATATTTTTTATTTTGTTAACCGACTCTCCCCAACTTTGATAGCAACGTAAAAATGTTGTTTTCACTCAATTCGAGTTGGTTACTTGATTTTACATATTTAAATGATTATTTTGTAGGTTTCGAATAAGTTAGTGTTGAAATGGAGCTAAAACGCACTACAAGAGCTAATCTTTGCCGATGAACTTTTAATGCGTGGGAATAGTATCATTTTTGCCGATGAACATATATGCGTGGGCAAAAGTTATGTGGTCTTAGTAGATTAGTTTCTGCCCACGCTTAATTTAGTTTCTCCCCAAGCAAGGAGCGTAGGCATAAATTTTTAGTTTCTTCCCACGGAATGTGTAGCCAAAAACTTTTTAAATCCCACATTTTATTTTTGCCCACGTTTTCTTAAAATTTTACTCACTTTTATTTTTGCCCACATTTTCTTATGTCGCAATAAAATATTATTAGCAATGTGTTTTAAAACAGTGTCACAAAAAGAATTTGCAATGCGTTAACCAATGCCACTAAATATTAAAATCTTTTAGCAATACATGTAGGAGTAGTAAAAATTGTTTTTCCCTTAAAATACATTTTAGCAAAAATGGTTCCTCCATCTTCTCCCCCTCCCCATCTTTTCCATCTTTTCCCACTTCCCTCTTTCCCTCTTTCCCCCTTCTCCCTCGACTTCCCCTTCCCCTTCCCCTTCCCATTTCCCCCTTCAATTTCAATGTATGACAAAACTCACTCATCACGACGATTCATGTATATAATAATTTGTTACAAGAAATTGAAAATATTTTTATTTTAAATATTTATCTCGAAGCATATAATAATATAATATTAAATGTATTGCAGTTATAGTGCTATGACGACGTTTCGTGCATGAGTAGAAAGGTTTTTTTCTTTCTAGATCTTCATTTTTGTCGACAAGTCATGCATGGGCAGAAATTGAATTTTGCCGACAGAAGTCGTAGCATGGGTAGAAAATGTTTCTGCCCACGCATAATACGTGAGCAGATATGCAATTTCTACCCACGCATTTCATTGCATGGACATTTTTGCTGACGCAATGTGCAAAATTCGTGGACAGAAGAGCTTCTGCTTACGCATTTTCTTGCGTCGACAGAGGATTTGCCCACACTTTTTTAGGGTACGTCGATGTTTTCTTGCGTGGGCAGAGAAAAAAATTATTGTAGTGAAGAGTCAAAACGGAGCTCGATTGCATCAGCCGAAAAAGTGAGGACAAAATGACCATTTTGCCATTGCACCAATAGCGCAGCGGTGCTACCTAGGCACTAACTCGACGCTGTTTCTGGAGAAGCAACGCATGGTGAAATGCATGCAGCGTGACGCTACCTTGGAGCGTCGCGACACTTCGAAGTCTGTTTGCTCAAGAAATCACGAAAGCGCCGCGACGCTTCATCCAAGTGTTGCGGTGCTGTCACGATTTTATAAAAGTTATTTTGAGCCGCCTAGTCAAACAATCTGCAGCCCAACTGACTTCTACATCAAATTCTCTCTATTTTCTTCTCCTTTTATGTTCTTCATGTATTTGAAGAATATTTTGGTGTCCATGATGAAGATTATGGGCTAAGATACTCGATTTCTAGCTTGGATTTTTAGGGTTTTCCATTATTTCATGTATTTGTGAGATTTTGAACTGGATTTCATATTGTATTGTCGGTTTCAATTCGTTTTAATCAGATTTAGATCATATTGTCATACGTTTGGTGATGTATGATTATTTCTTTGAGTTAATTTACCCATTGTGACACTTGTTGTATGTTAATTCGTAAGAAGCAATAAGTTTTTGTTGACTTGAAAATCAACGACTTAGGTTAGTATTGATCCAACCAACTTAGAATTGACCCAATGAATATTTAATCAAGGCTTTTTTGGTTGAATATAAGTTTTTTCGGTTGAATACTCCACTTAACGTTCCCTAGACCTTAATTCAATTAGACTAAATTGAATTTGCATGCGTTTATCTTATTCAAATTGGTCTATTTAGTTGGTTATGACAATTTATTGGCTTCTTCAATTGATTTGGTTAGGTTAAAACAATCGTTGAATTTCCGTCATGAGAAATTGATGAACAAATACTTGAATAGGGAATTATGTTTGACCCAAGCTAGATTTTTTTGGAAATTGAATTTCAACCCTTTCATTGTTTTATACTTTTATGCAAATTTATGATTATTGCCTCATACAATTTTCAAACCCCCCTTCGGTTATCACGGGCTTTAAACCGTTTGATTGAGAAAATTTGTGTGCTCCCTGTGTTCGACCCGACCTTGCCACTACTACAATCTTGAGTAAAGTATAATTATTTGGTTCGGAATTGAGCGACTAATTCGACTCTACCAAACTTCGTTGCTTTTTTTTTTTTTTTAAGAAATTAAGAAATTTGTTGTAGCATTCAGGTATATTTTTAAAACCCGTTATTAACAACATCTTTCCCAATGTTTCGTTTTCTTTCACTTCTAGGTCTAGAAAAAGATATCACCTCTTTCTTTTTTGTTTAACATATGTCTTCTTTTTCAATTTTTCACATTTTAATTTTGTAAAAACATGTGTTTTTTTGTGCTTTTGTAGTTTTATTTTCTTATTCAAGCAGATTCACCGCATATTGAAGGGAATGGAAAAGAAAACGTTACTTTTGAAGTTCAAGAAATTTTTTAAGGTTCAAGTAATTTAGAGGTTGACAAAGTATCAGAGGAAGAGAGTGATTGATTGTTTTATGCTTTCTAGTTTTTTCCATTTTTTAATTTTTGTAAATGCACACCAATGGGTTTTATTATTAATTTTTGTTAAAAATAACAAATATTTAAATAGTTATTTTTATTAATGGCAGTTTTGTAAATAATGCCTAATGGCATTTTTGCAATTACTTCATCTTCTTCTTTTTTTAGGGCTTTCTTTATGTTGCCTCGTATAAAAAGAAAAGAAGAAGAGAAAGAGGATAAGCAGCCGCCCATACGAAAAACACACAGAGAGAGAGACTGACGGAGTGAGAAAGAAATAGTCGGAGTTCTTCGCGCAGCGTTCATCTCGGATCTCGGTTTGCGTGGGTTTTTCGTATCTCCTCGCCGATTCGGATCTGTTTCCTCGTGGGTCCGTTCGCCGTGGAGCACGCGTGGGTCTCGGATCAGTTCCTCCAGCGTGGTTCTCACCGGGTGTCGTTGTCAGCTCGTGGGTGTTACCGTGGGTTGAATCACGTGGGTCTCTCAAATCTGTGGGTATTTTATCGGCGGTAAAGTCGGTATAAAACGGTATTGCTCTAGCGATTGGTCTCGGTCAAGAGACAAGAAGGAATCGTTTGTGAATTTGCTCTTCTTGTTGAAGATAAATTACATAATATTACTCTTAATTGTTTCTGTAATTTTGTAACTTTTGGGTTCAAGCTAGTTCTCAAAGTGGATGTAGATCAAATTGATCGAACCATTATAAATTCTTTGTGTCTTTATTATTATCGCTTTACTATTTGCTGGCAATTGTGTTTCTGTTTGGATATCTTCCGAATTAAGTTTCCACATTAATTTTTACAACAATTTTTTACATGCTTTGTATTTTTCTCTTTTTTAAATTTGTTGTATATACACACTAATTCATAAAATCTTAAAATAGAGTTTAAAATTAAGAAGAAGATGATTGCAAAACAAGATAGATTAAGTTTTTAGGGCTTTTGCATAAAAAAAATATTTTTGTTTAAATTAAAATTTGAAAATTTGAAATTAGGATCCGACAATCAAATCATCTTAGAAAGAAAAAAAAAAAATAATATTTTAGTTTCAATTAAAGTTTGATAATTATATCATCCAACTCAATTAATAATTTTTAATATATATAAGATTATCATGAAATAAAAAGAAAAATTGGTTTAAATTAAAATTTAAAATTAAGAGAATAATAAAATTATCAAATCCAAAATAAATACAAAGATTAAAAAATATTTGCAAAATAGGGATGTTTTCAAATAAAAAAAAATGTGTCAAACTATTTATAAATATAGAAATTTTTTACTATTTAAAATTCTATCGCTCAAGTGATAGAAGTGTATCGTAATCTATCATTGATAGACATTAAAATTTTTCTATATTTGTAAATAGTTTGATATTTTTTCTGTTTATTTAATTTCCCAAAATATTTTGGTTTAAATTTAAAGTTTAGAATTAGGAAGCTAAATAAATCATCTAATAAAATAAATTTAATAAGAAAGAATTATCACGAAATTTTATAACTAAGTTCTCCTTTTAAACTCTACATAACACGTGCAACGCACAGAGTATCAAACTAGTAGTTATAAAATGCTCGATTTTGGTCTCTCAATTAATAAAATTAATTAAATATTTAATTGGGATTGATGTGATTGTTTTAATAGATACTATGATTAAAACAAGAAATCCACCCACCCAATCTCCCTCTCATGCTTCCTTCCCCTTCTTTTATCAGACATAGTACAGGAGTTCGAGATCTTGTGTTTGAACCATAAAATCATCTCTTCCTCGATAGAAAAAAAATTAAATTTACTGTAACGAATTAGAAAAAAGGGTCTTGGATTCAAATCTTATAATATCATGTTATTTATTTATGTGTCCTCAACATCTGCACATACATTCTCTTAGAATTCCAAAAGGGTGTGGATTTTCCATCACTGTGGCAAAAAGGGTAACATTAGACATTACTATTTTACATTGCATGGTTTCTATAATAATTTAACCTTGTTATCTTCTACCTAGAACAGGAACAGTTATGTTCAAAATTCTCTAGCTCCTATGTCAAAACAAAAGTGGTGTGTAAAAACAGGAGCTCGATGCAATATAGTACTTACATCTTTTAGATCATCCACGAAAGATGATTGGTACGCTTCGATAGTGGAAGTTCCAGATACATGATTGGAGAAAGGAGTTACATCACTTGTCTCATGTTTGTGGGATCTAGTCAAGTGATTTTTGGTGATGGTGCAACTGGAAAGATATCATCGGGAAATGGAAGCTGCAATATTCCAGTCTCCCATCACTTGAAGATGTTATGCTTGTGAAAGGGTTGACTGCTAATATCATTAGCATAAAATATCGATGTCGATATTGATATTGAAATTTCAATTTTACAAATATATCGACAAAATATCAATATCGACGAATATTTTTGTAAATCAAGAATTTTATAGAATTTATTTAGATTAATAATTAAGTTGTTTTTCCTCCCAAACTAAGTTATGGATATTGTTATTAGTATTCTAGTTCATATTGGACTAAATAGATGACTTTTTTTTTTTTTTTTTTTTTTTTTTTTTTTTTTAATGTTTTGCAAGCATTAATAAAATATGTTGGAGATATCTATGGATATTTAATATTGATATCAAACCCTTCGATTTAGGAATATATTGACACATATCGATGAATATTTTCATCCTTGAGCATAAGCCAGTTATATGACCAAGGTTTGAATGTCAACTTCTCTAAAGAGAAATGTCTTGTCACAGGTGATGCCAAAGCTTTTATTATGACAGATATACGCTCTTCTGATAATTGCTATCTCTGGTCGCCTAATGTTACTAATCTTATATTCAACATTTCCAAACACAATGAAACTACACTATGGCATAAACGTCTTGGCCATGTTAGTATCCAAATATGTTCAGAAGGCTTTAGCAAAAAATTATTATCGTTGGTTTACCCCCTTTACACAATGTATGAGGAGTAATTAATGGGGACTGCTAGGTTGGGAAGCAGATTAGAGTTTCTCACAAAAAGGATCCTTTCACTACCACTAACAGAGTATTAAACTCTTACACATGGACCTCATAGGGTCTATGTAGGTTGAGAGTCTAAGTGGTAAACAATATGCCTATGTCTGTGCGGATGATTACTCAAGATACTTGGCTGTGTTTTGTTAAAGAAAAATTGGACACGTTTTCTGTGTGTTGAGCTCTCTATCGCCAAATTTAGGGGGAGAAAAGTGTGAAGATTGTGCGCATTCGTACATCATGGGAGAGAGTTTTGAAAACATGTTATATTCATATTTTTTTTTTTATTATTCAGTCAATTGGGTACCTCGAAGAAAGTGTGATATGAACCAATAATGTTGTCATGTTTGTAGTGCTCTCACCAAGGCATAAAGCTCCTTGTCATATGT
The DNA here is from genome assembly GCA_002890555.2 of Lagenaria siceraria. Classification (NCBI taxonomy): domain Eukaryota; kingdom Viridiplantae; phylum Streptophyta; class Magnoliopsida; order Cucurbitales; family Cucurbitaceae; genus Lagenaria; species Lagenaria siceraria. The sequence continues at coordinate 5,273,672 of CM016492.1, read as the reverse complement.
AGGATATTTCAAGGTAGATTCATTTAGCTTCTCACTGAAGTACATCAATGGTCTTCAATCTTGCATTAACACAGCTCCAATCCCTATTCTACTGGTGTCACACTCAATTTCAAATGTTAGTTCAAAATTAGGTAAGACAAGTAAAAGCGCATTACATAATTTATCTTTTAAATCATTGAAAGTGCATTCATGTGCTTGTCCCCACTCAAACTTTACATTTTTCTTTACAAGTTCATTAAGTGGTGCAGCTATGGAGCTGACATCTCTAATGAACCTCCAATTGAAACCAGCTAACCTATGAAAACTCCTAATCTTACTAGCATTTTTTGGTATAGGGCACTCCCTAATTGCTTTAACATTTTCAGAATCAACTTCCACCCCATGTTTAGAAACTACAAAACGTAGGAAGTTTACCTTTTTCATGCAACAACAACACTTTTTGATATTATCGTAAAGCTGTTTCTTTTTAAGTGCACTAGAACACACCTAACATGCATAACATGATCCTCTAGTGTCTTAGAATATATTAGGATGTCATCAAAATAAACTACTACAAACTCTCCTAAAAATTCACACAATACATGGTTCATAAGTCTCATAAAAGTACTAGGTGCATTAGTTAAGCCAAAAGGCATAACTAGCCATTCATATAAACCATGCTTAGTTTTGAAAGTAGTTTTCCATTCGTTTCCATCATTCATCCTAATTTGATGGTATCCAGATTTTACGTCTATTTTTGTAAACAGGCTACAACCATACAATTCATCTAACATGTCATCCAACCTAGGGATAGGATGTCTATACTTAATTATAATTTTATTAATAGACCTGCAATCTATACACATTCGCCAAGATCCATCTTTCTTAGGTACAAGTAAGACAGGAACACTACAAGAACTTAAGCTTACACGTACATACCGATGAGCTAGCAAGTCATCAATTTGCTTTTGAATCTCCTTGGCCTCTTGTGGATTGGTCCGGTAAGCTGGTCGATTTGGAATCTGAGCACCTGGAATAAAGTCAATCTTATGCTCGATGCCCCTCAAAGGCGGTAATTCCTTAGGTAACTCCTCAGTGAAGACGTCCTCAAAATCCTGCAAAAGAGACACAAAAACACTAGGCGAAGATGACTCTAGATCCTGGGTTAGCAAATAAGCTTCTTTAATGTAACCATGAGTATGGTTCTTTTTGAAAACATAGCTTTCCTAACCTCACAAGATTTAGCACTCCAACTTGTTAGTTTTCTCTCTCTTTTCTCTTTAGGTCGCGCACTATGATCTTGCTTTTCTCTCAATCCCTCATTGTCTCTAAAGCTCTTTTTTTCTTTCCTAAATCCCTCAATCCCTCATTTTCTCTCAAACTCTCATTTTCTTTTCCTTTTTATTTTACTTTTGCTGCGACCTCTTCTTTTCTTTTTTTCTATCTTCTCTTGATCAATAAGTACTTCTTTGGGGAATAGGGTACAAGTACAATTTTCCTACCATTGTGGGTGAAAGGGTAACAATTAAGAAAACCACCATAGATAACCTTCTTATCAAATTGCCAAGGCCTACCAAGGAGTATGTCACCTGCATGCATGGGTACCACATCACACAATACTTCATCCTTGTATCTCCCTATGGCAAAAAGAACCTTCACTTGCTTAGTCACCCTGAGTCCCCCACAATCATTAAGCCACTGTAGTTTGTAGGGTCGTGATGAGGTGTAGTATCCAAGTCTAATCGCGAGACCAAACTAAAGCTCATAACATTCGTACAACTTCCACTGTCAATCACTACATTACATGGTATAGTTTGTACAAGGCAACATGAATGAAAAAGATCCTCTCTCTGATACCAAATGATATGAAAATCCAAACAATTTGAAAATTAGGAACCCAATTGTTGAACCCTAACAACAAATCCTAAAACCCCCAAATCAGTTGACGCCAATCAAAATGAAAAGACTAGAATTGGATTACCTTTTGATCGAAGACCAAGAGATAAGGAGAACTAGTTCCTTACTCCAAGTTCGAACACTCCACAAGCAAAATAATCAGACTTATCTGAATGTTTTTGGCATGCAACCCTGATTTAAGAATTGCAAAAGCGACGGGTGATGAAACTTTGTCATCTACCAGAGAATTCGCATTCAAGAAAATACTAAAGTTCTAAAAAAATCAAATCTGTTCTAAACAACCTAAAGGCAAGGGTTTAAATAGCCTCCTAATAAAACCCTAACACAACATATATATATATATATATATATATATATATATATATATATATATATATATATATATATATCATAAAAAAAGATAAAATTGAAAATTATTAAATTACATCGAAATTATTAAATAATAATTTGATGCCTTGTGCGGTTCATATCAAAGTGGGATTCTAAAAGAGATGAAGCTATTTTCTTGGGTTATTCTGTGAACAGTAAAGTATATCGAGTGTTCAAGAAGCAAACTCACTATGTTGTGGAGTCTATTAATGTTGTTATTGATGATGCAAAGATTAGCTCTTTGAACTCTACAAGTGATGAAGTTTATCATGTGGTTATACAAGATGTCCGTAAAGTGCTTATTTTTTGAAGAAGATGATAACAGAACAAAGCAACTGTCAAGCAAAATATAGAAATATCACCCTCCAAGTAACATGATAGGGGATCTTGATGTATGGGTAACTACCAAAAAGAAAGATAAGGATGACTACCTCTAGATGATTGACAATATTTGCTTTACATTTTCGATTTAACCTAAGAATGTTAATAAGTGCTAAATGGTGAATTTTGGGTCAAAAGTATACCCAAATTGAAGTTGTAGATTTTGATGAGACCTTTGCCCTCGTGGTTAGGCTGGAAACCATAAGATTACTGTTGGTTATTTTCTCTTTACTTAAGTTCAAGCTATATTAGGTGGACGTAAAGAGTGCCTTTTTTTAGTGGCTACTTGAATGAGGAAGTCTTTTTTGAGCAACCAAAAGGCTTTGTGAATCCATCTTGTCCACAACATGTGTATAAGCTATAAAAAAACCTTATATGGACTAAAACAACCTCCTCAAGCTTGACATGATAGATTGACTGAATTTTTTCTTAAAAAATGGATATGTGAAAGGAGGAGTGGATAAGATTTTGTTCATAAAGAAGTCTAAAGGTAGTATCATTATTGCACAGGTGTATTTCGATGACATTATTTTTGGAGGAATGTCTCAAGACACGGTGGACCTTATTGTGGAACAAATGAAATATGAGTTTCAAATGAGTATAGTAGGTGAGTGATACGCGATTTTCTCAAGTGCATGAGTCAAGTTATAATATAAAACAGTTAAGACCGAGTATCGTTTCACACTGATGACTATGGTATGGTTTAAGTACTAAGCTATTCAAGAATCAAATCAACTTTATTTAAGGAATCAAATTCGAGTTTTGTTTTGAGTTAGAAAAGCATATAAGGAAAGTAAAAACAAGTGAAAATCAAGAGATAAAAGCGTTCTAGGGTGTTGATATAATCAATTACTTCATTAAGTCATACTTTAGGTTTTCATGGAATCATATGCAAACAATATGTTTAAGTCTAGAAACTATTATCCAGATTATTTTCTCTAAAAAACAACCATTTCTTATATAACTTAATTGATTATTAATCTCTTGAAATCAAGTTAAGAAGCATACCATTAAACACAATCATTAACAACTTCCTCTACCAACCTAGCTATTTTCATGAAAGATTGATAAAAGTTTAATACTATAAATCTGATTAGAAATATAATTAATCCATCATACATCTAACCTAACAATCATTGATGATCGATCAAGAGAGAATGAAGCACAATAGTATTGAAAAACATATCATTCAAACACATCCATGAAAAACACTAAAACATTAACTTAAATCCATATTTAAAGCATCCAACACCCTAAAACTAAGAGTTTAGCCACACATAGTCATCAAATACATATTATCATATGTGTTTTCAAGCATAAGAGTAAAGAGAAAGAGAAAACTTAGGCATAAAAACTCTCGAATTGCTTCCCGACATTGAGTTCCTTCGATCTCCACTCGGTTGGCACCTCGGGATCTCAAACGGTCTCCAACTCTTCTCTAATCACTTTCCTCTCTTTTTAGTAACAAACTCACACTTTGAGGCTCTGATATTCTGTGATTAGGGTTGCTGAACACCCCTTAATATATAGAAGAAATTTTCCAAAAGTTACACAAAAATTAAAAAAGGAAAGGCAGCATCGCGACGTGTGCTCAATTTCCGCAGCGCAGTGCTGCGCTTTGATGAGCATAGTGACGCTTTCGTGTGTGCCAGAAAAGGGTGCTCTCGGGTCTTAGAGCGTAAAGGAACAATGTAGCGATGCTTATACTCTACACTCCCCTATTTTCTAGGGTTTTAAACTTGTTTTCATCCGGTTTTGGCTCGATTTGGTTTCTTTAGCTCCCAAAACTCAATTTCTTCATTAATTACCTGAAAACCACTAGCAAACACATTAAATCCAATAAAAACATCCCTAAATAATGAGTAAATAATGCACGATTAAGGTGCGCTTTAGTGAGCTAACTTACTTCTTGTGGTTTCAGATTAAGCAGTTGAAAGATGATATACTTATCTCTTAGAGTAAGTATGCTAAGAATATAGTGAAAAAGTTTGGTTTAGAAAATGCAAGAACCAAATATACTTTTGCTCTTATGCATACCTAGCTGTTTAAGGACACTAAAGGAACTAAAGTTGATGAGAGTCTTTATTGCCACATAATTGGTAGTTTGTTTATCTCACAGCTAGTAGCCTGACATAGCCTTTGTTGTGGAAGTTTGTACCAGGTATCAAGCTTGTCTCAAGACAAGTCACCTTCTGGGTGGCAAAAGAATAATAAATATATAAATTGTACTTTTATATACGCTTGATACCAACGCCCTGTGGTTGGTTGTTGTGATGTTGGCTAGGAAGGTAGCTTAGAAGATTGAAAGAGTACACTCTAGGTGGTTGTTGCTTCTTAGAAAACAATCTTGTTTCATGGTTCAGTAAAAAAAATAATAATAAAATAAAAAATAAAAAAATAATTGTGTCTCCTTGTCCACTGCAAAAGTTGAATATGTTGCTATTGGAGGCAGTTGTATTCAATTGTTATGGATGAAGCAAATGTTGAAAAATATGGTGTCCCTCAAGATGCTATGACATTGTATTGCGACAACATCAATGCTATAAACATTTCGAAAAATATCCAGACTAGTAGAACAAAATATATTGACATCAAACATCATCTTATTAGAGAATTTAGTAAAAAACAAAACACATAAAGTTGATTTTATTGATCACAAAATAGAACTCACCATGATACATAAGAAAAAAAATCTCCTTTTTAGGACATTTTTTAGTTGCTTCAACTAGAATTATAGATAAACATGAAATTTCATATTAAAGTCAGAAAACAAGGTCCACCATAATTATTAATGAAATTAAAGCACATGAAAATACAACAAATTAATAAGAGGGACAATAATTCAATGTGATGGATCATCTTCAAGTTCTGAGGAAATTTCCGAACCATTTGGCAGAGAGCTTAGGAATTCTCTTCAAATTGTTTTTGTAGTCGATATAAGTGAGGCCAAAACGAATCACATATCCGCTTGCCCATTCAAAGTTATCCATCAATGACCATGCAAAGTATCCTTTCACCCTTACACCAGCCCTATAATGAGTTCCACAAAATATCGTAGGAGAGAATTTGTAAGTCCATAAAAAATATATTTAATATTATTAGATAATAACACGTGAGACTATGTTCTAACTATAAACCAATTAATTACGAGAAAGTAGCCTGAGAATCTTATAAATATTGTGCGATCCGTTGATTTTTTCAATAAAGAAATCCATAAAACGGTACCTCTTTGGGTTCACCATTTTTGTGTCGGGACCTTTTTTTATCCAATATTTATTTGGTTTTCATGAAAGTTGAGACCATATTAGATAACACATGTAGTTCTTTCTCACAAGCAATTGCTTAGGAACAGAATAGCTCGTGTATCTTATAAAGATGATGAAGTCTCTTGATTTTTTTTTAATGTAGGATTCTCAACCTATATATCATTAATATAATCAAGAGCAATACTCTTTAGCTGCATTTATCTTTTTGCAACTCACTCCAACTATATATACAGTAAAAAAAATTTTAAATATATTTTTATTTTATTTAAATAAGAAGAATTTGTCAGTATCCACTAAGTATTTTCCTATAATTAATGTGAATGAAATTCAAAAGTTTATTTCAATTATAAAGCATATAAAAAAGAGAGACATATTCTTTTAATCCCTTTGTTTTGATACTTACTTTATTGCTTCTTTAAGAGCCATAAGATGATCGTGATGGTATCTCACTCTACGTCTATCCATGATCATTTCCCTAAGTGGGGGACCTTCAATATCAAGGTATCCTACAGAATATAATTTTAATTAATAAAAAAACAAGAAAAATTATAATAAGTGAAAAAAATCTCAAAATATGTATAGATATAGAAAATTTTCACGATAGGCTTCTATCGTTCAGACTAAATTTTTCTATATTTGTAAATATTTTTTTTATTATTTTTCTATATATGAAAACAACCCAAAAATAATCTAATTATGTGCAATTTTTCAAATATATTTTTACTAATTCAAGGTTTTGTTTTTTTTGTTTTTTCCATTACGTACCATTCTCTGTGACATAGATAATTGGATTGTTGTACTTGGTCTTTGTGTAGATCAATAAATCTTTAAATCCTTGTGGATAAACAGCGAGCCAAGATGTTGCATTAAACTATATATATATAACACAATAAAAAACAAATTGTTAGATTGAACATTTGAAATGTGATAAAACAACATATACACAAATCCAATCAAGGAAGAAAATCGACACATAAATTACCTTTGGACCAATTGACACTCCATTGCGATCAGCTACATTAACACAAAAACATTACAAAATTCTAATCAAATTAAAGATGCAAATCATTATATCAACAATATTGAGTCGAGAACAAATAGAACGCGATAGATAATGAAAATGAAGAGAGATTAGAGTAATTTAGAATAATTTTAATGAATACATACTTGTAAGATCAGCACGATAATCTGTCAAGTAACTTGGTTGTGGACCAGGTGCATTAGGATTGTCTTTTGCATAATTAGCAGTGTAATAATTTAATCCAAGGAAATCAAAAGACCCTTTAATTAGAGCAACTTCTGCCCTTTTAAATTTGGGTAATCTCTCCTTTACAAGTTCCCTCATACTAAGTGGATAATCTCCATAGGTTAGTGGATGCAAAAACCTGCCATAAATTAATATATATTTAGTTTACTTTATTATCATATTAAAGAGTCAAATACTTATTAAAATGTGATAATCCATTAGATTTTAAAACACTTCTAAAACGTAGACGAAAAGATAAATAAAACAATAAGTAAAGATTATTAGGTAAGGATGAGGTTTACCTCAAAATCAATTTTCAATGAGAAATCAAGTAACTCATATATCTTATAAACATTATTGTAAGGTCTCTATTTTTCAATGTGGAAACCTCAAGATGATATCTCTTTGTGGTAACTATTCTTGACTCGGATTTTTTTTTTTGGACCGTGTACCTACTTATCATTGGACTTTGATATCATATCAGATAAAATAGGGTTCCATCTCAAAACCAATTGATTATTAGAGAAATAACTAAGGGAAATTACTATAAACAAAAAAAAAATCAAGGAATTTTTTTTTTAAACAAAATACTATAGGATAGTGGGATCAGGGACTTCTGAAAATTGATATCAAGGAAAATTTTTAAAAATAGAAAAATAAAGGAAACTTTACACAAAATAGCAAAATTTATAGATAGTTGTGATAGATGCGGATAGAAGTCTATCAGGGTCTATTAGTGATAAAAATGATAGAAGTCTACCAGGGTCTATCAGGGTCTATTAGTGATAAAAATGATAAAAGTCTATCACTGATAGATATTGATAGAAGTCTATCAATGTCTATGAGAGTTTTTTTTTTGTTACTATATTCTATAAATAGTTTGACATTTTTTTGATCTGTGGAAATTTCTCAAATATTTACCAAATTATTTACAAATATAGAAAAATTTTACTGTCTATCAGAGATAGACTGCAATAGAATTCTATCGTGGTCTATCGCTAATAGACAATAAAAATTTTCTATATTTGTAAATAGTTTGACTCGTTTTTCTATATTTGAAAACAATCCAATAACTAATGTATCTTATAAAGATTGTAAAGTTGTCTCTCAATTTCATAAATACGGGATCATCAACAAAAATAGTGTTTATAGCCAAACTTTTGGCAAAATTTTCAAAATAAAAAATTCATAAATGAAATAATTATCGAATCAAGTCTAAACTTTAAAAAAATTCATCTATAATTATATGTGTTGAATAGAAATTTTGCTTACCAGCCAAGAGCAAAATCAAGAGCTCGACTTGCAGCCTTTTTGTCTGCCTCACTATTTGAATATGGAGTATACCAAATTGACACTAATGTAATACCAATCACACCCCTTTGATGAGCCTGCAAATTAAATTATCACATAAGTTTTTTTTTTTTTTTGAGTAAAATTATACATAAGTTTGATATGTATATATAATGAAATTTACATCTCTAGCAAAATATATATATATATATATATATATATATAGTGATTAAACAATCATTAAAGTTTGTGGATCATTCTAAGTTGGGAATTGAAACTAAATTAGCAAGTAATGGTTGAGGTAAGTATTTAAGAAACCTGATATTTAGTTTTGTACACTTTGACAGCAGCGGCATGGGCAAGAATTTGATTATGACCAACAATGTATGGTTCAGTACCAGAATTTCCACCAAGACAGTTGAATGGTTGCCAAGAAGAACATCTACCCGGAGCATTAGCTCCTTGAGCATAACCTCCCATGCAAAAGCTCCATGGTTCATTGAAAGTGATCCAATGCTTCACTCTATCTCCAAACTCTTTGAAACAAACTTCAGCGAAGTCTCGAAAGTCATTCCTGTAAAATTGATTTCTAACCTTATATCGAATTTTTGTCTGAATGTTTTATCTTTTAAAATCAAGAGCTCATTTTAAACTATCTTAGTATAGTTTACGTTTTTGTTTAATAAAAAAAAATTACACTCAAAATTCTGAAAAAAAATTAAAAATAAAACTAGTAAGCAACTTCTTAATCAAACTCTATAATTAACCAACAATGAACATTTATTTGATTCCAATCTAAGTAGAACTCAGCAATTAGTATGCATTCTCAAAGTTAAAATTGAAATAAATATTGATTTCTAAAAGAAGATATGGAGAAAAAATGTTTACTTAGGTAATTTTTTTGGAAATTTTGACAGGCAGAAAAAATGTCAAACTATTTACAGAAAATAGCAAAAAAAAATATTGATAGACATTGATAGACTTCTATCGGCATTTATCAGTGATTGACTTCTATCATTTCTATCACTGATAGACTCTCATAGACTTCTATCAGCGTCTATCACAACTATTTAAAAATTTTATTATTTTGTGTAAATAGTTTCTCTTATTTTTCTATTTTTAAAAATTTTCCTTTTTTTTTTTTTTTTTTTTTTTTTTTTTTTGCAAGTATTTGTTCTATTAACAATTTCTTTGTCCTTAAAAGTTATGGTAATTAATTTATTATTGCATGAGAAATATGCAAATTTTATAACTTACACAATTTGATATCCTAAAAAGCCTCCATATTCATCTTCTAAAGCTTGAGGAGTATCCCAATGAAAAAGTGTGACATAGGGTTGAATGCCTACAAATTAAAATAAAAAATTGTGAGTACTAATCAAATTAATTATGGATCACCATTTGCAAATATTACAATAATACCCACCCTTTGCAAGCAATTCATTGATGAGGTTGTTGTAGTATTGAATTCCTTTCTTGTTTATACCTCCACTAAGTTTTCCCTCTGCAATGATAATCAAGGATGGTATAGTTTTAGAATAATGATGTCTAATAAGTTAACAGATTAAACTCGTTTGATAACTATTTTTTTAAAAATTAAATTTATAAATATTCATTCTACCTATGGATTTTTCTTGTTTTGTTATCTACTTTATACGAGTATTTTTAGAATAAGTCCAATTTTTAAAACTATGCCCGATTTAATAACCATGTCAGTTTTAGTTTTTAAAATTGAAGTCTATAATCACTACTTCTACTTATAAGTCTCCTTGTTTCATTATCCATTTTGTATTCATGACTTATAAAATCAAGCGAATTTTTGGAAACTAAAAAATTAGTTTTTAAAAAGTAATTTTTTTTTAGAATAATATAGCTATCACAAAGATGAAAATCATAATTAAAAATAGGGAAGAAACAAACTTAAATTTTAAAAATAAAAACTAAAAGCGAAAAGTTGTTGTCTAAAATATTGGTTTTGAAAAAAAAAATTTGTTATTGAATTTGGCTAAAATTTCAACAAATTCAAATGTTAGTTATGAAAATGAAAATAATTGTGAAGAAATTAAAAGAATGACTCTTTTCAAATATAGAAAAATGAGTCAAACTATTTATAAATATAGAAAATTTTTACTGTCTGTCAGCAATACACCACAATAGAATTCTATCGCGGATAGATAATGAAATTTTTCTATATTTGTAAATATTTTGATATTTTTTCTATTTATAGTAATTTTACTTCAAAGACACTAAACACAGATTTAAAAAAAATTATCAAAAGTGACCTTAATAATCCATATAATACTAGAGTTTTATTCTATTTTTTAACGATAAATTTTTTAATTATGTTTTCTTTTTAAATAAAGGTGTTTTGTTTGACATTCTATTTAAAACAAAAAAAGCAAAAAACAAAAAACAAAAACGAAATTGAGTTGTCAAGTATAAAGATGCATGCACAATATCATATATGAAGAAAAAAAAATGTGAGGGAAATATTTGGGCTAATTATTTGAAAATGATTTTTGGCTTTTCTATATAAAAACTGTTTCAAAAACTTTATTTTTTTTCAAGTGATTATAAAGTTTAACATTATTGTGCTTATTAAAATCATTATTTATAAACTCATATTTTTAGGGGAAACAACCTCATTCAACCATTTCAATCACAAAAAAATTATTTACTGAATTCATATTTACTGAATTTATTTCATTTTGTGAATATGAAAATAAAGGATAGAATTTGAATTATGCATATCAAAAAGTTTCTAAGTTATTTAAATATGTTTTCCATTCTATTTACAAACGTAAAAAATCTATTGATTGAGTTGACAATGATAGAAAATAATAAAAGTAGTTTATTGATCGTATTATAATCCCAAACGTTCTATAATTATTTTTTTTTTTTAAAAAAAAATACTTCATTGATGTATGAGAGAATCATATCAAAAGAGATTACATGAAAATCTGTCAATTTAGCGTAAAACATCTTTTAATTTATAGAAATGTTATTTCTTCATTTTTTTTTTTAATTATTTTCTATCTTAACCATTAAAATAAAGTTATTCTTTAAACGACTTGACTATTTGAATTTCTTACTTGGCAAAACTCTAGACCAAGAGATTGAGAATCGGTATGCATCAAAACCAATATTCTTCATAATGGCAACATCTTCCTGCATTATGAAAGAATTATCGATATAATTTTTTTAAAATATACTATAAGGAAAATGACTACAATAATAAATAATATAACCTAAATGTATTTTTCCTCTGCTTACCTTATAGCGATGGTATTGATCAAGCGCTACATCTCCATTGCTATGATCATAAATTTTCTCTGCAATTTTAAAGAAATAATATCATAAGTTTTTTTTTTTCTCCAAACGTGTTCCATTAATTATTCTTTTTTTTTAATATGCATTTTTAACAAAATAATAATATCGATTTCCATAAAATTAAAACCTCTACATTTTCATTGACATCAATATTTTAAAAAATAAACATGATTTTTTTTAAAAAAAATGATAATGGAGTTGACTTGATGTAAATCTAGAAATAACATATATAACAACTATTGCATTATCTAATATAATAACTCCAATATCAAGTGTAATTAATCTATAATATATAACATCTTGGTAATTTTCGTAAATTGATTTTTTTTTTTCAAATAAAAGCCTCACTTGATTGTTTGGACATACGTTTTGAAAGTAAATACTAATTTCTTTTAAAGAAAAAAAATCAATAATCATTCTCATTGATTTTTTTAAGTGATTAGATTAAGCTAAAATGAGCATAACTCAACGGATATAAAAGTACTTTTACTATCGACCTTGTGATTAGAATTAGAGATTTGGTTTTCCACTCCTAATTAACACTAAACTAAGCTCATTTTGACTTGTTAACTTAATAGTTCGTATTTATTTACTAAATCAATTGTACATGTTTTGATATATATTTGTTACATATTAATATATTTTCCACAAATATTGTATGATATAAAAAATAATACCTCATATCGTACAATTGATTTGAAAAATAGAGTGAATTAGAAGAAATATGCTAAGAAGAAGAGACCTGGGTGTTCGTGAGTGAAGTTATCCCAAATACTTGGTCCTTTACCGTCCTCAAAGGCAGCACCTTCAAACTGAATTAATGATGAATCAAATTTAATTTTTTTTAAAAAAAAAAAAAAGAAAAGAAAAAGTGGTCACAAATAAAATCACGAAAAGGAACAAAAATGAAGATTCAAATAATTATTTTATAAAAATACATTTAAGAAATATTTGTAATCAAAGGTGTGGGAGTGAATTATCAACCTTTTTAGAAATAGCAAATCATGGTTTTCTTCTCATGAAAATTATATTTTACACTAAACATTTTATAAGTATTAGATATAACATAGTTCCATATATATATATATATATATATATATATATATATATAACATGATTTATCTCAAAATTAATTGACATTTAGATGAGTAATTTACATATCTTATACAAATTTGGTTTTCAATTTTTTTTTTTTTTTTTAAGACTAAATACTTGTTTGGACTTCACAACTCTAATACCATATTACTTAGGTTAAAATATCATTTTGGTCCTCATACTTTGAAGTTTGTTCAATTTTAGTCCTTATAATTTTAAATGTCCAATTTTAGTCCATGCACTTCTAATAAATCTTAAATTTAATTCTTTAAAGTTGATTTTTTTAATCGAAATTGGCTAAATAATTTTAAAAAATTTATTATAAATAAAAAAATACCAAAGTACTTATAAATATAGAAAAATTCCATTGTCTATCAGCGATAGAAGTCTATCGTGGTCTAACAGTGAAATTTTTCTATATTTGTAAATAGTTTGACTCATTTTTCTATATTTGAAAATAACCCTAGTAAAAATAATTTTCATGCAAAGAAATATAAATATATGAATATGTTTTCCAATTTTAGATAAAAATGCTAGTAATTAACAAAAAAAAAAAAAACCACAAAAAACAAACTGTATAGACTAAATATAAGATTTCTTGGGAGTACCTGGACTAAAATTGAACAAGCTTCAAAATACAATGACCAAAATGATATTTTAACCAATTATTTAAATTTTTTTGTAACTCAAAAACAATTAAGAAATTTGTTTTCCATTTGTTAAAATGAGAAACAAAATCAAATTACATTTTGAAGGTTTGTTTTTCTGACCTGATATGCAGCTGATGATGTGCCAAAAACAAAGCCTTTGGGAAAGCTGCTACGTCTCACAACATCAATTGGGCGTTGAGAGGGTTCATCTGCCTTTGCAATTACAATTAAAACAACAAATAACACAAAGCTATGGAAGCTATGGCCATGTAATTTTGAAGCCATTCCTTAGTTTAATTTTTCTTTCAAGATGAGACTACTCTTTCTTGCCCTAACATCCCTATTTATACACATGGAGAGACAATAATGGGAAGCCATTGAAGCAAACCTTGCAAGCTTCATTATTATTATTATTATATTACTTCTATTATTATATTTGTGAGAATTAATTAACTTAACATGGCAAGATTCTATCTCTCAATTGATCGATAATATAATATTTAATTTACCTTCACCCACCCATCAGCTTAAGCTTTTCTGATCCAGGAGGTCCTATGTGTTTAATATTGATTTTGTAATGCCTCAGACTTAGGATTCGGATTAGGATTTTGAATCCGAATTCAACACCAGATGGCACTGACATTTACCTGTATCCCCACAAACTAACATGGGTTCTTTTTGCATGCTTTGTACTCACTCACATACTTCCCAAAGAATTTTTTGGGTTTAAGCATTTCTTAACCATACTTTCATATCCTAAAGGATCCATCTGATTCATTCATGTACTTCTTTTAAATTCAAACGTCACAAAGATTTTCACCTAGGGGGGAGTGGTGTTAGATAATATAATATTAGAGTTATCTTCACTTATCAGCTTAAACTGTTGGGTCAATCGGTGTCTTATAAAAGAATCTTCAATTATGCTCCTTCAACATCGTACTTCTTTGAGTTCATTACTCTTAGATACGATCTCAATTTTGGTCCAAAGACCGGGTTAGGTTTCATGAGCTCTGATACTTTTTTTTTTTTTGAAAAATTGGAGTGTTTAGCTCAAACTAAAAACATTTGATTTTTAACCAAACTGACGTCAGCATGAAGTTGAAATTACACTGTATTTGTTGATTTTTCCCTGCAAATACATGATATTTGTTGATAGTCTCCCTATTATTATACGTTGAATTTAGATTTTGTTACACCATAATCTTAAGGAATTGTTAGCATGGTATATTTGTCCATTAATTAATTGAAAATGAAATTATAATTATTGGTTTAACCATTTTTACAAAGAAAATCCTTTTGGTTATTTTTCTAAAATATTGCTATTTTATTTTAACTATTCTTTTCCCAAATGAATAATAGTTTCAACTTTATAGATTTTGCTACCATATTAAATAAATAAACATGAGGATTGGTCTTCCCCATCCTTTTTGATATTGGATCAGCTTCAATGTTGCAAGTAGCTTATTTATATTAACTTGGATTTGGTTTTATATATATTCATATATATCATTTTCACATGGTTGAACTGTAGTAGTTGTCCTTAAAGATCATTAATTAAAACTTAATCTAACAAGAAACAAAAAAGAAAAAGAAACAAACTAAATAGTTGTGTATATAAAACTTTACTCTCACGTATGAGCCATAGCTGGATGTGTGCTTTAGTTCACATATATGAAGTTTACCGTATATATATATATATATAAAAAAAAGTTTACCAACAAACAGTTAAGATAAAGAGTTGTTTTCAAATATAGAAAAATGAGTCAAACTATTTACAAATATAGAAAAGTTTCACTGTCTATCAACGATAGACTGCAATAGAATTCTATCGCTTGAGCAATAGACCGCAAGTGATAGAAGTCTATCGTGGTCTATCGTTCATAGATAGTAAAACTTTTCTATATTTATAAATAGTTTGATATTTTTTCTACTTATAGTAATTTCCCTAAGATAAATTCATATATTTTTTTGAAAAATTTTCATAGATAGAAAAAATATCAAACTATTTACAGAAAATAGCACAAAAAAAACACTAATAGACATTGATAGACTTCTATTAGTATCTATCAGTAATAAACTTCTATCATTTCTATATCCTAATAGACTTCTATCCGCGTCTATCACAACTATAAAAAAATTTTGCTATTTTGTGTAAATAGTTTCCCTTATTTTTTTTATTTTTAAAAATTCTCCTTTTTTTAAAAAAAAATAAAACATTTAAAAGGCTAAAAATAATAATTGTGAAACTCAATGTGACTTTTATTTTAGGTCACATAAGAAAAAAAAATTAATAAATTAATTTATATTGTTTAAAAATTTCAATTTAATCTTTTATAAATAATATTGTTTAATTCATTCTTCTAAACATTGAATTTGACTAATCATATAATTGCATGTCATAATATTTAGTGAACTTCTCAAAATAAATTAGTGGAAGCTTTAATTCCCTTTTTTATAGTGTTTTTTTTAAAAAATATTTAACGTTTGGATTAACTTTTTAAGTGTTTATAAATATTTTTTTTTTTACTTATAAACACTTATTTAAACACTTAGAAAGAAAATTCGAATGGTCTTAAGTTTTTATGCCAAAAGTTTATCATCAACCTATTTTTACTTTGATGAACCATGACAGACTAACTGATAAATGTCAAATTCAAATCATAGCTCTATTTGAGGTTTGAACTTAGTTCCTACCATTTAAAAAGATTTCAATTCAGTCTTATTATATTATAATATAATATTTTTTGATTTAGACAATCATTGATCACGATTGGTGAATGTTAAAATTGATTGATGATAGACTTACACAGTGAATCAATTTTAACATGAAGGTCTTGTTTGACAACAGTTTCATTTTTGTTTTTATTTTTTTTTAATTTATGCTTCTTTCATCCCAAAATTTTAATTTTAATTATAATTTTTATTTTTGTTAAAGAAACACTTAAAAAGTTAAATTCTCTATATATATTATAACCTTTTTTTTTTGAAAACATAAATTAAATTATTACAAATGGATTCTAAATATTTAAGCCTTCAACTTAAGTAGACGTTGAAGTTTAAAGCTATGGATTTTTTTTTTTTTTTTTTTTTTTTTTTTTTAAGGGATATCGATGATCATTTATTTGTTTATTTAAAAAGGAATTTTTATATTATGAGAAAAATTACATGTGAGATGCCATTCAACGAAAGAATATAATTAATTATATTCCTCTTGATTTTGTTCCGTGTTCGAAAGTTTATGGAATATGAATGCGTTTCCATTTATATATTCCTTTTATTGTAAGTTATCTCATTTTAATTTAAAAATAATATATATTCCTCAAATCAATAATTCACCTATATAAATATTAATAATAAGATCTGAAAAAATTTTAAAATAAAAAAATAAGGAAAACTATTTACACAAAATAGCAAAATTTTTGGATAGTTGTTATAGATGCTAATAGAAGTCTATCAGAGTATATCAGTTATAGAAATGATAGAAGTCTATCACCGATAGATGTTGATAGAAGTCTATCAATGTCTATCAGTGTTTTTTTTGCTATTTTCTGTAAATAGTTTGACATTTTTTCTATCTATGAAAAATTTTCCATTTATAAGTTTAATTTTCAAATACCAAATATAATAATTCAAATCGTTATCCAACAGGCGCCTTAAAAAGTAAAAAGAACTTTTTTTTTTTTTATCAATTTATACAATATTTTTGATAAATTATTTAAATTACAAGAATATACGTAAAGATTTGAAATTTCGATATCAATAATATTAATATCGATATTTGAAGCAATCATCTTTCGTTACACTCCACAATCTTATCGTATATGATATATTAATGATCCAATAAGAATAAACTTTAACATAACCAATTATTCAATTTATCTTCGATTTATATATATAATTTTTTCAATCAAATCACACAATTAAATTCTAGACAGATTGGAAGGTGGTTAAAACTTAAATAATTTGCTCTGCCAAACATAACAGTTGACTTCTTTGTATTCTTTTTGTTTTTTTTTTTTTTTAAATAATATATTTTTTATATTCTTAAGGCCAATAAAATCGTCCGAATAACACTTTCGCTTTTAGCTCTCTTTTCGTTAGATTCTTTATTGGTTCACTATCAATTTTCTTATTATAAGTTTCACTTTACTTTGAAGAAATGTTTGAATTATTTATTTTTAGACTAAAATAATATTTTCATTTCTATCTTTGAGTCTTATTCTATTTTTAGTTTTCTTATTTTTAATGTCTAAACTTTTCCTTCAAATATTTCAATAAATTTTAAAGTTAGTCTCTATCGTAAGTTTATAGCTAATGTTTTTAAAAATTAGAGAAAAATAATAATTTATACCCCTAAACTTTGGGGTTGTATCAATTTACATCATTTTCCATTATATTTTATTTTTGGATAAACATTGTATGAGTGTAATACCCAGGTCCAGAATTCGGACCAGGATTCGAAATTGATGGCTCTGGCATTCCCCTGAATGCTTCTAAGAGTGAAAGTTATCTCCCCACAAACCAACACGGGTCCTTTCAACATGCTTTGTCCTCACTCACATGCATCCTAGGAAAAATCTCAGGAGGTTACCCAACATAGGATTGTTCCAAGCTAAGCACGCTTAATTTTGAAGTTCTTATGATTGGGCCACCGAAAAGGAAAATGCACCTTGTTGGTATAGGTAGTAACTTTCAATGTTTTTAAGCATTTCTTAACTATACTTTCATGTTCTCATGAACTCTCTCATTTGGATGTAATCTCGATTCATTCATCATCTCCTCCTAAACTCGGGTCATTACATGCCCACTAGCTTCCGCTTGGTTCGTCCCCGAACCACATCTTACTGGGAGGGTTCTGCTTTGATACCAATTGTAATGCTCCAGGCCCATAATTTGGATCAGGATTTGAATCCTAGGCGTGGGGCATTATAGTGAGACTTATAATTTTATCAATTAAGTCCCTAAGTTCTCATAAGCAAATCAATATAGTTTTCTTTAAAAATTGTCCATGCATCAATTATAATTGTCAATTTTACTAATATGACATTTGAAGAAGTTTAACACGTGTCTAAATTGACTGCATGGACGATTTTCAAATGTAATTTTAATATAAAAGGTTTAATTCGATTCATCTATAACAATTTAGAAGTTTAATTCGATTTTCAAATGCAATTATATGTTTCGTAGAATATATTTTAAATAAGTATTAAGGATAGTGTAAATTGATACACTTATGAAAGTTTAAGATTTAAATTGACATAATCTTCAAAGTTTAGGGGTAGAAATTGAAATTTTCTCTAAAACTTCATTAATCTCTATCAGTTTCCTCTACAAATCATCAAATAAAAATTGTTATTATTATTAGGAAAAATTTTTAAAATAGAAAAATAAGGGAAACTATTTACACAAAATAGTAAAAATTTTAAATAGTTGTGATAAACACTGATAAAAGTCTATCAGGGTCTATCAGTGATAGAAATGATAGAAGTCTATCACTAATAGATGCTGATAGAAGTCTATCAATATCTATCAGTGTTTGTTTTACTATTTTTTTTAAATAGTTTGACATTTTTTTTATACGTAAAATTTTCATTATTATTATTATTATTATTATTATTATTTTGGTGACTATGAATATATTATGAATTAAGTTAGCCAATTATGTTTGTGTTACTAATTTTACAATGTCGTGTTTCACGTGATTTAGTTATAGAAAAGACAATGGAGATCATGGATGTACACAAAGTAGCTACGAACATTTAAATTATTATAAAATTAGGAAAGATAGAGTTAAAAATTAAGAGTTTTTCATTATGAAATAAAGAATTAGACTTTGAAAATAATAATAATAAAAGAAAAAGATATTATAAATTAGGAAAGAGATTTAAAAATTGTGTGTATTGGCCTTTATTTAAACTATAAGTCAAAAACATGTGGATGCTGTTGCTGCTGCGGCTGGCCCCATCCTCCTCGTGAACAACAAATCATAAAAATAATTAGGAGAAAATTTCTTTTTGGTCTTCAAATTTTGGGTGTAACTTTTATTTAGTCCCTAAATTTTAAAATATTATATTTTTACAATTCAAGTTTTGAGTTCGATTTCAACCTAGTTTCTAAATTTTAAAATGTTACAAATTTTTTAGAAAATTGTTATTTTTAATTCAAAAAATTTTGTCCTTTCAAAATTAACATCTTTTCTAAAAACTAATTTTTCTATCCTGTTTCTTGCTTTTTAGGCTTTTATTAGGACGGTCTCACATAATGATGTTATTAAAATGCTTTTGTGAAAAGGAAGAAAACATAAGTTTCTTTCCTCTTAGCAATTTGAAATTTTGTATCTTTCTTACTTTTTCAACTTTTATTTAGAAAGTTTGGTGTGTAATTTTTGGTAAGGCCATAGGAAACAATATGTGTTTAGAGAAAAACGAGAACGGCAATTTTTAGATAGATTTTAAATAGGAGGAACGTTTGTTGAAATTTATTTAGAAATCTTGCATGGATTCGACTTCAAACAAGAAATTTCTTTTAAAGAAACGGGGATTAACTTTTAGGGTTTGGAAATTTTCTTTAACAAGTTGAGATTCTTTTAAATCAATTTTTCTGTAAACTTTTCCATACTTTTTCTCGTAAGAAATTGACAAGAAACCATTAAAAGAGAGAGAGAGAAAGGGCTATAGACACTAAAACTAAGCTGGAAAAAATGGAAAGAAAAAAGTTTCCAGACAGTTTTTCGTAAGAGTTGACTTATCAAAATTTCTCATAAAGATTAAACTTACCAAGATTTTCTGTAAGAGTTGACTAAAGTCGATGCTCGCAAAAAAATCCTTGTTGACAGAGAATTTTAGTCAATCACAAATTACCACATTATTAATTTAGATTAATAATTAATAAATTTGAGACCAATCACAAATTTACATGTGTTCTCAAATTAAAGTTAAAGATATACAAATTGATAAATGAAATGATGCCACCTGTTTAAGCATTGATTCATCGGACAATGATAGCTCGTCCAATCAAATTATGTCACGTGGCGATTAAGTCCGAAGCTAGGTTATCTTGAGTTTATTAAAATAAATTCGATCAATCTTAAATAAAAATCTATTTAAAAAAAAAGATTAATTTAAGTCCAAGCCCAAAAGTTGGGTCCAAAACCTACCAAGCTCAAACTCATATAAGGCCTCCCAAAACTCTATAAATAGAGGAAGTCACCCTTCATTTGGGAAGAGAGTCAGAGATTCACAACTTAGAGAATTAAGAGAATTGATCGTCTCTTCTCCAATGAATTGATTATCTCTTCTTCAACTAATTGAACATCTCTTCTTCAACAAATTGAGCGTCTTTTCTTCACCTAATTGATCGCCTCTTCGCCATCTATAAATTGAAGTCTGATCTCCCTTGATTTGAGAATAAGCTCGCCAACCCTTAGATCAAAATCAACAAACAAACTAAAGGCCAATCCAAACTTATCAACAAGCCAGAGGCCGATCTAAACCGATCAACAAGCCAGAGGCCAATCTAAATCGATCAACAAGCCAGAGGTCGATTTAAACCGATTAACAAGCTAAAGACCGATCCAAACTGAGCAATAAGCCAGAGACCGATCCAAATCGATCAACTAGTCAGAGGGCGATCATCCAAGAAGTTCGACAAGTCTAAAGGTCGATCCTCCAAGAAGATCATCAAGCTCAAAGACCGATCATTCAATAAGATCAACAAGTCCAAAGACCGATCCTCTAATAAGATCATCAAATCCAAAGGTCGATCATCCAAGAAGATCGACAAGCTTAAGGATTAAAGTTTATGTATTGGAGGGAAGGAATCAGATGATAAAAATTAGAGATTGTAACACTTATACTACAAATGGTCAATAAAAACAAATTCATTTCCATGAATTAAATTTCCTTTGTCGAAAATCTCGTGTGAACAATCGTGGTTGCCAAGATTTTCGGTGGTTGACAAAACTTTTTTTTTTTTTTTTTACATTTTCTTTCCATTTTTATCCCCATTACCCATTTAGGGCGATGTATTTTTGTTTGGGTGTTTCTGATGTAGTATGAATTTTTTTTTTTTTTTTTTTTTTTTTTTTTTTGAGTATGCATCATCTTCTTGTGAACTTTTTTTGAGAAAACATTTACGGAAAATTTTACGGGAAATGTTTTGAGAAAACATTTATAGAGTTTTTTTTTTTAAATTAAATTTACTCGTAAAATAACATTTCTGTCTTTTTCCATTAAGGACTTCGTCAATTTTTTACAGAAAAAGATAAATAAAAATTATGAAAAATTATTTTTCAATATCAAATTTAAAAGTATTTTGTCTTATTTTCGTAAGGTCCTTGTCGATTTCTTACAAGAAAAAATTCATAAAAGTTTATGGGAAATTTAATTTTAAAAAATTCCTAACTTATTAAATAATTTTTCCAATCCTAAAAAGTTAAACTCTGTTTCTTTAAAAGAAATTCTCGTTTGATGTCGAATCTTTCAGAAACTATGTGAAAATTGTTGTTCTCTCTTTTCTTCTAAAGATCTTTTATTTTTTGTCGTATGATCATACCAAAAATCATACAGCAAACCTCCTAAATAAAAATTGAAAAAGTAAGAAAGAGGGGGGAATTTAAATGGGCAAAAGGAAAAAAACATTAAGTTTTTTTTTTTTTTTTTTTTTTTATGCTTTTCATAGGAATATATTTATGTAACATCACTGTGTGGGGTCTTCCCAATAAAAGTTGAAAAAATAAGAAAAAGATTAGTAAAACTAGTTTTATTTTTAAAAAAAGATGTTAGCTAAAAACGTTTTAGGTTAGAAATAGCAATTGTCCAAATTTTATCTTTAAGATTTGAGTTTTGTTTTAATTTGATCCCTAGATTTCAAGATTTACAATTTTAACCTAAAATTTTCATTAAATACTCATTTTCTGACTAATAGAGCTAAGATGGTGATTTGGAAAATTTAAACGAGCAATGATTGTGATCGACAACAAAGTGTGAAGGAAGGAAAAAAGATCACGACGTTTATCAATGGCTCTAATACCATGATTCACTCTATGATTTGTAATCTTTACAATCCTATTTATATAAAGTGGATGAAAATAGAATTAGAGTAAAACTAGGATATAGAAAGTGTTATGCTAACGACCTAATTAAATGTATCTTTGGAAGTGATTTTATATCTGTAAGAGTCCGAGTTAACTTACGCACGTAAGATGTCAAATCCTTGGTAGGTAGTGATCATAGATTGAATCTATGACCTTTTAGCTCTTTATTAAGATATACCTCTATTGATTATAAATTAATTTGAAAGTATAACAACTTTGAGATTGAAACAACCAAACACATAATTTTTTCCAAATTACCCAAATGACTTTCAAATTTGAGTGTGGTCTTTTGTCGTAATGGAATTACTTCATCTGTTGATTTTTTTTTTTTTTTTCTCTCTTTTGGTATAGTGTGGGACATATATGCACATGGATTGAGCCAAGTTAGTGGCCACTGAGCAAGCAATAGGCATCGGTGTTTCATTATTAATCATCTAAGTTTTTTACTTTGCTTTTTTTAGTACTCAAACCTTATACATAGATATTGGCTAAGTTTCTTATCCATCACTCATGAATTAAGATTTCGTAGCTCGCCTTTACTTTTTCCCCTCAAATCACATTGACAAAATTTTGACCATATTTTAAAACGACAATGACTTTTTAACGTCCCAAGTAAAATAATCAAAATCCTTGATACCTGACAGCATCGTGAACTACTTTTAAGAACAAATACTATCTCTACAGACTAACACTGGTTCGTTAAGCATGTTCTGTCGTCAGTCACATTCATTCCTAGAAAAATTCTTAGGAAGCCATCAAACATAGAGTTACTTTCGAAGTTAGGCATGCTTAACTTTAAAGTTCATATAATTGAACCACCTAAAAGAGAAGTACACATTATTGGTATAAATCATATAGTAGCTATTAATTCTTAGAAGTCTTTCTTAATCATTCAGAGATGTGATCTCGATTCATTTATAGTCCATTGATTTTCTTAGAGTCAAAACAGCTTAAGGACCGCTCTTAAAAATTCCAAAATTAGCAAAGTTTTTTTTTTTTTTTTTTGGATAAACAAAATTAGCAAAGTTGATCTACTTTAATTGAGGAAAGGATATTGTGCTCTGAGCAGTGCAATAGAAGGTGATCACGTCTCCACTTTTTTTCCAAGTTTTTTGGTTCACAATTATACAAAGTACTTTTTTTCAAAAATATCGGCCATTTTTTAAAAGTTACGATAATATTTTTAAACTTTCAAAATAATTCAAAAATATTTTTACCTATAACCATCAGTACCTCATGTTCCAAATTACTGCTATTGGTAAATAAATGTAATTAATGCCTCGATATATCTTCCCATCAACAACACGTGAGCTTTTATGAATTTTTTTTTAAAGGAAAGCTCTCCAATTTAAAGCTATAGAACATATATCAACATTGAAGAAGTATCAAAAAGCTTTTGAGAGCTTGATTTTATTGATATGAAGTAGTGAATGTTCAAACATTATTTGGATTCAATAGAATTGAAATTGGACAAAATTCTACCTAGCTATATCATTCTTCCATTGAAGGGTTTGGACATCACACACATGTGAATTAGAAGCCTCTCTCATCCCTTTAGCCTTTAGTAGTCCATATTGACCAAATAATTTTAGTGTTTGAGGAACTTCTTGAACCAATGAGCTGAGCTTTTAGGGTATCTTTTGAATCCATCTCTATAATCAACAAAGTTGATGCCAAATCTTACTGTATAGCCACTTGACCACTCAAAGTTGTCCAACAATGACCATGCAAAATACCCTTTCACTCTTACACCATCCCTTTAACAATTTACAAACATATGTTCAATTGTTAGATAGAAAGTAATTATAAAGACAATAGGAAAAATAAAGAAGAAAGAAAGTTGTATTGAAAGGCTTACTCAATTGCTTTTTGTAGGAAAGAGAGATGAGCTTTATAGTAATCAATTCTAAAGTTGTCCACAAGTGCTTCCTTTAAAGGGAGAGTGGCGTTGTTAAACTCATCAACTCCTTCAATAGAAACCAAACATTATTATATAAGACATTTGTAAATGTGAACTCACCAATCAATCTAAAGAGCACTTTAACTTGATAGGTTTATGATAAATTTAATTACATCAATACATCAACACTTCTCCTTCCTTGTGTGCTTAAAAATTTAATGAATGTCCAATACATAGAAATCAATCTTAATTAGAAGATAAAATGACATCACAAGAGCCATCATGAGTTGGCCTAGTGGCAGTGGAAACATCCAAAAAAGGCCAAAGAGCTAAGGGGTTGTGGGTTCGAAATTGACACCCAAATGTTGTACCAAATGTTGTAGTTGTAGGGTCAGGTGGGTTCTCTCATGAGATTAGTCAATGTGAAATGACATATCAGGATATTATGCTCTAATATTATATTCAATCATCCATCAACCTAAAAGTTTAAGGTTAAATTACAAATTTAAAACCATAGAAACTAAATTCTTATTTTTTCCAAACTATACGTAGGGATTAAATTCTAGCTTTCTCGAAACTATAGGGACTAAATTTTTTATTTAACCTAAATTTAATTATATCAATATTTCAACCGTAACTAAATAAGAGCAAGTTTTCAATTCATTTTTAAGAGGGAAAAATAGATGAATGTTTGAAAAGATAAAGGTAATGCTAAAATAAACAAAACCATAAATAACATACCATTCTCTGTAATATAGATGAGGGGATTATTGTACTTTGCTTTGATATACAAAAGTACATCACGAATGCCTCTAGGGTAAACTGCAAGCCATGGGGAAGCCGCCTTCTGACCGATAGGAACGCCGTTACGGTCGGTCGAGAGACTAGCACGAGCGTCGGAGAAGTATGTGACGCGGTTAGCGTTGGGAGGTGGCATGTATGATGCATAATTGGCTGTGTAGTAGTTGAATCCAAGAAAATCAAAGGACCCTTTCACCAAATCAGATTGCTCTTTTGTGAATATTGGTAGTCTCTTCCCAACAAGGGATTTCATGCTCTTTGGATAATCTCCAAATGTTAATGGATCCATGAACCTGCAATATTTTGGGAGCAATTTCTTTGATGATCTCTCTCTATACATATATACGTTAGAATAATGTGGTATTTTCTTCTCTTGAGTTTGTAGTTTAGTTGGCTTGGATGGATTTTAAGCCATTAGGGTTCGTTGAGTTGTTTTTCAAAAGAGTGCATAAAAAACTCTGATTTTTTTTAAGAAGGAAAAAGCACAGTATGAAAATATTATATGAACGGTTAGCATTGTAGTCAAACCGAGCATAGTACAATTAGTATATGAATATGTTAGCAACTCTACGAGGTCTGAGGTTTGAATCCCTCAATCCCAATTGTACTGAAAAAATGGTTAGAACATCGTAGGTTTTGGTTTTTTCAACTTTGCTAACATATCAAAAGTTTTTTTTTTTTTTTTTTTTTTGTAGTGAGATAAAAGAGCAAAAAAAAATTATACTAGGAAACATTGTTTTCTTTCTTAAAAAAGACATACTATTATGATCTCATTTCTTTTGATAATACCATTAGGTCATGCTTTGTTTCTTCCGTCATATTTTTCAATTACGGACGTTTTCACCTTTGTCAAAGAAATACTTAAATTCTCAATTAAATTCTAAAGCTAAAAGTAGTTCTTTGAAGAAAAAAAATGTACTCTTCAAAACTTGGCTTGATTTTTTTAAAACATTTAATAGAAAGTAGATAATAAAACACAAAAAATTATGTATGGGAGTAATGTTTATAAACTTAATTTTCAAAAATTAAAAAAAAATCAATGATTATCAAATAAGGTCTTAATTTTGGCATAACTACTTTTGGCATAACTAAAGTAGTTATGCCTTTCTTTTTAAGTTCATAGATTTAAGTTCTCCTTAATAACATTTATGACACCTTTAAATTAAAAGAAAAAGAAAAAGAAAAAGAAAAAGTAAGTTAAAGTATATGGGAATGAAAAAAGATAACTTTCCTCCTAATTTTCCTTTTATAATTACTTTCCTCCTAACTTTCCTCCTCTTTTTATGAGAAGTTGAGAAAAGTAATCATTAAAAGCCAATATTGGAAGGACAATAAAATTCAACTAAAAAAAAAAAGAAAAAAAAAAGTGAAAGTTCATATTCAAACCAAAATGATTATATTTCCATATATGGGTGGCATATGATGACATCCCCATCATATGCAAACCCAAATTATGGCAAACAGTCATGTCATTTTTTTAATATCATAAATTGCACTTACGTGGATGTTTATTTAAGTTAAAATATCATTTTTCTCTTTATATTTTAAAGTTTGTTCAATTTTAGTCTATATATTTTAAAGATTTAAAATATACTTTGGTCATTTTGTTACTTTTTGGTTTTTGTTCAATTTTAAAAAAGTTACTATTTTTATATTTTTAAAAATGAAAATGAAGGGATCAAAATGACAACTTTTTAAAAGTATGAGGACCAAAATTAACTAAAGTTAAAAGTACAAGGATTAAAATAAATTTTTTTAAGTATATGGACTAAAATAAAATAAAGTTTAAAGTATAAAGACCAAAATGAACAATTTAAAAGTATAAGAACCATAATGAACCAAAACCAAAAGTATAGGGACTAAAGTAGTATTTAAGTCTATTGTAAATGTCTAATTTTAGTTCTTGTATTTTCAACAAATCTTAAATTTAGTCTCTATCCTTACTCCTTGTTTATTGATATTTTTTTTTAAAAAAACATATTTTTTATTTATTAGCATTTTCTCCCCATATTTTGAAAACATATTTACATATTATTACTTAACTAAATTTAGGATTTATTAAAAGTACAAAGACTAAAATTAGACATCTAAAAGTACAAAAACTAAAATGGACCAAAATGATATTTTAACATATTTATTTATTAAAATTTCCTAAAATATAATACCTAAATGAAAAAAAGGACAAATATATATGTTAAGTTCCTCTTAAAAATAAATAAATAATAATAATAATAATAATTAAAAAAAAAAAAAAAAAAAAAAAAAAAAAAAAAAAAACCTTACCAACCAAACATGAAATCAAGAGCTCTATATGCAGCATTGCGCTCTTTTCTTACATTTGAAACTGGAACAAACCAATGAGACACTAAGGTTATTCCTATCAAACCCTTTTGAGATTTCTGCAAATAATTAAATTTAAAACTCATCTCAATTTCAGAATTAAATAATTTTGAAATTAAAAGTAATTATGATGATTATATTATAAATGTAATATATAAATGTAGATATTCATAACCTATATAGGTTACAAAATATCATAAAACTCCCATTGAATTTGATATTGTAACATACCTCCCCATTGAATTCAATCTTGTAACATACACCATCTCATATCCTATAAATAGTGGTATATGTTACCTTTGTAATACACACCACAATTGAGTTCAATTGTCATTTCTACTTTCTTATTTCTCTCTACTTTACTACTTTTGTTCTTCCTTTGTTCATTATATTGTTCTTATTTTATAACAGATTAAATATAATAATAATAATAATAATTTCAACCAAAACTTTGCATTAAATATAACAAATAATGGAAAGATTGAGGAAGAAGGATATTTGATGCATAACTTCCATTTATTATTATTATTATTATCTTGGAGAGATCTGCTGTTCTAACAATTATCAACCCTACATTACTCAATACTTCAATAGGCAATTAAGATATATCATGAGTTTCACTTCAAACCAAGATTAACTTTTATCAAACTTCTAACCCAAGTAATATTTATTACGAAAAATAGTTGGATGCATCCCGACTACACCTATCTTTACACAATCTACCAAGTAGTCCGACCACACACAATTTGTCATGTAACAAACATTTTTCTTATATGTTTGAGTAGTTTTTAATTCTTTTTCTATGTGATCATTCGATGAAGGAATTGCAAGAGATAGGTGTTGTTAGGGTTGCGGCTAAGATATTCTTTATTTATTATTTTTTCTTAGTTGAACATGATATTTAGTAGTGAGAGATTCAAACCTCTCTCTGACCTCCTGATCGATAACATATATGTATCTTAACTAGTTGAATTATATTAAGATGAGTTTCGTCCTTTAATTTTATCAAACCCTCAAATAAAATTTATAAACTCATGAAATCCCTATATCAATAAATAAACACTCATGTTCTTCAATGAATTTGGTTTCAATTCTCATTCATGGACATATCTTGAAATTAAATCTTTAGCACTAATAAATATGAGTAATAGAAAGTCTTTCATGGTTAATTACTACCAATAATTAAAAAAAAAAAAAAACTGACTGTATAGAGAAAGATGAGCAAGTTATCGGTGAACCTCTTTAAGAATGATTTTAAAAGGATTAAAATCACTTTTGTCATGTTTAAAATCAATCTGAAGCACATCTTTAATCGCTCAAAATCAATTCAATGTTTAATTTTACACTTTTAATTGCATTTAATTTCAACTAATAAAAAAATTCGAGTGGTTTTGAAAATGACAAAAGTGATTATAATAATTTTAAAATCACTCACCAACATGTAATTAGGTAGTTAATACGAGAGGTAACAAGATTCATAACCTGATATTTATCTCTGTAAAGTTTGACTGCAGCAGCATGAACAAGAATTTGATAATGAGCAGCAAGATATGGCTCAGTGGCAGCGTTGCCACCACTGCAGTTGAGGTTCTGCCACGAGGAGCATCTATTTGGAGCAAAGGTGCCTTGCACATAGCCTCCCATGCTATAGGTCCATGGCTCGTTCAATGTGATCCAATGCTTCACTCTATCTCCAAATTTTTTGAAGCAAACTTCCGCATAATCTTGAAAATCATTCCTTTACATTCAACAAATAATTTTTTCTTAGTGTTTCTTTTTCTCTAGTTATCCTTTTGTTTTCACCCTATAACCAAAAAAAATTAAAATAAATCTACATAAATTTAACTTTTAAATACTACTTTGGTCCTTATATTTTTAAATTGTGTGTTGCTTCTATAATTATTTTTATTGAGTTTTTAGATACTTTAATGATGAGTGTTAGTGTTATTCTTTTTTTTTTTTTTAATCTTCTCATTGACCTAGATAATTAGGTAGAGTATTTTTTTTTTTTTTTATAATACATGGAGCAGGAAAATCTAACTTCTAATTTCGAGGTTGAAAGCACAAATCTGGCTAAAGTTATATATGCTCATTTTGGTGTTAGGTTGAGTATTTTTAATACTAAGTTTAAGCTATTCTATGGCAAAATTTGAATTTGCTTTGTTAGTTACATACGATTTATACTTTCTAGCTTGGTTTTATATAATTTAAAACTTGCATTTAATCAAAAAGTAAAAAGAAAAAAGAAAAAAAAAATCTCCTACATTTTCAAGTTTTATATGAAGTTAATTTTCAGTTTTAAAATTTCACTTACTAAGAAAATAAATATATTAAAAAAACCATGACAAGTTGGCAAACAAGATTTATGAAAAAAAATCTCAAATATTAAAAAAAAAAAAAAAACCATTCCTAGAAACTAAGTTTTTGAGAATTTCATAATAATAATAATAATAAATTATTATAAACAGAAAAAATATCAAACTATACAAGTCTATCCCTCAAATGCGATAAAATTCTATCCCAGTTTAGTGCTGATAGACAGTAAATTTTTTCTATATTTATAAATAGTTAACCGTCTATAATAATAATAATACTCGACTAAGAGTTTTTCATATATGGGAAGTGCAAAGAAAATAAAATATAAAAGGTCACTTACACAATGTGAGGGCTCAAGAAACCACCATATTTATCTTCCAAGGCTTGGGGAAGATCCCAATGGAAAAGAGTAACAAATGGCTTTATTCCTACATTTCATAGCAACAATAAATCAAATAAGAACTAAACATATATTTTTCTTCACCAAATGAAACCACTAAGAGTTCTTTGAGACATTAACCACCTTCAAAAAATTAACCCTCAACTCAATTTTTGCTTAAACAGAAAAAAAAAAATTTCATTGGTTGCATATTTACTCTTACTAAAAGAACATTTAAGTAAAAATTTAGTAAACTCGTTATCTTGCTCTCGTCCTTCGGTTACCTTGTTTTTATACGAGGCTAAGATCACATATTTATAAATATTGACGATCCTATATTGAAAAAATTGAGAGATCTCACCATCTTATAAAAAGATACGTGGATTACTCATTTTATTGTCAATTGATTTTGAGATGAAACTCATTTATCTAATAAGGTTGGATAATATTAACTGCAAACCACTTTTAATCACAATTCTTAAAGATAATAAAACAAAGGAAAAATTTCAGAGATAGAAAAAATGTCAAACTATTTATAGAAAATAGCAAAAAAAAAAAAAAAACATTAATCGACATTGATAGACTTTTATCAGCATCTATCAGTGATAGATTTCTATCATTTCTATCCCTAATAGTCCTTGATAGATTTCTATCAGTGTCTATCCTAACTATTTAAAAATTTTACTATTTTGTGTAATTAGTTTTTTTATTTTTCTATTTTTAAAATTTTTCCAAAAACAAATGTATATATTACCCCTAATGTTACTATAAAATAAATAGAGAAATGAAAGCATTTTATGTAATTATGTAATAACCTTTAGCTAGTAACTCATTGATAAGGTTGTTGTAGTATTCAATTCCTTTCTGGTTCACTCCTCCACTAAGTTTTCCATCTGTCAAAATAAATGAGTTTGGGTGTGAGATTGAGCCATCGATCTAAATTAATCGATAAAAAATTTATACACCAGAATTGATCATATATATTCAAGTAATAAATCTATATCGTCTAATTGTTTTTCAAGATGAGTTAGATCTATGTTTTTTAGAAAATGGTGTTTTTTCTCCCCAAATTGTAGAAGAAGATTGGTGACAGTAGCACGTTCTTAAGTTTTGAGTTTGATTTGAGTGTTGTTTAGTTTGGTCCCTAAATTTCAACATTTACATTTTTTTAACTTCATTTTTTTATTAAATATTCACTTTCTGTCTTTAGTGTTATTTAATGTCTATTAATTAACTCAAAAGAATTAATTAACTCAAAAGAATTATAATTAATTAAGTTTAGCTATTTTTCATCACTATTAATATTAACTTTAATTTAAAATTTTACTTTATAATTATTTTTAAATTAATTTAATTAACATTAATGCTAAAGAATGAAAGTGAGTATTTTAATGAATAATGGTGGTTAAAAGTGCAAATCATAAAACTTACGGACCAAAAATTGAAACAAAACTTAAATCTCAAAAGTAAAATTGTAACATTTTGAAATTTAATGACTAAACTGAAATTAAATTCAAACTTAAAAACTAAAAATATAACATCTTGTGACTAATTCAAAATATAGATAACAAAAATATATCTTTTTCAACAACAATAGAAGTTTTACTCAATTGATAGAATTCTATCGTTGTCTGTCGCTGATAAATAGTAAAAATTTTCTATATTTATAAATAGTTTTACATCTTTTCTGTTTATAGTAATTTTTCTTTATTTTATTATATAATAATCTTAATTAAACTATTAAAACGTATATCATCAACTAATCAAGGTTCAAATTAAAAAAAAAAATGTAAGAAAAAATATTGACTTACTTGGCAGAATTCTAGACCAAGAAATCGAAAATCTATAAGCATCTAAATTCATCTCTTTCATAATCCCAACATCTTCCTGTTTCATCACATCAATATAGTTAACAGAAAAGTCAAAATTATTTTGGCTTAATTATATATATTTTATAAAGAAAAATAATATTTTACATAATTAATAACAACTCTCATGCTAAAATTATAATATAATCAAATGTACTCTAAATTAAAAAACAACCAATAATAATAATAATAATAATAAGTTAATTAATAAACTAATTAATTATTTGATTTATTGTATTAAGAATAATATCACATGCACTTTACCTTATAGTGATGGTAAGCATCATTAGCTACATCTCCATTGCTCCCATCTTCAATCTTGCCTGCCATTCATCCAATATATATATTTATTGTTAGAGATATTTTTATGATAATGATTTAATTAATAACCTTTTAAGACCTATTTTGTATATTTCTATTTGCGTTTATAACAATTTTGGGTAAGGTAGGTTAAAAATAATAATAAATTGTAAAATACTTAAGCTTAGAATGATTGTTTTAAATAGCAAAACTACTAGAATTATTTTTAAATATAGCAAAATTTTATTGTCTATCAGTGATAGGAAGTGATAGACACTATATAATGTCTATTACTGATAGATGATAATAGTCTATCAACGTCTATCACTGTCTATCACTAATGGACAATGACATTTTTTTACTTTTGTAAATAAGTTGGCTCATTTTGCTATATTTGAAAACAACTTTTAACTTATCATTTGTTATTAAAAAACACTAAAACTTTAGTGTCCATTGATTACAATTATTGTACTTAAAATCTTGCTGATTTTTCTGAACAATTTGTTTATATTTTCGAAAACTATTTTAACAATTTTTTAAAGAAAAAAAACTCTTCAATTTTTATTTTTAAAATTGTTTCTTTATTCTATTTAGTTCTAAAAGAAGGAAAGAAATAGGCATGTTAATTATGCTGAGTTAACCACATCATGATATTTATGAAGTTTTTAAGATAAGTAATTAAATTATTCAAACTTTTTGGTTTAAATAAAGTAAAATGATTATAAAATAAAATAAAATCAAGCATCATAATTTAAATCTAGTTTTGGTATCAAAGTTTCGTGATGTACAATCGCTCAAGCAATAGAAGTATATCGTAGGCTATCGTTGATAGACAGTTAAATTTTTCTATATTTGTAAATAGTTTGACACATTTTTCTATATTTGAAAACAACCCTTAATTTTTATTGTTAAACAATGATTAAAAATTTCGATCTATTAAACTATTCATAACCAAAAAAAAAAAAAAAAAAAAAAAAAAACCTCAGAGATCTAACTCACTAAATTGTTTTTTGTTTTAAATATTTCTTAATATATATCTATTAGTCAAGTAAGCTAAAAAAATGGGAAAAAAGGGGTAAACTAGCTCACAATAAAAGGAAGTCTAATAATATTTTAATATATATATATATATATATATATATATATTTGAAATTTTGAATACAAGAAATAAATATGACTTTTTTGAAAATAAAATAAATAAATACGAAACTTAAGAATATAAGATGCGATTCAAATCAATCATAATAAAAAATCAAAAAAGAAAAAGAAAATCATAATCAAAGAAGATTATTTAAACAATCATTTAATGGTCCAATGTGTTTTCCTATTGGACTAAAAGGGTCAATTTGGACATTTACTATGATTCAACTTTAGACTTTTTTTTGTCTTTAAAACAATGTTTCAAATTTGAATGTATCTTATATTATAAATTAGATAAAGTAGAATATTATAAAATAATAATATTTGTCAGCTTTTGTCTCATCTCTTGTGGACACCCTGATTTAAAAGTAATTATGAAAATAGAACTTTCAAAAAAAATTATTATATTTATAAACCTCTTAAAAATTATTATTATTATTTTAAAAAACCTCTTAAAAATTATTAATCTTTTAATAAAGACGTATCAAGGTACCATTAAAAAGATAATTAGTATAGATATTTCAAAAGATTTAAACTTTAACCTCTAACTTTTCATGGAAATTAAAAGATTATATAATGTCAGTTATCAATAAGCTAGATATTAGTAAAATTATTTTTGTAAAAATTGTCCATGCAATTTCTTACTTGTTATGAAACTTCCTTTTAATTTTCAAATTTTGATTAAGATTCCTAAAAAAAAAAAATTAAATACATAGCATACGAAAAGGTTGTTACTATATAACAATGAAATCTTCCAAAAAAAAAAATTAAATAGATAAATAAAATCAAACTTTATTAATCCACGATTGTTTATCGTATACTTTTGTTCAGAAAAAAAAAGTTGAACAATCAATCCACATGGATAGTGATGGCCTCAATGTTACATCAACATGTTAAAGGCGCTAAAGATGTGTTAACCTAGTTGAGATATTCGGGTGCGTATTCTGATCCCTTAACCTCTAGTACTTATTCCAAAAAAAATGTTACATCAACATGTTAAAGTAGAAGTCAACATGATCATAACTCAACTAACATAAATTTATACTATCAATTCAACGTTTCCACATATTGTAAAAAAAATCGAGAGCAAGAAACATAGCAACAACTATACCAAGAACATAGAATAATGAAAACGAGAGAGGAAAAGAAAGAACGATTAAGAGTAGTGTAGGAGAATGCAGCCAAATTTCTACATTAATTGGCTAGATAAGAGGATCGATGATCATAAGTATATAAGTCGAAAACAACTATCTCCACTGATACGAAGCCTTTTGAGGTGAAACACTAAGAGCAAAGTCATGAGGGTATATACTCAACGTAGACAATATTTATACCAATATGAAGATAATGTGGAGAGTCGTTGTCCCTAATATCTAGGAAGTATGTCGTAAAATTGGGAAAGAGTTGATTAGAAAGATCGGACCTGAATATTTATGTGTGAAGGTATCCCAAATACTAGGCCCTCTACCATCTTGATTTGCAGCTCCTTCGTACTAAAAAGAACTCAAAACAAATTAAACAAAGAAGCAACACATAATTCAAACAATGGCTACAAATTAATTATAAGTTTAAACTTACTTGGTAAGCTGATGAAGCAGTCCCAAAAACAAAGCCTTTTGGGAAACTACTTCTATTCAAATTGGACTTAATAACATAGCTAGGGTTTCCTCTTACACTAACAATAAGAACAAAAACAACAAGCTTTGCCACAAGATATCCTTCCAAACCCATGATTTTGCCTTCTACACATAAAACCCACAACAATAAGCAGCTTTATTTATAACAATTATTGGAACAAGTAATATATATATATATATATAATATATATATAATATATATATATATATATAAAACCAGTTGTCCTGTTCTAAAAAAAGACTGAAAAGACACAAAAGTAGGGGAAAATAATTAAAAAGTTGAAATTTCTTCATAATAATATTATATAAAAACTTGTTGGAAGATTCACTTTTGGCAAATTGTTTCCCATTTATTATTGCTTTTGAACTGTTTTTGCATACAAATGGTTTTTTTTTTTTCTTCGTGAATTGAGTTTGAGTTTATATGTTTGAAGTTTATATGTCTGTGAAATTTATATATCTGTATTTTGATGTTTCAGGGGTTGAGTTCATATGGTTTGAAGTTTATATGTCTGTGAAATTTATATATCTGTATTTTGATGTTTGAGGGGTTGAGTTCATATGTCAGGTGTATCTGGTGTAATTTTTTTATCTAAATAATTATTTTAAAAAATAAACTATAAATTGTACTTTATTTTATTGTTTTTTGAAGCACACATGTATTGTTGGGAGTTTTGAAAAATGGAGTTTCGAGTTTACTTTTGGATCACGCATTTTAATTTTTTAAAAAAATTTAAGCAATCAGTTTTTAAATTTGTGCATATACGTTTTTAGTTAAATCATTTTTATTTTACACTTTTGATAAAAACTTTTTAAAATAAAAATGCTCACGTGTCTAACAATTTTTTCCCAAAAGTGTTTTTACACACAAGTTTGTTTGATATATTTCTTACATGATAAAAGTGGTTTTGTTAATGTTAGATTACAATAAAGAACGACTATAAAATACTATGAACTAATCAAAAAATTTGGAAATTCAACTTTTTGACGGAACTTATGTACTTTTGTGTCAAAAAAGGTGTATTTATTGATAATTTTGTGGATGTTTTATATGTATTTTTAAATTAATAGTTATTTTTAAGATTTAAATTAAGGTTTTATTGATGGTTTTATGTCACGAACGTCAACAAAACAAAAAACTTGTGTGTCAATAATGATCAAATTTGTAGTAGTCATAATTTAAAATAATGGCCATTGAAGTTGATGGAGTGGCCGTTGTCCGAGGTCACGAGAGTTAGCCGTCAACAGTGGTAGTTAGATGTTGTTGAAATTGGCTATCGGAAGTGGTCGTCGGAGGTGGTCGCTGGAGTTGGACGTCGGAGGTAATTGCCAGAGTTAGTTGCCAGAGTTGAGCAACGAGGCATCGGTAGTGACGAGGGTTGAGTGCACTGTTGGTGGACATAGTATAAAATGCTGATGACACACGAAGTTGGCCTTCTAAACAATGAGTTGAGTTCATATCTCAACTCATCTCATCTCATCCCCCCACAATAAATAGATGCACCAAATTTAATAAATTAATGTGTGAGTGAGAAGTTTAAATGCATACCCAAACTATATTTTCTTTTTAATTTTGTTAAATAATGGTCATTTAGATTTGAATGTTCATTCTGACAAGACCACGAGGAGTTTGAAATAATGCTTCCAAAATTTGAATTTTCTATTCACGCCATTAAATAAAGAGCCAATCATTCCAATATAAAATACATATTAATAGTTTTTTTTTCTTTCTAGAAATTAAGCATATAAAGTTATCTATGCTCAATTGCTCACACGTTTTGTTGTAACAAGTACTTCAAAAACTATTGACAAGTATTTTGTTTTCTTTCTTATTTTAATCATATCCATCTACCAATAAGTTTCTTTATTTTGTTCTATGAAATGCGATTGAAAATGAACAACGATTTAAACATATTAAATGAATATAGGGTGTCAGTAATGCTCCAAGTTCTAAATTCAGGTCAGAATTTGGTATCTGATGGCCATAACATTTTTCTGCTAAGAATGAAGACTGTCTCCACAAACAAGTGTAGGTTGTTCTTTTAACATGCTTTGTGTTTACTCACATATTTTTTTAGAAAAATTACTAGAATGTCACCCAACATAAAATTGCTCCAAGTCAAACAATCTTTGAATTTCTTATATGATCATAAGTCACTTAAAAGGAAGATGTGTCTTGTTGGTATTAGTGCATAATGATTGACTAATTTTATTATAGGCAAAATATTTTGTAACTTGTTAGATGTCAAACATCTTGTTCCCTGCTTATGTTGAATCTGTTTGGAAATATTTTTTTCGTATTTTTTAAAGTGTGTTGTACAGTTTTGTAGGAGTTGATTTTCTTTTCTTTTCTTCTCTTTTTTTATTTTATTGCAGAGAAGATTATTTTCATCCTTGGATCCCCCTAACTCATCCTTGTAGTGTTATCTGATATTAAGTTTGTCTACTTGTCAGTTGTTTTGTTACAACATCGTGCTTGACTTGTGTGTATCTTGTGTTAGATTCACTTAAAATTTCGATTGGTGTAGGTAGTAGCTATCAATTCTTTTAAGTAACCATGCTTTCATATCCTTAATTAGGATCTCTCTCATTCAGATGGAATATTGATTCATTCATGTACCCTCTTGAACTCGAACGTTAAGTGCCCACCAACTTCCACCTTGGTTCGTCCTCAATCTACATTTTATGTATAGAAGTTTTGCTCTAATACCATATTAGATTAAAATGGAGTTTCATTTCAATATCAATTGTAACTCTAGGATGAGTAATTCATGTATCTTTAAAGTTTATTGGTCTCCCCATTTTTTCAATGTGGACCTTAATTAAAAATAAAAATAAAAAAAAAAAAAAAAAAAAAAAAAAACATTCATGATAACCTTTTTAAAATTTTCTAAATCCAGCCAGATTAATTTTAACAACTAAAAAGTAAAAAAGAAATTAACCCTAAATTTCAATTTTGAAATGGGATTAAAAATGTTCTTAGAAAGTGAAAAATAATTATTAATAAATCCACGTAATTTTTTTATAACATAAGAATAAAAATAAAATTACAACCAAACGGAACTTATATTCGACTGAACACCCTTAATTAATATATTTCAAATACTTTGTCAGGGATTTAATTAATAGAGCATTTGAAATATAAAACGTACCATTATTTTTTTTGGGTTTTTAAGGTTAATTACAGTGGAAAATATTTTATGGTTAATAATTAAGTGTATAACAAGATTTTAAAGAATTGCAAATGTAGCAAAATCTATTAGTAATAAACTCTCACAAACGATATAGTCTATAATTGATAAACTCCAAGATCTGAATTTAAAATTTGCTATATCTTGAAAAAGAAAATTTACATTGTGCTATATCGGCTAATATTTCGAGCCTAATCATAATATTCGTAACTTTGTAACTGCTCCTTTTTAATTATATATATTTTTTCAATTTGCTTGCATTTGCATGTACTTCAAAGTCACACCATCTTATTTAATTTATATTGAACTTTGACCATGACATAACAAAGATCAATAAACTAAGTATCAGTGCCAACTTGATGGAAGAAAACGACAGTAATTTTATTTTATATGAATTTATAATATAAAAGTTTCCATAAATATATATATATATATATATATATATATAAATAACCTATCTCAACAATTTGTGAGAAAAAAAAGTAAAACAAAAATTTCTCCTAGAAAAAGTTAAGGAAGAAAACGAGGAAGACTAACAAACAGATGGCCGACTGATCTGTTTCGTTCAAGTTAAAATCATGGATGTCCAAATCTTTTTAAATTGTAATAAGATTAATTTATTTGATTTTTAAAAATTTTAAAAGTTCCGAATATAACTTTATGTTTAAGATTAAGGTTTCTATTTATTTATTTAGGATCATTCAAGTATAAAACGATTTTATAAAGGAGTTTGTTATTGTTGTATGATTGATTTATTTATTACAGGAAAAACTTGAACAACATGTTTTGCGACATGTCTCACAAAATGCCTATGACATTGTCTGTGGCATTGTTACATGACATACAAAAAAATCTGCAAAATATTTAATTTTCGTTCCTTATATGTCGCATGATTATACAAATTTTTCTATCCACTGCATTTTTTCCTACAAAGTTGATTTATTCTTTCCTTGAAGGTATTTTCAAAGCTATATATATATATATATATATACACATACACACACATATATATACATATATAAACATATATATTTTGTGGTTTGTTCATTTTTAGAGTTGGTTGTTTTGAAGTTTATCGAGACGTGTGTCTTGTGGGTTATCGAAAATCACAAGTGTGTCAATCCTTGAGATTATGGAAGCGTGTTGTTGCTGTAGATCTTGAGTGTTTATCTAGATCTTGTTAATTGTTACTACAACTTGAGAAGGGATTCCCAAACTTGGGAGGAGCCTAAGTTATTCAAGTGAAGGGGACTTCATTTGAAGGTGGAAAGACAAGCGTTCTTGGTGAGAGGGAGTTCACACTTAAGGAGATCCTAAGTGATCATTCACTAATATTCTTATACCTAGGGGGAGCCTAAGTACGTTGAAGGTGAGGGGATCTCACACTTAGGGGGAGTGTAAGTTTCATTGAGAATGAGTCCCACTTTTAGGGGGAGTCTAAGTGATCGTTCTCTAAGTTGGGCTATATATATGAGAGTTACTGTAATTGTGGTCTATTTACAAATAAGTACATTGTTGTAATTGCTCGACTTTATATTAGTGAAAATATCTTTCCACGGGTACACTGCCCTCCAGATGTAGGTGGTATTGCACCGAACTGGGTTACCAAACTCTGTGTTCTGTTCTAGTTCTTTAGCTTTCTGCGTTGATTTATGATGTTTCTGAAATTTGTTGTAGCATCTTATGTAACAAGTTCTATCATGTGTTAGATAACCTAAATTTCAGATTCAACAATAATCAACAATTACAGAGGGAGAAGATGATAAAATAGAGGGATTATAGTGGTTCGACATAAGTCTATATCCACATTGAATTACAGATAAGTTATCACTAATTTGCCAAGTACATCAGAAATCAAAATTGTTGGGTTTGGCAAAATATTAGAAGTGTAGTTGTCTCACATCAGAAAGATTGAAGAAAGTAATGGGATCCAAGTACCATAAAAGTGTTGGGATTTTGGCAAAATATTAGAAGTGCAATTGTCCCACATCAGTTAAATTGAAGAATGAGGATGGACTCTCAAAGCGAATAAAAAGAGCCTATGCCTCTAGTTTCAAGTAGTTCCAGTTAAAAACATTTTAAGCTTAGTGTGCTAATTCTAATTAAATTCCTTTTGTATTCTTTAATTTGAGAGTGGGAAAAAAGTGTGAGTAGTCAAAAGTTTTGAGAGAGTGCTCTTGTAATTGGGGTCGGGAGAGAGAATTATTTTGTGTGGTTGTAACAACTTTTCACATAATGGATTTTTCTGGTCCGTAGTTTTTCTCTGACTTGGGTGTGTTCCACGTAAATTCCTGTGTTTCCAGTTTTATTGTTTTCTTTTATTTTCTTAGTCATTTTTATGTTTTTTCTACGGTAGAAGTGAGGGGTTTTTCCCAACAAGTGGTATCAGAGCATTAGGTTCAGAGTTTCTTAAATTTTTTAGTATGCTCTATGGTTGCATCATTGTCTGACCTTCCACATCAGAAAAGAGTTCTTGAAACAGGCTGCGATATTATGAATAGTGTGAGTTGTTCACTATTTGTTATGAGTTCAGTAAAGTTTGATGTGGAAAAATTTGACGGAAGGATCAACTTCGGCTTGTGGCAAGTACAAGTCAAGGATGTGTTGATACAAGTTGGGTTACACAAGGCCTTCAAGGGAAGACCAGACAGTGGTGCTTCTAAAGAGTTAAGCGGTGTCGTAGTCCAGAAGAGTCCAACGGTAGTTTCAGTAAAGGTTCTAAGAAGTCCAGCATAAGCGCTGAAGATTAAGAGGAAATGGATTTGATAGCTGTAAGTGCAATCAGGCTAAATTTGGCTAAAAATGTTCTTACAAATGTGCATGAAATTTTGACAACCAAAAAGCTTTTGGAGAAGTTTGAAGCAATGTATTAGGCAAAGAGCATCTGAAATCGGTTGTACCTAAAGGAGCAGTTGCCCACATTACGAATGGTGGAAGGTACAAAAATCTCAGATCATCTGGGTATTCTCAATGACATTATTTTTTAGTTGAAGGTGATAGGAGTGAAGGTAGAAAATGAAGATAAGGCATTCCACCTCATCTGGTCACTTCCTCCTTCTTATGAACACATGAAGCCAATCTTGATGTACGGGAAGGAAACTGTAGATTTTACTGAGGTTACTAGTAAACTTTTGTCTAAGGAAAGAAGATTGAATAGTGAAGGGCGTACTTCACAAGAGTATTCAATACTGGTAGCTAGCAAGTGGAAGAAGAAGAAAGAGTTCGTGCAGAAAAGGATTTGCTGGGAATGTAGACAGTCTAGACACATGAAAAAGGATTCTCCAAATAAAGCGGGTTCTCAAAAAGCTCAGAGTCGGATGCTAACGTTGTCTCCGTTGTCACGAAAGACGACAATTTCTTCCATTGAAGTAAGACAATATTCATCCCCGTGGTATTGTCTGCTTTACCATGATAGAGGATGTGATGTTAGTAGTTCCACAAGTTTGCATACAGGCATTGATTTGGCAGTTATGCAAGGTGTGTAGTGGAAGTTATGTTGATGGCTGAAGGACTTCCAGGTGAGCTATAGTAGGTAGAAGTTGCACCATAAATATCAATAAGGTTTATCGACATGTGACGAAAAAGAAAATCTTAAAAGATGGTTTTCTAAGTGGTTTATTTTTTATGGTGGAGTGGGTTATAATTCTATGAGATGAGAATTATGATTGTCGATAAAGACAATAAATGTTGCAGAAGCTGTGGATTCTTCAAATATCTTGCCAAGGTGGAATTTATTGGATTTTTGGCAAAATATTAGAAGTGCAATTGTCCCACATCAAGCCTATAAAAGGAGTCTATGCCTCTAGTTTCAAGTAGTCCCAGTTAGAAACATTTTAAGATTAGTGTGCTAACTTTAATTAAATTCCTTTTGTATTCTCTAGTTTGAGAGTGGGAAAAAAGTGTAAGTAGTCAAAAGCTTTGAGAAAGTGCTCTTGTAATTGGGGTCGGGAGAGAGAATTATTACGTGTGATTGTAACAATTTTTCACATAGTGAATTTATTCTAGTTCGTGGTTTTTCTCCGAGTTGGGAGTTTTCCACGTAAATTCTTGTGTTTTCAGTTTTATTGCTTTCTTTTAATTTCTCAGTTTATTTTTCTGCTTTTTCCTACAGCAGAAGTGGGAGGTTTTTCCCAACAAAATGAAGTCTATGTCTTTGCTTTCAAATTGTCCCCGTTAGAAACACAGCTTAGGTGTGTCAACTCTAGTTAAATTCCCTTTTGTGTTCTCTACTTTGAAAGTGAGAAAAAGGGTGTGATTAGTCAAAAGTTTTGAGAAAGTGATTTTGTAATTTGGGATCGGAGAGAGATTTCTGTGTGATTGTAATAATTTCACATAGTAGAATTCTTTTGGTTCGTAGTTTTTTCTCCAGTTAGGATTTATTTTTCCTCGTTAATTCTTATGTTATCTTTTTTATTGCTTTCTTCTAATTTCTCTATTATTTTTCTATTTATTCCGTGAGAGATTTTTTCCAACATCAATCCCGAAAAGGATGCTAAAGAGCTAAATAGAGAAGAAGCTCAAAGAATAGCAGTCACAACTCTTTCACCAATCAGAGTTAGTTACTTTCCTTTAATAAAAACAACACATGCAGTGGAAAAGGACTTCTGCATAACAAACAAAAAGCCCAATAATAAAGGCCCAAAACCAAGAGTCACAATGAAAAATATCCCAACAGATCATTCCCCAAATCAAAAAAGTTCTAATGAACTTCAGCCATGTGTTGAGGTTTCAATAAGCTAATATTTGTTTGGATTTAACTTTTTAAGTGTTTAAATAAGTGTTTATAAATAGAAAAAAAAAAGTGTTTATAAACACTTAGAAAGTCAACCTAACAGACTCTTAGTCATCATATGAGTAGGACGGTTAGAAGTGTTAACTTTCAACAAACTTAATTTAACTTGCCATATTGAATCTCTTCTCTCACATAATCAAATTTCATATCAATATAATTTGTTCCATCGTGAAAGGTGGAATTTTTAAAAATGGCTAATGCATTTTGGCTGTTACAGATCATGATATCGGGGACATTTCACAAATTAAACCTTTTAAGTCAAACTGATTCTTTAAACACATCTGATAATGTCATATATTCATCCTTAGTGTCAGATGATATAATATTTTTAATCTATCTTCACCTATCAAGTTAAGATTTTGAATCAATCGGCAATTTAACATAGTATCAGAGTAAGTTAGTTAAGGAAGTTCTATATTCAAACCTTTATGTTAGTAATCTTTATATTCGATTTTTTATCATTTGATTCCATTCTTTTCATTTGACTTTTTTCCCTTAATGTTTGGACTCATCTATGAGAGATTAAAATATTTTCACGTTTGATATTTAAAATTATTTTATTTTGATTTATATACTTCCAAATATTCAACTTAGCCCTAATAAACTAATTTTGAGATTATTTATTTGTTTTAATTTATATCAACTACAAAAGAAAAAAATAATAAGTCATGGTTGTTTAGTAGTTGTATTAAAAATCGATATCATAGATAATGGTGTATTATAAAGCAGTAATCAATAGATTAAATTAAAATTTTAGAAATTTAATTAGTCTTCAAGCTTTAATTTGAGGTTATGTCTAATTAGTCACTAAAGTTGAAATAGTTTTTAATAAGTTTCTTAATTTTTAATTTTGTGTTTAATAATTTTGTAAAAAATGTTTAATAACTTCCTAACTTTTACTATTTTTTAAAAAAAATAATTGAAAATTCAATGTCGAATGTGACTCTAAACTTTTAATTTTGTGTTGAAAAATGTCGATTAATCTTACAATCCTATTAGAC
This sequence comes from Lagenaria siceraria, assembly GCA_002890555.2. Taxonomy (NCBI): domain Eukaryota; kingdom Viridiplantae; phylum Streptophyta; class Magnoliopsida; order Cucurbitales; family Cucurbitaceae; genus Lagenaria; species Lagenaria siceraria. The sequence continues at coordinate 5,229,390 of CM016492.1, read as the reverse complement.
ACAAAATTACAAAGTTTACGATTCTATTAGATTTACTTTTAAATTCATTTTTAAGTTTTGGACCAAATACATACAAACCCAAAAATTTATAAAATAAACTTTAATTTAACTTAATCGATATTACTCAATTTAAGTATTGCATCAATCCATATAAAATTATATGTATATCAACTCGTGTCTTACAAACATAAAATCGTGTATCCACCACTTTTTTATTCAATCATCTTTCTTTTTTTGCAACTTCACTCCTCCATCCGATATTTTTTGTGGCAACTTCACTCCTCCATTATTTATTGTGCCTCTCACCGATCTTAATTCAAACACACATCAAGTCACAATTTCAAGCTTGTTTGAATTGACTAAAGAAAAATATTTTTTTAAAAAAAATCATTTTTATTTATAAACTCTTTTGATAAAGACGGTTTAAAATACACTTTAAAAGTGTTTCAAAAGCTATTTTGAGTAGTTCCCAAACACGACTTTCATCTTCAAAATATGTCAAATTCTTAAACTTCACTCTCAAATAATTTTCATAAATAAAACTTAAATACCTAGCCATTTTTTTCCATTGAGGAGAAGCCAATACTACCAATAGGGATGTACATTGGTCGGTCGATATCAGTTTTGGGCAAAAATCGACCAAAAAATAGTTGAAATTCGACCAATAGTCGGTCGGCTCTGTCGGTTTTTTTTTTTTTAGTACCTCATATCTTTAGAACTTCATTCTTCATTGGCTTGTGGATATGGAAGAAGAATGAAAAGAAGGAAGGATGGAAAATAAATAAATAAATTAAAAATAAAAATAAAAAAAGGGAAAAAGAACCTTTACACACTATGGTCGGAGGTGTCGATTTTTTGTGGAAAAATCGACCACCGACCGATCATGATTGATTCAGTCAAATAGATTTTTGGTGCCTTCATGAGATCAACCTTATTCCCCCAAATCCGTCAACCATTTGTCCATTGCCTTGGCTCAATCCCAATTTCAATATACACAAACTGATCTTTCTTGTTAACTTTTACATTTGATCTTGTTAGATACATTTGATCTTGTTAGATAGACCCTTCAAGAACATAGCTAAAGCAAAGATCGATGTGGATGGAGACACTTTTTCAATTGAATTTGATGGTGAAATCGTTAAATTTGATGCTTTTGATGGTAAGAAGAAATGATATGAAAACCGGAGAACCTTGAAAAAGAGAAACCCTTTGTTATGTAACCCCTAATTAACAATTCTATAACCAGTAAAATTAATTTGATTTCAAAATGAAGGAGAGGATTTAGATTTAATTTGGATTACCGTTTGATTGAAGACAGAAGGAGAACTAGTCTCTCATTTCAAATTTGAACACTCCACATAAGCAAGTTGATCAGACCTACCTAAATATTGTTAAGCATTACAACCTTGACTTGAAAATTTCCAAAGTGGTGGTGAAGCGCTCTACCATCAACGTTCATTCAGAAAAAATCCAAAACTCAAAATTTATACTACGGTATCACGTTTATCCTTAAAATCATTTTGTTTAGCCTATTAGCTAAAATATAATTTTTTTTCCCTAACTAATAAAAAACACACAACTTTCTAAATAACTCAACTAAATAATAAAAATAACAAATATAATTCAACCCAAACATAAAGACCTAAAATAATAAATCTTTCTAACATAAAGCTTTATTTTCTTCTTGTAGTATCATCTGATAGAATATATAAAGCTTTTGTTCATTTTTCATTCCTTGACCTTCCTTAATTGAATTCACCATTGTTTGTACATGGAATCAAAAGCCAATTGTAATTTGTAGGAGAGGTTCCACTATAGAGCTTAAAGAAAGCATAACAACGTTAAGAAATTATGCTTTTTGGGATGCAAAATCCAATTTTTTTTAGTTTGTTCTATTTGTTTTACTTCTAGTTGATTGTATTTTGATCTTCATTCAGTTAGTTTTCTTTCGTATGAGTTTTCTCTAGAGGAAAAGATGGACAAAAGACATGCATCATTACCAGTCATAGACCAGGAACAAATCAAAGGAGTTTCTGTGTGGTCACGCTTCTTCGAGAACGATTTTTCCCTCGATTTGAAAGTTGGTTCCGTGAGTCTAAAGACGCCTAAAACAAGCCCAAAAGAACAATTTTTTTCTTCCTCACATCGATGTTCTGGTGGACAACACCATTGGACATGGGATGTTGTCCTTTATGGATGCTTTCTCTTGATATAACTAGATCAAGATGGTCCGAGGAAGACAGAGAGAAAATGAAGTTTATCGCCGTATCAGATAGAAGGGTACGTTATGTTACAAGATGTTTTCGTTTGGTCTAAAGAATGTTGGGGCGACCTACCTACGAGCCACGACTACGCTCTTTCATGATATGATGAAGAAGGAAATGGGGGTCTATATGTCGATGCATTGAAGATTAACGGATCCAATAAGGTTGGGTGGAGATTTACAAGTTGATATTTAGCATAATTTTTCAAAATCTTTTGCATGGATGGTATGAAGAAATTATAGGTGCATATAAAGGGATAATGATAATCTAGGATGTGGCTTAGGTAGCTTCATTTTTTTTTGTTTTCTTTTTTGAAATTACATAAGAATGCATGTTTGAATTGAGCCCAATTTGGGGTACCGAAACTACATTTCAAATTGAAATTAGTTACAAACGTATATATTATATATTATGGTATATAACAATTAGGTTCAAGATACATTAAAGATTCGAGGGAAAAAGATTTTACATAATGGTGAGAGAGATGGGGATGACGACGGGATGCGGCTATAAGACACCCTGAAATCGAAGGCATTGGCTGTGAACGTTAACAGTGATGGCCGCATGGTTCGGTTGGACAGTGTAAAGGTAACGCCGGTGGAATGAAATATTTCATTTTTGGGGTTTAGAGACGAATACGAAATTAAGGATAAAAGACTTGTGTTTGGGGTTTACCTAATGACAAAGTAGAAGGAAAAAATAGAGCTATTTTCAAATATAGAAAAATTAGCTAAACTATTTATAAATATAGAAAAATTTATGTTTATAATAATTTCTCAAAAAATGTCGGAAAAGAAAGAGGGAAAACAGATGAAGAAGTACGTGGGGAGGCTGAAAGGCAGAAGATGAAGAAGTAGCCTGAGAAAAAAAGATGAAGAAAGTGGAAAAAAAATACAAGAGACGAAAAAAGAGCAGTTGAAAAGTTTACATTTGAGATTCCATTTAAGGGGTGTTTGTTTGGAGAATGTAAATAACCAGAATCTTAGTGCATGAAATTATAGATATATGAAATTATAGATGTTCGACATCTTTAGATAACCATGTTTGTTTTGTAAGAATATTTTTGCAAACAATATTTTGATAACTGTGTTTGTTTCATAAGAATTCTATTGGTTTTCTTAAATTTACATAATTTTCCAAGAATCTCCTAACAATTATTTATTAATTTATAATTAATATGATATAATTTGAACTTATATAACGTATTTGTTTTTATCAATTTGAATTTCTTTTAAATTTATACAATTTATATTATTTTTATTTGTTATTTTTATCAACAAAATAATATATCATAATTTAAGATTTTTTTATAAAATAAATATTAATTTAAATTTAAATTTGAATATCTTCCTAAAAAATAATAAGAATTACCATATAACAAAAAAATATGATATATATGGTTTCCAATATTTATTTTAATTATATAATGTAAATGAAGATTAATATATATATGTAAAATTAAAAAAAAAAAAAGAAAAAAAAGAACAAAAATGTAAAATAAGGATGCCCCAACTCGAAAATCTAGAAAACTCGTGTTTCAAGAGGGTATCCAAAACTCTTGAGATGCCTTCGGTAGGATATCCGGAATTTCCAGATGCATGTCAGAGCATCTTATAATACCACCAAACAAACACGGTAATCCAAATATCCACTCCGTAAAATTCTAGGATACTCGCAAAACAAACCACTCTTAATAGATTTCAAATCAAAATTAAAATTAAAATGGATGAGTTTCCCAGGTAAGTATAGCAAGTAAAATGTATTTTTCTTGGTATTATAAACATGTAGCATCATTTTTTTATTTTTTATTATTGATTAGGATTTGTTATTTTTTATTCTAGATGTGTTTTCTTTCCAGATTTTAAACTTTTTCCCAATTTATGCATTAATTTACTCCCATCATATATAGATATATATATACACTCATTTTTCCAAATTTATGCATCTATTTTCTCCCATCATATATAGAGATATATACAGTTCTTTGTAATCACTTTTTTCGTTCATGAAAACTCTGGTCATATTTTTAGCTTGGTATTATCATACTTAACGTTAAAATTCCTTCAATTAAATAAAATAATGTTGCAATTTTTAAATGGGCTATCAATTCTCTCTCTTCCTTTAGAATTTCCTTCAATTTAGGTCATTTTTACAATGGGTTGTAATGATATAATTGTTGCAAGGGTGTTTACGTCATTTTCTAAATCTAATATTGAATTGAAGATTAGGATTGGACATTTTTCAAAATTTTATTTTAGTTGGCTATTCATTTAAAAATATTCTTTTCATTTCCTCACACTTTTTGGGCTTAAGATTGTGTTATTTAAACTTGAATTTGGTTGTCATCTCAAAAGGTTTTAGAATCTAAATAGAAAGCCTAATATTATTGCATGTTTATCCGTGTGAAAAAAAAAAAAACCAAAGGAAAAATAGAAATACATTAAATTTGGAGTTATTTTCAAATATAGAAAAATGAGTCAAACTATTTACAAATATAGAAAAATTTCACTGTCTATTAGCGATAGATCGCGATAGAATTCTATCGCTCATCGCTCTGAGCGATAGAAGTCTATCGTTGATAGATAGTGAAATTTTTCTATATTTGTAAATAGTTTGATTTTTTTTTTAGTAATTTTCCTTAAATTTGCTTATTAAAATTAACGGCAAAAAGAGTTATTATTAGGGAATTTTCACATATAGAAAAAATGTCAAATTATTTACAGAAAATAGCAAAAGAAAATATTGATAGACATTGATAGACTTATATCACCATCTATCAATGATATACTTCTATCATTTCTATTACTGATAGATCTCCATCACAACTATCTAAAAATTTTGCTATTTTGTGTAAATAGTTTTATTTTTCTATTTTTAAAAATTCCTCTTATTATTAGTAAAAAATGACAGAAATGTACCAATATGGATTAACTGGACTAAAATGCCCCTCTTTTAAATTAGATACATATTATATCAAATCAAAAAGATATACTAATCAACTATATAGATTCAAACTAACATAAATTCACAATAGAAGGTCTTAAAGAAATTTAATTGATTAGATAGAGAATAAATGGGATACATAATAATTAAAATTTTATCTAATCTACTATTGGAAATTTAATTTAAAAAATGATATTTATTTTTATATTTGTAATAAAATCATTTTTAAATTTTACATGTTTGAAGCTTCATCTTCCATCTATTGAACTCCACATTTGGTTAGGGTTTAAAATTCATCTTCACTCTCTACAAATGTTTGCCTTCCACACAAGCCAAATCTCTAAGCAAATATTTTGAATTCAAACCAATATATGATGAGGAGAGTAGAGCAGTAACATAAAACAAAATTGGAAGCGTGATCAATCATAACTATAAAAATGAAATATTGTTCAACTGTTTAGGAGGCTAGAATATAATCGGAATTACGATGAAATCTTAAAACACATATTAGAATGAAATCATGAAGCATGAAAATGGAGGGAAAGAGGGTTGTGTTGATAACAGTTGAGAAAGGAATGTAATAAGAATTACAAACCAAGCGCAAAGCCCTCAATCCAAAGATGGACTTGGGATTACAACCATTACAAACCATTACATTCCCCATTCTCAAATAGGCCTATGTATAATGCAAGTACAACATAAATCAATAGAATTGAAGATTAAACCATGGAAGATCAAAATGTTTGAACAACGTACAAATTTCAGTATAAATAATGTGGAGATCATATCTAAATATATTAATTTAAAATTTAAAAATACGAGAGTAATTATTTTAAATGACGAAACTGCTGAAAATATTTACAAATATAGTAAATTGTCATTGTCTATCAATGATAGATACTAATATTGATAGATAGTGATAAATAATAGTATTCTATTAGTGATAAACAATAACATTTTGCTATATTTGTAAATATTTTAGTTTATTTTGCTATATAAGAAAACAACCCAAAATATAATATGATATTTTTTAACCATGGAAATAACCAAAATGACGCTTAAAAAATCTAAGAAGATTTTAGATTAAAATTCAAATAGTATTATGTAGATAAAAGGAGGAAAAAATTGGAGAATTCTAACAAATTTTCAAATCTAAACTATCAGTAAAAAAAAAAAAAAAAAAAAAAAAAGTATTCCCATCAAACAATGATATAATATAACTCTTCCTGGTTCAACTTTTAGTACAGAACTCCAGAGACGGTAAAAAAAAAGTAAGATTGTTTTCAAATATAGAAAAATGAGTCAAACTATTTATAAATATAGAAAAATTTTACTGTCTATCAGCCATAGATCGTGATAGAATTCTATCGTTGTAGAGATAAAGAGCAATAGAAGTCTATCGCTTAAGCAATAGAATTCTATTGCGGTCTATCGCTGATAGACAGTGAAATTTCTCAGTATTAGTAAATAGTTTGATATTTTTTCTGTTTATAATAATTTTCCTTAAAAAAAACTTAAAAGAACATTAAAAAACATATGGTAAAACCAAATTACTAGGTTTATTGAAGGAGAATACAAGATGGAAAGGACTATACAAAACTCAATAGTTAATAGGTTTAAGGTAACTTTTCAAGTTCCTAATATTTTGACTCATTGATGACAAGAAGGTATTGTTAAGATTTCAAAAGATTCTCAACTTTAAGATGGTATTGAAGAAGCAATGAGATGCTAGGGAGTCCCCTTCAATAAATTAAAAATTGTACCATTTTCTTTAAGAATGATCTAAAAAGAAGTTCGATTTTATTAACCATCTTAATTTATTATTTTTTTGTGTTTCATGTCAATGTCATGTACGTTCATTGCTACCTATGATATACAGATAATATATACTGAGTTGTCAACATAAGCATAGTTCAGCGGTAATTAACATATATTTTTTTACTTAGATTAAAGGTTTAAATTCTCATAACCCACGTATTTTTTTTTTTTTTTTTTTTTTTTTGTAGTAAAAGGGAAAAGAATAGTATATTGAGTTAACTTAAAGAAGATGATGTATAAACATCAAAGTTGATCCAACATAATTCACATTGAATTTACTTTGATCAATGTTTGTCAGCTCATCTATTGTGCCTTGACCTCTTTAATTATCTCTAAATAGTTCATAAAAGCATTGCAGATATCGTAATTTCAATTTTTTTTTTTTTTTTTTTTTGGGGGGGGGGGGGGGGAGGGTAAGAGAAAGGAATATCAACATATTACCAAAAAAGCAAAAAGAAAAAAGAAAAGAGGAATATCAAACATATACTCAATGTACACTTTCATCAAAAAGCATCACATTGAGGAGCCAAGAAGCTAATGCAAAAATACCAAAAATTAATTCACTAAGCAATCTCTTGAATTCAACCCTAATGTTTCTTTTACCTAAGTTTATACTATTTTTTTTTTCATATATTATATTATTATTTTATTATTTTTAATAGATTCAAATCTCATATTTAATTATCTAAAACTTTTTAAAACTTTATAATTAGTTAATAAGCATATTCAAAAGAAAAAATTTCACCGATAGAAAAAATGTCAAACCATTTACAGAAAATAACAAAAAAAAAATATTGATAAATTTCTATCAGCATCTATCGGTGATAGACTTCTATCATTTCTATCATAACTATCTAAAAATTTTGCTATTTTGTATAAATAGTTTCCCTTATTTTTCTATTTTTAAAAATTTTCCTATTCAAAAGCCCTTTATCTATTTATTAAACAATTTTTTTTGGTTTAGATATACATTAAAATAAACATTTTAAGATTTTAGAAGTTTAAACAAAATAAACTAGTTTATAAACCAAAATAAATATTTTAAAAGTTCATAAACTAAAATAAAATAATCTTGATATTAGAAGAATGAAGTTATAGAATAATCTTCAAGACAAATTTTTATATTATGTCATCACCTATTAAACACGACGTAGTTTAGTGTATCCCACACGCTTAAGTTCTAGAGGGCCATTTCACTTTTTATGAAAACAATGAGCTACACAATCTACTTTCCACTATGAGGACATTTATTTTTTTGTAAAAATTAAAAAAAAAAAATGTTTATATTCTCAGACATAATAACATCTCAAAAAGAAAAGTAAGCCAAACCACATCTTTTCAGCCTCAAGACTCACTTTATTCAACAACCTCATTCATGAGATCATGCTTCATTTTTAGAACCCTTCTCAAGACCCCATTTTGCTAAGAATTGAAGCTTTCTCCTTACAAGTGATACAAAAAGAAAATCAAATGGAGAAGGGAAAGAATATAATGAATAATAACTTAATTTTCTCAACAGATGTGGAGTTTGGTTTCAAACTAGAAGAAATGAAGACATTGTTTATAAGCAGAAATTGTAAAGAATGTTGATCCAATTGATTCTTAGTTAGATTCTGTTGTAATGGAACAGAGAGATAAATGTCTGTTGAGACCATATTGTGAAGAGAAAAATAGTAAAAAATAATCCAAAAATGGTAGCAAAAAAGAATATTAAAACCAGCAGAGTGAATCCTCAATTCAACATTTTTCTAGGAATAAGCAAAAGGAATGGGTGATGGAAATAGTTATAGATGAGATTGAGAAACAGAAAAATATGGTAATCTAGAAGATCACTATGCCTCATTTTCTACCTTGAAAATTTTATCTGCTCCTTCAGTAAGAAAACCATATTCTTTAACTTGTTTCACTTGCAGTTAACTCCCGCTTCAGCAGCTCGACGGGGCTTGCTTTTTCGCCTGCTTCCATTGTGACGAAATCCATTTGATCTGGTTGATTCATCAGTGCTTGATCGTGTTCCGTCCCCATTTTCGTCTTTGACTGGATCGAGCTTTTCTTTCACTTGTGAGTTTCTTCTCCTCCTTTTCCCATTCTCTGCTGCAGGTGGGCTTTTCATCTCCTTGCTCACAATGTCACTGCCTTTCAGATTCTCGCTGTCCTCGTCTTCGATCTTTTCAGCTTCTTCCTCATCAATCTCATCCTTCAACGGCTTCTGTGGCCTTCCCCTTCGCTTTTGTGCAGGAATCTTCTCTTCCTCACCACTTCCACCATCGTCATGATTCGTGACGGTCAACTTCCTCCCCTTTCCTCGACCTCTACCCATCCTCTTTAAGAACTCCAAGAACGAAAAAAATCACGCAACAGATGGCCACTGCCAAGCACAAAACAAGTATAAAGCAATTACATACGAAACAATTACAATTCTCTTACAAATAAAAAAACTCGTGAACTAGATAAATGCAACGCGCTCAAATATCGTAACCAGTTAATGGTTATACATCCAGCATCAAGCATCTGATGCAATTACAACTTCCTCCAACTTATGTGTGTATGGAGACCTAACCAGTAGAATACAGACCCTTGAATTCTTTAGGCATGAGATGAAAGAAACTTGAACAAAATTGAGTGACAACAAGCAAATTACAGGTCAAGCAGCCCAGAAAAAGGGAAAATTTATCAAGCTTCATCATAAGTTCTTCTATCTAAAATCATGAAATGTAAACACATAAAAACTATATATATAAAAGTTCAATTATACTGTGAACATAGTATAAACGTATGAGTTTCTAAGTTTAAATTCTTTTCATATCATTTTTATCCTCCATTGATATCAATAGTTCTCATGCTCGGCTTCGAGAATCAAATTAATATCTAAGTCTACACACGGAGGGAGAATCAAGAGTGTTATATAAAGATTAAACATAGTCTAACCTATCAGCTTAAGATTACAGGTTCATTGGTATAGATTCCAAATCCCTACAATATCATTTCCTCCCAATTGATATTAAACGTTCACAAATAAGGGAAGTATTAAACGAGAGTATATATAAAAGATTAAATATACTCTAAACTATCAACTTAAGATTACATGTTCACTAGTATAGATTCCAAATCCCTACAATATCATTTTCTCCCGATTGATATTAAATGTTCATAAGTGAGGAAAGTGTTAAACGATAGTATATTTAAAAGCTTAAATATATTCCAACCTATCAACTTAAGATTTGAGGATCATTGGCATAGATTCTAAGTTCAAATCCCTACAACATCATTTCCTCTAATTGATATTTAAAGTTCACATGTGAGGGAAGCATTAAACGACAATATACAAAAGATTAAATAAGCTCTAACCTAGCAACTTAAGCTTTTGGGTTCAATGGTAGCTTAACCTAAAGTGAAGTCGAATTTCCTATAGGATATTTTTCTTGCTTATACACTCAAGTTGGAGAAATTTGAACAAAGTTTCTCAAACTTAAGTTGACTTCCCCTCATTAGGTAAGCTAACAGACTAACAGAGCACGTAATTCATTTCCCAAGCTGTAAAAACTCAACCAAATGCAAAACAAAATCAAGAACAATAGAGAGGGCTTCCCAAAACAAGAATACAGCACATTCAGAAGAACTACAACAGGAAAATCAAGAAGTTCATGAAAGTTTCTTCCATTCTTGAACCCACCCCTCAACACAAATCGCAGCAAAGAAGAGGATTAAACGGGACCAAAAAGATGAACAAATCTCAATCGCAGATAACCCAATTGGAAGCAACAAGATTCTCACAAGCAGAGACTAAAAGAAACAAACAAATACCAGAATCAAGACTGAAAGGTAACAAGAACATTGAAAAATACCCCAACAGCAGAGACAAACAAGATCCACCAAAAAGCAACAGAATCGGATTGGTAGAAAGCAAGATTAGAGAAATAAAAACAGTTAATCGAAAAACTAATTCAAAATTCATAAGCAACAAAAGCACAAAAGAACAAAAGCAACGATTAAAAGAAGAACAAGAAACAGACAAATTGGGAAAAAGAAAGAAGAAGAAGAAGAAGAAGAAGAAGAAGAAGAAGCAGAGAAATGAAGAAACCTGATAAGAAACGAAGCCCATATGAATCATTGGAAAGGACCCATTAGAGTAAATGTATTGAAAATGAAGAAGAAACAAAGGAAGTTCACAAAAACACAGAAAAACTCATGTGGGTATTGATGGAATCAAGAGTACAGAGAGAAAAAGAAGTGAAAAAATTGAGATGCATAAGCAATGATCTGAAGAAGGGATTTGAAAGAAGATTGAAATTGAGAAATGAAATGAGGATTTAAGAAGGATTGGGATATGGGAAACAGTGGGGAAGGCCACTTAAAGACCTGCCCATATGAATCAGAGAGAGAGAGAGAGAGAGAAAAGAGGCGTAAAACAAAGAGATATTTGTTGATAGAATGTGAAGAATTTGGAGCAAAAGTCCATTGTATTCTGAGGCGTGTCCGTGTTAAGAAGCCTTCAAATTGCAAGGTCACTTTCGTAAATTTGCTGTCACTCACAGGACTAGAGTATTAAATTTTTTGTCGACTAAAATGTCGAGATCTCAATTTTCTGTAAATACTGACATCCTTAAAAAGAAATTATAAAAAATTAAAATAAAGTTACTTAAATAAGTAAATAAATGTTGGTAAACTATTTTGATATTTCTACTCTAGAGTTTGTTCGATTTTAGTTTACATACTTTGAAGGGTTGTTTTCAAATATAGTAAAATGAATAAATTTATTTACAGATATAGCAAAATCGCACTTTCTATCAGTGATAGATAATGACATTTTGCAATATTTGAAAATATTTATAGCAATTTTGTAATTTTAAACAATTACCTTATTTATCCAAAATAGCAAAATTTTTACATAGTTGTGATAGATGCTGATATAAGGATTTTTTTTTTTTTTTTTTGCTATTTTCTGTAAATAGTTTGACATCCTTTTTTTATTTGTGAAAATTTTCCTACTTTTAAATGTCTAATTTTAATTCATGCACTTTTAATAAATCTTAAATTTAGTCAGTCGAAGCTAATTTTTATGATTCAATAATAATAATAATTTCCATACAACAAAATATTATATGTGAATATGTTTCCAAAATGTATAGTATTAATGCTAATAAATAATAAAAAAATTGATAAAAATAAAAAATAAACTAGTAGTAGAAACTAAATTTAAGATTTATTGAAAGTACAAGAATCAAAGTTGGACATTTGAAAGTATATGAACTAAAACTGAACAAACTCTAAAATATATGGACCAAAGTAGTATTTTAACCATAAATATTCTACTTAAATTTTAAACAGGTTAAAAAGTTTATTATTTATATTATATTCACATTAATGACACTTTATTGCTTATTATTTTGTGTTTCGATAGTTTTTTTAGGATATCATGGAAATATTGATACACATCTCATGTTGACGTTGAACCCATTAAAATGTAGAAATATCAATATGTTGATCAAAATTGAATATCATGCTTGATATGATATGTCAACATTTATAGGATTAATTATGAATTTAGTCCCTATAGTTTGAAAAAGGTTAGAATCTAGTCCCTACGGTTTTAAAATTTAGAATGTGGTCCCTATGGTTTGGAGAAAATTAGAATGTAGTCCCTATGGTTTGGAAAAAATTAGAATTTAATCCCTACTTTAGGGATTATTTATCAGGGTTTTATCAAACCATAAGGATTAAATTCTAATTTTAAATCATAGGGACTAATCTCTAACTTTTTTCAAATCATAGGGACTAAATTTGCAATTTAAGCACATTTCTATTTTAAATGTCCATTACTTCGATTATATGATACTTTGAGGCATATACTTCAACCATAACTTGAATGTAATTCAACTAGTTAAGACATATACTATTAACAGAAAGTAAAAGATAAAAATATCTACTTGTATATTGTTAAATTTAAAAAAGAAAAAAAAAATCATTAACCTAGATGTAAGAAGCAAATCGATATTAAGTTGACAAAAGTATATATTAAAAAACAATATATCAATAAAAATTATAATATGTCATTAGTATGGATATAATATTAAGAATATGAATTTTTTACTAGTTTAAGACATGTGAAATGCTTACTTTTTTATTTAAATATTTTTTTAATGAATCACTTGATTTTTATGATTCTTTTTTTAAAAAAAAATATCTAATTTAAATGAATATTTTATTGACATTTTAAAAATTAGAGCTCAAATTTATAGTCAAAATTTAAAACCTTATGCTAAAAAAAATGAATTAATATTTTTCCAAAGTGTGGTGTCATGGGAATCTTGGGACAATTTTTGATGAATCCCTTTATTCATGTGTGAATTTCATCTCTCTCTCTCCATCTCTAATTGAATGAAACAAACTACTTTACTTTATTTTACTTGAAGAAATTTGATGAATTTTTTTTTTTTATCTTTATTTAATCATTTAAGACTTTTTTATTTTTTATTATTTTTTATTAATAAGACTTTGTTTATGTTATGTCTCTACTAACAAAATACATTTTTGCCAAGAGCATATGCAATTATCTTTGTAAATTTAACCTTTTTTTTTAGCTTTTTTTTCTTTATAAATGATTTCTAAATTGTGGATTAAAATTATTGATACCTTTATTCACTTGAATCATTTGGTATTTAAAACCTAGAGAACTTAGACAAAAATAAAATTAAAACAAAATCACTTTTGGAATAATTAGATTGGTACGTAAATAATTTGTTTTTAATAATCTTTTAAAAAGTGTTGGTGAGAAATTGTTATGAAAAAGAGAAGTTTTATTTTTTAAAAGAAAAAAATGGAAGTTTGGGAGAGGTGAGAATCCTACATTGCTTAAGTAAACAATGAGATCTCTCCTTATTTACTTCCCCTTCAACATTGGGTTGGGATTCGTGTTTTAGAGGGGGTGAGGAAATAGGGCAATGTGAGCTTGGTGGCTTCTTTTCACATGCGCGACCCCCTCTTCGACGGCGAGGTGGAAATAAAATAAATTTTACTTTATTTTTAAATATTTTTTAAAATAAAAATAGTAATTATTTTATTACTGTTTTGCCCCCGTCCTTCCGTTCCACGCGTCGAGCGTCTTTCTCACACCACACGTTCTGTGGCTGAGCATCCTTCTCGCGCCTCACATTTTGTGGCTGAGTATTCTCCTCACGCTTTGCAGTTGTCGTTCGAGGCTTTTATAAAGGCTTGCATTTTCATAACTTGGAAGAAAGAATCAAATTGATCATATCTTCTCTTTTCTCGCATTCTTCAGCTTTCTATTTTTTTTTGTTTCTCGTTTTTCGAGCAATCGAAGGGTGTGGTTATTCCGATCGTTATCAGTACAATTTCGATCGAGACAAAGTTTTCTTCTAGGCTGTTTTATCCTGGGACAGCGTGACAATCTATTTCTGAACTACTTACACCTTGGACAGAGCCGCAAAACGTCTTAAAGAGAGCGAGCTAAGCTACTCAGCCTTTCATGAGTTTTTGTTTTGCAGGTTACACGTTGCTGATGACTACCGTCCGTTGCTGTCACATTTTATCCGTCGGATGCAACCGTTCCAACAAAAAGTGATTATAATTTTTTTAAAAAAATAATCTACCTTTATTCAAAATCCATCATTTTGAAATCACTTTTTCAAAGATTATGCATGTTAAAAATGTTAAATTATACAAAATATCTCTGACCTTTGAAGTAGGTTTGGATCGGATTATGCTTCCTAGACTTCAAAATTTTTATTTTTACCATTCAATCTTAAATTTTGTTCTAAAAAATACACTCGAAATTTTTGTTAAGTAGTATAGGTTTAGTTCACTTAATAGAATGTCACCTAAAAAAAAAGGTTTGATTATATGCTTGAAATGAATACTTATTAAAAAAAAAAAATTCATTGTTGAGTGACAAAAATCCAACGTGGCAATTTTTTTTAATAATATGACACAAGTAGCAAAAGAGATATGCTAAAGCTTCTAGTTGGAGTGCAAACCAAGAATTTTGGTTTTATTTTTTTTTTTATAAATCTAGGTCAAAGGTCAAATTTTGTTTTTTAGGCTTTAACTATAATTGTAATTTGGTAAAAAGGACGGTTATTATTTGATTTTTGGTTTTTAAAAATTAGGTCTATACTCTCTCCGTTTCTTATCACAGTTTTTATTTTTCTTAAGTAATAGAGTTGGATTCTTAGTCAATTCCAAAAACAAAAATGAGTTACCTTAAACCCTAAACCCTAAACCTTTAAAAAATTACTTTTTTAGGCCCCATTGGGTAACCATTTTATTTTTTGTCTTTGATTTTTGAAAATTAAGTTTATTTCCTCACATTTTCTTACCATGATGTGCATCTTTCTAGAATGAGAGAGTTGGATTCTTAGCCAAATTTTAAAAACAAAAAATAATTTTTTTTTTAGTTTTCAAAATTTAGCTTCGTTTTTTTAAAACATGGGTAAAAGTATATAAGAAGAGAAGACATTTAGGGGTGAGAGGGGGCATTAGTAGGCTTAATTTTCAAAAACTAAAACCAAAAAAATAAATGATTACCAATTGAGGCCTTAGTTTTCAAAACTTGACTTGGTTTTTTAAAACATCAGTAGAAATTAGATAACAAAAAAAAAAAAAAAAATTAGAGGTGGAAGAAGTGTTTATAGGCTTAATTTTCAAGTAAGATGTAAATTATTATAAGAAATTGATTTTAAAATCTGAAGTCATTTCAAATCCTATTTTTACTTAAAAAAATTCCTAATCAAAATGTTCCGATTTTGCAGGATTTGATAGGATTTAAAAATAAGTTACTTAATTGACCTTGTCATATTCTAGTTTTCAATTAACACATCATAGTTAAAAGTCTATACTAGTAAATTCTTAACTTTCTTTTTCTTTACCATCCCAACACAAAATTTTAAATACATTTATTTCAAAATTTTCTTGTTCCAACCCAAATAATCATTAATTTAAAATCATTTCTTCAGTTTTCTTGAATCCAAACGGAGGGTTAGATATAAAATTGAAGGTCTAAAAATTTATTAGATATTTTTTATAAGTCCAAAAACCCTTTTTTACCCAAACTTGAAAGTTCAAGGCAACTTATAATTTAACCATATTTTAATGGGATCTTTTCACAAATAGAAAAAAAAACCAAAAGTAATTACACATATAGAAAAAAAAAAGTGGAAAATACAAAAGCATGAGGTGCACTTTTTTCTATATGTGTAATTACTTTTGTTTTTTTTTCTATACACAACAATTTCCCTATTTTAATCTTGAATATTAATTTTTCATCCATTCATCGATCAATTTAACAAAAAAAAAAAAAAAAATTATAAAGGAAAGGTGGATTGAGACTAATTATCTTTTGAAAATTGAAATTAACTAATTTTAAGACTTATTTAAAATAGAAGACTAAATTTAAGACATTTAAAAGTGGAAGAGTTTGAGAATTAAATTTGTATTTTAACCAAAAATATTTTAAATTGTTGTTCTTCATTCTCAATAAATTTTTTAGCAAAAACTCACAATATATTTGATCTACTACACATATCATATGTGGCTTTTTTTCAAATTGCTCATATACTTATTTACTCATCATGTTAATATATACAAGAGATATGTTTTAATAGATTTCTATTGAAATAATTATAAAATAGAAGAGTGTTTTCAAATATAGAAAAATGCACCAAACTATTTACAAATGTAGAAAAATTTTACTGTCTATCAGCGATAGATCGTGATAGACTTCTATCACTGAGCGATAAACCACCTATCGTGGTCTATCGCTGATAGACAGTAAAAAAAATTTTATATTTGTAAATAGTTTGATATTTTTATATTTATAATAATTTTTTTAAAATAAATTAATGACCAAGATGAAATTAATTGTTTAAAAAAATTAATGATTAAAAAAGAATATTTTATTAAAATAAAGTTTAAATTTGATTTCAAACTGAAATTAAATTTTAAAAAGGAAAATTGTTTTAAATAACAAAATAATGAAACTATTTACAAATATAGCAAAAAGAACACATTGGTCTGAATAAACTTTTTACTATTTTTCTATATTTAAAAATATTTTTATTATTTTATTATTTATGAAAAAAACCTCTTTTAAAAAAGATATTATTTATAAAATTGGGGTTAATAAAATTAAAAGAAAAAAAATTATATTATACATTTAAAAAAAATGATTTGGACTTGAGAATTGAACCAAAGTTGAGATCCAACAAGCAAGCATGTCCTCTATACAATTTTATTAACAAATTTCATTATATATATATATATATATAATATTGCATTTATTTTTATTTTATTATAGTTTAAAATTTTAAATTTCTGTTTTTTTTTCTGTATACCCATAACTAAAATAATTAATTTGCTTCATTTAATTACTCTCTGACAAAATTAAATTATATGTAAATTATAATATGCGGTTGCAGGGCATTATTTCTTTGATTTTATTGCTAGCTAAAAGTCTACATTAACCTATGTTTATATAAAATTGTGATATTATAATGGATTAATAAATATGCTTCTTTTTTTTTTAAAAAAAAAGGATACAATTGAAACAAAAATAGTTTAAAAGTTTTATGTGATCCATAACTTTTTTTTAAAAAAAATATCTAGATGTTAATTGTATTAATAGTCCATGATTGAGATTTTTAACATGTATAATATATGTTTAGAAGGAGAAATAACTATGATAAAGTTATAATGATTTATTTTTCAAAATTCTTTATAATAATGATTGAATTGTTTCTTATTATGTCATAATAATTCACTATAATTTAATAGGTAATTGTAAGTGGCTTTAAAAGTATATATTGTCTTACAATATTTAGTAACTCATTTTTCTTTTGGAAAAATTTTACGGATAGGAAAAATGTCAAACTATTTATAGAAAATAGCAAAAAAAAAAAAGTATTAATAAACATTGATAGACTTCTATCAGCAGCTATCAGTGATAGACTTCTATCAGCATCTATCAGTGATAGACTTTTATCATTTCTATTGCTGATAGACCCTGATAGACTTCTATCGGCGTCTATCACAATTATCTAAAAATTTTGCTGTTTTGTGTAAATAATTTCCCTTATTTTTCTATTTTTAAAAATTTTCCTTTTTTTTAGGAATTTTTAAAAATGGAAAAATAAGGGAATTTATTAGCAAATAGTTATGAGAGATGCTTCTATCAAGGTTTATCAGTGATAGAAATGGTAAAAGTCTATCAATGTTTATCAATGTTTTTTTGCTATTTTCTGTAAATAGTTTGACATTTTTTCTATCTACAAAAAATTTTCATGTCTTTTTTCTTACCATTTTTACAATAATTGATTGAGGGAAGAATGAGAAAATTATTCAATATTTTAGCCATCCCTAACATTTTTTTTTATGTGCTAAGTTCAAAATATAGCTTTTAGGTTTTCTCATACATCTTCGTGAATGAAATCATAAGCTATGATGGAGTGAGAGAGTTTAGTATTGTAGAACAAAATTCTACGTTGTAATATTTTATGTTTATAATTGTTAGGTTTAATAGGGCCTTAATTTGTAATCTTAACTAGTAAGTTTTAAGAGTCTTTTAAAATTGGCGAAATAAACTTTTTGCCATCTTATCATATATCATGCCTAATTTGTTTTATTAACGACAATGACTTTAGAAACCTAAAACTTTTTCTCTTTTTCAACTTTGTAATCACGTTAGTGACTAAATATAAATTACGATCAAACCCACATCGACAAAATCATACATTTTTTTAAAAAGAAATTAATATCTAAAAATTTAGATAAAATTTTAAATTCTATAGTTTTTAACATGAGATTAGTATATATATGTGTATATATATATATATATATATAATCAAACTAACATCTTTTAACTAAATATTCTTAAATACATATGATCTACAAATTAAAAAATAATATATATTTGATCAAAAAGTTGAAGTTGGAATTTCCAACTTACATATTGTTGAATTTAAAATTAAAAAAAATTGATCCTTGAGTTTCAAAATTAAATAATTAAGTCTCCAACGTTGAGGAAAATGCTCCATTTTGGTCTCACAGAATCAATTAAATTTATTGATATGCTGATGTGGCATTTTAAAAATAAAATAATCATTACTATAATAATCATCATTATAATTTAAAAAATTAAATTTAAATCTCTCTCTCTCTCCTCTCCCACATACCCCCCTTAAGGGCCAAAAATTTAATTTTTCTAAAATTAAATAAAACAATTTATCAATACTTCCTTTGTAAGAAAGTAATATTTGTCTTCTTTATACCATTTTCTTTTACTTCCTCATTCAGTGTATCTTTTAAACAGTATTTGGTCAAAAAACAATGACATTTGAGTGTAGAATACTTCCGAGTTATATAACATCATAATTGAATTATCATATCAAAGAGAGAAAAAAAAGTTATATAAACAAAAAAAAAAAAAAAACTACTCTCATATTATAGATAAGGATATTCCTAGTGGAGAGGTAATTAAATCTTAACAAAAGAAAACAAAATATATTTTTGGCTCGACCTAATTGTTTAGGTATGTATTTAATTTACTTCTTAATACAATTTTCAATATTTAAAGTTAAACTTCTAGATATAGCGACATATATTTTAATGAGTATTTAGGTTGAAGATCCATTTTAACTATTCGAACGTTAATAATATGAGCACATAAAACATAGTTATTAATCAATAAATAAGAGAAGTCACCTATACTACACACAATCATTAGTGAAAGGCATATGAGCCTACAATCTAATGGCTCATTGATGATGCAATTACAAGCAAGGATGAAAATATCCGTAGATATGTCGATATATCCGTAAATCGAAGGGTTCGATATCGACATAAAATATCCATGGATATCTCCAACATCTTTTATTAATGCTTTGTAACACATAAAAATGTCATCTATTTAGTCTAATATGAACAAAAATACTAATAACAATAGCCATAACTTAGTTTGGGATTAAAAACAACTTAATTATTAATCTAAATAAATTTTATAAAATTCGTGATTTACAAAACTATCCGTATTCGATATATTCATAAAATTGAAATATCGATATCAATATCGACATCGATATTTTAATCCTTGTTTACAAGTCTTTTATTTTAACAACTTACAAATTAGAAAACCCTATTTTCCTTTGAAAATATAGCCAATTTAGAATTAGAGATCTCAAGGAAAAGGCTAGCCTTTTCCTCAAATGAGCCTTAGTTTTGGTTTCCGATCAATAAATAGGCTACTAAAGCTTGTTATGTCTCTCCCAAACTATTTAATTTATCTTTTAATTCATCCTTATCTTCTTCTTTTATTACTAACTAGTTTTCTATCATGTGCTTTGCACGTGTTTTAATTTTAAAAAAATTATTTGTGCATTAGATATTATTGCAGTTGTTTATATATATATATATATGAAGTCATTAAAAATGATTTTTTAAAATTTTTTATAAAAACTTTAAATGTTTGTCTTGACATTTATTTAGTTCTTAAGTTTTCAAAACTTAATATAATGTAGTAAATAGTATGGGGTTCAATCTCAAAACCATTTGACAATGGGAAGAGTAATCCACCTATTTTATTAAAAGTGTAAGGTCCCTTAATTTTTTTATTGTGGGATACCAACTATCGTAATCGCACCTCGAAGGGTTCGCTAAGCAACTGTGCAACACTTGTTCTTGCCCATGAACAAGTCAGCCAATTCAAATTTGGATTGCCTACGGTACACCGGGTGCCTCTCGCAACCTCCACCCTCATTTCTAAAGAAAACGGTTTTAGAAAATGGGTT
Source organism: Lagenaria siceraria (assembly GCA_002890555.2). NCBI lineage: Eukaryota > Viridiplantae > Streptophyta > Magnoliopsida > Cucurbitales > Cucurbitaceae > Lagenaria > Lagenaria siceraria. Next base: position 5,208,569 of record CM016492.1, on the reverse strand, counting down.
TAGAGGAAAAGGTTTTCGAAGCGTTCGAAAGTATGTTTGAGAAACGAAGTTTTTCGTAAGGCTATAAAGCAAAAGGGACAACAACGGCTCAATAACTTACAACTCCGGACATGCGAGTAAGACTAACATAATGCATGATATTTTTTAAAAAAATTATATTTAGTCTCTATCCTTATATTCTTTTACAATGGAATATATATTTTCTTTATTAACTTTGTAATAGTGATGATGGCTTCTTCGTATAATTTGATGAAAATAAATTTTTTTGGTAAAAAAAGTACAGAAGCAAATCTTATTAAAGTAAAAAAGATTAAAATTTAAAAGACAAAAAAAAAAACTAAAGACAATAATAATCGTAATGATGTATAAATTTTCATAACAATAATACCTTAATCCTCTCATGTGTATTTTCAAATTATTAACCGATAGTATGACCAATAATACTAAACAAAAATCTCATTTATTTTAAAGATTTTTTTAAAAAATATTTTTATTTTTATTTTTAGTAATTTTTTAATTAATGCTTTGGATAAATTTTTTTAAAAAAACGTAGAGACAATAATATCATAAGATACACAAATTATCATAACAATTATTGTTATTATTACAAAAGAAGTTAAATACAATTTTGATAGAAGAGAGAGAGTTTAAAACATACTCACGCTCAACTTCTAGACAATCTCCATCTTTCAGCTCCTTATAAGTATTTTCTTAAATTACAAAGTTTCAATTTTGCATCAAAAAAAAATAAAGTTAAAATTAAGCAATCCAACAAAAAAAAAATAATGTAATGTAAGACAACGAAGAAAAGAGAATAGAGAAAACAACAAACTTATGTAAAGGAGAAGACTTAAATGTTATAGAAAAAGAGTTGAAGAGTGCCCATTATATAGCTGCGGGAGGTTAAAAGTTAATAACATTTTAAATTTTTCCATTAACTCTAATTAAAGATTCGTAAATTATGAATATTAAATGATAGGAAATAAAGAGTTCTAACCTCTTTTCATCTTGGCTATGTACTAGAAAAAATATTTAAAATTCCTTTAGCAATGAATATTCAAGCATAAATGATATGGTTAATGGGAGAGGGAGGAATTTGAATGGGTGGAAGAAACTCATTTAGCAATTAATATTCAAGGAGAAATGATATGATTAATGTGAGGAAATTTTTTTGTATGGGTGGGGAGGGAGGAGGTAACGTGGGATTAGAGAGAGATTATGAAAGAGGGTGATGAAACAAAGGGTAAATTAGGCATTACATAAAAAAATTAAAAGTAAAATTGTCCAAAAAAAAATTCTTCCTTATTCGTACTTTTATATATATATTATAGAAGTTTATTCTATATATATATATATATATATATATATATATAATATTTCTTATTTGATTCAAAATGATTTAAGGAGAAACATTATCAAGTATAATACGAGTGAGGGTGGGAATTCAAATCTCTTGTCTATTTGGTCAAGGGTATATATTAATTAACCAGTCGATCAATGTTGATCCAAGCCACAAAAAAAGTTATCCTAGTCACGTTTGAGATGACATATGAATGAGATTATATTCTTCATAATATATCAATAATGGTATCCACTAATGTCCATACGTTCAACATGTTCACTGAATGTCTTTAGTAGCAATTTTTTAGTTAACGGACTGCAATCATAAGGTTAGTGCTAATATGTTCAGTTGACACTCTTTGTTTTTGAACTACTTCTTCTTCAATGACAAAGTATTTTAATTCAATATGTTTAGCACCTTTTGAATACTTGTCGTTTTTAGAGAAGAGGACTGATGTGAAATTATCACAATAAATTTTCAGCAGCTTGGCAATATTGTCGACAATTTCAAGTCTTGAAATAAAGTTCCACAACCATAAACTATACATAAACTATAGCCTCAAAACATGCGACAAATTCAACTTCCATAGTGGACGTAACGATGATAGACTACTTTGCACTCTTCCATAAAATTGCTCCTTCAGTTAATAGGAACAAATAGCCAATTGTGAATTTTCGTTTATCCACACACCTGGCAAAATCTGAATCTGAAATATCCAACTACCTCAAGATGATCAGATCTTTTATAAGTAAGCATATAATCCTTCGTTCCTTGCAAATACCTTAACACTTTCTTTGTAGTTTTTGAATGATTCATTCCTAGATTACTTTGATACCTACCTAGCATACCGACAACAAAACTGATGTTTGGTTTGGTACAAGTATGTGCATACATTAAGCTTCCAACAATAGATGCATAAGGAATGATTTCATTTGATTTCGTTCCAATTCATATTCTCTGGACATTGCATGAGACTAAACTTATCTCTCCCTTCTAAATTGGAACTATGCTTGAAGAGCATTTATCCATCTTAAATCACTCTAAAATTTTATTAATATATGATAGTTGTCAAAAAGAGCTATTTTTATGTCTTTAATTTACCTTGCTTGTTGTGTTTAATATGTTTAAATAATTGAAATTTTAGATTCTCGAGCAAAACATGCATTTTGGAGTGTTACATGTCGTTCGGGGTTGATTTGGAGCAGCTAGGAGTTAAATAGGGCACCCAAGCTTCAAAGAATGTGAAAAGACAATTTTGCTCCTAAGTAGGCATCCATTTGGTGCAGTGCCGTAGCACTCTGCATTTTGCCGGATGGATGGGCGTGTGCGAGCACATTGAGCGCCGCAACGTCCATGTGATGTTGCGGCATGACACTGCAGAAAAGGGCACGTTTAGGGCCTAGCGACGTGGCACTTACACCATATTATAAGTAATCCCTTCTCATTTTTAGGGTTTTTTAGGTTGGATTCAATGGAGGTCGAGGAGAACTTCAAACCTCATCTTCTTTCTCTATTTTTTTTCTAGCTTCTTTAGGTTAGATTTTATTTTTGTTTTGGGTTGTAACCAAGGAATGGAAGCTCCTCTTCTTCTTCTTGTCTATGAGATGACCTCTTGTTGACATCATCATCAAGTGATTTTATAAAATTACCCTTTTTTCTCTTCTCCTTCCTTGATTTCTTCTTCACAAAGTGCAACCATTCTCTGGTTTTTTTTTTTCTTTTCCTTCTTCTTCTCTAGGCACAACCCTTATTTGTTTTTCCCCTCCTCCTCCTCCTCCTCCTCCTCCTCTTGGCTCAAACACAGCTTCTTCGACACGACCAACTTTGGAGAAACCAGGCTGGTGAGTCCACACGAGTAGCTCCAATGCGACCAACTTTAGTTTTTGTTGTAGAGGAGACCGCGGAGAGAGAACGAGAGTGCAAGAGAATGAGAGAGCGAGAGAGCAAGACAATAAGAGAGAGGAGAGCGATTTATGAGAGAGGAAAGAGAACCAGAGAACAAGAAAATGTGGGATCAAGAGAGCGAGAAAGCCCTTCAACATGCATGAGCATTTGATTTTGATAATTTCAGTCAAATTTGACATCAACAAAGGGTAAAAAAACCTCATTTTCAAAAAAGGGTCAAATCTCATTTCTTCCCCTAATTTAGGTCATCCGTACAAAACTAAGAAAAAAAAAGTAGAAACTAACGGATGGATTAAGAATGTTATAAAATGCAAACCTCAAAAGTGATATTCATATCATGATTACAAGAAAAAAGAGATAATTAAGGGATTTAAAGAAAAACTAACTTTGTTATAAATGCGTTAGTATACTAAATTTTAGACTTTATTGTTGGGAGAAAAAGTATATATGAACTGAATACACTAGCAAACTGATTACAACTCAACTAGAAACAGTACACTTAATGTATAATATTCAACCAACAAGATGATGTAACAAGACTTACATATGATAATAATAAAAAACTTGAAAGAACTTCAAAACCTTTGGAGACTCAAAATGTAGTCGAGGCACGCTTCTGATGGGCGCTGTCCTGAAGAAAATTATTTGCTCTGCACCGGATGCAAGCAGACTATAACGATCGTCTCAGCAAGATACAACGACTAACTCTAGTAAAACTGCAACTTCGAACTACTCGAATCTGGCAGAACTCTTGGATACTTACTCTCAACTTATCACAAGTTGAAAAGAAAGAAAGATAGAAAGAAAGGAGATAATTCTTCAATTTGAAGTGGGATGCTACAAATGAAGAAACAAATTGCTATTTATAGGCTAGCAATTTAGTAACTCAGTAAAATGAAATAAATACAAATATTGAAACATTTGTCAAATTTAACTCATTTTAGTTGTTACTTGACAAAAATTACATATAACTCATTTAAATTGAAGAAACTATATATTTAACTTTGGAACATGTTAAATTTGTACATGAAACATCATCATAATTTGATTATTTCAATCCAATTTGAAGTTTCCAACAATCAATTTAATCTACACAATTAAATCCAATTTTTATGTTTCAAATATTCACCAAAATCTCACTTTCTTTCATTATAAATATCCGACATTTATTACTTTGTTATCAAAAGATAAACTTGTTATTTAAAAAGAGATAAATCAGAAATTTAAAGTTAAACTAAAGTTGTTATGAATTTGTTATAAAACTTAATTTCAAAGCTTTATTACTTTGTTACTAAAAACTTTTTTTTTTAATAAAAATAACTAAATCAATGTCATTCCTACATTATTGTCATGGAAATTAATAGATCAAATGAATTCGTTCAGGAGTACAAAAAACAAAGCTAATATAAATTTTATTTTTAATTTAATAGATTAAATTCTTCATTCAAACTAATCATAAAAATTGACTCAAGATCCACTAGAGGTTATCCAGTTCATGAAACAACCACTAAAAAATAGGAAAATAAATAAGATTACCCAAACCCATGTCTGCACCCCAAATAGAAGCTTCAAAAACCTAGACTTCTAAACTTTGGACCCTAAACCCAGACATTAGTGATTTTCAGGCTTCAGAACCCCTTCAAATAAGCCTTCAAGCATTTGATTCCTAGACTGTTGATTCGAACCTGCACCCAAAACGCCCCCTGAGGAACTTTTCTCTCCAACTGGCTTCCCCTAGAATGATCTAAATGGTCTAATTTAAGGAGAGGAACATCTATCCTAAATCTAAGCTATTTAGGACTCCTAAAACACTTTGGAACTCCTATCTACACTTTGGGTTATCTTCTCTTTTAGAAATAGAAGATAAAAAGATAGAACTTTAATCGAATTTGTGAAGAAGTGCGCGACTGATTGTTTTCTATCAATCATCATAACATCACGACGCTCTCGATTTTTCAAGATTACTTTGCTTCTATGTCGGAGTGTCATGCAATACTCCTTTGTGGCATTGTGACACTGCTCTGCCTCATTTTTAATGTTGAAAATTTTCAAATTTTGATCTTTTAAGCTTCATTTTAACCATGCATTCCTCCATTGTGCTCCAATTACTCAAATTCTAAACATTAAAATAAACACGTGAAAGTACTGAATTTCATCGAAAAAATAGATAAAACATAAACCTAAAAATGACATTTTTTCCATCCTCAATAACCTTGAGATTGAAAGCACAAACCTTGTGCCAGTTAAGTTATGCTTATTTTAGCGAAATATTAACATTTATTCTCTTCCAAACTTTTGTCAATTCACTAAATATTGTGTTATGTAAAGTTTAGTAAATAATCAATCAATTTTAATATTCACTGTATGATATTAAAATATTGAAAATATTATGTTATGTAATCAATTGAAAATTATGATCACACAATGAGTTTAAATTGTAAATGAATGGGACAGTTGCAAATATAGCAATCAAATTCAAAGTATTAACAAATATAACAATATTTTAAAAAAATTGTAAATGTAGCTAAAGCTATCAATGATAAACTTTTATCCTTGATAGACTTTTATAGTCTAGGTGATCTATCATTGATAGACCTTAAGAGTCTACCAGCGATAAAAGTCTATCACTTGTAAATTTTGCTATATTTACAAATTATTTTAAATGCTGCTGTAGATTAAGTTATTATATCTAAAATTGTCGCTCACTACAACTATCCATTTTTCTTTTTTTAGAAAAATCCAATTCTGATTTCTGCTTGCGAGGTGACATTTCACTCTCTCTTGTGGACTTGAGAGCCACTAGAGACCCAGCCCTCAGCTTTCTTCTGGCCCTTCCTCATCCTGACGCCAGCGCGACGGCAGCAACGTCACAATCGATCTTCTTCTCTGTCACGGCGGCGAGGCGTGCCAGATCAGAAACCGGCTGCTTGGCGACATCGCCCACGGTGGACAGCAGCGGCGGTGCGATAGGGCATTCCCGGTCCCTATCCGCATTGACACCGAAATACAGAGGCACGGGTAAGCTCGCTACCAAGGGAGAAAAAGACAGCGTAGTATTTGTATGTGTTGAATTTATTTCTATTGGGGTCCTTCGTTTGTTTCTTTGTTCAAATGAGCTAATTGGACAGGGAGATTTGAGATTGGAAGGCAGAGTAGTATGAATCAGTGTAGAAATTGATGAAGTGTGTGTAATAGTATCTGATTTTGATTGCAAATGGCGGATGAATCAGCCATTAGGCGAGAAAAAGGAAATTTAGAGCCACGAATCAAGAGGAAACTCTGATTTGAGCGTGGTATCGTTGAAATTTCGAGTTTCTCCCCTTTAATTTCGTTACCCATGATCTTTTGACCCAATTTGGTTTTACCCACTTCGTTTTGGTGTTGGATATGGAGCTTGAAAGATTTCAAACGACCAACAAGATTAATTCACATAGGTATAGGTTGGGGTATTTATCTGAGTTTATAATGACTGTAAATCGCACTGCATTTTCTATGGCTTTTTCGTAAAAATTGCTACTAGTTTCCTTCCAATAGGGATGCAACAGTACTGAATTTGGGTGTCTCTCTTTAATAGCTTTTCAATTCAAGTATTCCCACAATTACTCAGCTTTACATCCTTTGTTTCTATTTTGTTTGTATTATAAACTTTTTTCTTTTCAATTTTTGTTGCATGATCTTGTTGGTTAGGTTGTTTTCATGAAAAGAATCATTTTGGTGACTTGTATATTCAGTACCAGATTAGGATTCTGAGAAAAGAACTCATTTTAATCTTTTCTAGAGCATTTTGGACCCAAAATTTCATTAAATTCACCATCCATTGAACCAAAGTCTTCTTAGTTTACATAAATGGTTGTTGATAATGTAAGTACTTTCCATATTGTTTTAAATTTTTATCTATATGTTGCAAAATTATCTTTATTGGGTTTTGTTGTTGAGTATGCAAAGTTATCTTTTTTATCAACTATAGTTGCAAAATGAAAATGGTTCAGGGTACCTAACAAGCAAATTTTTTTTTTAGAACTCGAGGACAACGCTTGTACAACCTATAGAAGATATCTGGTTGTGATTTATGCATATTGCTTGTACTGACTTTTAGTTTGATTGTGTTGTAAGAATGAATTTATACTCTCATTTATGAAAAAACTGCTTGAATTTCTTTATTCACCTTAAACTCAATTCAATACAAAACATAGAGACAAAGTTTGCCACTTAAAGGAAGACTACATGTAGGTGGAAATTATATGAGGCAAGAACCTATCTTAAGGAAATACTAACAGTAAATTATTTACATCAATAGCAAACATTTTTAAGCTGTAGAAGGAAAGAAATAAATGATCAAGAAATAAATGGCCAAGGAATATGCCCTGACCCTGAGTGTAACTGACAGTATGTGAACAATGACAACCTTGTTTCCAAATTGATGACTATAATTTAGAGAGGAGCTGATCAATTGGTAATTGATTATGCTGAGGTTGTTGTGATTATGAGTAGGTGTTGTAATTGGTCATTTAGGACATAATTTTTTTTACTGCAGCTGATTGACCTTAATACACTATCTTTGGTTGATACTGCTGCCCAAATATGTAGGAATTTGGTTGCATCTTAGTGAGTTCTTGTGGTGCTGAATTGATCCATTTTCTGTTGCTTTGTTTGTTGAAAGAAATAAATATTTCTAGACTTCTTTGTAATAAAAGTTGTGAGAACTTGTAGTTTATATGTTTTTGGAACTTTGTGAGAATGTTAATTAAGGCGTGGATTTAAGGGATTTCTAAGTAGGCAATCTATTTTAAATTGTGCATCAATCATACCTATGTTCAACCTATGCCTAGAAATTATTCTATTCTTCCTTTCTTTGCTAATTTTCCAATCGCATGATACTGTTAAGAAATGTTGTGTAGAATTTGATTGATAACTACAGAAAAGTAGCAAAAAAGAGGTATCCTTTTGAGGAATTTGATCCGAGATGTTTCTGCCTTGGGGCCATGTCCTATATGAGAAGAGAATTACTGAACTCCTTAAGGTTGGAAAGGACAAGAAAGCACTATAGCTAAGAGAAAGTTGGAAACTCCAAAGAGCTTAGTAGAAGTGAGAACATGTCCAACGTTCCCTGCAATATGAGGTACTACTAGCTAGATGACTTTCACTTTCCCTCATCATGATTGAATCTTTTATCCTCAGTCGCTTCTGACATCCTATCACCAATACTCCTGTAAGATCCTTAGTTGGGGAAATATTAGGATTATTAGTATTATTGTTAGAAGGGGCATCTTAGTAATTAGATAGTAAGTCTGTTAGGGCTTTTAGTTATAAATAGAGGGAGTGGGTTGGGAGCTAAGGTGTGAAGAATTTTGTGGGATTTCCTTTGGAAAATTTGGGAGAGACTAGCCCTCTCGAAAGGCTAGGTTATTTTGTTACTTTTCTTATGATATGACAAGATCTTTCCATATATTTCCATATTTGAATGTTCTTGAGTTTTCTGTATTGTTCTTGAGTATTCTTGTTAGGAGGTATTGTAACAACTTCATGTAATTACATTTTTTCCACATAATAATACTAGTTTCTTTAACAATTTTTTTATACAAATCTAGTGGAGGGTAAAAGAAGAAATGAAACTTGTGTGGTTAATTTTGAATAGCTCTCCATATTAGTCTTAGGGAAGATTTGATATAACTATAATAGATATGCTAATGAATTTGTTATAGTTTTAAACAGTCAAATTGTTTAGATGGAGTTCTATCTACTAAATGTTTAATTTAGAAAGTAATATCTTCAATAGTATACGACTATTAGCAGGATAGCTTTGTTAAAGCATCTCATATTTATACATTTGTTGCACACTTAATCGAGAGTTTAAAGTTCTCAATCATTTCTTGAAATTTTTTTGAGATTAATATTATATTGTTTTTCTTTCCGCAGATTATTTGCTAAAAGAATATACTCAGATTGAGATGGTTCGATGTTCTATTAACTTAGCCATGTGTGAATGAAACCCTGGGATTGGAAGTTGTGCAGTTGGTGGGATTGCAAGTTGTGTAGTTGGTTGTTTGCAGGTGTGGATCTACTTCAATTCTTGAAGCCATACATTTTGCTCTCCCTTCATTTTCATCACTTGTTAAGCAAATCAAGAATCAATCTCAACAATGAAAGCATTGTAGAGAGGTAAATTTCGATATTACTTCACAGGGAACCGAATCCAAATCCGTGAAATCTGCCCTCCTGTGTCGATATAATCTTTGATTCCATTTCGATTCCAAACCATAGATATTAAGAACTTACTTAAGTGCATTTCTATAACCCTTTAAAATAGGGAATGAGATTCCCTCGAACTCTGAAGATATGGAAAATGGGGATTGTCAATTACAAAGATGCACTCCATCTGCAAGAGAAACTTGTCTCTGCTAGAAAAGCTAGTAAAATCCCAGACACTCTCATATCCCTACAACATCCACCCACATACACGCTTGGAAAAAGACGCACTGATCATAATCTGTTAATCCCCGAGTCCGATCTAGAGAAGCTAGGAGCTGAACTTCACTACACTGAAAGAGGAGGAGACATTACATTTCATGGTCCAAATCAATCCATTTTGTACCCAATAATTTCCCTTAGAGATGTTGGATTTGGGGCTAGAAAGTATGTTGAGAAACTGGAACAGACCATGATTGAGATGGCTTGTTTGTATGGAGTGAAAGCTAGAGCAGGGGAGAAGGGGGAAACAGGAGTTTGGGTTGGAGATAAGAAGATTGGAGCCATTGGAGTTAGAATTTCAAATGGGATTACTTCTCATGGTTTAGCTTTCAATGTGGATCCTGATTTGAGGTATTTTAAGCATATTGTGCCTTGTGGGATTGCTGATAAAGATGTGACATCTTTGAAAAAAGAGACTGAGGAAGTGCTTCCTAGTGAAGAAGATATGGAAGAGCAGTTGATTTCTTGTTTTGTTAAGTTATTTGGTTATAGTAAAACTCAGGTGGAGACGAATCCTACCAATGAATTAGATTTTGGGGATGGGATTGAGAATTTGAAATAACTTTTAGTTATGTAACTTAACCTTTTTTTTTTCCAATAATGCTTTAAATTAGTTTCTAATCAAAGCTTTCTTAAATGTTGGAACTTTGTAGCTTTTGAAATAATTGTTGGTAGAGATTTTTGGCCCTATATTTCAAAAATGTCTTTAAATTTGAATTTTTTCGAGAAATGCTTTTAGTGTTATTTTTGGACAAATTTACTTTTTTTTTTTTTTTAATGTTCGAATTTTATATTTATTTTTTCTATTTTCAAAGTTCTCTTAATGATGGAGAGAGAAAATAAATTTATGATGGAAAGAGAAAATGCATTTAATATGATTTTCTTCTAATTTTCAATTGGAGAGAATCTTTTTCGTATTTCATTTTTTTTTCCATTCTCAATTGGAGAGATAAAATGTATTTAATATTTTTTTATTTTTCTTTTCACGTATCAATCATTTCTTTGATATTGTTTGATGTTATTTAATGTTTGTTTTTTGATATTTTGTGATATATTTCATCGTTTGTTTTGAGTTCTATTTGTTTTCATGTAATATTCCATTGTTTATTTGGTATATATATATATGAAGTATTCTGATATGTATGCACTTCTAATTAGGTAGCACTTATGTGTGCTTGTAATATATTTACTAAATGTCTGATATATATGTCACTCTAATGTAATTTTTACATGATTATTTGAGTTTGTTTATTATAGTTCCTTGTTTATTTTGAGTTCATTTGTATTTTGCGTTATTATCTCATATATACTATAGTTTAGATTTTATCTAGCATGATTTATAAATCTCAAATGAACTTAATGTTCAACATATATTAGTGTATATATCATAAAATAGAAAGTCTCAATAAAAATTTGAAGATATATATCGCAGTACATATCGAAAATCACCCTATATATCGAAAATGATTATATACTAGTAAGATTGACTAAATTTTATTTAAATAAATTTAACCGAAGCACCTTAATGATTTTTAAATAAACAAAGTTATCTATCACGGTATATACATCTCAAATGAACTTAATATTCAACATATATTAGTGTATACATCATAAAACAGAAAGTATCAATAAAAAATTGAAGATATATATCACAGTATATAACGAAAAATCACTCTATATATAAAAAACAAATATATATATATTTATATATAAAAAAAACATAAAAGTACATATAAATCTCCGACGGCAACGATTGGTGACAGGTGCGAGATCTTGTTGGAGTGAGATTGGAGAAGTTTGGCCGAAAAAAATCGAGAAAAAAATCCACTGTCGGTCGAAACTTGAACGGCGGGAACGGTGGATGATGTGTTGAACAATGGGGAGGGCATTGTCGACGGTGGTTGGCGGCAGTGGGAAAGATGAGAGAGAGAGGGAAAGATGAGAGAGAGAGTGTTTTGAGAGAGAGATTGAAGAAGATGAAATGACTAGAGTTTTGAGAGAGATTGAAGAGATTGAATATACACGAATTGCATAGAGAGGGATACACAAAAACCTAAATTTGTTTATTTATTTATATATATAAAATATAGGTGAGTGTTAAATTATAAATAACCATTGATATAGTGAAAATATGAAAGCAAGAAGGTCTTTTTTGTAAAAAAAAAATGAAAAGTTTTAGACAACAACGTAAAATAGGTTTTATCTTAAATGGATAATTATGTTCTAACAAAAGGGGCATTTGCAAATATAAGAAAAAATTTGCAAGGAAATTCATGTAGAAAAGGGAAATTTCTCATTAGGAAAGGGAAATTGCGTAAAAAAGAAAAAAAAAATTGTAAGGAATTTTCCGGAGGAAATGAAAATTCCCCGCAAGGAAAAGGGAAATTTTCTAGAAAGTTTTTGTTTTCATTTTTCCTAACTTTTTAAGATAGACAACATTTCTCTATAAAATAAAGTGTTGTATTACCATATAAGTTTCAAAAGACAAGATACTTAAAAGCAAACTAAAAATTACTATCAACCGACAAAATATCAAATTATTTACAAATATATAAAAATTTTACTAAATTTTATCGGTCTATCACTATTTTTTTGAAAGAGAAAAAAAGAAACGAGATAAAAAAATATATCTTATAACTTCTCTAATTTTATATTATTTTTTAGATTACATGATTTTTTTTTAAAAAAAAAATTATTCTTTTCTTTCCCCTCCCTCCCTACCTTCTCCAACCACTTTCTTCACATCTTCTTCCATGCAACCATCTCTCTTTTCCCCTTTATTATCTTGTTTTTTTCCTCTCTTTTTTTCCATATCTCAAATCTCGTCCCCACTATCCAATCAAAATCCCCCAATTGCCCCCAAATCTCCACCTCACTACTATTAATGGCATCTCTTCATTCTCTCTTCTACTTTTGTTTTTTCCTATAGTTAGGCGAATTTAGTATAGGCTCAAAAGACTCGAGCCTCCCAACTTTATGCTCTTTATAATATATATATATATATATATATATATATATAAAACATAGTATCAATATCATTAGCTAGCCTAGTGGTAAATTTGTCTTCTAGCACCCACCAAACCTAGGTTCAAGTCCAATGTCACTATCTATGGCCCCACACAACAAACCCCTGAATAAAAGTTTAAAAAAGATATTAGTTTTGAATAGGGGTGTTCAAAAAATCTAATGAAAAAAAACTCGATCAACCCAAACTTATTGTTAATTTTGAAAGTTATGTTGTTTTTACTTATGATACAATTAATTTTACATATGTTTGTTTTTATTTTATTTTATTTCATGATTCTTTTGGTTAATTTATTCCCTAGCAACTTCTAAAAATATTTTTTTAACACTTTAGAAAGAAAAGTTGTATAATATAAATTGAAATAGAGTTATTAATCTTAATTGAATATATGAAAATAATTAAATAAAATTTTTACATATTATTATTTTACTTATTTCTAGAACAAAATTTTAAATAAATGATCTAACTAACCTGAACCAACTCAACCCAAATGTTTTATGGTTAGACCGTTATTTGGATTGAAGAAATTTACTAACTTAAATAATTTTATTTTATTTAAAAAGTATTTCAACCCAACCAAATCGAACCCACAGAGCCATGATTTTAAATGGTCAAAACCTTTTTGATAAAGAGTTATTAAGAAATAATAAAAATACACGTGGCCAAAAGTTGACTGCGTCGGTTTACATTTTCCATTAACTTCAATTTGACGCTTCAAATGGAAGGAAAAAAATGTTAGAAATACGTTTCGAAAAAATAATTAATAAGAAAAAGAAAACAGTTGGAAAGTCCAATTAATACATCTAAGGACTAAGTAAATAATTTGTCAACGTCAATATACCTAATCTTTGAATTTAAAAAGTAAAATAAATAATAAAAAATAAAGAAGAGAAAAAATGACATCAAAATGGTTGTTTTGATAAAACTTAAGAACTTAGACTTTTTTCAATGTGAATGTAATATTACGAATAAAAACCATAATATTATAATAGTACCCTTATGATGTATGAACAGAAACAGTTGCTTCTTCGTTTAGAAAATTTTTCGTAAACTTTCAAAAGTTTATATTAATATTCTTAACCTTAAAAAAAGTTTAAAAATACTCTAATAACTTTCAAAAGAGTATTATTGCAACTATTGAAAGCTTATAAGCATTTTTAAATAGTTATGTCTATATACTAACAATAAAAGTATTTTGGAACTTTTTTAATTTAAAAGTATTTTTGAAACTTTTTAAAGTTCAGGGTATTTTTGAAACCAAAACATTAACCATTCCTTTCCAAAACTAATGATAAAGATATTTTTGAACTTTAAAAAAAAATTAGGGTATTTTTTAAACTTTAGAAAGCTTAGGGGTAATTTTTAGGGAAATTTTTACAGATAGAAAAAATGTCAAACTATTTACAGAAAATAGCAAAAAAAACACTGATAGACATTGATAGACTTCTATCGGCATCTATCAGTTATAGACTTCTATCATTTCTATTACTGATAGATCCTGATAAACTTCTATCAGCGTCTATCACAACTATTTAAGAATTTTGCTATTTTGTGTAAATAGTTTCCCTTGTTTTTCTATTTTTAAAAATCTCCCTAATTTTTACACAAAATACAAACTTTATGAGCATTTTTTAGAGAAATTTCTAAAAATAGAAAAATAAGGGAAATTATTTATACAAAATAACAAAATTTTTAGATAGGTGTGATAGATTGTGATGGATTACTATCAGGTGATAGAAATGAAATGATAAAAGTCTATCATTTATAGATGCTGATAGAAGACATTCAATGTCTTTTTTTTTTTTTTTTTTTGCTATTTTTTTGTAAATAGTTTGATATTTTTTTTATCGATTGAAAATTTTCCAATATTAAAAAAAAAGAAAAAGAAAAAAGAAAAAGCAGTTGTCACTTTGTGAGAGAAGGGGTCAAAGTTTCATTTTTGTAGGAAATTTCAAACTAAGAAGTCATTTTAAAAACAAATTTTTGAAGAAAGCTACAAGTTCAGTTCATGATTCTGTTAATGTCCAATCCTTCATCTTCATCTTCATCTTCTTCTTCGTTTGTTCTTTCAAAATCAAAGTAACTGAAAATCTTCCATGGTTCCACTAAGTGTTTCTCTTCTTCTGTTACTAAGTTCCGTCGTTGTGTATGCTCAAACCTTCAGAACTCGAATTCCCACCGGCAGCTCTCTAATCGCCGGCAACTCTTCCGTTCAACCATGGCGTTCCTCTTCTAACGATTTCGCATTTGGATTCCACAACGTTGATAATAATAATACTCTTTTTCTTCTCGCAATTTGGTTTTACAAAGTACCTGAAAACAACATCATTTGGTTTGCCAAATCAGACGATGGTAATCCTGTTTTCGCACCGAAAGGATCGAAGATTGAGCTCACTGCTTCAACTGGATTGGTTCTTCGAAACCCTAACGGTGGAGAAATTTGGAAATCAGACCCTATTACATCCTCTATTGCATTCGCCACTTTGAATGATACTGGCAATTTCGTGCTTGTGGATGCAATCAATGGATCTATTTGGGAGAGCTTCAAATATCCAACCAACACTTTGCTTCCTACGCAGAAATTGGAGGTAGGAGGCGTTCTTTCCTCTCGTAAATCGCTAGGTAATTTCTCACTTGGAAAATTTCAGTTCCGTTTACTTGGAGATGGAAATGCTGTTTTAAACACCATAAATTTGCCCTCTGGTTATCCCTATGATGCATATTATATTAGCAATACTTATGATCCTGCTAGTACACAGAACTCTGGTTTTGAAGTGATTTTTGATGAACATGGATTTTTGTATGTGCTGAAAAGAGATGGATCTCAAGTTAACATTACACAGTCTAGTGTTGGTAATCCAGTAGAGGCTTATTATTACAAAGCCACCATGAATTTTGATGGAGTTTTGACTGTAAGTTCTTATCCCAAGAGTACTAGTGGAGTTGCTAATGGAAGCTGGAAAGATTTGTTTAGAATACCTGATAATATCTGTCTTTCTAATGAAAATCCAATTGGAAGACTTGGTTCTGGAATCTGTGGATTCAATAGTATTTGCTCCTTGAAATCCAATGGAAGACCCAGTTGTAATTGTGCACAAGGGTATTCTTTCGTCGACCCGGACAATGAATTTGGTAATTGCAAACCATATATTGCACAGGGTTGTGAAGAAGAAGAAGGTGTTGATAACTTCAACCAGAATCTTTATGAAATGGTGGATCTTACAAACACTAATTGGCCAATGTATGATTATGAGCGTTTTCCCACTATGAATGAACAAACTTGCAGAAGTTCTTGCATGGAAGATTGCTTTTGTGTGTTAGCAGTGTTTGGAGGTAGAGATTGTTGGAAGAAAAGGCTACCACTCGCTAATGGAAGACAGGATGAAAGTATTACATCTGTTTCTTTTCTTAAATTAAGAAAAAATGTCTCTCTTGAGAGCTTCCCAGATGCTGATAGAACACAAAAGAAACAAACCACAATAGTTATTGTCATGTCTGCACTCTTTGGTAGCTCTGTGCTTATTATCTTCATATTATTGGGTTTCAAATATCTAGGAATCTTTGTCTTGAAAAGAGAGATATTAGGTGAAACTTGTACAAAGAATTTCTTTTCAGAATGTAATTTAATCCAGTTTGCATACATGGATATTTACAAAGCAACAAATGGTTTCAAGGAAGAACTAGGAAGGGGATCTTGTGGCATTGTTTACAAAGGGACAACAGAAGCAGGTGCTATTGCTGTCAAGAAATTGGACAGAATGTTTGAAGCAGAAAGAGAGAAGGAGTTCAGAACTGAAGTGAATGTGATTGGCCAAACACACCACAAAAATTTGGTTCGTCTGCTCGGCTATTGCGACGAGGGAAACAACCGGATGCTTGTTTACCAATTCATGAGCAACGGCTCACTATCTACTTTCCTCTTCAATGGTGATCTAAAACCGAGTTGGAAGCTTAGATCTCAAATAGCCTATGAAATAGCAAGAGGACTCTTGTATCTACACGAAGAATGCGACACACACATCATTCATTGCGATATAAAGCCTCAAAACATACTTCTCGACGACGATTACAATGCCAAGATTGCTGATTTTGGGTTGGCAAAGTTGTTAAAGATGGATCAAAGTAGAACTGAAACTGGCATAAGAGGGACAAAAGGATATGTGGCTCCAGATTGGTTCAGATCTTCGCCGATAAACGCCAAGGTCGACGTGTACAGTTATGGAGTGCTATTGCTAGAGATCATATGTTGTAGAAGGAATGTGGAGATGGAAGTTAGTGATGGTGAAGGAGAGAGAGAAGTTTTGACTGATTGGGCTTATGATTGCTATGAACAAGGAAGGTTGGATGTTTTAATTGAAGGAGATATGGAGGCCATAAATGACCTTCATAGAGTTGAAAGATTTGTAAAGGTAGCAATTTGGTGCATTCAAGAAGACCCATCCAAAAGACCAACCATGGAGAAGGTTATGTTGATGCTTGCAGGGAATGTAGAGGTTTCTGTTCCTCCATGTCCTTACCCATTTAGCTCCATTGTTTAGAAGTCTTTTATGATTTTTTTTAAGCTAGGGAATTCAGATTCTGTTAATTTATATTTTTAGATTTACTAAATTTAGTAAATATGTGTTTGGAAACAACCTTAAACATTCTGTTTCTGAAAACCTGTTATTAGATTCTATGATCCAAACCGATTAAATTTTGAAAACAATATTTTTATGTTTGTATTGTATCCAAAATTTAAATTTTATATTTTAAAACGTAGAATTATATTAAATAAAAATAAATACATTTATAAATACAATATGTTAATATGTCAGGTTACAAACTCAATTCATTTTTTTTAAAAATATAATAAGTATTATGGAATGTATTATAAATTATATAATATTATGAAATATTAATTATATAAATTTTTTAATGTAAATCATATTCATAAATAAATGGAGAATTTTTAAAAATAGAAAAATTTGGGAAACTATTTACACAAAATAGCAAAATTTTTAGATATCTGTGATAGACGCTGATAGAAGTCTATCAGAGTCTATCAATGATAGAAATGATAGAAGTCTATCACTTATAGATGCTGATAATTTAAATAAGGAGAATTGCATTGGGTATCAAAATTTGATTATATATTAGCATCCATATTATCAACTTTAAAAATATTGTAAATATGTCAAAATATATTGATAACAACATAGATGGTAAAAAGATCATGTTTGATTTAATTTTTATGTGAAAATATATTCCAAAATTACCCTTATATCTCCAAAAATAGAAAATTATCATTTGATATTCTTCCCAGGCGCGTTTCTTCATCTCTTTGACATTCTCCTTCCCACGCGCGTCTTCTTCTTTAGTGCTCTCCAAATTTCTACAACAACAAGATTCTTCAATCTCCAATATTCTTGGATTCTCCAAGATTTGAAGTACAAGATTCGATTGCGCAGGTTTTTTTTTCAAATCTTTTTTTGATTTCGTTAGCTAAACTCACGACTTCAAAATCACGATTTCTTCTTGAAGCTACTGTTTATTTTTTATTTGTTTTTTGCTTGAATTTTGTCCTCACCTCTCTCATTCACGATTGTAAACACAATTTTACTGGTTTTGATTTCGTCAGCCGTAGATTTCTTGAAGCCAATTTCGAAAGTTTTCAACCATTTGATTTTTCTTTGTTGAAGTTCGTCCTTACGATTGCGCTTAGGTCTGATATGAGTTTTCTTGTGGTTGCTTTGTTATCTGATTTGTTATTTGATAGTATTTAGTTTGTGATCGTCATTTGATTATCATCTAATTGTTATCCGATTAGTATTTGATACTTAGTAGTTTGTGATGTATGTTGGTTTTTTACTGTGGTTAAGGATCAATTTACAAAATGTCTCCTTGCTTCTTCTTCTATAGTTGAGGCTGATTTTGAAGGTGACATAGAAATCTTTAGAGATGTTCATATTAACAAAATGTCTTCTACATTGTCTTTGAAGAATAAGGATTTGTTTGCTAGTAAGAAAATTTTGTTGAATTCGTTTCATTTTATAGCGGTAAAGAATAATTTTGAGTTTAGGACGTTAAGATCAAATCCAAAATCGGTTGAGTTGGTATGTAGTCAAGATGGTTGCCAATGGTTTGTTAGAGCACCACGTTATAAAAGTAGTGAATTATGGAGGATTCGAAAGTATGTTAGCAATCATAATTGTTCTATGATGGTTTGTGCTTCTCAGAAGCAAGCATCTTCAAAATTTATTAGTCATTGTATGTTTGAGAGTTTAATATACAACTATGATCATTCAACTCCCAAAGATATTATACATCATATGCAGATGAACCTTGAACTCATGTGATGCAATGTCCTGTTAAAGTATATTGACACTATATTAGTTTTTAATAAATGAGTGTAACAAACGTTAATCACTAATTACATGAAGTAACCATGAGTGAATCAATAGGGAAATCTAACAATGTGGTAAAATGCTACTTGTTGCTTTCTTTGTTCTTTGTTCTTTTGTTTTTTTGTTGAAGATCATCCCTTCTCAAATTTCATTAGTCTCTTTTTTTGCTTTTTTTCATCTATCTTGTTCTTCCTATTTTTTGCAATAAAAAAACAAGCAATTATATGACATTGGACAAAAGAGGAAAAGAAGGCAATCAGAAGCTAATTAAATGACAATCATAAAGTAATCATATAGTAACCGTACGACAATCAATTGACTATAAGAAACTATTAACTATCAGAAATCAGCAGGAAATCATATAGTAATTAAATAGAAATCGGCAGACAACCTGAAATCAACCTCATATAGAAATCAAAGGGAAATTAGCAGTAAATCATATACTAACCAAATAGAAATCAACAGACAACCCCATATGAGAATCAAATGGAAATCAACAAGAAATTATATAGTAATCAAATAGAAATCAGCAGACAACCCGAAATTAGCTAACAACCCCATATGGAATCAAATAAAAATCAACATGATATCATATAGTAATCAAATGGAAATCAGGAAACAACTCCCATATGGAAATCAAATGGAAATCAGCAGAAAATCATATAGTAATCAAATAGAAATCAGCAGACAACCAGAAATCAGCAGACAACCTCATATGGAAATCAAATGAAAATCAGCAGTAAATCATATAGTAATCAAATGGAAATGAGCAGACAACCGAAATCAAATGGAAATCAGCAGGAAATCATATAGTAATCAAATGTAAGGGTATTTTTGACTTTTTCTATCAACGAAATTGGGTTGGGCTTGTGAACTTTGACATTTTTGCAAAACCATAAAACATATATTATGGGCCTAATTTTAACAAATATTTTTGACATGGCTGCAACTAGCCCTTTAAATAATTGTTTAAATTAAAATTTAATTTCTGAATCTGTTACCAAACATATACCTGAAAACATGTGTTATAATTCATAAATTTAATGGTGACCAACAATAAATTCCTACTACGAGAGTATCATTCTTCTTTTGTTCACATTAGAAATTTATCTTCATAAATATAAGTGGACTTCACACAAATATCCAAGGATCCTACACTATTTTTAAAAGTATGATGATGTGGCACACAATAAAAGAAGGATTAAACAAATAAATAATACATTAAATAAGGAGAAATTTTTAAAATAGAAAAATAAGGAAAATTATTTACACAAAATAACAAAACTTTTAGATAATTGTGATAGATGTTGATAGAAGCCTATCAGGGTTTATCAGTTATAGAAATGATAGAAGCTATCACTGATAGATGCTGATAGAAGTCTATCAATGTCTATCAGTATTTTTTTTTTGCTATTTTCCGTAAATAGTTTGACATTTTTTTTCTATATGTGAAAATTTCCCTTAAATAAGAAATATTTGTTTTTAGTTTGGAAAAATTGCCAAAATGATCAATGCTCAACCGATATAAAACTTAAAGTTTGATTTTCCTACCTCATATATTGTCAAATAATAATAAATAATAAATAATAAAAACTCTAAGGTTGAACCTCCAAATTGAAAAGTCAATAACCTAAACTCTTGTTGTCTCCAAAAGTTGGGATAAGCTTCTCAAGAATTAACTTCTTCATTATTACAACCAACAATGAACAACCATAATACTAAAATCTTTGCCTCCATCTTTCCTTGATGTAGAAAGTGTCCCCTCTTCCTAATCTTCATTCAACTAAATCATGTAGGGAAACACCTTAGAATCACAAATATAAAATCTTATTTGTATTATTAATATTATAAGCAGAAAATAGATCTTCATGCTTAGTATCTTAAAAGATTAAGTGTGCGTTCGAGATTGCTCTCGGGGAGATAGAAGCGATTATAGGCAAATCTTGACCCTTTTTTTTACGTTTGGAAAAATAGATTTGAATTAAATCTATTAAAACCACTTTTAAAACCATGTTAATTTCACGCCTAATTTAAAAGCAGTATCTTGCTAGCTTTTAGATTTTCCTAAATCAATTAGAGTTTTTAATTAATATTTAGTTTTCAATTTTATACTTTAAAAATAAGATTTATTTTATATATTTATGAATCACTTATAAATGCTGATAGAATTCTATTATTTCTATCACTGATAGATCCTAATAAAAATTTCTATCAGCATCTATCATAACTATCTAAATATTTTGCTATTTTGTGTAAATAGTTTCCCTTATTTTTTTTATTTTAAAAAATTCCCCATTTTTTAGAAAGAGTATACCATATTGATTTTTTTAGAAAACAAATCTATTTCCTTAATATTTAAAAATTAATCTATAACAAACAAAATTTATCATTCTAAACAATTATTTAAAATTTTAAATTACAAAAAAAAAGTTGATTAATTATGAGTCTATTTTACTTATTTTATCTAAAATAAGATGTTTTTGTATTTATTTACCAAACATTATAACCTACTTTTTCAAGTTTAAGTTGAAATTTACCAAACACTATTTTACTTGTTTCACAATCGAGTTTTTTAAAAGCACAACTGCTAGCAATTATTTTAAAAGCTACAACAATCCTAAATGGAGCCTAAATGTCTTATCTCCTATTGTTTATGTATCTAATGTCAAATTATCCATGTATCTTATGACTACATATAATTAATGTTCAAATGGTTCCACATCCTAGTTGTCAAATTACCTATAAATAGTGGCTACCGTGGATTTTGTAGATTACAATTTTGGTGAGAAATTAAAGAGAAATTTCTATAACTTCCTAAATTTTATTTTTGTTATTTTATTAAAGGAAAAAATTTTAAAAATAGAAAAATAAGGGAAACTGTTTACACAAAATAGCAAAATTTTTAGATAGTTGTGATAGACGCTAATAGGAGCCTATCAGGGTCTATCAGTGATAGAAATAATAAAAGTTTATTACTGATAGATGCTGATAGAAGTCTATCAATGTCTATTAGTGTTTATTACTGATAGAAGTCTATCAATGTCTATTAGTGTTTTTTTTTTTGCTATTTTTTGTAACTAGTTTGATATTTTTTCTATTTATGAAAATTTTTCTTTTATAAATGTTATTTATTTATTTCAAATATTATATTTTCTCGGTATTCATGTTCTTGTGGGACCTCATTTTGCTCCTCAATTTTACAACCATTTGTACATAAACCAAACATTCTTCCACTTCTATGCATCATTGATAATTAATGTCACATTATAATAATTATTTAAATCACCATAATTAAGTTCATACAATATATTCTTTAACTAGTTTTTCTTTTTCATAAAGTTAATTCAATCACAAATTCGTCTATCTTGTTATGGTTGCAATTATCGACCACAATTAGCTTAGAGTATAACAATGAATATTGGTTAGTTTTGGGAGTTCATTGAAGTTGTGGATCATCTCTGGCAAGGTTCGAAATATCGATGTCAATGGAAATATCGAGGTCCCAATTTTATGGAAATATCTATGATAAATATGGTCAACAAAGTTTTTTTTTTAAATAATATGTAGAGGTAAAGATCTGATTATTGACGTTTTAATTAATATTATGATAAATAAATTTGTTGACCTATGTTCACATTGACAATTAGGCTCATATTATAAGTTTGCAAGATTGGAGTTTAATGTTATACATGTTTTTTTTTTAAAGCTAGAGAAGGTTTTTTTTTTTTTTAAAGGAAAAATAGGATAAAGATTATTACAGCACCAAAGGCCCAGAAACCACCATCTCCTTCCCAACAAAGGCCGAACGCCAATGGGGAGAGAATCAATCCAACAACAATACACCGAAACATTAAAAACATGGGCAGCCAACTGATGGGCCACTTGATTACAAGTTCTAGGGGTGTGACAAAACTCCAAAATATTAACCTTACTTAACAAATTAAAAATTTCAGCATAAATAACTCCAAAAAGAGATAGGATAAAACTCATGGATTGGACATTCTTCACCACCACCAGGGCATCGACTTCAAGCCACAGAGATGAAAGTCGCAGCTCCTTGGCAAGTCTCAGGCTTGACAGCAAAGCCAACGCCTCTCTAGCTTCCACCTCCACCCAGCCTAGCTTGAACTCCATTTGCGCCACCACCACAACACCCAAATGATTTCGAATAACAGCACCCAAGCCAATGCCAAATCTCTCCGAATGATACGCCACATCAGTGTTTAGTTTTAGATAACCCTCATACGGAGGAAACTTGTTTTTTTTAGTCTTAACATAAATTGTTCTCTCTCTCTCTCTTTTTCTTTTATTATTTAGCGGTAGTTTTAAAATGTTCAACTAGAGCTAGCTAGGTCTCGTTTGGGTTTGGGTTTGGGGTTGAATCTTAATCATTTAGGCCGTTTGGTAAATTTGATTATTTACTAATTTATCTAAAATCACTTTTCAAATTGCTCTTATATTCAAAATCACACACACACCACCTTTTGAAACTTAAGGACCAAATTGAAATAAAACTCAAATCTCAAAGGTAAAATTGTAACATTTTGAAACGTAAGGACCAAATTAAAATTAAACTCAAAACTGAAAAACAAAAAATGTAATCTTTTGAAACCTAGGGACCAAACAGAAACTAAACCCAAAGTTTAGGGACCAAAAGAGTACTTTTTTTTCCTTTCTTTTTTCTATGTGATTCGATGGAGTGGAAGAAGATGTGCATATATCTAGTATTACTCTTATGGTTGACATGTTGGACATTTCCTTGTGGTTGGATAAACGAGATAAGAGTTAAATCGACATTTCTATTATATTATTAAAAAATTGATGAAACATAACAAAAATATCAACAAAATATTCCTAATGTAGATCTCACGGTGATACTAACAATAAGATAAATTTCAAGATTATCTAAACTCCGTATTATATATATATTGAAAATTTAGAGCCCAAACAAATGTAAAGTTAAAAGTTTAGAAACTAAACTTGTAATTTAACCTAATAAGATATTGAAAATGAAACTTTCTATAAAATTAAAATCTCAACACTTTGCGAAGAAAAAAGAGGGGCCATTAGAGAAGCTATAACCATGCAAGTTTCCTACTAAATCCAACAACTCCACCAAAATTATCTAAATTCTTCTAGGTTGAAATGACTTCGGGGTTAAGTTGAAATTTCCACAGAGCTACTATTGAAAAAATTTATAATACTATCGTAGTACCTACTACTCTTATTCATAATTTGATATGTTTATTATTCATTTATTTCGTAGATCCCACATAATTATCAAATTGCAAGCGTAACACACTATAAATGGAATGAATATAAAATATTTTACATACTTCTATAGTACCTGAAATTTTTTCCAGCAACTCAAAGTTAAAAAGACCTCATCGTTTCTAGGAGAAAAAATCTTTAGAATTATTGTTGGAATTCTTTTTTTAAAGGAATATTGTAGAATTAATTTTTTTAAAAAAAGAGAAATTATTTTAAATGACAAAACTACTTAAAATATTTACAAATATAACAAAATTTCACTGACTATCTACGATAGACTGTAATAGACTACTATCTGTGTCGCGATAGATTATAGATAGACGCAGATAATATCGCAGTACAGATAGTAGTCTATCGCGGTCTATCGATATCTATCGTAGATAGACTGTAAAATTTTGCTATATTTATAAATATTTTAGTTCATTTTTCTATATTTGAAAAAAAAATGGCTTATATATAAATAGGAAGCAAAAAGGCTTCCCTTATTCGAAGGACATTTGAATTTAAGAAGTCGAAAAAGTCTAATCTTGTAATTTCTCAATAAAAATTTTAGGGAAAAAAAAAAGTTAAAAGTATATTTCTCTTCTTCTCCTGATTCGTGAATCATAATTAATTTAACGCGTTTCTACTCTTTAATTTATTTCTTTTCTTCTATTTGACAATTTTAATAATACTAGCATTGAAAACGTGTTATTTGAAGTTTAAAAATTGTATTTATTTGTTTATGAAAATTTCATTCAAGTAATAGATATATGAAAAATTACTATAAACAAAAAAAAATATCAAACTATTTAGAAATATAAATTTTTTTTACTGTCTATCAGCGATAGATCGTGATAGAATTCTATCGCTTGAGCGATAGACTGCTATCGCTGTCTATTACTCAAAGAAAATTAAATACTATTCGTATAATTCTATCATTATCTATCGCTCAAGAAATAAAATTCTATTGCGGTCTATCGCTGATACACAATAATTTTTTTTCTATATTTATAGATAGTTTGACTCATTTTTCTATATTTGAAAACAACCCTAGATATATTATATGCACTTTGTTTTTTTAATCATTATCATAGTGTTTATACACACAAAGATTTCAACAAAGAAAATTTAATATGGAGTGAATGAACTTGAGTTTTATTGATTTTTGTGTAGGTGCAATACAATCTCTAATAATTATCCTCTAATTCTCTATCTCATATGTATACTTGGCTTAAGGGTTGGAGCACTTTCTCATGCAAACTTGGTTGGTTGATTTTATACGTTGAGGTTAAGGGGTCTTCACGGTTCGGTTTGGTCTAATTTATACGTTGAGGTTAAGGGGTAATTTTGATCAAAATCGTGGACCAAACCGAACATGTCAGTTTTGAACCTTGCTGAACTGAGAAAATCAAATGCACCTCGGTTTGCTTTTAGAACCGATCCACCATGGTTCGATTTAGCTCGGTTTGGTTCGCTTAAAACCAGTTTTTTTTCAAAGGAGAAAATGAGTGGAAGAAAAATGTTAGGCGACAAATGGCGGCGATCAACAAGGTAGATTAGATGATGTCGTCGTCGGCGTGTGACTGGCACAATGCTGGTGGCACGGTGTCGCCGATGTGAACACCCCTAGCTGTAGCAACGAGAGGGAGAGGGAGATGCAAAAATGGTTAAAGAGAAAGAGAGGAGAAAGAAAAGGAGAGATGAGAAGGAAGGGGGAGAGAGAGAGAAAGATTGATTGATTTTCTAAAATTATTAAATGTTGGCACTCACTAATTAATGCGAAAATTTCTAGCATTCTCGTAGTAGCATACTTATGTGTCCATACTATAAATTTGCCTTCATAAATACTTGTGGACTCTGCATTAATGTTAGTGGATCTCACCTTATTTTTAAAAGCATGTTGACGTGACATACAATAAATGGAGATAGCATAGAAAATTTTTCATACTACTGTAGTATAAGAACTTTTCCCTTAATTAAGGAGGATACACGCTAATTGAGGAGAAAAGTTTTGTTAAAAAATGGAGAATTGAAATGGGTGGACTACTCATTAAATATGGGGTATTTCACATTTTTAACCCTTTGACAACTTTTTTTTTTATAAATAACCCCCTCAACTTTTTTATTTAATTTAAAACTCTTTTCACTTTTTATAAAATATGAAATTACCATTTTACCCAAACTAAGAAAATTATCATTCTACCCTGCTTTGTGAAATTACCATTTTACCCTCAACATTTCAAATAATCTCACTCTTTCTTCTCCCACCTCTTCACCTTCCTTCTCCCACCTCTTCACATCTCTTCTTACATTTGCTCCAAACTCTTTGATCTCCAAACTCAGAAATCACTAACGATTTGTTTTCTTCATTTTTTGTTAACGATTTTTCAAGGTTTCATTTCCTACAAGGTACATTTCGATCGTTATCATTTTTCGCGGGTTTTTTTTGTTTGATGATTTTTTTATTCATTTTTAAAAATGAAGGATTCTCCTACTGTCTAGATGAGTTTTGCATGTTTAAAATCCATATTTGTATTCATTAGGTTGGTTTTTTCACTGTTTTGAGCTAGGGTTTTATTGGCATCTAGATTTTGAGCAAAAAATCTTACCTTTTGCGTTGTTTCGTCATTGAAAATACATTGTCGGTGTTGTCTGAATACTTTTGTTGTGTTTATTTTGATTTTTGCCGTGAAAAACGAAAGTTGTTCATTCTGTATTGAGTAGGCCCGGTCGGGCTTCCTACAAATGTCACCGGGTCTGCACAGGGTGGGTAATTTGGGGAAGAAGATGGTAAAAGCCCGATCGGGCCTTCACCAGGTTTCAACCGGGGCATATGGTTTATGGTTGAAACCCGGGCGGGCTTCACTGGGTGGGGTTCGGGCTTAAGGATTTTAGGGCTGAAGCCCAGCCGGGACATTGGCGGGCCATAACCGGGTTTAGGTAAGAACGGGATAGATTTGGCTACTGGATTTTGGCCTGGTCCTGGCCCCGGGGGTTAGGTATATTGGCCCTGGCCGGGCCTAGACCGGGCGCCCTGGCCCGAGCAATGACCGAGGGTTTTGGGGTTTAGGGATTGTGGCCCGGTTCTCGCCCCTAGTCGGGCCTATACCGGGTGCCTTGGGTCGAGCAACGACCGAGTGTATTGGGGTTTCTGGATGTTGGCCCAGTTTTGGCCTTGGCCGGGTCTAGACCGAGGGTGTGATTTTACATAGGCTACTGTATTATCGCCCGGTTTTGGCCCTGGCCGGGCCTGGCTGAGGGAAGAAAGGTTATGGGGATAGAGTAGGGCTACTGGTTTTTGGCCCAGAAAGGCTATGACCAGGTGTGGACCGGGGGGTGAAGTTCAGGGTGGCTACTGGAATCTGGCCCGATGGTGGCCCTAGCCGGGCCTAGACCGGGCGCAATTTTTTAGGTGCTTCTGTCTTTTGGCCCGGTTCTGGCTCTGGCCGGGTCTAGACCGGGTGTAATGTATTTACTTGATTCTGTTTTTTGGCCTGGTGTTGGCCATGGCCGGGCCTAGACCGGGTGTAACTTATTTTAGGTGGTTTTGTTTTTTAGCCAGGTGTTGGCCCTGGCCGGGCTTTCACTGGGATTTATATTTTTATGCTTCAACTGTTTGATTATGTATATGTATATCATGCATGATGGATTTGGTACTAAAAATAAGTCCTGATAACCATTTTCCTGCTGCCCTTACCTGTTGTGCCCACTTAGGAAAGGCTCAAGCGAGCATTAAGAAAAAGTTGACCCCAGCCCAGTTAGATATGTTTAGGCAAACCTGTTTTGGGGTCTTACTAGATTCTAATATAATGTTTAATGGTCCTCTTATTCATTATATTTTGTTGCAAGAGGTGACGGAGAGTAGGAGGGATGTGATTATTTTTAACTTAATGAACACACGGGTGTCATTTGGACGTAAGGAGTTTGATTTGGTGACTGGATTAAAACACCAAATTGTACGGAGGGATAGAGATACTTCACATGTTCGACTTAGGGATAAATACCTTAACATGATGGAGCGGTTAAAGGGGTACGAGTTAGATGCTAAGTACCCATCGCTCGTGTTCGAGAACGATGAGGATGCTGTTAAGATATCCCTCTTTTATTTTATTGAGTTTGGATTGATGGGGAGGGAGAGGAAGGCTAGTATGAACTATGAGTTTTTAGGGTTTATAGATGATTGGGAGATGTTCTGCAACGTGGATTGGGGTAGATATATCTTCGACATGACAATGAAGAGGCTGAAGAAAGGGTTGCAGGACAAGGTTGATAAGTGGAAGGAGAGTAGGGACGGGAGGCAGCAGACGTATAGTCTCTATGGACTCCCTCATGCTTTTCAGGTTAGTTTCTATAACTAGTTTAAGTGTTTCATATTTTTCTTGCATTATTATTTGGCTAACAGTATATATTTTATGTAGGTTTGGGCGTACGAGACTGTTTCGTCGTTGACTGGACGAGTTGCGAATAGATTGAACGATAATGCTATTCCACGCATTTGCCGTTGGTCTTGCTCTCACTCTCCCTCTTACGCCTTGATTAGGGATGATGTGTTTGGTGTTGAAGAGGTACGTTATTTTTTTAGGGTTTAGGAATTAATCTTTTTAGGGTTTATGTACCTTACAATCTTATCTTTCATTGTAGGTATTTATCACTCCAGAGTTGGTGGCAACTGACGAGGAGATCGTGTTCCTCAAACGTGTTGTCTTGCCACCTGAAGCCCCACCACTACCACCTGCAATAGACGCCCCTCCTAGGACTCATGATGCTCAGAACGTTGGGCCTTCAATGTCTCATGATATTTGATGATGCTCATGAAGAGGAGGATGGTCAAAAGAGGAAGAGGAAAAAGAAGAAAAATAAAACCCTAAAAAAGTTACTGAAGCTCGTGACCCCCATCCACTAACTCGAACCATTCCCCTCCCTTAGTGTTTAGGTCTATTCCACGCATTTTTCATGTTGAGTTTCTGACTTAGGGTTTACTAGGGTCGATTGGGTACGATTGTGTTGTTAGGGTTTGTTGCTTTGGATTAGGGTTTAGGGTTGGATGTATTGACCCCCCTATTCCATGCATTTGTCCTGTTGAGTTTCTGACTTAAGTTTATTAGGTACGATTTTGCTGTTAGGGTTTGTTGCTCTGGATTAGGGTTTAGGTTGGATGTATTGACCCCCCATATTCCATGCATTTGTCATGGTGGTTCTGACTTAGGTTTATTAGGTACGATTGTGTTGTTAGGGTTTGTTGCTCTGGATTAGGGTTTAGGTTGGATGTATTGACCCCCCATATTCCATGAATTTGTCATGTTGAGTTTCTGACTTAGGTTTATTAGGTACGATTGTGCTGTTAGGGTTGTTGCTCTGGATTAGTGTTTAGGTGGGTATTGACCCCCACTATTCCATGCATTTGTCATGTTGAGTTTCTGACTTAGGGTTTACTAGGGTCGATTGGGTACGATTGTGCTGTTAGAGTTTGTTGCTTGATTAGGGTTTGGTTGGATTTTGACCCCCTATTCCATGTATTTGTCATGTTGGTTTGACTTGGGTTTACTAGGGTCGATTGGGTACGATTATGCTGTTAGGGTTTGTTGCTCTGGATTAGGGTTTAGGGTTGGATGTATTGACCCCCCTATTCCATGCATTTATCATGTGGAGTTTCTGACTTAGGTTTATTAGGTACGATTGTGCTGTAGGGTTGTTGCTCTGGATTAGGGTTTAGGTTGGATGTATTGACCCCCCTATTTCCATGCATTTGTCATGTTGAGTTTCTGACTTAGGGTTTACTAGGGTCGATTGGGTACGATTGTGCTGTTAGGGTTTGTTGCTCTGGATTAGGGTTTAGGTTGGATGTATTGACCCCCACTATTCCATGCATTTGTCATGTTGAGTTTCTGACTTAGGGTTTACTAGGGTCGATTGGGTACATTGTGCTGTTAGGGTTTGTTGCTCTGGATTAGGGTTTAGGTTGGATGTATTGTATGTGAGTTTCTGACTAGGGTACGGTTGTGAGTTTCTCAGTATAAGTTCTCGGGATACTAGCCGTGTTCTTCAAATTTGTGAGGGTCGTAAGAGAAAAAAATCCTGGAGATTAACTACGCCATGGAAGGACACAAGGAATGATGGTAAGAGACAAAAGATCAAGCTCTACAATCTCATAATGGACATACCAGAAGATATCGAGGTGAAGTTCAGTAAATGGATGGTTAGTGCAGATCCGACTACTGCCGTGAGACGGAATAACTATGCTTACTTGGATAAAACTTGGTTCGATAGTCTATTGACCCCATATAAATGGTTGGGGGATGAGGTACGTTTTTTTTAAGAAGTTTAAATTATTATTTCTTTATATAACAATATATTATATTATTACAGGTAATAGACACCTTTTTTATGTTTATAAAAAAAATGCAAGTCTGTTCGGACCTGTGTCGTTTGAAATTTGTCATAGCTGACATACTAGTCACGGTACGCTATCTTCATTTTCGGATTCATATTATATTCATGTATTTTATCTTTATTCACGCGACGTTTGTTACTCAATCAGAATTTTCTAAGGCACGCTGATCGTCCCGTCGATTGGAGTAAAGAGACTAGCGTTCTGAAGTATGTGAAAGGTCAACACACTGATCACAATGTACATTGGAGAGACGCTGACGCTGTGTACATGCCTTGGAACCTTTCTGGGATTCATTGGGTGCTTCTGTGTGCAGTATTCAAGACAAAGGAGCTGGTCTTGTATGATTCAATGGTTATTCTCCATTCTAGCATGGATTTGGAACGTGAGTTTAGAATGGTCTGTAAAAACTTCACGGGGTTACTTGTTGCTGGTGGTGTTACAGAGTCTAGTGATATGTGGACATTACGTCGAGATATATCCATTCCACAACAAGTAGAAGGAGGTGATTGTGGTATATTGCATGTAATTTTTGATTAATGTAACTGGTCTAGTATGATACCATAACACAGGATAGGATGAATTATTTTCGTAGACAACGCTATCCAAATTTGGGGCAATACACTATATTCTAGTAATTATTATAAATAGTTTTGATGTATCCAAAATATTTTGATGTAATTATACATACTTACATCGTGATGATATATATTTTCATGCAATTTATCAGTGGATGGTGTCATTACACTTAAAATATTATTGAAGGTGTCATTACACTTAAAAAGTCAATATTATACATATGTACTAATACATCAATAAGCCATTCGGCCGTATTAAAGCTTGCATTACAAGTCGCTTTGTTATGTCCCGTTGCCCACATCTAGAGCATTTTTGTATCTGACGAACTTCCCCTGCAGAATGAAATCTTGACGTTCGAGGGCGACCCACTCTTGGAACTCTTTTGGGTCAATTAAAATGCATGTATCCCACCAAAAAGTAGTAGAATCAAAATCAGTCAATCGTGAGAAACCCTAAATCGTAAGTAGTTTTTGTTAAATGATTCTAACGTTGAAAGAGGTTTATCAATAAATAACATGTTAAATAAATGAAATACATACCTTTAACAAACTTTGAGTAGTCTTGTGAATAATTAGGTGGTGAAGAATTAGGTGAGTTGTGAGAAGTATAGATGTGTTGTGAGAATAAGGTGATTTGAGAGAATTATGTGATTTAGGTGAGTATGTTTTGATTTTGTTAATAATTAATGTTTTTTTATGGTAGGTAAAAAGGTGGTATGAGAGTTAATGTTGGTTGGTTAGGTGTAATAAGTAGGAAATGATCTAAAATGGTATAATTTGAAAATCTATATTAAGAAGGTATAATTTGTATTAAAACTATTTTAAAAAGGTATAAATTGTAAAATTATATTAAACAAAATATATATATGTTGAAGGGAGATGATAAATTATATTAAAAATTAAATAAAATTTAAATAGAAAAGATAAAACCCGGTGCAAACCCGGTCCCTGGTGTACCAGGTGAAAACTCGGTCGGGCTTAGCTGCTACTTGTCCAATTTTAAACCACTAATTCGTTTCCCTGGTGAAGCCCGGTGGAGGCCTGGTCCTATGGTAAGAAGGCCGGTCGGGCCTACACAAATATACGTAATTAAACCCTAAAAACCCAGTGGAGACCCGGTCCCTGGTGCACCAGGTGAAAACTCGACCAGGCGTAATTGCATATGTGTCCAAATTTGAACACTAATTCGCTCCCCTGGTGAAGCCCGGCAGAGGCCCGGTTGTATTGTAAGAACCCCGGTCGGGCCTCTACAAATATTACGTAGTGTATTTTTTTTTTGTATTAAAACAAAACAGATTATAAAGATAATTGCCAGTAGAAAAAATCGTACTAAAACATGATATATTTAACAAAATTAAAGAAAATAATGTTGAATGAAGAAAATACATACCTTTTTTGAATTTTGTGTAGAGAGAGATGAGTGGTAGAGAGTTGTGAGAATTTGAGGAGAGTATAATTTTGAGAGAAAATTTTGTGTGAAGAGGGATGGTTGTGTGTAGTTAAAAGGGTTGGTGGATGTAATAAGTTTGGATAGAGTAGGAAATTTAATTTGTGGGTTTAGTATTAATTAAATTATAAAAATAATTACTTTTGGTGGGGTAAATTATTTATAAGAAAACATTTAATTTTGTGGGTAAACTATTAATTGATTGTTAATCACATATAATAAGTTTATTAAGTAGTGGGGGCAAAAAAGGTAATTTTACATACAAAGTTTCTCTTGCTTACATCATTTTCATCATCAAGGGGTCCAAAAAAACTTGTTTTCCAAAAATAGGTTATTTTTATAAAAATAATGTTTAAATAGGCCATTTTTGTCAATTTCCCATTAAATATGTTGGGAAAGTGAATTTATATATTATATATTGTAAGTAATGATGATCATTGTTGTGTTGTGGATGAACTCATTGCCTTAAAAGCAAGATTGGCGCAACCTCGATGCTAAATCGTCAAAGCGGGTTGCTCCCCAAGGTTAACACAACTCCCGATCCCTGACATGAACTCGTCAGAGAAAGGTTTGGAATCGATGGAAAGTGCTAAGAAAACAGTAGATCTAGAGAGAAAAACCGGAGGAAGAAGAAAGGCAAATGTTCTATATATTTTTTCCAAAACCTAAGAAGACTTGTAAGGAAAAATAATTGAAGAATTAAATAAAAAACCGTTTTAGAATTAATTGAAGAATTAATTTTTTCACTAATTAATTATTGAAATTAATTTAAATAAATGATAACAAAACTGTTAAAACCTCTTTTTTTTCTATGAGCCATGAAAAGCCCAAAGCCAGTTCGGTTTGGTTTGGTTTTTTAGATTGTGAATCGAAAACTAAACCAGACTTAACGGTTTTCTTCGAGTTCTCTCATATTCTCCAACATCTTGTTTGTTTCTATTATCAAGTATAAGATCATATTTTAGAGTGGTTTTGATCACTATTATCGTGATCAAAATCACTCTAAAACACATTTTTAATCATTTAAAATCAATTTTGATTATATGAAAATTGCATTTGACAACTCAAGTTTCAAAGTTGATAGAGTAAAAAGATATTCTAAACCAAAGTTAAAAGAATTGGTTTTAATTAACTAGAAAGTTCATTCATTTATTCCAAGAATCATATCAAACTCACCCTACCAATGAAAATTGTACAAATTATTGGATAGAAGAAGAAACTTATCAGCAAATGGAAGAAAATGTGCAGGGACTTGGAGGAATAAAAATAGGAACTATTCCTTCAAGCATCCATATTACCTTTTTCATTGTTTGTCTTTGAGAAAGATCCTCTTGAAGGCATCAAATTGCAACCATTACAAACCTTTCTAATCTCTTCATGTCACCCATGGACTTCACTGAACCACTATCACCGCTTAACTTGTACTTGTGTAATTCATATTGTATTAACACATCTCTTGACTTGCGGTTGCCACAAGTCGAAGTTGATCCTTCCATTAGATTTCTTCACATCAAAATTTATTGGATTCATAAAGTTTGACACATCTCCTTCACTCCGAACAATTTAACAAATAGTGAACAACCAACACTATTCACAATAGTGCAGTCCATTTCAAGAATTTTTTCGATGTGAAGTTCATACAATGTTGCACCCATAGAGCATACTCAAAAATTTAAGAAAATACAAACTTAAAGCTCTGTACCACTTGTTGGGAAAAGCAATCTCACACCACTATCGCGAAATAAGGAGAAAAATAACAGAGAAATTATAAAAAAGCAATAAAACTGGAAATACAAGAATTAACGTGGAAAAACTCCAAACTGGAGAAAAAACCACGGACAAGAAAAAATCCACTATATGAAAATTATTATAATCAAACAAAATATTTTTCTCTCCAAACCTAATTATAAGAGCACTCTCTTAAGGCTTTTGTACCACTTACACCAATTAATCTCACTATCAAATAACATAATACAAGAGAGAATTCAACTAGAGTTAGCCCACAAATTAGATTTGAAACCAAAGGCATAGACTCCTTTTATAGTACTTGGAGTCCATGACTTCCTTGAACTTTTCCAATGTAAGAAGACTGCCAAAACTCAACAGTCAGCAAATGGAGGAAAATGGGCAGGGACTGAGGAATAGAAACAGGAACTATTCCTTCAAGCATCCATTCCTTTCTCATTGTTGGTCTTTGAGAAGGATCCTCTTGAAGGCACCAAATTGCAACCATTCCAAACCTTTCCAATCTCTTCAAGTCATCCATGGCCTCCAAATCTTCTTCAATTAGAACATCTAATCTTCTTTGTTGGAAACAATCATATGCCCAATCAACTAATGGTTCTCTTCTCCTTTCAAAAACTTCCATATCTCCATTCCTTCTACAACATATGATTTCCAACAATAGCACTCCAAAACTATACACATCAACCTTGGCTGTCACTGGAGCTGACCTAAACTAATCTGGTGCAATATAACCTTTTGTCGCTCTAATGCCTGTTTCTGTTCTGCTCTGATCCATTTTCAAAACCTTAGCCAACCCAAAATCAGAAATCTTGGCATGGTAGTGTTCGTCGAGAAGTACTTTTTGAGGCTTTATATCGCAATGAATGATTTTCGTGTCGCATTCTCCATGTAAGTACAGAGTCCTCTAGCAATTCCATAGGCTACTTGGGCTCTAAGGTTCCAACTAGGCTTCCTATCACCAAAAAGGAGGTTTGCTAAAGTGCCATTGCTCATGAATTTGTAAATTAGAATGCGGTTTTTACGCTCGTCGCAATATCCAAGTAGTCGAATGAGATTCTTGTGATGTGTTTTGCCAATCACATTCATTTCTATCCTGAATTCCTTCTCATTATCTTCAAACACTTTGTCCAATTTCTTTACAGCAATACAACCAGTTTTAATCTCCCCTTTGTACACAATGCCACAAGATCCTCTTCCTAGTTCTTCCTTAAATCCATTTGTAGCTTCTCTAAGTTCTTTGAATGTAAACAGACCAAAATTGTTACTTTCAATTCTTTCACTTGGTACAAAATTACTTGTTGCAAGCTTCATTTTGTTGTAGAAGATGAAACCCCAACATATCATACAAGCCAAGATGAGAATGACAAAAATCACAACAATTACTATTTCTTGATTCTTCTTTCCTTTAGGTATTGGAAGATCATCTTGAGATTTATCAGTGAAACCATTATTTCTTCTTAGTTTTAGATAAGAAACAGATCTTTCATTACTATCTTCCCTCCCATTTGAGAGTGGTAGCTTCTTCTTCCCACAGTTATTGTCTCTATACACAGCTACCACACACAAGCAATCAATCAAGCAAACTTTCTTGCACTCTTGAGCAGTAAAAGGAGAGTACAACTCATAATCAAGCATTGGCCAATCAGTATTGGGAAGATCTTGTAAAGTATAGAGATCATTAGTAAAATTTTGTGTACCATCTTCACATATTTGTGGGATATTTGGCTTGCAATTGCTGAAAGTATCATTCAAATCCATAAAGGAATAACCAGGTGGGCACTTACAACTTGGCCTTTGATCATATTCAATGTGCATATACTATTGTATCCAAAAATTCCAGAGCTCAATTCTCCTGTCATAGCCATGCAGATATTCTTTGGCATCTTCTTAAAGTCCTTCCAACTTGCATTTGAAATTGTGGGATCCTTTGGATAGTAACTTACAGTTAAGACACCATCAAAGTTGAGTGTGAGTTTGTAATAATGAGTATCAATTGGGTAAGCTCCTTCTGGTTCACTAATATTTACTCTGTTTCCATCTCTTTGCATCACATACAAGAAACCATCTTTGTCAAAAATAATTTGTTAACCGTCGGAGGCTCGTGCTACATTACAAACTATTATAATCTAGACTAAAATAGTATGCACCCCAACCATCCCAAGGAGTTGGGAAGTCGGAGTTGAGAAGTCGGAGTATTAAACTCCACTCCTTATTTGGCCCAAGGAGTTAGTGGATTCCACTACTAAAAAACATAACTTTATATCTTATCAACTTCTTACACTGTGGGCTCCATGAATTTACAACTTCCTAAATTTCATAACTCCTTACTC
This sequence comes from Lagenaria siceraria, assembly GCA_002890555.2. Taxonomy (NCBI): domain Eukaryota; kingdom Viridiplantae; phylum Streptophyta; class Magnoliopsida; order Cucurbitales; family Cucurbitaceae; genus Lagenaria; species Lagenaria siceraria. Next base: position 5,171,704 of record CM016492.1, on the reverse strand, counting down.
CTCATTATTTCATTTCTCACCCCAAACACCCCTTAATAGTGTAATATTATAAAATCTTGGAATCAAATATGGAAACTGACTAGACCCAAAACTTAAAAAAAGTGGGGATTTTTCTTCAGTTCAAAATGATGAAGAAATTGTAAGCTAAGAGAAAATGGAAAAAAAAAAATTTGTGTTCACATTGAGAGCCAAATTGTAATTTAAGACCATGGAAAATTTTCTCTCTTTGAGACTGATGTTTTTTTTCCCTCTCGTGTGGGGTGGAGAATACCTCTATATATATATATATATATATATTAATTAATTAAACGCAGTCTATGGCTGATAGACAGTGAAATTTTTCTATATTTATAAATAGTTTGATATTTTTTTCACTTTTGAAAACACTATATATATATATATATAATACTAGCATTTGCCTTCTTGGGTCCCATCAAAACGAAGGAAAACATAATGACATTTGCACCTGTTCTAAAGTAGCCAACAGTCCCAAAATTGTTTAAAGTCTTGGAAAGAAACCATTCAATCGAACAACCTAAAATGGCCTTTGTTGAAAATGGTCTCCTTTTGCTTTCTATTTGGCACAACAAAATGGATGAAAAGTCCATAGTTTGATATGCTATACATGATCAAAATTATCCAACCTCAATAGTTTTAAAGATGGAACTAACTGCTTCAAATGCCTTATTGCTTCAAAGCTCCCAAGGTGGAGAACCTTGGAAATCCAAGTACCATTTCAAGTGTGGTAGCATTTGGTATTGTTATGACATCGACAAATAAATAAAGTGAGAAAACGTATACAGTAAATTAGATCGACACAGAGATTTATGTAGTTTAGTAACCGTGTGTTAGCTACGTCCATGGATAGAAGGAGAGATCGATTTATCATTAGAGAGAAATATCATATAATACAGATTGCAGAAACGCAGTAGGGTTAGAGTGTTTATATATAATGCACCCCTCTAAACCCTAAACCCAAAACGCAGCGGAAACGTATCAGAACCGTATCTCAAAATTAATTTTAATAATTTTGAAATACTTTTACATTGGCAAAAAAAGACTTAAATTAATCTAGGTTAAGCAAAAAATTAGAGAATAAAAACTCTTACGTGTTGTGTCACCACCACTTGGAGACCTTCCTATTCTCTGAATCTTGAGGGAAGGTTTGTGAACCTTTTTGGCACAGGAAAAAAAAATACAAACTCTTCTGGATATTTTTTTAGAGAACGCTGAGAATTTTGTTTTTTTGTTGAGAGAATGGTTCACACCAAACAAATTTTGTTTTTTTGCACTATATAAAAGCGAGAGAAAAATGGAAACATGGGTGTTATCCCACGTCTTAAGTAACTCCCCTACATGGGAGTTACAACAAACTTAATTAATTAAAATTAAATAATTAACTAAATCAATAATTAATTAAATTAATAATTAATTAAATTAATAATTAATTAATATCAATAATTAATTAAATCTAATTTAATTAATCAATTCATTTAAATCATATTTAAATGAACATCTCTCACATAACCTATAGTTTTAATTCAATTAATTTAATTAAATCAAATTTAATTAAATTAGATTAAATTAAATAACTAATTAATTCTCCAATTAATTAATTACAAAATTAAATATCAATTTTAACCTGCATTTGAATCAAATTCAAATACATTTCTCTCATAACCTATAGTTTTAATGTACATCTAATGCGCATTAATTTTAACCTATAGTTTTAATAAAATAATATTTGAACAATTTCAAATATTAATTCTCTTACAAATTAACTTTGAATCATATCCAAAATTATATTTATACTATAAAGTTTAATTGTAAATAAACTTTATATTATAATGTATCATTATACATTATATTTTTCCCTTAGAAAATTTGAACTATTCAAATTTCAACCAATAATAACCTCAATATTCTTTACGAGCTAGGAAGGGGACCTAATGGACCTACAGATCAGAAGCTCCAACGATATGAGATTAATGGGCTAAACTCATTAACCACATTAATCAATATTCGTTAACTGTGGGTACACTCCACTAAAAACCCACAGTTGCACTCTTCTCACTGTAGATATATTTCTGTGTCCACGGATATAGACCAATGACAGCAAGTTAGTCCTTCACAAGTGTTCGTAACACCAGCTAGGTCAAATTACCGTTATACCCCGGGTTACTTCTAAATCCTTAAGTACTAATGCTCCTCTAATGAACAACCTGTTTATGGTCCAACCATCAAACAAAACCCCCTCTCGGCCAGTGAGAGGGTAGGGCCCTATGTTCAAGTCCCGGAAACACCACTTAAGGGAATACTTATCTACTTACTCTACAGTCGAGAAGGAGTGAAATCCATCTTGTATAATTATGTTCCCAGCTCCCCACTCAGTCTTGTCCCCAAAATGGTAGGCATATCGAGTCGACAAACGGGCCACTCTCACCCATACAAATCAAAGGACAATCCCTCGTGAACAGGAGTTCACAATATACTCAAGATTAAGACTAAGTTGCCTAGGTCAACCTATTGAAATAGAAACCTAACCAGTCAACGGAGTTACATCTAGTGATTACTATTTCGTGGTCCAGTCTTATGCAAACTCATTGCATAGGATACCCCCACTCGCATGTCTCCTACATGAACGCGTTGGATCATTGCGTTTGTATCAAATACAAGTGGTCGTATCCACAGTGTTACCAGGATAAGGTACCCAACCCTATCTTTATACTATAGACCCTTTAGGTTGTAACTTGAACATTGATCTCTATATGTCTCTACATATTGTTCAAGACTCATAAAACAACCTAGGATGTTAGTTTATTGGATTTTAGGGTTATTAAAACAAGATAAAATAATCAATAACATTTATTGAATAATAATGAATAATCATTTATTAATGACGGTCAAAATACAACATTTTTATGTACGATTTTTAGGGCATCAAACCCAACAATAAATGCATATACAATTTAGGTTTCGGGGGCGTTACCCTTGAGCCCCTATGCTTGGTCATTGAAAGCGTTAGATAACGTATACAAGACATTCTAACAACTATGAATATATTTGATGTGCTTGAAGTTTGAACTATTTAAAAGACTATTTTATAGTATTAAATTTAAACTTTTAGGAATTATGGTTGAACATTTTAACGATATATATTTTTTATAATTATCTTAACTTGATATGTGTTTGATGAGATTTCTGGAGAAACTTATTAGTTGAAATGAACTTCATCTTTTTATTAATTTTAATATTGTGAGTACAATCTTTAATAAATGATCATTTGATACTTTCTCTCGAAAAGTAAACTTGTCTGAAAGGGCTTTTCAACTTGTTCTCAATGTTGATTTGTTTAGAGTTGTTTTTAATGTGAATTTATCTCAAGGACTTTGCAACTTGTTCTCGATGTTGATTTATCTTGAAGGCTTTGTAGCTTGTTCTTGATGTTGATTAGTCTCAAGGGCCTTGCAGCTTGTTCTCAAAAGTTTGGAGAATGTTTTGCTTTTTAAATTCTCTCTAGATTTCTTCTGGAGTCTTTGACTTCTGCTCTGGATCTTCTCTGAAATTTCTGACTTCAAAACTTCAAAGAGTCTATTGATCTCTTAGAAGTCTTCTGAGCTTTAGTCTTTAGATTTTTAAGAGAGAGAAAAGCTAATCTTTGGAGCTTCGATCATCGGAGCTTGACAGCTTGACAGCTTTAGTCTTTAGAACTTGAAAGCTTTAAAGCTTCAGTCTTCAGAGCTTTGGTATTCAAAGCATCAGAACTTCAGTCTTCAATTCTTCCAATCCCCATCCCCCCTTTCAAATGAAAAGTAAAGCCTCCATTTATAGAGTTTGCAATAGGCCTTATGTGGACTTAGGCATGGTTATCTTTGGATCCAATAATTGGACTTGGAATTGGGCTTGGGTCCAACTGTTTCTTTGGTCCAATTTTCTACCTGAGCTTGAAATGAGTTGCACATTGGGCCCAAGCAATTTATTTTAGAGAAATTGGACCATATAGTAAAAAATGAGGTTTTGTTTGAATATTTAGCAAAAACTGGAAATAATAAGATTTATGGCAAAACGTGTGCAAGACACATGAGTAACTTTTTCATAATACCTGTTTTGCCCTTAGTTGATTCATATGTATGGACCATTAAATACAGTGTATGTGGAGAACTTGATTAAGAACCAAGATATAAATACGATGTAATTGAGGAACTTGATTGATAGCCAACTTAATCAGATAACCATCTAATAAATTTTATTTTAAAACTGAATCTGAGCGTCATTCCGTGAATTTGAATTTTGAATCAATTTTCAATATTCAAACTAGATTTTGATAACTATTTTAGCACATGATTCAAAATAAACAAATTTCTTCCTAATTTTGATAACTACTTTAGAAAATGATTTTATACATCATTTTTCATGTTTTCTAATTAAAACAAAATATTGTTTATATTATAAACAAAAGATTGTCAATAATTTATATTTAAGATTTTTCTTGATTTTTTTTCACCATTATCTATTTAAATCTATCCTTAATACTTTTAAAACTATACATATACAGTGTAATTGCATTTTGTGTTAGAAATATTGTATCAACTGTTATCTTATTTAAATTAGTCTTTGGCCCTTGTTTAGAAATTTTTCTGCACTATTTAATTGTGTTTGATTTCTGATTTTTTTACCTAATTCCTTATTTTTCTCCCTAATTCCTGATTTTTCTCCCTAGTTGTCATTTTTGTGGAGTTAAAGGTCATATTAAACCAAAATGTTTCAAATTGAAAAATGCTCCTAATTAAAAATAATTTCTTGAATAGAAATAAAGTACAAAATCAATTTATTAAGGCTAAATTCTTGCCTAATGTTACTTGTTATTCATGTGACAAAGTTGAACATAAATTTGATACTTGTTATATGCCCATAACCAATTTTAGTAATGTTGGAACTAATTAATTTTAAATGGGCTCCAAAATCTTTATTCATTAACAATGAAGAACCCGAGAAGTAAGTACCAAAATCTTTTGGTTAAACTTTCTTTGTAGGTGTGATCCAAGAAGCAATTATTGCTTGGACTTCAAGTAAAAAATTAATTTAAATTGAAGCAACTAAAAAGCTTGCTAGTATCTAATAAAGGAAATTGCTTATTTGAGTTACTGATATTTACAATGATAACGATGTTTTCGGGGTCAATTAGAAAATGAGGGTAGTTTTAAAAAAAAAAATTGGTGAAAAGATAGTTTTTTAATTATTTAGGAAAATAGGGTAGTTTTTTTTGTTTTTTAGTGAAAACTTTATTGAAAGTTGGAATGAGACCCACGTAATGAATGAAATGATAATTATTGTGATTTTTTTTTTTAACAAATTCATTTTCTTTAACTTTTTAAGGAAACATAATACCATTTTTTTATAATTATTATCTTATTGAATTTAATTTAAAAAAATATTATATATTTAATCATTTTATTTGTAAAATAATAAACTATTATCTATGGATAAAGATAATACCACTACTTTTTTTTCTTTTTTTTTACATCATATTGTTGTTTTATTTTACTAAATTTGTGAACTAGGTAATATTTAAAAAGAAAACTACAATATGATATAGTAAAATAAATTTATTACATAAATAAGTAAAATTCTAAAACCTTGCTACGTGCAAATATCAAAAGTTCTAATTTTTTCTAATATATTACTAATCCTTTTAAGTAAAATTAGTGGATAGTTATATTTTTCAAAAAAATACCTTTTGGTTTATTAGATTTGGATTTAATTTCTATTTGGTTTCTATGTTTTAAAATCTAACACTTTTGTCCCTGAGATTTCAATAATGCTCAATTTTAGTCATTTACATAACAGAACTGTTAGGGGTCGTTTGGTTTAAGGATTTATAAAATTAAGCTTGACAATCTTATATGAATCAATAATAATCTTAATTATAAATATTTAAAAATTAAGTAAATCAATGATTTTTATTTAAAAATTAAATAATAATCTTAATTATTATTTAATCATTTTTATAATTAATTAAGTTCAACACTAGTAATTTTAATATTAATTAAATAATATAAGAAAATATTTTTAATAAATAATAGATTATATAAAAAGTGAAACAAACATAAAAATATGATATGTTAATAAAGAATACTACTTTTTTTTATATAAATATGATTATTAATTGAATGAAGTAATAAATAATTAATTGATTATAAATAATCTATAATGATTATATGTTCATAATGAAGGATAAATTTAAAATTAATCTCAATCAATATATCTTGTTGATCTTTTGGATTTTGACAATTCTAATATTTGCGTGAATGAGGAGGAAGAAGAAGAAGGAGAAACTTGTAATTTTGAAAAAATTAATTAAAAATTAGCTTGAAATTTCATGGTTCAAGTCGGAAAAGTTGAAGATGAAGAGAAGAAAAAGGGAATGGTGTAATATGAGCGAGTATAATGAAATCGAAGACTGCAACAACCAGAAAAAGGAAAAAAGAAAAAAAAAGGAAGAAGAAGATGGAAACATGTGCTCCCTAACATACAAATAAGGACAAATTTAAAAGTTTTAAAAAATTTAAAAGTTGACTTGTCAACATTTGCCATATTTGCAAACATTTTAAATAAGTGCTATATGTTTAGATTTTTTCCCTTGATTTTGCTATCTATTACAATTCTCCGTGCTTTACAATAAAACTACAATATGATGTAAGATTAAAAAAATAGTGGTATTATCTTAATTTATATTTAATAGTTTATTATTTTACAAATAAAATGATTAAATATGTAATATTTTTTTTTAATTAATTCAATCTTGCTAAAAAAAATAAAAGAAAATTACATGATATAATAAAATAACAATTATAAAAAAAAGTGATATTATATTTCCTTAAACAAAAATAAAGTAAATTAATTTGTAAAAAAAAAAATTCAAATAATTGTCATTTCCTTCATGATGTGGGTCCCATTCCAAGTTTTCACTAAAAAACAAAAAAAAACTACCCTATTTATCTAAATAATTTAAAAACCACCCTTTTTTTACCAATTTTTTCTTAAAACCACCCACATTTCCTAATTAACCCATGTTTTCGTCCTTCCCCAAAACACACAAATTAAACCCCAAAAATAATTGCTTCAAAAAAAAAAAAGAAAAAGAAAAGCAAAGAACCCTAAAAATTGAAAAAGAAAGTAAACCTTCAGCCGCCCTTCACATTCACAGAGTGGCATCTTTTGTAAATAACTCCATCTTCTCTTTTCATTAGGGCTGCTTGACGATTGCTATGGAGATGAAGAAACGAAGCTGACTGAGAGGAGAAAATTCAATTTAGGGCTTGGGTTTTCGGTGTAGGAGACAGAATCCTCCCACCTTTAAGAGAAAATGATATCTGTGGTTTCATGGGTTCCTAAAGGAGTCTGTAAGCCTCTTCCAGAACTGGCCGATCCTCCCTCCAAGGAGACTATTGATGAACTCCTCAAAAGCAACCATGTCCTCGAGGATTCCAGGTAATTTGGTTTTTGTTTTTGGACGCCTGATATTGAGTTGTATCAGAATGTAGAATTGACAATTATATGAATTTAATAGGTGAAGAAGGCTTTCAGTTTCAGGGAATGTGTTCTCACGATTATGTATTTATTTCTTTCCATATGTTAATTCCATGTCTTCATATTTTGAAAATGATGATTTGGTCTTTGCAGTAAACATAGCGATAATGAGGCAGATGAAGAAGATATGGATGTTGAAGACGCCAATGATGAAGAGATTGTCAATGCACTAGCTGTTGCACAAGCACTTGGAAAATCTTCTGAGATCACAAAGTCAGAAACCAAATATGATGATATTGCTGAAGGTTTGAAGGAACTCGACATGGATAATTATGATGATGAAGATGATGGTATTCTCATCCCCTTTGCTCTTTTATGTTATTAGTTTTTTTTGTTATTTTTCATATTGAGATGATTACGAGGGGTCATGTTTTTATAAGCTACCACCATAACACTGCAACTGGATTATGAATTTATGACATTTCTTGACTAGTTTGACCTTCTATCACTTAACTGCAACTGAGACTATTCCTTATTGTGGTTTGGTTTGCTTTAGAGATTGAGTTATTTACCTCTGGAGCTGGAGACGTTTACTACCCAACTAACGACATGGACCCATATCTCCAGGACAAGGATGTAAGTTATTTATTGAACATTGATATTTGTCTGATTTAGTTTAGTATGTTGTTACTTGTGATATCTTTCTTTACGTTATAGGGTAATGACTCTGAAGATATTGAGGATGAGACCATCAAACCAACAGATGCGGTCATAATTTGTGCATGTAGTGAAGATAACGTCAGTGCTCTCCAGGCATGTGGTACAATAGAACTAATACCTATTTCCCCTTTCTTGTCCTCAAATCAATTAAGAAAAAATTGTTTTAGTGACACTTACCAGGGATTAATTTCTAAGCAGGTATGGATATGTGAAGGATATGATGCAGGTGATCCAAACTTCTATATTCACCATGATATAATTATTCCAGCATTTCCTCTTTGCACAGCTTGGCTAGATTGTCCTCTGAAGGGTGGAGAAAGAGGTATTGTGTTTTCAGTGTTATGTTTTCGTTAATTCTGTTTATAGTTTACTGAAGGGAAAAACAAATGGAAATTTGTTCTAAATCAAATCTCTTGCACTTGGTCTGAAAATTTAGTATGTTTTCATCAATTCTGCTCATAGTTTAGAACTTTTGAATCAAATCTGTGGCACTTGATTTGAAAATTTAGGTAAGTGGGTTTTGAAGAGTAGTTCTGATTTGCTTGGTTGGGGAGCTGAAATTCTTATCAATTATATATTTTTTCTTTCAGGGTTAATTTAGAACTTGAATGAAATTATCCATATGGGAGGCTTTTTTAGATTATTGCCACCAGCAACAACCTCAATTTTACACATAATTCAGCCATTTTTTATTGACTACTTTATCCACATGGTGCCAGGGAACTTTATTGCAGTTGGTTCGATGGAACCTGCGATTGAGATATGGGACCTTGACATTGTATGTTTATGTGAATTTTTAGGTGACTGATATTACAGCTTGTAACAAGTACGTCATATTAAGTCTCCTTTTTTTATGATTGTCTAGATTGACGAGGTGCAACCATGTGCGGTGTTAGGTGGAATTGTTGAGAAGAAGAAGAAGAAGAAGAAGGGAAAGAAAGTAAGCTGCTTATTTTCTCGTTAAGGCTCTTTCAAATTTCCCATTTCAATCATTTTGCCTGAAACTGTTGACCCACTTCCACGTTGGTGTTATTTTGTTTCAAATTCTAGATCGCGTAAGCTTAAATTTTTTTAATTCTTTTAAGCCTTTTCTAATTTTACGAACTCCATATCTTGCTTTGCTAGACATCAGTTACATACAAAGAGAACAGTCACATGGATTCAGTACTTGGACTTTCTTGGAACAAGGAATATAGGTCTGTTCAGCATTATTTCATAATTGTGTTAGTTGTTTCAAGAAGATGTTTAAGTGCATTATGATTCACTGTTAATTTTCCCCATAACAAACAGGAATATACTTGCTAGTGCAAGTGCTGATAAGCAAGTCAAGATTTGGGACGTATCTACTGGACAATGTAATATAACTATGCAGCATCATACAGACAAGGTAAGAATCTTGGTTGTATTCATACATTAATAGCTTTAAAATCGGTTTATATAATTGTACTAAAGGTCTAAATTGGTTTCTTAACGTGTTCTCTATCTCGAAGAAGATGGATGGTTCAAATTGTTTCACAAAGCTTATTTTTTATGTATTCAAAGCTTACATGAACAAATGCTGCCTTGTATACTCATAAGCTCAATTAGCACGACATAGTGCACATGCATATCTTGGTTCTTATTAAAACACATATGGCTTTCTTCATTTTCTTCTATTCAATAATCTTTTTTGGTTTTTTATTTTGTTTTTAAATTAATCCTAATGGCCGAATGGATAAGTCTCAACTTGAAGTTGATTTTATGATAGGAGTATCACATCCAATATTTAAAAGGACTTGTGAGACTTAGGCCTTGAGGCTTGAGGCTTGCCAAGCCTTGAGACTTATGCCTTCTTTGAACTATAAGAGGTTCATGCCTTTGTAAAAATGCACTAAGGCTAAAAGTTCCCATGCCTTTCGCAATGATTAAAAGAACATTATTAATTTGCCTCATTCTTTAAATAAATAAATAAAGGTTAAGTTGGGAGAATTTCATCCATTACTACTTTACCACTTAGGCTTTAAAAACATGGACGGGAAATTTATGGAAAAAGTCAATCCTATTAGTCATAGTAGTAGAGATGTTAAAGTTTTAAAGATATCCTTTTAGAATTTTTATGGAAAAAGTCAATCCTCTGATCAATACTTGATCACACAAATTTAGGACTTGTATAATGTTTTTAGTTAAAATTGAGGCTTACACCTCGTCTCTTTAAGAGGAAAAATCTCAAGGATGCCTTTAGCCTTTTAAAACATTGGTCCTATTCATATCATTCAATAGAAGGAAGAAAGCGAATATTTTAGCATACGTTGTGGTAAGGGAAGTTGGAGGGTATAAGGTCTTTAGCATGGCATGTATAGAACTAATAGAGTAGAATCATGTGGAATCTTTGGGATGAAAGAAATGATAGAGTGTTTAGAGGTTTGGAGAGAGATCCTACGATGTTTGGTCCCTTTTTAGATTTCATGTTTCTCTTTGAGCTTTGGTTTCAAAGTTTTTTAAAACTATTCTATAGGTATTATTTTGCTTGATTGGAAACCTTTTCTCTAATTGAGTTTCCTTTTGTCAGAAGTTGGATGGTAGTAAGGTCTTTCGTATTTGTAAAGCTGTTAGTGTGGGAGTGAACAAGGGAGTTGAATGCGATAAGAAATTTTTTGAAGCCTCTCAAAAGCTCGGAGGGTTTTTGGAATTTCCCCAGAATTGATCCATTACAAATTTTATCCTTTTTCTATTGTGTTGTATTCTTTCATTATATTAATGTTAACTCGGAAGAGTTTCATGATGAGGGTTGTTTATCTTGTGAATCCTGTGAGAATTATTAGCTATATGCGTTTACTAATATAAATTATCATCTGCGACTTTTCAAATTGGTGCCACATATGATGTTTTGTTGATTATATTTTACTTTCCAGGTTCAAGCTGTTGCATGGAATCATCATTCATCACAAGTCCTCCTTAGTGGATCTTTTGATCATTCAGTAGTTTTGGTAATACGAGATATTTCTACTGACTGTTTTGCACTCTCTTGTGGGATTACAATGATGCTGTTTAACTTTTTTTTACACAAGTTGATCTTCACGTTCAACTTCTTTAGTTTTAGGTTAAAATTTTATTTTGATCCCTATACTTTGGGTGTTATTCTATTTTAATCCCTGTGCTTTAAGTTTTATTTCATTTTAATCGCTTTATTTTCAAATTTCTAAATTGGTCTCTATACTTTCGATTATTGTTAGTTTGAAGTTAATTTGTATCGCAATTGGTAAAATAAAAGTAATTTCCATTCAAGATATAGGATACAATTTGACTATCTTTCCATACTTTATAGAGTGAAGGTTAACAAAGACTAAATTTGTTTTGGAAAAGTTATAGAGAGCAACTTTAAGATTTATTGAAATTACAAGACAAGATTTGAAAATTTGGAAGTAGAAAAGTAAAATAAAACAAGTCTCTTAAGTGCAAGGTCCAAATTATTTCAACCTTGGTTTAATAGTTTCTCATCGTAGCTTGAACTTTCTGGTTTTATGTTTTTATGTAATTCAGAAAGATGGGAGAAATCCTTCCCATTCAGGTTACAAGTGGCAAATTACAGCAGATGTGGAGAGCTTGGCATGGGATCCACATACAGAGCACATGTTTGTGGTGTGTATTCTAATTCTTGCTTCCACAGATCTTCTGGCTTTGAAGATTCCTGTTCCTGGCTTCACAATTCACTCATTGATTTGAATTTCTTTATTTTGTTCCTATCAACTATTAATTTATTTAGGGACTTTGGTTTTCGAAGTGTGATTTGTACAATTTTGTGCAGGTGAGTCTAGAGGATGGTACAGTGAAAGGTTTTGATATCCGGAATGCCACTACAGAGACTAGTTCTGAATCAAAAGCAAGTTTTACTCTCCATGCGCATGAGAAAGCTGTCTGCTCAGTTTCTTACAATCCCTCAGCACCTAATGTACTTTGCTGTTCTTTTCTTCTGTTTCTTCTGTTTATGTTGTCAGCTTGGTCTGATTACTAACTTCTGTTTGTCTGTACTCTTCTCCAGCTACTTGCCACTGGATCTACTGATAAAATGGTACTTCATAATCCCTTTATATTGCACTTGTAAATGCTATAAAAAAAAAGGTATTTGTTTTGTTTGTCATTGACTCGAAATGTCTTGTGCAGGTTAAATTATGGGACTTGTCCAATAATGAACCTTCATGTGTGGCATCCACGAATCTTAAAGCAGTAAGTAATATGATTTTCGGTGGTTAAGTTATATACATAGCATCAAATTCTACTTCTAATGATCATTTCGTTATGTTGTACTTGTAACCATTGCAGGGAGCTGTGTTTTCGGTTGCCTTCTCAGAAGATTGTCCCTTTTTGCTGGCTATTGGAGGCTCCAAGGGAAAATTGGAAGTGAGTATATAATGTTTAGATGCATAGTTATTAATTTCATTGGATGTGGTTTCTGAAATATTTATGCTTTAGTTTGAATAATCCTTTGGCTTTTGGAAGTGTACTTTTTCCTCACAATTTTCTTTCCATTCCATGCATTTGTTGAGTAAACATTTAAATTTTAGCCAAGTTTAAAACAAAAAAACAAGTTTTTAAAAACTATTATTTTTAGTTTTGAGAATTTGGATTGGATTTTGATCACATCCATAGGAAGGGATGTAGACACTGAACAAAGAAATGAATAGGTGGAAGTAGTGTTTATAGAGGCTTAATTGTCAAAAACCAAAAACTAAAAACTAAGGTCTCGTTTGGTAACCATGTGGTTTTTAGTTTTTAGTTTTTGGTTTTTGAAAATTAAGTCTATAAACATCATTTCTATCTATTAGTTTATAATGTTTTGTTGTCAGCCAAATTTTGAAAAACTAAAGAAAGTAATTTTAAAGAACTTATTTTTGTTTTTCGAAATTAGCTAAGAACTCACATGTTTATATAGGAAATATGAATTCTATGAGTGAGAAATTGCGAGAAAACAAATACAATATTCAAAAACTAAAAACAATAAACACTAGTTATCAAACGGGGCCTAAATTGTTATTTAATGGGACTTGAATTGTTATCAAATGAGGCCTTAGTAATCGATAAATTATTGTTTCTGCAGGTGTGGGATACATTAACTGATGCTACAGTGTCTCGGAAGTTTGGAAATTACAGGCGGAGGAGATCTTAAATTGTTAAACTATTGAGTTATGATAAATATAGATGAAAAATGTTTGGTTGTGTAACTAGGTAGTTTTGGGATCTTTTTTAAACAAACTTGGGCTTTGTCCTTCAAATTTTGTAGCTGTTTGAGTTTGTCACTTTTCAATTCCTAGCATTTTCTTCCAATGTTGTAGGGTCAGGCAAATTGTTTCGTGAGATTAGTCGAAATATGCATAAGCTGGCTCGGACACTTACGGATATTAAAAAAAAAATCCTTGCATTTTCTTGTGGCAGGGTATACTAAAGACTTGCTGAGTATATATTATCTCTTACCTCCACCCAAAAAGAAATGTTTATTATTAAAAAACAAAAGTTAATGAATCCTTAGAGCTCCTGATTAATGGTCATAATTTACTGCAGTTTTGCTGTAAAAAAACATGGGTGAATCAAAGCATTTGTAATCTATATGGTTAAAAACATAGGTGAATATTGCCATTGGTCAAGGCATTTGTAATCTCTATTCAATACCATTGGTTCAAATTTTTTCTTGTTGCCGACTTGAATATAGTTTAATTGGTTAAGATGTTATATATTTTAATGAAAGGTTTGAACTAAGAAGTTTCATCCATTCTTTTATAGAAAAATAGTAGAAACAAAACACGAACTTGAGGAAACAACAAAATAGAACGAAGAGTAGAACTTGCTAATGGAGGGTAGTTTTCAAGTCAGATATTCGAATATAAGAATCTTCAAGTGTAGGAAGCTATGACATGAGTCACGAATGAATCAAGAAAGACTTAAACATCATTTAACTTCATTAACTAAAAGTTGACCAAACATGAGGATTAATGAAAATTTAGGGGTAAAAATATGAATGTTGAAATCTAACAAATGGAAACAAACTCAAAACTCAAAAGTAAACATGTAATATTTTGAAACTTAGGGACCAAATAGAAATTAAACTTAAAATTTCAAGATAAAGGTTTGACATTTTAGAATTTAGGAACCAAATTGAAACTAGATTCAAATCCTTTGGAACCAAAAATGTATTTTTACCTATATTTAATATAATATACGTTCTTTATATCCTTAACCGTGGGATCCAATAATAATCCCATGATACAATTTTCATTAATTTTCTATTATTAGTTTTTTGTCAATAATATGCAAGTTGGGGATTCCAACCTCGAACCTCTTGATCGAGAGTATATATTTTATATAAGTTGAATTATAATGATGTTGACAATTTTTATTTTAGTTTAGTTATATAGTTATACAATGACTTTTATTCTTCATCATTTTATTATTTCACATTTCTCATATTGATTTTCTATAATAATTGAACTTCTAAGAACTCCAAAGATTTAACCCAAAATTATTTCTCATTCTAATCTCAATTGATAGGTTAGTCTAAATAAAAATAGATATTAGATCATTATAGTTGAAGTAGGTATAAATTGGTCGTGATACTCACATAAATAAAATAAATAATATATATATATATTAAAACAACACTTTTTTTAAAAAGTGCTTTTAATATATAAACATGAGTTTTCATTTTCATTCCAAACAAGAGAAGAATTTTAGATAAACATGAAGTTTTTTTTTTCTTTTCTTTTTTCATGGAGGAAATTAAAAAAAAGTTGCAAAAAAAAAAAGGAATAAAAGAATTTGGTGATGTAATTGGCATTTCTAATAATTATACATTCCTTAAATGGAATATATATATATATATATATATATATATATATATTATATGAAAGTTCAATTATATTGTTTAATCATTATATTGTTAATTTCCTTTTTGTATAATTTTTTGAAAACCTTGGTTTATTCACTAGAAAGTACTCATTTGATAATAAAAAAAATTAAGTGTGACTTGTTTACTATAGTTTTTAATTGTGTTTAGAATTTACAGACTAACAATATGTTTGAACTTTTGTCAATTTTTAATAAATAAGATACGAGTGCTTTATTCATTGAATTTTGCTTGAATGAGTTTGTTGAGCTTTAAATCTAAAGTAATCCAAATTGAAAGAAAACTTCAAAATATATACTAAACAAATTATTCAAATTTATGAATGTTCGTGATCCATGATTTGAATATAAGTTTTAATTTGTAAATTGTGAAGTTAGGTAGAGATCCTAATTTTGCACCAGCTATTTTGGATTTTATAAAGAAAAAAAGTTATTGAAATTTTGAATTTGTATATGATACATGTAACTAGATTAGAGTTTCTCTAAAAGTTAGTATGTACATAAATTATAGCTTCAATAAATTCACAATTTAAATTAAATATTCACAAACTTTTGTACTATATATATTCTTAGATTTTTTTAATTTAAAATTTTACAAATTCAATTTGTAAATCAAATAAATAAGGACTATTTTCAAATATAGAAAAATGAGTCAAACTATTTACAAATATAGAAAAATTTTACAGTCTAATAGATCGCGATAGAGTTTTATCGTTTTCTATCATTCAGGCGATAGAATTTATTTGCTTGAACGATAGAAAGCGATAGAATTTTTTTTTTTTTTTTTTTTTTTTAGCCAAGAGAAAATGGGCAAAAAAAAGTGTTCACACTGAGAGCTAAATTGTAATTTAAGGCACTCAGAAATTTTTGTATATCCTTATAAGGAGAGACAGTGATGTTCTTTTGCCTTAGGGTAGGAAGTCCCATTTAGTGGGTAAGGAAGTGAGAAAAAATATTCTCCTCGACTAAACGAAGACAAAGAATATATTTATCTTCGTTGGTCCTATACTAGTCTAATTTTTTTAGAATATATATGTTACTATGTTGTAATGTTTAAATTTTACGTTTTCTTCTTCATTCACCTTTATATTTGATATGCTTTATGTTTGAACTATTTGAAAGATTATTTTGTAGTATTTAAATTTAAACTTTCAGGAATCATGGTTGAATATTTTAACTATACTTTTTTTTTTTTTTTTTTTTTTTTGTAGTTATCTTAACTTGATATGCATATGGAATATTCAACTATATTTTATGATGACCTTCAAAACTTCTCTTGAAAATGTTAGTACCAAATGTCGGTCATTGTTGTGCCGTGAAAAAATTACTGCCTTGAAAATAAAATTCGGCGCGATCTTAGTGCTAAATCGCCTATGTCAATTACTCTCTAAGGTTAATACAACCTTCCAACTTAGGCGTGCACTCGCCAAAAAAGAAATAGAATTAATAAAAATATGCTTCAAAAAATAGAGATCTAGAGAGAAAATTATATATATATATATATATATATATATCATCTTTCAAAAGTTAAAGAACATTATTTAAAGAAAAATAATTGAAGAATTAAAATAAAAATCATTTTAAAATTAATTGGGATTAATTCTTGAAATTAATTCCTGGAATTAATTTCAAACAGTAGTAAAAAAAAATTCCATTTTTTTTTTTTTGTTACGTTAGTCATTCCAACATAAATGAAAATTTTTGAAAATTAAACATTTGAATAGAGATTTTTCAAAAGTAATTATTCTATTTCATTGAAAATTAAAAAGAAAATGTTATAAAAACTAAGAAGAATTTGTAATTTAAGACTATGGAAATTTTTCTCTCCTTCTTACGAGACAGTGATGTTTTTTTTCCCTCCGGTGTGGGGCGGGAAATCTCTATTTAGCAAACAAAGAAGGGGGAGAAATTTTTACCCGTTCGCTAAACGAAGATACAGAATACATTCTTCATCCTTATTCTCATCCAAGTCTAATTTTGTAAAAATATATATGTTCGAAATATGTAAGACTATATTGTAATATTTAAATTTGTGCCACCGTTGTACAGTCCACCCCAAGTCCCCAACCATCAATTGCCCGTTTTTCCTTTTAAAAAATATTTTTAATATATTTTTTTCTCTGTAATTGAAGAGAATGCACAGAAATGGGTACACTCGATTGTATCCACGTACAACCATTGTTTTAAATATTTCAATTTAATGTTTTTTTGTTTACTAACTTATACTTTTGATATGTTCGAACTTTGAACCATTTGAAATATTTAAATTTAAACTTTTGGGAATGAAGATGGAACAGTTTAACTATATTTTTGGATAATCTAATTATCTTAACTTGATATATATAAATGGAAGATTATTTTGTTATATAATAGGGAAATTTTTATAGATAGAAAAAATGTCAAACTATTTACAGAAAATAGCAAAAAAAAAACTAATAGACATTGATAGACTTCTATCCGCATCTATCAGTGATAGACTTCTATCATTTCTATCACTGATAGACCCTGATAGACTTTTATCCGCGTCTATCACGATCTAAAAATTTTGCTATTTTGGGTAAATAGTTTCTCTTATTTTTCTATTTTTAAAATAAATAAAAATGTCAAACTATTTACAGAAAATAACAAAAATAATATTGATAGATATTGATAGACTTCTATCAACATCTATCAATAATAGACTTCTATCATTTCTATCACTGATAGACCTTGATAGACTTCTATCAGCGTCTATCACAACTATCTAAAAATTTTGCTATTTTCTGTAAATAGTTTCTCTTATTTTTCTATTTTTGAAAATTTTCCCTTTTAAAAACCCTCCTATATAATAAGGTTCAAGAATTTTGTCTATAAAGGAGAATTTTCATCTTTAAAAAAATCGCGGGAATAGAAATTTAAATGGGGGTGAGGATCGAATGATAGGTTTTTCTTCTTTGTTATGTCATATATATATATGGAAATTTTCACAGATAGAAAAAATGTCGACAAATTATTTACAGAAAATAGCAAAAAAAATACTGATAGACATTGATAGACTTCTATCAGCATCTATCAGTGATAGACTACTATTATTTCTATCACCGATAAACCCTGATAGACTACTATTAACATCTATCACAACTATTTAAACTACTTTGTGTAAATAGTTTTCCTTAGTTTTCTATTTTTAAAAATTTTCCATATATATATGACATGACAAAGTCATATTAGATGCAAAATTTAAAACTCATAAATTTAATTTGCACTTTTAAACTTCAATAATTATTATACACAAAATTGAAGGTTTAAGTACCAAGCCTATAATTTGACCTCCACTCTATTTACTATTATTCTTTTTAGTTGTTCTTGAGTAATGTTCAACCCTTTTGCTAGATTACATTATTCTCTTTATTTTAATTTCATTTCAAATTAATTTTAGTGAATACAACCTACCAAAAGGGTATTTCATCTAATCCCACGTGTTTGTATTTTCATTTTTTAGGTTAAATTGCAAGTTTAGTCTCAAAATTTTTAGCTTTGTGCATATTTAGTCCTTGAACTTTAAAAAATGTTTAATAAATTTCTCGAACTTCAATTTTGTATCTAATAAGTTTCCTAACTTCAAAAGTGTCTAATTGGTCGTCCTTAAACTTTCAATTTTTGTGTTCATTAGGTCTCTAAAGTTTCAATTCATTAATTAACATACTCAACATTTTTAAAATTCTCAGATGTACTAGACACAAAATTAAAAGGTTGTGACCCATTAGATAAAACTCTTTTTTTCAATATGACAATGACCTATTAGACACTTTTTAAAATCAAAGTGAGTTTAGCTCAATGGTAATTAACATAAACTTCTTTCCTCGAAGTTAAAGGTTCAATCGACCCCGTAATCATACTCAAAAAAAAAAAAAAAAAAAATTGAAAGTTGAAATACTTTGATTTGGAATACAACCCATTCTTTATCATTCTCACATTGGTATTCTAGAAAGAAACTTGAAAATTTCTCACTTTATAAATCTATCTTTTGAAATTTTTTTATAGATTATTCAATTAAAGTATGATTTTAGATATACTCTCTATTTGGAAAAGACATTCAAAGACTTGTCTTGGTGCTACATATAAAATCAAGTAAAGAACATTCAAAATTCTAACCCCTTTGGAACGCCACAAGTCAAGCTTTTTCAAAAGTCAATATAGATAGAGCCAAACTTTTATGAGTAAAATGATATATAATATCTCACAAACTAAACCAAGTTTTATGAAACCAAAATTACACAAAAACTCCCCAACTTTTTTTCTATATTTCCACTTTTATTTGTTCCATTTTAGTAAAATTTCCATGGCTTTTGTGATTCCTCATCTTTTTCTTTTGCTAATGTCTTTTCTCATCCATGCTCAAAGTAATAGCAGAATAAACACTGGTTGCTTCATTATAGCTGGTGATGTTTCTACTTCTCCATGGCTTTCTCCTTCTAACGATTTCGCGTTCGGATTTCGCGAAGTCGATAACGATCTCTTCCTACTTTCTATTTGGTACAACAAATTACCTGAAAAAACTGTAGTTTGGTTTGCCAAACATGACCAAAATCCTTCCCCAAAAGGCTCAAAAGTTGAACTCACTGCTTCAGATGGTCTATTGCTTCATAACTCCCAAGGTGGAATATCAAAACTAATTAGTCTTGTTTCAGGTACTGTTTCTTTTGCTATGATGAATTATACAGGCAATTTTATGCTTGTAGATTCAAACTCAAAACTCTTATGGGAGAGTTTTAAACAACCAACAAACACCTTGCTTCCTACTCAAAAAATGGAGATAAGTGACTTCCTTTCTTCATACAAACCACATCCTAATTACTCATTGGGGAAGTTTCAGTTTCAATTGTTTAAAGGCAATGCAGTGCTCAACATCAGAAACTTGCCCACCATATACACTTACGAACCGTACGAAACGGTTGCACGAGCCTCTGACGGTTACCAAATTGTTTTTGACAAAGATGGTTTCTTGTATGTGATGCAAAGAGATGGAAACAGAGTGAATATCAGTGAACCAGAAGGAGCTTACCCAATTGATACTCATTATTACAAACTCACACTCAATTTTGATGGTGTCTTAACTGTAAGTTACTATCCAAAGGATCCCACAATTTCAAATGCAAGTTGGAAGGACTTTAAGAAGATGCCAAAGAATATCTGCATGGCTATGACAGGAGAATTGAGCTCTGGAATTTGTGGATACAATAGTATATGCACATTGAATAATGATCAAAGGCCAAGTTGTAAGTGCCCACCTGGTTATTCCTTTATGGATTTGAATGATACCTTCAGCAATTGCAAGCCAAATATCCCACAAATATGTGAAGAAGGTACACAAAATTCTACTAATGATCTCTATACTTTACAAGATCTTCCCAATACTGATTGGCCAATGCTTGATTATGAGTTATACTCTCCTTTTACTGCTCAAGAGTGCAAGAAAGCTTGCTTGCTTGATTGCTTGTGTGTGGTAGCTGTTTATAGAGACAATAATTGTTGGAAGAAGAAGCTACCACTCTCAAATGGGAGGGAAGATAGTAATGAAAGATCTGTTTCTTATCTAAAACTAAGAAGAAATACTGGTTTCACTGAGAAATCTCAAGATGATCTTCCAATACCTAAAGGAAAGAAGAATCAAGAAATAGTAATTGTTGTGATTTCTGTTCTGTTAGGTATCTGTTTGTTTGTCATTCTCATTTTGGCTTGTATGATATGTTGGGGTTTCATCTTCTACAACAAAATGAAGCTTGCAACAGGTAATTTTCTACCAAGTGAAAGAATTGAAAGTAACAATCTATGTATGTTTACATTCAAAGAACTTAGAGAAGCTACAAATGGATTTAAGGAAGAACTAGGAAGAGGATCTTGTGGCATTGTGTACAAAGGGGAGATTAAAACTGGTTTTATTGCTGTAAAGAAATTGGACAAAGTGTTTGAAGACAATGAGAAGGAATTCAGGACAGAAGTGAATGTGATTGGCAAAACACATCACAAGAATCTCGTTCGACTACTCGGATATTGCGACGAGGGTAAAGACCGCATTCTAATTTACGAATTCATGAGCAATGGCACTTTAGCAAACCTCCTTTTTGGTGATAGGAAGCCTAGTTGGAACCTCCGAGCCCAAATAGCCTATGGAATTGCTAGAGGACTCGTGTACTTACACGAAGAATGCGACACGCAAATCATTCATTGCGATATAAAGCCTCAAAACGTACTTCTTGACGAACACTACAATGCCAAGATTTCTGATTTTGGGTTGGCTAAGCTATTGAAAATGGATCAAAGCAAAACAGAAACAGGCATTAGAGGGACAAAAGGTTATGTTGCACCAGATTGGTTCAGGTCAGCTCTAGTGACAGTCAAGGTTGATGTGTATAGTTTTGGAGTGCTATTGTTGGAAATCATATGTTGTAAAAGAAATAGTGATATGGAAGTTTTTGAAAGGAGAAGAGAACTATTAGTTGATTGGGCATTTGATTGTTTCCAACAAGGAAGATTAGATGTTCTAATTGAAGAAGATTTGGAGGCTATGGATGACTTGAAGAGATTGGAAAGGTTTGTAATGGTTGCAATTTGGTGCCTTCAAGAGGATCCTTCTCAAAGACCAACAATGAGAAAGGTAATATGGATGCTCGAAGGAATAGTTCCTGTTTTTATTCCTCCAAGTCCCTGCCCATTTTCCTCCATTTGTTGACAAGTTCCTGTTGTGATTTGGCAAAATATTAGAAGTTCAGTTGTCTCATATTAGAAAAGTTCAAGAAAGTTATGGACTCGAAGCACTATAAAAGGAGTCTATGCCTTTGGTTTCAAATCTTTGCAGCTTGAAACACTTTAAGTTTAGGTGTGCTAACTTTAGTTGAATACCCTTTTGTATTTTGTTGTTTGATAGTGGGATTAAAGGGTGTAAGTGGTACAAAAGCTTTGAGAGAGTGTTCTTATAATTGGGTTAGGAGAAAAAATTATTCTGTTTGATTGTAATAATTTTTTATATAGTGGAATTTTTCTTGTCCGTGGTTTTCTCCAGTTTGGAGTTTTTTCAAGTTTATTCTTGTATTTCCAGTTTTATTGCTTTCTTTTAATTTCTCTGTTATTTTTTTTCTTATTCTATGGTAGTGGTGCGAGGTTATTTTTTCCAACAAGTGGTATCAGAGCTTTAAGTTCGTATTTTCTTAAATTTCTGAGTATGCTTTATGGGTTCAGCATTGTCTGATCTTCCACATCAGAAAAGAATTCTTGAAATAGACGGCACTATTGTTTAGGGTTTAGGGTTCACTATTTGTTAATTTGTTCGGAGTGAAGCAGATGTGTCAAACTTTATGAATCCAATAAAGTTTGAGGTAGAAAAATTTAATGAAAGGATCAACTTTGGTTTGTGGCAAGTGCAAGTCAAAAGATGTGTTAATACAATATGGGTTACACAAGTGTAAGTTAAGCGATGATGGTGGTTCAATCGAGTCAATGAGTGATTTCAGGATAAGTTCACAGAATAATGCATTCAAGCAGAAGATAGGTTATTGGGAATGCGAAGAGTCTACACCAAACTTGGACATTTGTGTTAGAAACTAAGCTAGATACATAATGGATAATACATTCCTAGATACATTTCCAATACATGAATTTCTAATTTCTAGATACATGCAATTCTAGGTACATGTAATTGTTCAAGTACATGAATGGTATGTATTACATGTACTTCATTTATTTTGTGTCTTTTAGGAAACGTCTCTTGAGTATTATATAAAGGGTTCATTTCCCTCATTTATAATCAAGTAAAAATCAATAGAAGCAAACTGAAGTTATCAAGATAACAATATTCTTCTCTTGTGTTCTTTAGTTTTGTAAGAGGACAAGTTTCTTCTTTTCAAAACTTGTGAGATTTAAAGTGAATTTTAGAGTGGGCTTGTCAATGCTTTCAACAATTTGAAAGTATTGGGCACTAAATTGAACATACCTTAAATTTAGGAGTGTTCAAATAACCCAACAGCTCGAACAACCCGAACTACCCAACCCAAAATGTGAGGGTTGGGTGGAGTTAGTTTTGTTTTTGAGTTGGGTTGGGTCGGGTTAAACTTTTTCTATTTTTCTCGGGTTGGGTTGGGTCGCAGGTTAGCTAAAAAGAATTTGGTTTGACCCAACGCAACCCGAAGGTCCCAATCTACATAGATATTAATAAACATTTGGTATTTGTTTAAAGTTTGATTACATTGAATTGATGAATTTGTAAATTTTTAATATTTTTCTTTTAGAATTGTTATGATGTTTGTCTTTGTTTAAAGTTTGTAATATCATAAATATTTGGTATTTAACATTTGAATTTTATTAGATTTTAGTTATTAGTCATATGTGTTGTAGATAAATTTACGTTTTAAATTAAAAAGAAAAAAAGAAATATAACCCGATAGCCTAACCCAACCAAACCCGAATTTTAAGGGTTGGGTTAGAGACTTTATTTTGGTCTTAACCCAACCAACCCGAATTTTTAAGTTAGTCCAAAAGAACACACTCAACCCAACCCATGTACACCTCTACATAAAATACATGGTCTAAAATAATATTTTAACCAATCTTAAATTGATACAATTCTCTTGATATTTTTTTTTATTTTAACAATGTTTACATATATAATCCACTAAACCAAATACTGTCACATAATTGTATTCTTTCAAAGTATGTTCCACCATTTCAAATACCAAAAGCCAAATTGTGATTCAAGACCATGGAAATTTCTCTCCTTAAGACAGTGATGTCTTTTTTTCGTCCCGTGTGGGGTGGGGAATCTTTATTCAGCGAGCAAGAAAAGTGGGAGAAAATTTTATACCCATTGATAATGTAGACAGAATATATTTTTCATCTCGTTCTCATCCAAGTCTAATTTTTAAAAAATACATATAGTTTTTTTTAGAAATTTTTAAAAATAGAAAAATAAATAAAACTATTTATACAAAATAGTAAAATTTTTAGATAATTATTATAGACATGGTCTATCAGTGATAGAAATAATAGAAGTCTATCACTGATAGATGCTAATAGAAGTCTATCAATGTCTATTCGTTTTTCTTGCTATTTTCTGTAAATAGTTTGACATTTTTTCTATCGGTAAAAATTTCTCTTTTTTTCTTTTGAAGAAAAAAATATATATAGTTCATTATTTAAGACTGTTATAATTTTTAAATTTAATGCTTTTTTTTTGTTCAATGAACTATAAATTTTATATGCTTGAACTTCGAAACATTTGAAAGAATATATTATAGTATTTAAATTTAAACTTTTAGGAATCATGGTTGAACATTTTAACTATATTTTTCATAATTATTTTAATTTAATATGCCTAAGGAATTTGATGTTCAGGAATTTTATCTCTAAATGACAGTTTCTATTGGAAGTAAACATTTAAATAGAGATTTTTCAAAAGAACTTATTCTATTTTATTGATATTTAAAAGGAAAACAAAACAAACAAACAAGAACTAAACAGATAATAATTCCTGACGACAAACTAAAGCAAACTCGATGCTTACGGAAATTTTTCGCATAGACCCCACCCCTATCTCTATGAAATTTTGGAGAAGGAAAATTAAATCGAAGGCACAAATGGAGTCAAAGAAGCCTTAAACCATCTCCATCCCACCCATGACGAGAAAAATACATTTTTGGCCCCTGAAGTTTAGAGTCGGTGTCTATTTATTCCAGAAGTTTTAAAAAAGAATTATATACACTCGCATTTGCCAACTCGGGTGGGTCCCATCAATGCCAACATTCCCAAACTTGCTTAAAAGTCTTGGAAAGAAACCATTTAATCAAACAACCTTGTGGAAAATCAAATTCCACAAAAACACCAACTTTTTTCTTTTGGTTTGGTTACTCTCTATCTTCCCCAGTTCTATGTCTGCTAACTAAAACTAACATTTCCATGGCTTATATGATTCCTTTTCTTTTTCTCTTGCTGCCTTTAATAATCTATGCTCAAAGTGATAGCATGCTAAAAATTGGCCACTTTCTCATAGCTGGTGATCCTTCTACTTCTCCATGGCGTTCTCCTTCTGATCATTTTGCATTTGGATTTCAAGAAGTTGAAGATAATCTCTTCTTGCTTTCTATTTGGTACAACAAACTAGATGAAAAATCCATAGTTTGGTATGCTATACATTATCAAAATCCAACCCCAAGAGGTTCAAAGATTGAACTAACTGCTTCAAATGGCTTATTGCTTCAAAGCTCCCAAGGTAGAGAACAATGGAAATCAGGCCCCATTTCAGGTGTGGTAGCATTTGGTGAGATTCATGACACTGGCAATCTGGTGCTTCTACATTCAAATTCTAATTCCTTATGGGAGAGTTTCAAACAACCTGCAAACATTTTACTTCCTACTCAAAAAATCGAGGTAAATGGCTTACTTTCGTCACGCAAATCACAAAATAGTTACTCATTGGGAAAGTTCCAACTTCGGTTGTCTGAAGGTAATCTTGTGTTCAATATCAGAAGTTTGCCCACCATGTATACTTATGAACCTTACCATGTTATACAAGCCTTTGAAGGTTACCAAATTGTGTTCGACAAAGACGGTTTCTTGTATATAATGCAAAGAAATGGAAAGAGAGTAAATATTAGTGAACCAGAAAGAGCTTACCCAGCTAACGCTCATTATTACCAAGTCACTCTCAATTTTGATGGTGTGATCACAGTAAGTCACCATATAAAGAATCCCTCAGCTTTTAATGCAACATGGATGGACTTTAAGAAGATACCAAATAATATATGTGTTGCTATGAATGGAAACTTGAGCTCTGGAGTTTGTGGATACAATAGCATCTGCACATTAAACAATGATCAAAGGCCAAGTTGTAAGTGCCCACCTGGTTATTCATTAATTGATCCGAACGATAAGTACAGCGACTGCAAGCCAAATATCCTGCAAAGATGTGAAGAAGGTGAGAAAAATTTAGCCAATGATCTATATAGTCTACAAGTTCTTCCAAATACTGATTGGCCAACACAAGATTATGAGATATTCAGGCCTTTTACAATTGAAGAGTGCAAGAATGCTTGCTTGCTTGATTGCTTCTGTGTAGTAGCTGTATATAGAAATGATAGTTGTTGGAAGAAGAAGCTACCACTCTCTAATGGGCGGGAAGATAGCAGTGAAAAATCTGTTTCATATTTAAAACTAAGAAATATTGGTTCCATTGGGGAAGACTTTGATCTTCCAATACCTGAAGGAAAGAAGAAACAGAACACAATAATCCTTGTGCTTTCTACATTGCTTGGTAGCTCTGTATTGATCATTCTCGTATTGGTTAGTTTGATATCTTGAGGTTTCATCTTCCACCACAAAAAGGAACATGCAGGTGATTTCCTACCAAGAGGAAGTTTTGGAAGTAGTATGCAGAAGTTTACATTCAAAGAACTTAGTGAAGCTACAAACGAGTTCGAAGAAGAACTAGGAAGAGGATCTTGTGGCATTGTTTACAAAGGGGTAACTGAAGTTGGTCCTATTGCTGTTAAGAAATTCAACATGTCTGAAGATGGTGAGAAAGAATTCAAAACCGAAGTGAATGTGGTCGGCCAAACACATCACAAAAACATTGTTCGACTATTCGGATATTGTGACGACAGTAAAAACTGCATTTTGATTTACGAGTTTATGAGCAATGGAAACCTAGCAAGATTTCTTTTGGGTGATATGAAGCTCAAAATAACCTATGGAATTGCAAGAGGACTCTTGTACTTACATGAAGAACGCAGCACACAGATCATCCATTGCGATATAAAGCCTCAAAATGTACTTCTTGATGATAATTACAATGCCAAAATTTCTGATTTTGGATTGGCAAAGCTATTGAAAATGGATCAAAGGAGAAATAGAATTGAAACTAATATCAAAGAAACGACAGGGTATATTGCTCCAGATTGGTTCAAGTCAACCCCAGTGACTACCAAGGTTGATGTGTATAGTTTTGGTGTGCTGCTGCTAGAAATCATATGTTGCAGAAGGAATGGAGATATGGAAGTTTCTGAAGAAGGAAGAGAAATATTGGTGGATTGGGCCTATGACAGCTTACAAGAAGGAAAATTAAGTGTTCTAGTTGAAGGAGATTTGGAGGCACTTGATGACATGGGGAGGTTGGAAAGGTTTGTGATGGTTGCAATTTGGTGTATTCAAGAGGACCCATCTCAAAGACCTACAATGAAACAGGTATTACTGATGCTTGAAGGCCTAGTTCCTGTTGCTACTCCTCCAAGTCCCTGCCCATTCAACTCCATCTGCTGATAAGTTTCTTCTGTGCAATTTGTACAACTTTCTTAGTTCATGGTAAATCAGTATGCTTACAGAATAAGTAGTAGGATTGGTGGGAGTTAGATGTGATTCCTGGAAGATCTTTGAACTATTTTAATCTATAGTGTTTCTTTGGTTAACTATAAGTGTTTCGAAAGTAATCTATAAGAAAGCATTTAGCGCTTGTTTAAATTGACTTAAATACTTGGAAAGTCATCCCTTATCAGTATTTTTTCCATAGAATTAGTGATTCGCCTAAAAATATTACTCTCATAAGTCATCCAAATGAAAGTAATCACTGTAGATATTAACAATCCAATAAATATGTGTGTTTAGACAACCCTTAAGTCTGCCTCCTAAGAGTTTTCATTTACAATGAAGAGAAAATGACGAACGCTCCATTTGGTAGCCATTTAGTTTTTTATCTTTCGTTTTTGAAAATTAAGCCTATAAATACTTTTTCCACCTCTAATTTTTTGCTTCGATATCTACTTTTTACTCATATTTTTAAAAACCAAATCAATTTTTGAAAACTAAAAAAAATAGTTTTTAAAAATTTGTTTTTGTTTTTGAAATTTGGCTAAGGATGACGATTCCTAGACTTCAAAAATCAGACTTTTCTTCCAACAACTTCTACCGACAGTCAACCCCACAATAAAATCACTTTTGGAAGGACAACTGGTTGACCTCTGGACCTTATACCCTTGTTTATATTATTTATCCTCTCTTAAAAATCATTTTATTGCTCCAATCCTCAATCAGGCTGACTTGTGGTCTAGGTTTCTGTTGTCATTTAATTCATTGAGAAACTTTAAATTCACTATCTTGTGGAGTTGTGATTTGGCCCTTTTTTGTTTTTTTTGGATAAGAAACAATTTCATTCATAAATGAAATATCCAAAGTGTATGACAAAAATCTAAGAAAGATGAATCACATAGTGACACCATCAAAAGATGAAAATTACATAAGAAACCATAGGGGAGGAGGGCAACAAAATGGAATGTAAAACATAAAGATGTAAAATGGATTGAAGATGCAAGAAGCCTACATAAAAAAGGAAAATCTAAACAAAATATCAATACAAGGAACATATTTAGCCCGATTTCTTTAAGGAGTTCGATTTCATATTTGTTAGCACTCAGAGTTATAGGTGGTGCTGAAGGAGTTTATCCTCCATCCACTCTTTCGCGATTTGTTGTAGGTTGGGTGTGTTCTACACTTCTATTTCTTGGAGGCTTGTAGGCGAGAGAAAACAACAAAATCTTAAATATCGTTTTTTAAAAGAAAATATGACCTTTCATTAGTTTGAATTGGAATGCTTTTATCTTCTCGATTTAATTTTGTTCTATCTTATATTTGTAAGTTTTATATTCATAATCTTAGAGTTCGTGATAGCTCTAATGAGAATGTTGGTCCCTTATTAGATTCTCTATTTCTCTCTGGGATTCTGTTGACGGGAGCATTTTCCTATACTTTGCCATTCGACTCTTGTTTTGTACTCCTTTTTCGGGTTTTACCTTTGTGTAAACCCTTGTATTCTATCTTTTTTCTCTATGAAAATCAAGTTTTTCCATCAGAAAATAAAATTACCAAAACTTGTCATCCTAATCCAACCTTGTTTAATTTCAAGGTTTTCAAGATACACCAATGCATCAAAATATATCCCATGGCTATCACAAAATGCCAGAAATAAATCTCCTACAAGAATCTCCAGAGTCAATCTTCTGTGAGATAAACAAATAGTCTTTCCAACCTCTTGATAATTGAAACTAACAAGATGAAAAGAAGTGGAGCAAAACACGAAATATAAGAAAGAATAAACCTGTCGAAGTAAATTAAGAGAGTCTGCAATTTATTTGAAGTTTTGCAATCGATTGAACAATGCCCTACTAATTAATAAGCAAATAAATTTTTGCCTGGGAGAAGAAAAAAGGTGATAGATTAGAACTAGAAGGAATGAAACCTGTCGAGGTAAATTAAAAGAAAAAAAAAACATGTTTGACTTTGATCAGATAGTTTGAAAAAGTTGAAATTCTTGTTGTACTTGAAAACATTGAGCCAAAAAATAAGATAAAATGAAATAAAATAAAAAATCTGTAATTTTCAAAAGAACAAATTCGGAAAAAGAAGTCATCGTTAAAATATTTTAATGATCCTTAAATCTTTTCAAGGAATTCTGTTCTAAACAATAAAAAAAAATCAGCTTTT
Source organism: Lagenaria siceraria (assembly GCA_002890555.2). Classification (NCBI taxonomy): domain Eukaryota; kingdom Viridiplantae; phylum Streptophyta; class Magnoliopsida; order Cucurbitales; family Cucurbitaceae; genus Lagenaria; species Lagenaria siceraria. The sequence continues at coordinate 5,142,082 of CM016492.1, read as the reverse complement.
TCACTCAATTTGCGAACAAAGCCTAGGCGTGTCCATATACCCAAAAATAAATAAATAAATCAATTGGTTCTTCTCTTTGTCAAGACTATATATATATATATGGACATTATAGTGCAAAAAAGCATGTATATGAACGTGGAAGTGGGAATGAGAACTGTCTAAATTTCAGGTCATGCCATAAAGAAAAGTAATAGCTGAACATTATTGTTCGAGAACATAACACAGACTTGACAATATTATATACAGAGCAAAGATTCTATCAATAAATCATTTTCCTTTTTTTGTGTAAAGTAGAGCAAGCTATCAACTCAAGAAGAACAAGAAAGCATACAAACACCCGGCCGATAAGCCCACGCTGGGGGCAACCGTGCATATTTCTCCATTCCTGGCTGCTCATCGAATGGCCGTTCCATTATCTTCAGCAGCCGACGAACCTCTCCAAAATCACCCTGTTCAGCTGCATCTATGGCAGTCTGGCAAAGGTAGTTCCTCAGAATATATTTAGGATTTACTGCATCCATAGAGGCCTTCCGCTCCTCATCTGAAATGCCACTTCCAGCCAGCTGCATAAGCAATAGAATAATGAATAAGATAAAGGAAAAACTAATTTATTTGCATGTTCAAAGCATGCCAACAACGTTCCTTAAATGAAGACTCTATTTTATGAAAATTCAACTACCAACAGAAAAAGCATCTAGTAGCATTATAGAGTTCTTTAAAATTTGAATTAAGTCCAATAACAAAGTTTGCAAGCTACAGCCAAGAAAGCCAAGACCACCCCAGCAGAAGATATGTACAGTAGGCAATGGTCAAAGAAAATTAAATCCCAAATATTTATTCTAAGAAAAAAAAAAAAAAAGAGACAAGATTCAACAATGAATGGAAATAAAAGCCCACTGAAAACGTGGAAACCCCATCCAATCAGTGGTTGAATGACCAAATGTGTTGATACACTCAAGGAAATATTGTAATAATCCATAGGAAAGAGATTAGAAAAGAGGCTCTGTCCCCCCCCCCCCCCCCCCCCCCTCTTCTCTTACATATAAGAAACAAAGCTTTCCTTAAGAAACCAAGGTTAGAAAAGAGGCTCTGTTGTTTGTTTGTAAAGTGGAAGCCCTGCCTTTTAACTACCTTGGATTGCCTCTAGGTGACAATCCCGAGAAGGTGTTGTCTTGGGATCCGGTTGTTGATAAAATCAAGAACAAGCTTGCTAAGTGGAGAGGTTTTCCCCTCTCAAAAGGAGGCAATATGCTTTTGGTGAATTCATGTTCTTTCAAATCCCTTCCAAAGTTAGTTTGTCCATAGATAAATTTTTAAGGCACTTTCTTTGGGAACGGGCAAACATGGATGGTGGCAGCCATTTAGTTGTTGGAAGGTCACGGTGCCTTTATGTGATGGTGGGCTGGGGATTGGAGATCTGAGAAGAAGAGATACAGCCTTACTCTCTAAATGGCTGTGGAGATATACTCAGAAGGATTCTGCCCTCCTGGAAATCGGTTATTAGAAGCAAATGTGGGCAACGACCTTACTTGAACAGAATCTATTCTATAGGTTGTAGTGTTGTACAAGTGTATCCTTGAGTTCTAAGAAGCAAATGTGGGCAATCAAATGGTAATTGGTTTCCTAATGAGATGAGAAAGATCCAAGTTCAGCCACTGGAGTTACATTAGCAAAACTTGCAATTTCTTTCAAAGAATTACCAGTTATATGTTGGGAACAGGGGATAAGAATCATTTTTTGAAAGATCATTGAGCCACAAACAGACCATCTAGTCAGGAGTTTCCCTCAATTTACGCTATTGTTAACTCTAAAATAAAAGCCTTTCGGTGAGAATTGTTGGTTTTCCAAAGGGGATGCGTGGAATCTGAATTTTAGAATAGGGCTTCTTGATAGAGAGATGGAAGAATGGGATAGCCTTATTTCAATCTCAGAAGTCAAAAGACCTTCTGAAGAGGATGATCAAGTTTGTTGTATTCTCTTTTCATCAATAGATTTTGTCTCGTTTCTCATCAAAAATATATATATGTTGGAAATTTTCATGATAGAAAAAATGTCAAACTATTTACAGAAAATACCAAAAAAAAACACTGATAAACATTGATAGACTTCTATCAACATCTATCAATGATACACTTCTATCATTTTTATCACTGATAGATCCTGATAGACTTTTATCAGCGTCTATCACAACTATCTAAAAATTTTGTTATTTTGTGTAAATAGTTTCCCTATTTTTCTATTTTTAAAAATTCCCCTATATATATTGTAATAATCCGACTCCAAAGAACCATCAGGTATTTCATATCACTATACCTCCTCCATGTAGGTCTTTACCCAGCTAACCCAAGCTTCCTTACGCTCTTTGCCAATATCTAACAGAACTGCCTTCAGAGGGACCAACAGCTCCTCCTCTGGGGTGCTGGGATCAGCTTTGATATTGGAAAGTGATCTAAAAAAATTTGTATAATCAACCTTGTCAACAGCCATGTTGTTGAGAAGCTTGCCGATTAACTGTTTGTTGTACTTTGGCAGACCAATTTTCTTGGTCATAATGGCTTGATAGTCATCCATAAATTTGTCTCCGTATCTGTAAGAAGAGAGGGGAAATGTCATAATATGAGTGCAACGGAGTAACAATTCTAGAAAAGACAAAACTTCGATAAAGTAAAACTACCTTTCCATGGCATAGTTTGCTTCTTTGTCATTTATTAATTCAGCAGCTGAAAGAGTTGAGGCAAACTGGGCTATATTCCATAAGCCTATATCTGGCTGATTTGCAAAACAGTATCTTCTGCCCGGAAGATCAGTTGTATTAGGCGTAAAACTAGGATCAAAAGCATCCAAAAATCCGAAGGGACCATAATCGATGGTTAGACCCAAGATGCTCATATTGTCAGTGTTGAGTACACCATGTGTGAACCCAACTCCCTGCCAACTTGCTATTAAGGAAGCAGTTCGCTCAGCAACCTCTACAGTCCACGCTGATACCATCATCCATGTAAAGGCAATGAAAACAGAAGCAAATGTGTAACCCTTTTTGTTAAGAAACAGAAAGTTGAATACAACTAAAAGGAGAACTGCATCAACCATGCAATAAAATGGAGAATTTTGTATCCAGTTGTACATTCTTTCACTTCTCCCAATAAAAGCTTGGTTTCTTACCAAAAAAATATAAATTAATAAAAATAAAAATAGTTCCCATGCGCTCGGCTCTACAAAAGTTCACAGACAAGCCATGAAGTAAGCTTTGAACCAGGATTCATCACATAGGTCATGCAATCCTAGGTTTGCTAACAAATTCCCAGTTGCTGCGAAATGCCGTAAAGGAATAAAATTTAAACATGAATCTAGACCAATGTCTTGACTCTTGAGAGAGTTATGATTGAAAGTGTTGCTTAATAATAGGCACGAAACAGTGTCCCAATAAGATTTGTAACTTGTAAGTGTAACCAAGGAAGGAAACAAAGGTTATTTTGGTCAAACTCAAAACTGTTCATTTAACTTATGAAAGACCCGTTCTCATTTTCCATTCTAAATCCTTACGGGAGTTTGCACCTTTGAACAAACTTGTAACTTTTCAATCATCAATAAAAACTAAAAGTTCGTTTCTTATTTTTTTTCAAACAAAAAATAAAAAGTAAAAAATTTAAAAAAACAAAAAAAAAAAGGCAATATGAAGGATACAGTGTGTAAAACGAGCCTAAAGGCACAAAGCACAAGCCCATGATGCATCAATTACGCTATCTTGCTTGTATAAGTAGAGTAGTTAAAGTATTTGAAAGAGGCAAACTACACATGTTTTGCCAAACTTGAGGCAGCTTCTTTAATGCAGTTCAAGAGAAAGATACATGCGGAACATCATAAATTCAGGAAGCACGAGGCAAATTCTTCATCTTCATAAATTTCAAATAAAAATACCATCCTAAGATTTTCACCCATGCCTCTGACAAATTGAAGCCTTGATTATATTTGAGTAACATTTTGATCTTAAGATGACAAAAGCAATCTTTAGTAAAAGGCGGAAGAATAGTTTGCTCAATAGATAAACAATACAATAGCACAAAAGAACGTGCAAATTCAGACAATGAAGGATCATAAACTATATAGCCTTAGCACTGCCTCACATTATGTTTCTCTTTTAGGGGTGTTGGTTTTTACAGTTCTTTGGAGGATTAAAATCCCTAAGAAGGTGAGGTTCTTTACTTGGCAGGTTCTCCACGGCCGCGCTAACACGATGGATAGGCTCGTAAGGCAGTTGCCCTAGCAGGTGGGGCCTTTTTGTTGCATTCTTTATCAGAAGGTAGAGGAAGACCTTAACCATATTCTCTGGCGCTGTGAGTATGCGAGTCGTGTTTGGGACTCTTTGACGTTTGGTTTGACGACTGTGCAGCACAAAGATGTCAGTGATCTAATCAAGGACGCCTTTTGGAGGGAAAGGCAGCTTTTTATGGAGTGCAACGGTGGTTGCGATCTTGTGGGCTTTGTGGGGCGAGCGGAATAGAAGAGTGTTTAAAGGGGTGAATAGGGATCCTTCTGATCTATGGTCCATTGTTCGTTTTTATGTTTCTCTTTGGACTTCGTATTCGAAGGATTTTTGTAATTATCCTATAGGCATTATTGTGCACAGTTGGAGCACCTTCTTGTAGAGGGTGCTCCCCCTTTTTTTGTGGACTTGATTTTTTGTATGCCCTTGTATTCTTTCATTTTTTCTCAATGGAAGTCCTTGTTTTCATCTAAAATAAAATAAAATAAAATAAAAAAGAACTAGTAAATGATAACCTAGCTTTGCTAAGGATGGAATGACCTAACACCGTAGGAAGCATGGACATTTGTCGAACCTGGATACATCCAGACATGCTCTAGCCACGTGTCTAACATGCTAAAAACGTGTTTTTAATTAAATATTCTTTTATAATTTCAGACAACTGGAACATGGCTCTGGAAAAGAATTAATCTAAACATTAGAAAGGAAAAGAATTAACCTACCCCTTACAGCTCACTGCAACTCAAGAAAAGGAAAATTGGAGAATTAGTTTATTTTTTCTTCCACGTACCAATTAATTAAGTTTCACATAAAATAGCAATGTACACCGGCCTACACACGGTTAAGTTCAAGTAGCCTTTTCACTACCTGTACTTCTTGTCACAAACTACTTTTTACTACAACATCACACAATTTTTTAACAGAAATGATTACCTGCATACTTGTTTGAAGTGAGATCAACGACTGAACTATCTGTATTGCCTGTGCTGAAAGATAAACTCTGACTGCTGCTCATATTCTCTAGGTGCGGAAAATGGTGACGGATGACGTAGTCTGCTAAAGCCCGAACAATTTTGTAGTCATCTTTCCCTCTAGAGGCATGAATTTGGTATGATCCAAAACGCAGAAAGGATTGAGCCACTCTGCATACAATTGCACCAGGCTCTTCTTTTGCATTCCCACTATAAATTGAAACGATCGGAACTTATTATTGCATTGTCATAACCAACATGAATTTATGTCTCTTAGTATTTTACAGTTATTTACATGTTCAAAACTATAAGTACCTACATATAAGTATTTGACAAAATCAGGATTTCAATTTTTTTAGAAAAACAAAATATATACATCCCTGACCTAAAATTAATTAAAACAAAAAATTTAGTTAAAGAAATTTATTTGTGTTAACAAGGGTTTTGCAGATAAAGAAAAAAAAACCATATTATGAGATTAAGAATTCTTGAACTTATGGGAAAACCCTATTCAAATGCACAAGAAGATATAAGATCATCGTATAACTACAAAATTTCTATAACTTCCATCTTGAACAGATTTTTTTGTTTACGTACTCATAAAACATATCTCGGGTAACAAATGTTCCTGTGGTCAGAAGACAAAGTGCACGAGTTGTTGGTATTCCAAGACTGTGCATTGCTTCACTACAAAGGAACTCCCTGATGCTACTTCGTAACACAGCTAAGCCATCTGCAAACCGACTGTATGGAGTCTTCCCAGCACCTTTTAGCTGCAACTCCCACCTTTCAGATTGTGAATTAAGTATCTCCCCAAGGGTTATTGCTCGGCCATCACCCAACTGTCCAGCCCACATGCCAAACTGATGGCCCCCATAACATTGAGCATAAGGCGACCTATAATACACAATATCAGCAGTCGGGATAATGAAAATCACAACGCTGGTGCTGTCAACCAATTAGTATTTCACACTTACACTCCAACTAATGGAGATGCGCCAGAGAACAAGAGGGGGAAATCTGGCCTTTCAAATCTGCAATGACAAAAGCAAACCCTTCAGCTCTTGCAAGAAGAAAACAACTCTAAGGGAGAGAACATACACAGACATCTAATTGACTACAGTAGATTAAGACTGAAATACAAAGAGAAAAGTATCATTAGAACACTCATATGATGACCAATCATACGCGTCTACATTATCTTCTTTTTAAAAAATGAAAAATTGACACGCTTTCATTGATAAGTGAAAAGTTACAAGGTGAAGAATTCCTATAGGCCATGTGTTAGTCACGCAAATAAATCCTTCACAAGAATGCTTACAAAAATCCAATTGCTAGACATGCAGCCACTAAAATAGTTATCTATAGGGCTCTCAAGGAGACCTTTGGCTTTAAGTGTTAAAAACTTGTCTGCATTTGGGCACTTGAAGCGTAAGAAGGAGACAATGTAGTGGATGAAGGCGTTACTCGGAAGATGACTTGGAGATGGAAGGGAGCTTGTTCTCACATATGAGGTTGGAGAGGGAGAAGGATGGTCTCAGAGTGGAGCTTGAATCCTTGATTTGAAGTGATGATATTAGCTGGCGCCAAAAGACTACAATGAAGTGGACCGAGGAAGGGTATGCCAATACCTCTTTCTTACAAGCCAGTGCAAGGGGGAGGAGTAAAAACCTTATTAATTTTTTGGATGAGGAAAATGGTGAAATGGTGAAGGAGGAAAGCGAGATTCAAAAGGTCCTTTCCTTCTTCTCAATGAATCTCCAGGCCTTTTGTGGAAAGGTTGGATTGGAGGCCTATCTCTATTAGCGAAGGAGGTCCTGAAGGCCCCGTTCTCCTTGGAAGAGATCCAGAAGGTCGTTTTTGGTTTTGATAAGAATAAATCGCCAAGGTCAGATGATTTCACTATGGCATTTTATTATCAAGATAATCGAGAGGATGTGAAGTGGAAGACATATGGCAAGTCTTTAGTGAGTTTCACAACAGAGGGATTGTAGGCGTTGCTATGAGTGAGACTTTTTTTTTTAAAGGAAACAAAATTTTTCATTGATATAATGAAAAGAGACTAATGTTCACAATACAAGGATACTTGAAAATCAAAAGATCATGTAAAAATTGCTATAAGCTAGAAGATAAACATCTTAAAATAGAAGATTAACAAGAAAAAATTGCTAGGGTTTGTCTGATTCCCAAAAAAAAAAAAAAAAAAAAAGCTATCGAAGTTGAAAACCTTAGGCCTAAGTGCTCCCTAGTACTATTTTGAATGCCTAAGGGTATCGTGATTGAAGCCATTGAAGGTTTTCAAGTGAGAAAAAAGAAAGGGGCGATTCTAGAGGTGGATTTCGAGAAAGTTTATGATCACGTGGGTTGAGACTTGCTAGATAAAGGTTTGCGCATAAAAGGTTTTGGGTTTAAGTGTAGAGCTTGGAGTCGGAATTGTCTTTAGTCCACTAACTTCTCCATATTGGTCAATGGCAATCAAGGGGAAGATTTTGCGACAAAAGGTCTTAGGCAAGGTGATTCTAGTTCGCCCTTTCTGTGTAATCAGGTGGTGGACGTCGACGTTCTCAACAAGTCAATGTATGATGGTGTGGTGAAGGGCCTTCTGGTGGGTTCTAATGGAGTTCAATTGTCCCATCTTCAATTTGTTGATGACACTCTTTTTTTCTTCTGAAAAGGAGAACTCCTTTAGAAACCTTAATGACTTTTGTCTTTCTGTGAAGCTATATTAGGTCTAAAATTTAATAGCAAGAAAAGCACCATTTTGGAGTGAACTGTGAGTCTGCTAAGTTAAGTTATTGGGCACCTTTGGTGAGGTGTGACGTCTTTTTTTTTTTTAAATGGAAACGAAACTTTTCATTGATATAATGAAAAGAGCAATAGCTCAATTACAAAGAAACAAAATAGCAAAACAAGACAACTAAAAACTGTGGATCAGGAGGTGCACCCAGACATCTCAACCAAGTTGACATCCCCGTAGCACCCTCATCATTTCCTATTCGAAATACAAGAAATCAGAGATTACAAACATGCTAAATTGCTTCATTACAAAGTAAAAATAAAAGCATTCCAATTAAGACAAATATCCTTAATAGAATACTCTTTAAAAACTTGAACTACGAACTCCAATAAGAAGCTAGGAGGTGGGCTGACCCCACCTATCTGGCCAATCTTTAGATTGATCATGAAAAACTCTTTGGTGAGGTGTGAAGTTAACTCGCTTCCTGATGCTTATCTTGGCCTTCCTTTAAGTGATAACCCAAATTTGTGCATTTTTGGAACCCGGTGATGGAGAAAATTCAGAAAAAGGCTATCATCATTAAAAAAAAGGCTTTCTTCCCTAAGAGGGAAGATTAACTTTGATTTAGTCGGTGTTGAGTGGAATCCTGTTATACTTCCCTTCCCTTTTTAGGGTGCACATCTCGATTAGTAAGAAAATTGAAAGGCAATGAGGAATTTTTTTTTGGGAAAGGGTTGATAAAGGGGAGGGGCCCACTTAGTTAATTGGGAGGTTGTTTTGAAGCCATTGGAGAGTGGGGCCTAGGCATCAAGAATCTACAGTTACGTAATAAGGCTCTCTTGGCAAAATAGTTGTGGTGTTTCTACTTGGTACCTCATTCTTTGTAGCAGAAGATTATTGTGAGTAAGTATGGATCTCACCTATTGAATAGGTCTCAGGCTATAAAGCACCGACACTCCTAAAATGGCCAAGTGTTGGTGTCAGACATGTGTTAGACCCCGACATGTGTCCATTATTTTGTTATTAATTTTCTTATTTTCGACACAGCAAGACACCTCATGGACATGCCTAAGACATGAGAGCTGCAAATTATTGAGAGGAAAAGAAGAAGAAGAAGAAGAAGAAGAAGAAGGAGGAGGAGGAGGATTAAAACCCATTCTGGGCATTTTGAGCCCAGCCCAGACCAAGTTTTTTAAATCTTTAAACTTGTTTTACCACACACTGACTTACACACTTGCTGAACCCATGCCTGCCCACCCACTCACAATTCTTCCTCCTCCATCAGATGCCAACAACTTGAAGATCCTCAACCCTCCACTGCCGGCAACTTTGGTTTCTTTCCCTTCCATGTCTGTTTTTTCTCCTTTTCTTTTTTTTTTTTTTTCTTATTTCTATTTTGTCTTTCTTTTTTCCATTTTTGTTATGTTTTTCTTCTGTGTTTGTCTTCTTTTTTCTCCATTTCTGTTTTTTCTCCATTTCCGTTAAATCTTTCTCCTTTTTTTCCGATTTTTTTGTCTCACAATAGTTACATTTTCATAATATGTTCATATGCACAACATATATTTATTTTTGTAAAAATAATAATAATAATAATAAATAATGTGTCCACAACGTGTTATGTCCTACTTTTTTGGAAATTGGTGTGTCGCCATATCGGTGTCCTATCGTATTCCTATCACGTGTCAGTGTTTGTGCTTCTTAAGTCTCAGGTAGTAGGTTTAACGATTATTGTAAAAGCCCCTAATCTGCTATTGCCTCGGGTGTTCTTATGTTCTCTCAGTTTGTCAAATGCTTCAGCAGCCCATCGAATACTTATTTTTGGGAGGATTTATGGGTGAAAAGAAACGCATGTGTGCTTTGTCCTTTATCTTTATCATTTATCTGATAAGATGCTACATTCAATAGCTCATGTTTTGCCTTCCTCCAATAGCTTTTCCTCTCTTTCCCTAGGCTTTCATCGTCCCCCTACCAACTACGGGTGAGGTGGTTATTGGTTAGTCACCTCTCCATAATTTCTTATCAGTTTACTTGTCTAGGAGAAGGGGTTTAGATCTTGGATTCCAAAGCCCTCCAAAAGCTTTTCCAATAGCTCTTTCTTTCTGTTTCTTTGCACCCCATCTCCTCCTCCGAGAGCCTCGCATTCTCCTCTCTTTGGAAGGTTAAAATATCTAAGAAAGTGAAACTCTTAGCTTGGCAAGTTTTGCATGGGAGAGTGAATACTCAAGATCATATCTAGAGGCTTTCCACCATGGTGTTATGGCTTCGATGGTGTGTTTAGTTTTCTTCGTCGGAGACAAGAAGAGAATTTGGACTAGTTGCTTTGAGATTGTGATTTTATTAGCTCTCTATGGAATTGGTACTTTAAAACTTTTGGGGCTGCATCGGCTCGTAATAACGGGTGTTCTTTAATGTTTGAGGAGGTGCTCTTGAACCCTCTTTTCCGTGACAAAGGAATGGCTCCTCTTTGGCCGTTTCTATTTTTTTTTTTTTTGGCTACGTTGAGGGGTATTTAGCTTGAGAGGAACTCTAGAATTTTTTGTGGGGTGGAGAGGACGGGAGAGGATTTTTGGAATTTCAATAGGTTTAGTTCCTCTTCATGGGCATCTATTAATAGAACTTTTTGTAATTATCAGCTTGACCTTATTCTTTCAGATTGGGACCCCTTTTGTAATTGGGTATGAGGTGTTTGCCTTTTTTTGGGGCTTGTTTCTGTATGTCCTTACATATCTTTCATCATTCACAATGAATACTTGGGCTCTTATCCCAAAAAAAATGTAATCCACAACCCAAAATGAAAAATACAATTTTGACCTTTTTGAGACATTTCCCTTCCTTATCTCCTTGGATGGCTCCTTCCCTAAGGCCTTCCCAACATTCGTTTTGTGGAACAAGGGATTTGATCAAAGAAAACAAAATTGGAGAATTTAAATTCCAAATACAAACATCCATCCATCCCCAATTTGAGTGTTTTCCAACTCTCTTTTTTGTGTATGCGTGTGCGTGTGCGTGCATAGGGGGGTCATAAACTTGAGAAATGTATGCACCAAAAAGAGCTCATACAAGAAAGGGAATGAGCCATCTCCAAGAAGCCAATCTAATATAGAAAGGAATTCACATCGATATTAGTCACTGACAAAGCTCTAATTGCAATAATCATTGGACAAAGAAAACCAAGTTAAGGCAAACCCACAAATTAGGTCCCAGAAATCCTCAAAGTTTTCATCCTTTCCGTTGAAGACTCTTTGATTTGTTTCATGCCACAACCTTCACGCCATAACAACCACCAAAACCAAAGGACTCATGCTTTTCCTTTAAAAGGAGACCCACACAGAAGATGTAGAATGGCATCTTCAACTTTTATATTTTTATAAGAAACTGGACTTTCAGAAGAAAAGGGAAACAAGGGCATACATAAAGGCCCCAACAAGAGAGGGGAAAGAAAGCCTGTCAAAAGAACAAAGGGCAAGAGGAAACCCAAAAGAACTTCAAAAAAGGGACTCCACGAGTCAAAGCAAGATCGTAGTTACAAAAGAGCCTATTAAATAGACACCCAAGACAAGGCATTGAACCTAATGCCCCTCACATATTTCCTCACTCGATATCTCAATTCCCAAAAAATTCTGTTATTCCTCTCAATCCATATACCCCAAACAATAGCAAAATAAAAACTAGTCTACCACATAAATTTTCCTTTCTCAAAAAATTGCAAAGTCAAAAGCACTTCTTCAATCATCAAGAAGCAATCTCTCGTCCATGCCAATGTAAGCCAAAAGAACTCAACCACCTAGTCGATTATGCAAAATAGCAATTCCACAAAATGTGATGAAGGTCCTCTTCATGACGTCTACAAACGGTGCACCATTGCAAATGCAAAACAAATAAAGAACAGCATTAAATTTGATCCATAGTGTTAACTCTACCATGTAAAACCCTGTACTTGCCATACAAAAAATTTAACCTTCTTTGAAATTTTACTTTTCCAGATTGCAACAAGAGCGAAGGTAACCTAGGCTGAAGAGTGGACAAACAAAATGTGTAAAAAGGTTCGAGAAGAGAAGCCTCCTAAAGGATCAACAGACCAGAATCTCGAATTCTTCCTCCTTGAAAACACATGTTAAACTTGCAAAAGAGAAAGAAGAGCCAGCCGATCAATCACCTCTTGAACAAAAGGGGGGCGATTGAAGCCCAAGGAGAACGAGGAAGAAGGATCTGATGGAGAAGATAGAATCAAATCCACCAAATGCAACTTCATTTCAATATAAACGGAAACGCTCACAGGGGGTTTATCACCAATCTAACAAACTTCCCAAAAAGTAGACTGTCAAGCCTTCTCCCACAAAGCATATGATATATTGAGAAAATAAGGGGAACCAGAAGCGATATCTTTTTAGAGGTTTTCCATAGGACCCTTGGTAGGACCACCAACCATTGCTTGTCACCCACTTAAAAGGGTGTGGGCCATATCTAAGAATGGCATCTTTATAAATAGCAAAGAAACGCCAACTCATACAGAAACGCTCAAGAACTTAAACCACATGGTTGTTGCAAAGGGGCATTGAAAGAAAAGATGTTGACAGAACACACATGCTAAAAGATAGTCTCATCTGAGTGTTCCTCGGATTGTATCACACCTATTCAGTTGGCAAAATTTTAATCTTCTTTCCATCACCTCATTTGACTGGAGAATAATTTAAAATACGAACCTTCACCATGGCAATGTTCCACGAAGGGTTCCTACAGCCTCCACCTTGGCAATGTTGGATTTTTATACAAACAACTTTCATTGAGAAAAAATGAAAGAACACAAGGACATACAAAAAACCAAGCCCACAAAAAGCAGAACCCCCCTATAGAAAGGGGCTCTAACTATACAAAATAGTGCCTATAGAATAATTACAAAATGTCTTCAAATCGAAGCCCAAAGAGAAACGTGAAAACGAACAAAAGACCAAACCTCACTACGATTCATCTCCACCCCTCTAAACATCCTACCATTCCGCTCCTCCACAGAACCCACAAGATTGTGCACACCCAGCAAGCCATAAAAAGCGAACCTTCTCCCAAAGAGGTAGATGAAAGAGGAACTCCCTGATCTTGTCGCTAGTATTCTTTGCAAGAAACCAAACGTCTGGAAGAAAAAATCCCAAAGAGATCTTGTAAAATCACAACGCCAAAGAATATGGTGCAAATCTTCCTCCATCTTTTGATTGACCACAACCTTGGGGGAGTAATGCTTAGGAAAGGCGGGAATTGGTAAAAACTTATTCTTAGCAAGAAGAGTTTCAATATTTAATGGAACGGAATTAGAAACAAGGGAAAAAAATGTTTTCCCTTTTTTTGCTTGTGACTAATGGGCTTCCACACTTGAATCGTTCATCCTAGCCGGAAAAACTGGTAACGGCTCATTATTTTTTGGAGAGAGATTTTCGAATAAATGCTCATAATCCAAAACGTCCGATCTTCCAATTTTAAATTGAATGGTTGTAGATGTTGAATCATTTTTTCCTTTTTTCCGAGAGTAATGAAAGGGAGAGCCGAAAAACAGCTAGCTGAAGTTTAACAATTTTATCATTAAAGCAGGCATTGCAGTCTTTTGATTCAATCAAAACAAACTTTGAATTTTTATTAGGCAAATCAACTTATTGGTGTTCCACTGTCTCTTTCCTCATTAAATTTGATTCTACGGCCTCTTTCCTCATAAATGTTGTCTCAATTTCATCTTGAACCTTGTTCACACCATCATCTTCAACCTTCGGTCCACGCTCTAGTTTTGCAGAATGAATGCTCTGTTTTTTAAACATCTCATTCTATTTGCACAAATCCATCAAAGAAGCATCTACCTTGATTTCTGTCTCTTCCGACTGGATTGACTTCAACAAGTGAGCATCATCTTCTAGAAATGATTCAAAAGGGTTCCTTGAGAACCTTTGAAAATTGTGAAAAGGGTCAAAGTAATGAGATTCTGTAATCTGGGGAAGAAGATCTATTCCTTCATCTTGCATAACTTGTTCTAATCGAAACAAATCAATGGGGTTTGCAAAATCATTCACAAATAACTCTCCTTGAGTAACTTTTGGCAAGTCAATTGCCTCAATATCTTCAAAATTTAAAAAAATACTACCTCGAACCGCATCTTTGATCTCAACAGTCGAAGGCATGAAACCACACAAATTCTCCTTAAAAGAAAAGTTAAGGTATAATGGATTTTTTTGCTTGAGAAACTGAGCTTTCATAGAGAAAAAAAATAATAATAGTAATAATAAGAGTGTACAAAAAAAGGAGTCCTGTTAGGATTGTGGAGACAAAATTCACATTAAACTAAAACCCCAAAGTTGCGCGTGTCATCAAATTTTGGAGGAAACTATTTGATAATTGGGCCCATTGAATTTTAGGCCCACTTGGGCTAAGATCACTGTTGTAGCACACATATATATGAATTTTATTGGCTGAAGCTTAGTGTGCCGAAAGCTACATAAAATTGAGTGACTTTTTCTTTCGTACAATGGAGTTTTTCTTCTTACTTCCAACGTGCGACAATGAGTAGATTTGAAGAAAAGTAGAGTGAGTGTTTTACAGTTTTGGGTGTTTCTTTTCATTGTTAATTCCAAGATATCGGGTTGTGGTCTTGAGAATTAAATAGTTCGTGTTGGACTATTTGAGGGAGATTTGTAGTGCAAGTTTAAGGGGTCTTTTGTAATCTTCATCATAGTTGAACCTGTCGTTGCATAAGACTTGATGTAGTCCTGAGTTAGGGGCGTACTAGTATAGTTTCGATGTCGTTCTCTTTTTCCCTTCTCTTTATTATTTGTTCTTTTATGACTGATTACTTATTTGGCTCTAACCTGTCGAGTGGGAGTATGAGATATAATTTCGTTTATTCCACAGTTATCTATATCTCATATTAATTCCCAACAAGTCCAAGAACTCTACTCCAACAAAATCAACCAAGATTATAATTAACAAAAAGAAAAAAAGAACCGGGACTAATCCCCACAAAGAAGCATTAAACCTCACCACCTTTGAAACCTCATCACACAACCCCTCAACCTCATGGAAAATCATAAAATCATATTATTTCTTTGATTCTCTCTAACCAAAACCCCACCACACGACAAAATAACTAATGTTCCACAAGGCTTTTCTCGAAAAAGCAAACTCAAAAACATTCCTCAATGATAGTGTAACCACCAAACACAACCTAAAGGAGCCCATCCTCCGAAACCAAAGAGTATGCACAAACTAACAACTCCACAACAAGTGAGGAAAATCCTCCCCCTAACACTTACCAAAATGCACCATTGCAAGTACAACACAAAGAAAGAGTGTCCTTGAACACAGTCCACAACGCTGACTCTCCCATGTAAAACTTACCACCAAAAAAAAAAAAAAAAGAGGTTGCCTTCCTAGGGATTTTAACATTCAAAAGAGACCTACCTTCATGCCTTCTTATCAAAAGTATTATTCTCGTAAACGTAGGGCTTCATTTTTATCAAATGATACCGATTTTAATCCTGATTTAATTGAAGTTTGTTGCACTCTTGCCCATGTTCCAGCAATAATTAGGAAACAGCCCAAGATTTCTTACTCCAACCATGTTGTTACTAGAACGATTATTCCAGTTCCAAATAGAAAATTCAATTTAACGAGGGAAGTTTCATCCACTACAAGTCCAAAAAGTCAAGTGTTATAGGAAGATTTTGAAGATGACTCTTCGGCAAGTGTTAATAGTGAACAACCGGAAATTTTGGTTCCAAATTCGGCCTCAAAACAAGAAGATATTATTTTCGGGAAAGAGGTTGAAGATCTCTTTCAAACTCCCACCTTCAAACAGTCACCACAGATGCTTTCTTGTAAGTTCTCCTTAATTAAGTCTCATGAAATCCCTTCAAAGTTTTCCTCCTTAATTGAAGCTTGCAGTTTGAAGTAAGGATGATTCATCACAATTCACTTTAATTTTTCTAAAATTGGATTCTCAGTTCTTTTTTCTATATCCAGAAGAGTTATGTGGTTGTTCTTCTAAAGCTGCTGGTTTTGATTAAATTGGTTTGAAGTGTTTGTTTATGTGGTTGGAGTTTGATTCATGTCCCAGCTAATATGGTGCTTTTTTTCTTCAAAGCTTATTTGGCGTCATTCTTCTCTTTTATCTGTTGGTCGCTAGAGTATTTCTTATCTTTGGGAGCGTTTGCTTATCTTGGGCTTGGGATTCCACGTCATGGGATTTTATTTGTTCAACATCAAAGTTGTATTTTTGGCTCCTTAGTAACGGTTCCTTGTTCTATCAAGCTCAAAGTTCGGGGTTCTTCCCTTGTCAACACTTGGTTTGTTGCAGCAGCTGTTTTCTTCTTCTTTGGGTTTGATTTTTCGTCAATTATGCTCAGTGAGCTCTTCGTTATTCTCAAGTTCAACCTTTGCAAGATATTCCGGTGGAAGCTTTTCTTCTATTTGTTTCGAGCTTGTTCGAGTTTTAAGTCTTCTAGAATATGGGTTTCTTTTGAGTTATGCGTTTAATTGGATTGTTTTACTTTTTCTCCAGAGTTTTAGTCTTTATGATGTAATTTGGTTCTAGCCTTGTATTGGCATGTTTGAAGTTTTAACTTTGTTTCCTCTCATGTACTTTCAGCATTAGACTTTTTCATTATATCAATTAATAGTCTTGTTTCCGTTTAAAAAAAAAAAAACAAAACAAAACATTCAAAAGAGAAAAGAAAGCAAAGGCAGTTTAGACTTTACAGCGTGGAAGGGACAAACAACATGCAGAAAAAAAAATACAAAAGAAGCCCCCGAAGAGTCAAAGAGTCCAAAAACCTAAATTCCCTTCTCCCTTGGTAGACGTGTTGATCACAAAGAAGAGAAAGAAGGCCCACCATCTTTGATGCCTCTCTATCATAAATAGAGCATAGTAAATCGAAAGACAACAAAGAGGTAGGTATAATGGAATTATGTTGTAAAGGTGGCTCTGTGGAATCTATAGAAAGAAAGAAACATGAGGAATTGTGAAGGTCCTTCTAAGGAATGGATGGGGGTCCAGGTCCAGGTCCAGGTTTCTAATCATGCAAATATAATTGTTCTCCGTCAACTTCTTTAGATAAGGAGTTTGAACTATACTCCTTTTGATAGGTGTTTCAAAATTAAGATAGTTTTATAAATTCTTTCAAGTTGCATGAGTCATTTGTATTTTGAGAATTTGTAAGTTTCTTGTGAGAAATGGGTATAGCAATTTTGCATCAAAAGAACAAATACCTTCAAAAGGTTCTGTGTCAATATATATAAATATATTCAAACTTTATTCAAAACTACAATAATGATAAAATTTAAATTTAAATTATAAATTAAAAAATTAAAAAAAAAATAAAAAAAAAAAAAAAAAAAAAAAAACTTTAAAAAAACTTTACACTATTATCTCTAAGTGTCTAGTAGAGTGTATAGTGCATTTTGATCAGACGATGATATTTAAGATGCTACTCAAATTAAATGTCCATGTTTCATAACTTATATTACATAGTGCAAATACTTCGTCTCAATTATCAGAAAGCAAAAGAAATAAGAAAACTCACTCTTGAGGATCCAAATCTAGCAAATCGGCAACTGATTCTGACCAAGCAACAAGCTGAGGATTTTCTACTTCAACTGAAGGCAATACATTTGAATAACATGCATGTAATACCTAAGATTCATAGCGTAGATAAACTAATCAGTCATATTAGTAGAATAACCCATTAAACAAAATCTCCAGTCATCCAAGTTGTCGGTGCATAACCCACGGGAAACCAGAAGAGGTACTTGGAGATGAAAATGAAGGGGTAGCACAACCCTTTTTTCCAAACTTAAGAAAAAAATAGCATGGAAGTTAAACGCAACCAATTAACTACGTCAAGAATGGATCTCATGTTTACAATGAGATAATAATTAATCTTATCATCAAAAATTAATTAATTAGACCTAAAAAACCGTAAGAGTTCTCTTCTCAAACAAAAAAAAAAGGCAAGAAATAATAACTTATAACAAACAAAGGTAAGCTTACAGCTCAGAACGACCCAAACAATAAAACTAGTCCTGGAGACCATGTAAAATGTAGAGCTTTCTCTTATGAATGAAAATGGAAACATGGGAACACAAACAATGAATTTATCTTTTTTTTATCATCTGATACACCAAATAGAGGGTACATCAAATTCAAAATCCTTTGTATCACCGAGAAGTAACCGAAACTCGCAGTAAGGTAAAACCAATAAACTATAGCGTATAAAAGAGCTCCTACTCGAGCTTTCAATTGATTACAAACATTATTCCCCACAGCCTACATTTCCTGGAAATACAAGTAACATTCATAATTCCAAATTCCAAACAACTGTTCACATTAGTAAAAAATCAGAGCTCAAAACAAAGGAATAGTACCTCTCGTGGAATGATATCGGTACGGGGATCGCCAGGCAGCTCTCTGACAAATGAATTGTCCCAGTTCAGATCTTCGAGCTTCTTTTTGGCCTCGTGCTTGACGCTACTACCTCCATCGCCACGATCGTCACTGTTCAAGCTCTGATTCTTCAAACCCTCCGCCACGGAGTCGACCGACGCCGAAACCTCCGGTGAAGCAGAGTCCATGGAAACTCTCCGGCGGCCGTGGAGAGAGTGGCCGGCGAGTGGTGAAGGTGGAGAGACGAGAGAGGCAGGAGGGCGGCGGCGAATGAGGAGAGTTGAATGGCGGCGAACTAAGCCGAGGCGG
This sequence comes from Lagenaria siceraria, assembly GCA_002890555.2. NCBI lineage: Eukaryota > Viridiplantae > Streptophyta > Magnoliopsida > Cucurbitales > Cucurbitaceae > Lagenaria > Lagenaria siceraria. The sequence continues at coordinate 5,123,387 of CM016492.1, read as the reverse complement.
TGGCCATGGCAGAGGGGAGAAATGTGGGGAAGCAGCGAGAGCTTGGGGAAGAGATGTGAAACCAATGACATTCTGTTTTTTTTTTTAACTTCTTTTTTTCTCTTCTTTTTCTTTTCTTTTCTTTTTTATTTTTAAGTTTTTCTAACTTTGAATTTTGAAGGCATCCTTATTATTAGAAAAACAATAAAATCCTCCTTTTTCCAAATAAACTAATTATATGTTAGAAACACTGCTAACGCATTTGTTTAAGGTAATTAAATTGAATTAAATTAGTAATTATTATCTGTGTAGTTAAATTATTTGTGTTTAAGATACATAGTTGAGTTTAAATGTCTGTATTTGGGGGTGTTGAGTTAGAAAGACTATGTTTTTTGTACGCTGAGTTGAGTTGAGTTGGAGTATATGGTGCAATTTTTTTAAATAAAATTAATTTTGTCTTGAATTTTTTATATTTTTATTTTTGCTATTTTTTTAAATTTCTGACAATACATATATTTTCCAAAAAATTTCAATACTAAAAAATGTTTAACTTTTTTTTTATTCTTAAGACATAACAAATCGTACAAAGTAAACATATAATTAACAAAAATTTTGAATTCAAGTTTTGAACGTTCAATTACATAACATATTTTTTTCTCATTCATAAGCACCAAACATATACAAACAAATAAAAAGTTTTAACAACCCATACGAGCGAGTGAAAAGCAAAAATGAGGAAAAGAAACTCGAGGATATGACCGAGAAATAAGAGAGAATAACACATGAGTAAGAGAGAGACATCAGAGTAAATGAGGGAGTTGGAGGGGAGCAAATGAAATACGTGAGTTTGAGAGAGAGTAAGGGGATGCATATATTATAAAATAATGGAAAAAAAATTAAAATTACATATATTATTAAAAATAAAAAGTAAAATATTCGGGGGGGGCGTCATCCCGTCTTTGCCCCATCCTTGATCAGGCACCAATTTTGTGTCCCCAGATTGACCCCATCCCTGATCCAACTGAGGATTCTTCGCCCCAGTCGGGGCAGGGACCCGACTCTGTAAGGATTTTTGCCAACCCTACAACCAACTCAACCGAGCATATACTAAAAGGGAAAAAAAACCAGATTGTCGAAAGTGTTTTTATATTTTAATTTAAATTAATAGTTTATAGTGTTTAATAGTGTCTTTTATAGTAATTTGACATTGAGAAATTGTTTGAAGATGATTAGGTCATCTTTATAGACATACTTGTGACAAACGTTCAAAAAATTGGTCATTCTTAGCAATCCCAACACAGTCTAGGAAAAGGTATTATTTGGGTATACTTGGTAGGAAGAACTAACTTAATCATCTTAATGAACATAATTTTTTTGTACGCATGAAATCGACCAATTGTTTGCTATGTTTATACTTTTTTTTTTTTTGTAAACATGGAAATAGACCATTAATGGCAACCTTCTTTTTTTGTGTTTGTTCAACTCAAACGTTCTACAACTATTAAAGTATAGGGTTGTTGATTATATAAATACTAGTATTTTGTGTACATTAAGTGCAATAGTTACCTGTAGAAAATTGTAAAATATATTTTTATTTATTGATTTCACATCTCAAGTGAGTGTTAACAAATTGAGAAAGCATGTGTGCAGTTGAATGGTGAATAAAAAAGTTTAAGAAAAAAAAACTAAAAAAATGAATACATTTTCAAGTTATAAAAAACTTCACCGGATACGAATAACTCAATCTAGCTCAACTATGTACCTCAAACATAGACAATTATTACCAACTCAACTTAACTTTGCAACCTAAATACAAACAATTATTACCAACTCACTCAACTCTTCACCTCAAATACTGACAATTATTATCAACATAGACAATTACCACCCACAAACAATTATTATCAACTCAATTCAACCCAACTATGTGCACCAAATGCACCCTAAGTTTGGGATTCCTCCTCCTCATCCTACTTCGGGGGGAGGGGGGACTAAATTTGCCTACTACAACTATCATGACTCTATTTAATATAGTAGGGTTGTTTGAAAATTTTCAAATTTTCAAATGCCACGTCTTATAGGCATATGTTAATGAGTGGATATCTACTTGACAACTTACTATTTACATTAAGATTTGTAAGAAATGTCAACTAAAATATAATTCAAATAGTTAACTATCCTATCACAATGACAACACCGAAAAATTTTCATTTCAATAATTACTTCCATTGAACTTGCTGAGACAATAACCCTCTACGAAAACTTCACAAACAGCTCGATGTGAGAATTCAGAAAAATTTTCATTTCAATAATTACTTCCATTGAACTTGCTGAGACAATAATCCTCTACGAAAACTTCACAAACAGCTCGATGTGAGAATTCACCTTTCTCTTGATAAAAATATATTCACATATTCTTTGACACATTTTGTGGAAAATATCACTATGCAAATGAGCTTCCCTCATTTGTTGATTCCATTCATGAACTTTATCATACAAGTGCAATTCATAATTTTCTCTTTGCCAACCGAAAGTATAACTCAACAAACAAACTTCATGCTCAACCACACAAAGTGGCAAAATATATAGCTTGAAGATCAGACACCATGCCCATGGGTACCCTCTCCACTTCGTTCTAATTCCTTTTTTTTTCTTCATAAATGTTAAAAAAAAAATGGTTAAAACAATAGGATCTTTAGAGGTATGAGTTTGAACTCTCAACAACACAATAAAAAAAATAACATTTAAGTCCTCGAATTTTGAAGGATATGTGAGTTTAGTACCTGCATTTTCAAAATGTATTTTTTTAGTTTCCGAGTTTCTAAGAATAAGTTTAAAAGGTATTTGAAGTTTTTATTTTTATTTTTTAAAAATAATTATTGAAAAATTTTCACAGGTAGATAAAATGTTAAACTATTTATAGAAAATAGCAAAAAAAAACATTGATAGACATAGATAGACTTCTATCGGCATCTATCAGTTATAGACTTCTATCATTTCTATCATTGATAGACCCTGATAGACTTCTACTAGTGTCTATGAAAAAATTGTACACAAGAGGGCCCAAGTGATTTTTGGCGCAATATTTAAAAACGCTCAAAATTTGGCCTTTTGCTTGCGTCAGCCGTGCCTGAAAATACCGAACTGTCCTCGAAACTGACCACGATACCACGCTTTCTCGTTTCTTCATCTCGTTCTAAACTCGGACTCTCGTTTCTTCCTCTCGCTCGTTTTCAATTTAGCCCTTCCTCCTCCTTTCGTACAATTTAACCATTCCTCCTCCTTCCTTCTTCCTTTGTCCTTTTGCAACTTTTTTCCTTTTTTCTTTTTACTTCGTTTTTATCGTTTTTTTACGTTTTTCTTTTTTTTTTTTTTTTTTTTTTTTTTTTTTTTTTTTTTTTTTTTTTTTTTTTTTTTTTTTTTTCTTTTTGCATTTTTTCTTCCATGCTTTTACTCCCACTGTCGAGATCTACTTTTTTAGAATTTTCAATTTCTAGCGATTTCTTCTATTTATGTTGCTTTCTTCTTCTCATGGAATCAAAGACCCAAGAGCGAGAGGAAGAAGCGAGAATGAGAATTCGAATGAAGGAAAAAAAACTCGAAGAAAAAACTACAAAATTGATGAGGAAGAAACTAGAGGAAGAAGAGAGAGGAATAAGAGAGAGAAAGAAGCGAGAGGAAGAATTCAAACGAAAGAAAAAAATCAAGGAAAAAAATTTACATTTGTGTCTGATAAGGAACGAGAAGAAGAAGCGAGATGAAGAAGCGAGAGGAAGAAACGAGAAATCGTTTGAGCGCTAGACCCTCGCGACGATTTGAGGATAAAATGGTACTTTCACACTCGGCTGACGTAAGCAGAAGGTCATTTTTTGAGCAAATTTAAATCTTGGGCCAAATTTCATGGGCCCCTAGAAAGGGACCATCCGTACAAAATCCTCTAGTGTCTATCACAACTATTTAAAAAATTTGCTATTTTGTGTAAATAATTTCTCTTATTTTTCTATTTTTAAAAATTCTCTATAATTATATGACATTTTAAATTATAAAAATGATCTCTTCTCTTTCTTTCTATTTTCCCTCATCCTCCCTCCACCTTCATTCCCTCTTATTATTCCTCTCTACTTCTCTCTTCATCTTTCTTGATCTTTGATTCAAACCTTCATATTTATGTAAATTGTAGTTGGGTCAATATATGACAAGTTCATGTCATTAAGATATGCTCATGTTGGCAAATATATACTTCATTCATTTACATGTATAAAAATATAGGATTTGAATTTTTTTATGCAAATGATATATATCTTAACCAGCTAATCTAGACAAATTAATTTTTCAATGACCATAATTAATTAATTATTGTTTACTTATAATCTATTCTTTTTTTTGGTTTAAATGTCTTTGAAGTTTGAAATTCATTTCAATTTGGTAATTGAAATTTTAAAATTAATCATTTTGATATTTATTTATTATCCTACAAATTATTTAACATGTAAATGATATGACTATCAACACAAGCATAACTTAATGAATAAAGAAACCTATTATCTTTCTTAGATATTATTTAGTTTAACAACATTTGGGGATGGAGAATCAAACCTTCGACCTTTTGATCAAGAATATATGTCTTTAACTAGTCGAACTATGCTCAAATTGATATCCTTCTTGAGTTTTTTTTCTTCTTTCCAAACAATCTTTCTTGAAGTTGAAGATTCAATTTTCACCTCACATCGTTATACTAAAGAAACATGGGTGACATTACTTCAAATATGTATATTGACATACAAATAGACACGAGTAGATATTGAAACTACAAAAGTTGTTTAACATGGATTTCTTTTAAGGAAAAAACAACTACGATTCTACAAAAGGAAAATTACACAAGGAACTTCATAATTTGTGTTTCTTGTCCATTAAACTATGTTAGTAGGGTTAATAATTAAGTTTATAATAACATTTTTAAAGAATTACAAATATAACAATCTATCAGTAATAGACTTATAGCTGCTAATAAGGATAGACAGACCAGACAGTATAGTCTATCACTAATAGCAAAATGTAAATTTTGTAAATTCTTTTGCATTGTCGAATTAGTGATTATTATATTTGCCCTAAAAAAAGAACTAGGTGGATAAAAAAACTTATGGTAACATGGAGAACCAAAGATAGAAAATTTCTTTTGTTACCAATAAAACATTTTTTGTGCCTAAAGTCCAAATCGTATGAAAGCCATGGCGGATTTGAAAGAAATTATTAAGGGGAAAACAAAATGGACAGATGGAGACAATAATCGATTTCAAGTCCGCGTTCCCTCCCAACCCAGAACGGCTTCTCTCGTCTCGTTCATCTCTCACACCTTCAATCCCTCTCACAAAGAAAAAAAACCCTCAATTCCCAATCTTAGATTCGTCATATTCTTTTTTTTTTTTTTTGCCTATAATTCTTTCAATTACTGTCGACTGAACTTTTCAGAGCGGATCGAGTCTTGATTCTCACTCGATCCGCGTTTGCTCTGCAAATTTAGCTTCTTGGACTTCCATGGGTGGCGCTTGAGCTTGAAGTTGAGGCCTTATTCTGCAAAGTTACTTGTTGGGTTTGTTTGTTTTTGTTGTTGGCTTTTGGCCGGCTGTGTTACCGTTGAATCCTGAGGAATTTTACCGCGTTTTAAGAGTTGGGTTTGTCGTGAAGTTGCTTTCCTTTCGTGGGTTCAAGTGGGTTAGCGTTGATTTGGGTGGGAGGAACTTCCATGGAGTATGAACCGTCGGATAGCAGTGGTGAGTAAATTGGGAAATTTGGTTTTGAACTTTTGAAGGGTTTTCTAGGGTTCAATAGCAAATAGTGTGCCCTATGAATTATGCTTTACTATTGATAATGGCTAGGTTTTTTTCGTTGTTTCAAGTATTTCATCCACTTCCTGTAATTTTAGCTGATAAGTTCATTTAGAAACGAATTTCGTAATGGAAGTGAGTAGCCTTCTGTTGCTTTTTCTTATGCTTTTTTTGTTGTTTGCTTTACCTCCGTTAGCTGTTCTTAGACACATTAGGGTGCGAAGGATAATCATTTGGTTTTTGAGAATTAAGCTTATAAGTACTATTTTGCTTATGAGTTTCTTTATTTTCTTATCCTACAAATGTTTTCAAAATTCAAGTCACGTTTTGGAAACTTATAAAATTATTTTTTAAGTGCTTGTTCTTGTTTTGGGAATTTGGATAAGAATCTAGATTTTCTTTAAGATAGGGGAGAATCAGAGTAATCAAATTAGGAAGACAGAGTACAATTTTCAAAAACTAGAAACGAAATTGTTATCAAACTGAGTCTTAGTCATTGCAGGTTAAGTTAATTTCTTTCTGTCCATTAGGCCTCTTTCCCTTGGAAAACTATAGCAGCTTTTTTTTATTTTCAGCAATCTGGTAGAGTGGATAGTGCCTTCTTGCCGTGATATGTCGCAGTGAGGAAAATTTTACTAAACAGAGTCTTGTGGCAACTCTTTTTAAAAAGGAATGGAAGAAATCTTTTGTGTTATCCATTCTATTGTGTCAATATAATATTTCCTGTTGGCTATATCAACTTCCCCTTCTCTCTTTTAATTCAGCTCATTGCTTCAAGTTATGTCTTCTGTATTCACTAGCAAGGAACTATTTTAGTGTTATAATGGGTAATGAATTGACATTTATATTCAGTTTCAATTCAGTTGCTTTGTGCTGAGTAAAGCAACTACCTGTAAAACGGTATGGAAGGTGCTTTACGAACTTGCTTGGACGATTTTGTTTGTTTAATATATTATTTCCTAGCATGGCAGCTTTTATCTGGAGATTTCTTCTTCTAGTTTAACAACTTTATGATGTAAAACAACTGCAGGAACAGATGATGACCTTCCTCCTCCTCATCAAAGTAGATTTCAAAGAGGTGGGCTTCCTGCTGGGAATGGGAGATCTGCACCGGTAAATTCTTCTACATTACCTAGGATGCTCGGTGATATGGAAATGCAGATCCACCACATTGAGCAGGAAGCATATAGTTCAGTCCTGCGTGCTTTTAAAGCTCAATCTGATGCAATTACATGGGTATCTTTTTCTCTAATTGTTTGTTCTTTGAATTCATAAAAAAAAAGAAAAAACTATACCCAGCTTTCTGGTTCCTCACAATCCTAACTTTTATCAGGAGAAGGAAAGTTTAATAACAGAATTAAGAAAGGAGTTGAGAGTATCAGATGAAGAACACAGAAAACTTCTATCTAGGGTAAATGCTGATGATGTCATCAAAAGGATAAGGTTTGATTATTCATGATCTTTTATTTTGGATATGGTATAGCTTGTCTTGTACTGCTACTTACCACAGTTGGTATGGATCATGCTATTTCGTTATTCATTGTTATGATTAATGTTCTTAGGGAATGGAGAACAGCAAATGGGCTCCAACCTGGAAAGCTCAATTCTGATCAACCCATGGCCGATCCAGTACCTAGCCCCACTGCCTCAGCATCACGGAAGAAACAGAAAACATCCCAAGCCTCCTTGTCCCAAGGCGTGCCTCCTCCTGCAGTACCCCTTGGTACACAACCATCTTCGTCAGCCTTAAGACGTGGTCCGCCCCCTGGAGCTAGGACTACAAAGACAAAATCAGTAAGTTCTATAAATTGTACCTGTTGAAGAATTTAGAGTAATTTTTCTCTGTGTAATTTTTATCATCCTCTGTTATCTAGTCAATGCATTGCATTAATTGCAGCACTTGTTGTGAAGTCCATGCATACAGGTCCTACCGGAAGTGGCCAAGTGAACAATCGAGGTTCTTTAGGGGCCTTTGCTTCAAATGAAAATGCTGAAGGAGCAACCAATGAACCCTTAATTGGACGGAAAGTTTGGACTAGGTGGCCTGAAGATAACAGCTTCTATGAGGCTGTTATAACTGACTATAACCATGCCGAGGTTTGTTCTATTATTGATTTGAGTTTACTCCAAGTGTTTGTTCTCCTTGATCTCATAGATGTTTATTTGGGACAGGGCCGTCATGCTTTGGTCTATGATATCAATACAGCACATGAGACATGGGAATGGGTCAACCTTAAAGAGGTACTCCCCCCTACCTCAAAATGAATAAATAAATTAAAGGGCTTGCTAGATTTTCCTCTTGTTTGTTCTCAAGAATGTTACTTTTATCAAAAGGATTGCTCTTCACTTATTCAAGCTGACAAATGAGAAGTATTTTGGATTTTGTTTAGTTTATTTTTGAGATCCGCTGTATATTTCATCAACTTGGACCTAGGTTAGAGTTAAACGTAATTGATGGCATGATCTATATGATATTTATAATCATATTGCAATATTCCATGTGCTAGATCAAGCCGAGCATGTACTTCGATAGTTTCATTATAGAATGGGATCTGTTTGGTTTGTTCTTGTAACAATTATTCACTGGTGAAGGTGAGGTAACAGCTATATTATGCATTCTTGTAATGTATGCTGGTGCGTAATTTTAAGCTTTTAGGTTAAACTTGCAACTGGATGATGATGGAAGCAGCAGTAATTTTAGATTTTTACGTCTCTGTAGCAGTCATGATTTAGAGTGGAATACCATCTTTTATATTTAACTGTCTTCCAACCTTCTAATTAGTATAATTGGCAATTGCTGGTTTACTGCTTATGATCTATATAGCTGTTCAAGAATTTGTACAGCTTCTGCTCAAATTGAACCACTAACAGTCATTGCTAGTGATTATAAACCAGATGACCTGTGGTGTATCTGAAAATTTTGCTTCATCTTTCACTTAGAGATCAGGACTGTTAGTTGGATGATGAAATGTCTAGTCGTAAAATCAGTGGTCATATTTCTATTTGAAATCCTTATCTGAAGTGGAATATTGTCACTTATGAATTATTTATTACATCTTTTCTGTTAGATATCTCCTGAAGATATTAGGTGGGAACGGGAGGGTCCTGTAGTATCACGCAGTGGTGCTCGCCCCGGGCATGGGAGGGGCAATAAGAAGTCCATGACACGAGGCGGTGCAGTTGCTGCTGGTGGAAGGGGTAGAGGAACCACAAAGGGTCAATCAAGGAGAGACTTACCTGTATCCCAAAATGGATCTCGGAAGCAGGCTACGGGTGATATCGAAATACTTCACACAGACACGCTTATTAAGGAGGTGTGCAGGATCAATTATGATTTCATACCATCAATGAAATTGTTTGTTATTCCAACCATTTAAAAAAATTTTGCTAGTTTTTTTGGTTAATTCAATTGGTGACCTGTGTTTCTTTGTTGGAGTTCAAACAGGTGGAAAAAGTATTTGGTGCTAATCATCCGGATCCCATGGAGATTGAAAAGGCCAAGAAAGTACTGAAAGTATGAGTTGTTCGATCTCGACCTAACATCGCTTTAGTGTTTATTTGTGCAATTTAAATCTGAATCTATACAAATGCAGGATCACGAGCAATCCCTTGTTGATGCAATTGCAAGGCTCGAAGATGCATCTGATGGTGAAAGCGGTAATAACTAATTAAACATGCTTACTGGGGTACAGTACATAATTTAAATGATATTGCATTGGTTCTGTATATGTACATTGTGTCTGAAAACCTTCGTTTTCTTTTACTATGCTTTCTTTTTACCAATGTCATTGGTCCCCCAATTTTGTAAAAATTGCCCTCTTCAATCATTAGACTTATATTCTTCGGAGTACCGATAAATGGATCCAAAAGTTTCTGGTATTTATTATCAATGTATTTGTAATAGCCTTTTGTCGTAAACATTAGCAAGGTTGAACGAGTAAAAGAAAAAAAAAAAAAAAAAACTCATCTAATTATTGAACCTGCATATTTGAATTATGAATGGCACCATTTCATCACCCCAATCTCAACTATGTTTTTCTTTCTCTAATTTAAAATAACAAGAAAAGTTAAATTGGGTTTCTTGGTTGTGAGAAAACCATGTTTCTTCCTCGTTTTATCATTTCTTTTTTGGGATTCAAGCAGATGGGAGAGAACCATATTCTCAAGGACAATCGATGGTTCGTGTATGATGTAAAGTGGCCGAAGCTCGAAAATGCTTATACCCACAGGCTTGCCAATAATCAATGGCAATGGCAATGAATTGATTTTGTTGAATGGAACACGCAGCAACACGCTCGCTCTGTTGTGGCGTTTTCAAATTTTTATGACCAACTGTGCAGTTACTGGTGCCTTGCCTTGGCTTTTGTTTATTGATGGTTAAGAGTTGTTTTATTTTAATCTTTAGCTTTAACTTCAGTAGAAATGATCTTTCTGTAAAACTTTATTCTATAGTCAATAGAATCTCATGTAGATTAGTCACTCAGCTGCCTCTCATATATGCTGTGTTAATACATATCCAACACTATGGCAGATGTTTGGTTTTGCTTTTCACTATGATAATACAAAATTTGTTGAGCCAACACCTCTAAATTTCCTACACAACACACAAGAAGTTAATATTACAAACCCTAATGCACAATGGTAATAAGAGTTATTTCCACACAAATATTCTGAGCAAAGTTAATTATCCTACAAAGAAGAAATAAAATGAAGGATAAGATTCACCATTTGAGCATCATATGCAGGGCCTTCCATTTCAAAGTGACTCACACCTTCTATTAGATGTGTTTCGATACGTCCTGCTGCAGATTTTAGCTTGTTCTGCAATTGTTTTACACTTGTGAACCCGTCCCGTGTACCCATCACGAAAAGTTTTGGTTTCGGAGACTGTAAAATGGCTTTATGGTGTCTTCCAAAAAGAATTGAGGCAGTTAGGCCAAAAGGATAGCCAAGGCTAACATAGCCTACCACTTGTTCTATCAAATCCACAGACGAGCCTGCAATGGGAGCCCCTGAAAAGGACACAATTACATGTGATTCAGAATACTTTCACCTGCTCTTTTTGTCCCCACAAATTAATAGAAAATAATGTTCTTGGTCTAAATTTTACTAGATGCAACATCAATGTAATACCAACCCCTCAATCCCACCATCAATTTTACTTCAACACTATTTCTTCCAATTGTCTATGATGTGTCTATATGGTATATGATAGTAGCAAGTCTGGCAATTTAAAATGAGATAGCAAAAGGGTATGGCATTGTTTTATCTCAAAACGGTTTCCCGTCCCAGAACAATCTAGACGGTTCTAGATGATACAGGTTTATCCTTAAGAAAAGTTGCAAAGAACCATGTACAAGGAGGAAACCAAACCATACAGATAACAACTGAAGCAACATTGCCATTGAATTAGAGGACAAAATTCAACCAGAACTTAGTTTTGTTGAGTTCCAAGACTACTAGCAAGCCGTAAGATCATAACTAATAAAAAGGAAAGCTTCTGTTTGATCAATCTTTGGATCTCATAAATCTATACTATAATATATCTTAAAATTTGTATTTTTTGATGTCTTATTCCATTTAATCACCAGGACATTCAAAATCTTAAATACCATTCTGCTATTCTTCTGCCAATCTATTATGAATTTGATGGGCAGGTAGATAAGATTACTAGTCTATATAAAAACAGCAGACAAACAAAAACAGGAAGACTCGTAGCCCTTTCAGGCACCTATATGTAACAACCGGAATGGAGAATTGAACCTTCGACCTTTAGAGAGAAAGGCCATGCAAATTATCGTTGAGCTAAACTCATTTTGCAAGCACTACTTTTCTGTGAGAAAGATTATGAACAAATTTCTTCTTTTCATGAATAGATATCATACAACAACCCACCAGAGAGTTTTATTATATATAAGAATCCAAATGTGACAAACAACAATCTAGGGCATGATATTGAAAAGAATTTCAATCAATATGCAAGAATGATCATATCTAAAAGCAATCACACCAAGCCAGACAACCAATCTCAACAAACATTTCACCAAAATCAAGTCATATCCCCAGAAAACCCCACAGCAGAAACTAAAAAAACCAACATACCTGCGGATGAACCCACCAACAAGATTCGATGAACAGACAAATTCTCACAAACCCATTTGCAAACAGCAATCACATCTTTAATTTCAGCAAATCCAGTCAAAGAAGCCCTTCCAGACGATTTCCCAGCACCCCTCATATCAAAAGTCACAGCTCTATAACCTCTTTCCGCTAACCCAGCGGCTATTCCTCTCAAAAGCCCTTGACAACCACCCAAAATGGAAAAAGGATGGACCAAAACAACAGCCAGATTTTCCCTCGCTTCCTCATCATTTGGCTTGAAAACCCTTGTGTGGAGCTTTACCCCATCACTAGTTTCGACTTTACAAGACTCCACGGTACAGTTCGACATCGCCGGCAGTTAACGGCGATGAAGAGGAAGTGAAGGGTTATGGAGTGGATCGGAGGCTGCGAAGTGGAATTTATTGGTTGTAGAGAAGAGGATTTTTCAATGATTTTGGTTGGGGAGCAGATTGTTACAACAATCTGATGGAGACTGGTAGGGATTGGGAAGAAGAAAGTTAAGAGGACGATTAATTTTGATGGGGAATTCAGTTTTCAAAAGCGGAAATGACAGATTTGAGAGCAAATTGAGAATTGAAGCATTTGTGGAGAACATAATGATAAAAAAAAGTTGGGAAATTTCTTCTTTTTCAAATTGTTTTTTTGGGTTATATTTTAGTTAGTTTATTGGGTTTTTTAATTAAAAAAAGGATTTTAGGTATGTATTAATTTTTTTTTAATACAATAGGGTCGGAGATTTGATATTATTGATGGGTCTTTTATTAATTTTAATTTAATATAATAAAAAGTTCGAATTTAAAATCAAAATGAATTATTTGAATAGGCAAATGTGACTATAACTCAATGATAATTGTCATGTATGTTAAAATGCCTTGATTCTATAATCCGACGTTCTAAATGACCGAGAACATGATCTCGCTGTCCGGTCAATGAGTTAGTGCTTAGGAGCGCAGCGTCGACACCTTTGAAATATGTATTATCTGACATTCTTCTTTATTAATAAAAGTGTTCTCTCTCTACCCATAGACGTGGCTAACACACTATTAATTAACAATCCAAAATCCAAAATTTTATGTTGATATTTAATGTTTACGTTTTCCCATTATTTATTTGTTGGTTTTATAACCATGTACAATTTACATCAAGATACTTTTCTACCTCATAAAAAAATAGATTCTTTGGCAAACTACAAAGCATAAAATGAACTTTTTCTCTTTAATTTATTATATTAAATTATTGATTTAATTTTTTAACTTTTGAATATTGTACTCATTTGATTTTTAAACTTTATAGTGAGACTTTGGATCATGTTTCTATTAATTACTATAGTTGGTATAATTAATTGAATATTAATGTTACATTTTTTTTTGTCAAAATAAGCATAGCTCAATTGACATAATCTTTTTTCTTCTGTTATCAACTTCAAAATTAGAAGCTCGATTCTCCCATCCCACATATTTGTCAAAAAAAAAAAAAAAAGTTGCATGTCTATTGAATAAATCTAAATAAATCTAGTTTTAATTATGTTAGATAGATTAATGGTCACATTGGGTTAACATTTATGTAATAGTCATAGTGTTCAAATCGACTAAATTTACTTTAATCTTTAGATTTGGATCTCATTTTAGTTTCTAACTTTATTTTTCTTGTCCTTAACTTTTTAGAATATCTGATTTTGTTTCTAAACATTTTTTTAAAAAAAATCTTTAATATATATATATATATATATATATATATATATATATATATATATATATATATATTAAAAAATAATCAACAAATATTAGATGAGAATTTAAACATTTGATCTCAAGAGAATAAAATAATATTTTAACCACTGATCTATATCATATTAGCAATAGTTCCCATTTTTATTCTTGTGTTTCTAATAAATAAATACTGTGATTTCAAGTATGCGTATTAACATGTCAAATGAGTATGTGTAGAAGTCTCTTTAGACAAACATTAGGTGCCAAAAGAACATAATTTTTTATAAAAATTAAAAAATAAAACCAAAATGTTTAGAATTTTTAGTATCAATATTAAAATTTAGAATCTTATATTATATTATGTAATGTAGAATGTTTGAGGGCAAATTACAAAACCACCTTAAAGTATAGTGGTAGTTGCAATTACACCCTCAAACTTTTAATTGTAAAAATTGGGTCCATAAACTTCTACAGGTTTAAAATTAGACTTTCAAGCTTACCATAATTGTATAAATTAAACCTACAAATGATAAAAATTGATATTCATACTTATATAAATGTTACAATTTATACAATTATGTAAGTTTGAAAGTTCAATTTGACCCAATTTTAATATTTATATAAGTTTGAGGGTTTAATTTTTAAAATTAAAAATTTAATAGTATAATTACAGCATCATACTTTAGTGATGATTTTTTGGATTTATCCGAGGTTTAAAGGTTGAACTTTTGGAAGGCCATCAGGTCTAAGCTTTCTGTCCAATCAATGGATGATGGCCCCTTTCCTTCAGCAGATTTGTTTCAGCAAAATGCCACCAATTTTTTTTTTTTTTCTTTTGAAATGATCTTTTTCACATAACCTAAATGAAATGTGGTCCACTTTATTTTTTAGAAAAATAGGAGTTGGATTGTATCGATTTAAACCTAACTAATAATTATATCAATTCACAACTCTCATTACATTATGTTTGGACAAACATCGTCTTAGACTTATAATTTTGTCAATTAAACCCTTAAACCTTCATAAGCGAATCAAATTAAACTCTCAATTAAGATTTTCTTTGAAAATTATTCGTGCGTTAATTATAATGATCTATTTTATTAATCCGACATTTGAAGAAGTCTACACACGTATAAGAATTGAATGCATAGATGATTTTCAAATGTAATCTTAATAAAAGATCTAAATTGATTTATTTATCACAATTTAGAAACTTAATTGAAACAATTATTTATTTTGCATGATAATTTTTGAATTGAAGTCACGTTTACCCCAGGAAAAACATAATAAATTAATGGTAATTTGAAAAGTGTGTCCTATTTGATTAATTTTGGTATTGTTTACTTGTGTTCCGTAACCATACTGACATTTGGGGTCTGCTTCCAAATCTGTAATAAAAAACGTAAACTTATTGATGAGCGAAAAGTGTTCAATCCAATTGCGTTTTGAAATTACGTCGATAACTTTACAATTACTGTTATTGTTGCTGTTACAACATGAGAATGATGAATTTATCATATTTATTGTCACATTTATTATTACCGTTTGACTCTAAACGGTAATGGTAATAATAAATGTGACAAATTCATAATTCTAAGTAAATGTGATAAAAAAATAATCCAATTACATTTGCAATTGTGAGCCATTACGATTACACAAATTTTCATTACGTATGGGTAAACGTGACCTAGTCTGAAGAAAGGTGTAAATTGATACATTTATGAAGATTGTTTAAATTGATACAATTATTAGTTTACGATTTAAATTGATACAATCTCAAAGTTTAGAGGAGTAAATTAATATTTTTCCAAAAGTTTATTACTTTTTGCTTGCGTTATTAAAAAATAAAATTATAGAATCAATTCCATTATGTACTCGTGCCAAGACTTAGGTCTTGCTCGCAATTCTCACTATCCACTCTTTTTTTTTTTAAATAAGAAAAGATGTTTTTCCTCTTTTTTTCATATATATTTCTTTTTATTTTTCCGTTACTCCCTCTCGGTACTCACTATTTATAAAGGAAAGGGAAACTCAAAAAATGTCAAAAAAAAAAAAAAAAAAAAAAAAAAAATCCAACAAATAATGAGAGCAAATAACGAGAACAAGAGTCGAGTAATCAACACACATAAATAATAGGGTGATTCTGTAATTTCACCCCGAGCATATGATCATGTAACATTAGTTTTAGAAGGGAAGTCAACTTTTTTTTTTTTTTTTGGCATCCGTACAATTATAACCTAAAGAAACTCAATTATTCTATTGACCACTCCCAACAATACCTATATGCATAGACTTGATAGAGAGTGCCGCAGTCAATTGAATGCATTGATAAAGTAGTGGAGGATAATAGAAGTTAAATAATACAAATATTACAATGTACACCATTATTTCAATACGCTTTTTATATCATATATTTAATACTATTCTCCTACTTTGAAAACACTACAATTCTAAGCATTAGTAACACTCTTAGCTAATATAAAAATTTGTTTAGACATACACGCTCCATCAAAAAGTCAGAGATAAAAGGAAAAAAAAACTCTTATATAACTATGAGCATGATTCAATTGGTTAAAACATATATTGTTGACCAAGAGAAAGGCATCTCAAATTTTCACTCTCATATGTTAAACTTAAAAAAATATAAGTTACAAAAGATATACTATAGAAGTTGAAAATGGAAAAAAAAAATAATTACAAAATTCTTTCATCAAACATCTAAAGAGAAATATCATAAACCACATCTCTCCAATTGACTCTCAAGCTCTCTTGAAAATTTTCTGTGGGTTTTCTTGACACCCGAATGTTGTAGGATCAGACAGGTTGTCCTGTGAGATTAGTCGAGATGCACACAGCTGGCTAAGACACTTAAATAAATAAAAATAAAAAAAAAAGTATTCCATTTCGATAAAACCAAGTATTCTAAATATTAGCAAAAAAAAAAAAATGTTGTACAAAAGAAGGTCTCTCCTATGTCTTGAAGCAGCAGGTGGAAGCATCACCTTCTCCAACATCAAGTGGCAAGATAATGTTATGTTATGGACCAAAATCACACCGAAAGCCTCCATGAAATCATCCCAATTCAGATACACAAGTTAGAGTACCCCACAAAACATAATCAAGATCGTAAAAAGCATATGCTTGCATAAGGCGTGCCATTGAAGCCAACATAGATAAGACCTGGAATAAAGTTAGTAGTGTTAATCCTCCTATGCAAGACCAACCATGTGAAATTTTTGACCCTATAGAAGATTGCAACTTTCTAAAGTGTGGAAAAGAAAAAGGAAATGAAACAGTGAGAGTCACACAAGAGAGAGAAACTCCTACCCCTCATGAAGGGTCCGGAGTCAACAAGCAGACTCCTTTTTGGTAATTATGAGCTAGGTGTTATTAAGTTATATACTTCTCTTTTATATATCTTTGTATATTCCTTCAGAAAAAATACTCAATAAGCGTCAGCCTATATCATTGGGGAAGAATACCTTGTTTTCATGAACAAAAATGTTTCTGAACCTTTTCCACGACCAAGGATAAAAGGAAGATAATGCATTTCTTTCCATTGCACAGGAATGAGATTGTGGAGTTCAACCTCATACCATACGCCTGCATACCGAATATCCCTTTAGAAAACATTTTGCATAAGGTTATCTTATCAATTCAAAGCATACACAAGCCATATGATGTTGATATTCACGACTACTCCAAATCCTAAACAGGGATATAAATATTCAAGGAAAAAACATGATAAAATTAAGATGTAGTAATGAAGAAAACTAAAGAGAGCATAGTAGTTCCAAGAAAACTAGATTGGTTATCATCATTTCCTCCCAACATTACAGTGAAACAATAATGCTGTTAGACATTTGCAGCACAAGGCAACGAAATGCATTTCATTTATCCAGGATTGACATCCCTTTATCTTTTTTAAGCTAGTTACAAGATACAATTTAAATTTTCTAAGAACTACCCGGCTCAAAAATCATGGATCTACATATAGTTTTAAGTAGGCAGCATCCATGCTTTGGTTATATACCTGGAAAAGCACTCTTGACAGTTTGATTGTAGTTACTTTAAGTCTTTTCATCGTCGATGTCATGCATTGGCCCCTGATCTTGATTGCACGCCAATTTGAAATCAGGCACCACCTCAATGTTCTCATCAGGCTATATTTAGAGGATAGTCAATACAATATAAATGAACATTGGAAAATAATGCAGTGAAACCAAAAGGAGTACAACTATATTACCTGCCACAGTTTCAAAAAATACCATAGCAAAAAGTCGATGATCATAACCAAACAAAAAAGCTTTCCTGCCCACGATCCACATGAGAGATATCTGAAATATAGATTTTGTTGTCATGACCGTCAGTATTATTTCACAAGCAGCAAGTTGCACAAATGACAAAACCTACGAAGCACGGACAATTTAGTTTGGCTAGTGTGTCTGTGTCCAATACATGTCGGACACTTAGACGCTCCAACATTTGTTGGACACGTATTGGACAATTATTAGTGCAACAAATGTGTTAACATGCATAACACACTTGTTGAGTAGATTGAAAAGATACGTATATGACAATAATAATAAATTTTGAGTGAAATACATCAAACTAAATTTTTAAGCATATAAGTGTATCAACCTATTTACTTTTCGAATGTTCTTATGGTATAAAAATGATAAATATTTTTAAAATTTTATATTCAATAAATGTGTCCTTGTCGTGTCTGTGCCCTAAGGTTTTTTTTTTTTAAAAAGGTGTGTCACCGTTTCCGTGTCATGTCCGTGCTTCTTAGTACAAAACAGATTGCTCAAGTTTTTTGATTGACCAAAATATCTGGATTCTGACAGATGAGTGCTCTATCGATTTCCATTTAAACATATCAATTCTCTGCTATACGGCATGTCACCACGAACATATCAATACCTGGAGAGTCGTTCAAGAAGATTTTGATCCGAGCTTCTCAGAGCATAGTCATAAACAATAACTGTCCTCCTTGCAACATCATGCCAATCATACAATTTTTTCATCTAAGATTTTTTTTTAGATTGAGAGAGAACACGGTTAGTACATAAACATATTGCCAGATGTTACTAGAGAAACGTTTTATTAACTTTCCTTCAAAGAATTCACTCACACGATTATGCATTTCTTGTGGATCAATTGTAGGAATTATGGTAATTGCCTTCTTAATAGCCTGTACCATATCACCGGGATCAGGTTCTGCAAGTACAACCATGTCATCTGGTAGAACCTGAGAACATAACATAAATGGCCAAATCATAAAATGAACCAAAAAGTTCAAGAAATTCAAGCACAATGTATTATGAAATATTAAAATGGAAGAGGTAGAAAAGAACTTCTATTCTTGCCCACCTCTGGCACGCCTCCAACCCGTGTACTAACTGTTAATAATCCACAACTAGCAGCCTCTAATATGGCTATGCAAAAAGCTTCCGTTAAAGAACTGCAAGAACGGTAAGAGTCAGACCCGAATGAAAATACACATTTACAGATAGGTCGACAGAACCAACAGACAACTAGATTTCTGAGTTCTAATCAAATCTTTTTTTCATTACCATATGCTCTTTGGTTTTAAAATAAACATCAAGGATTGTAGCAACCAACAGCGTGGATGGGTGAAGATCCAAATATAACATGGACAAAACAAAATCAATCATGTAAACGCTTTATTTTTAAGTCTACAAGTTCCATGATCTTTTTCGTAACACGATATTGAATTTACAACTGTGATAAGAAGTCTATGAAAACATGATTCTCAAACTATTCTATTCCCAAAATCTTTGAGAGTTCCAACATTCAGAAATTGAATATAAGTCAACCTAATTTTTAACAAAGATACACAGTAAGAATTTGTACCACATTTTACCATTTCTAATATTCACCTTTCACTCCAGGAAGGATGGAAAAAATACACACAATTTCATTTGACATCAACCAAGAGGCCTAATTGTTTTAGTTTTGATTGACAACATCAATTAAAGTATAAAGAGAAAAACTTTATTTTTTCAAAAAGAATGAAAACATTTAGTTTAAACCTTGAGTAAAATATGTACTTCAAGCATAAAACTCAAGAAGTGGCAACCTATTAAGAAATATATGGCCAGATATAAGAACTGATCGAACGTGGGCATGTGGAACAGCTCCCAACATCTCAACTCGATCTTGAAGACCATGCTTTTCCCTCATCTCTTCTAGCCGCACACGTTTTGGTCCATCTCCTCCAATAATGAATCGCACCTGTGAAAGTTACATGTAATCTAAGAATCAAATACTTCAATCACATCCTTCCGCAGAAGAACATGCTGATGACATGAAATTGCCATCCTAGACATGGTGCATCACTCCAAAACATGATGGTCATACTCATTAATATAACATCTGCTTGCTTGTATGCATTAAGCACCATTTTACTTGAAATTTTGATGTAGCCTAAAAAGGATAAAATGAGAACTTTCTCCAACAATCAAATCAAAGTCTTTATTATCAATTAAAAGCTACCAATATAAGAAGACAATTTCTCTATTTATAGAGAATTGGAAAACAAACTAATCCTAATCCTAATTAATCAAAAGAACTAATCCTAGTCCTAATAAACCAAAGAAACTACTCCTAATCCTAATCGATCATGGAAACTAATCCTAATCATAATCAATAAGGATTTGACCTAGATACCTTACTTTATTCTATTCCTACTACATCAAATTTTAAACTAAAACTTTTTTTTTTAATTTGAGAATCCATATAAAATTTGACTTAACCATAATCATATGGTCTTACAAACAGAAGGCCAAGCTAATGATATCATGCTTAAATGGCAGGGATTCGTGCAATAAGAAACTAATGAAGGTCATTATCACTTGACTTATGGCAAAACTAATAAACAATACAACCATTGAACTAGGAAGTCCAGACTTAAACCAAAGAAACAGCCCTTGCATAGCCAAGGAATAAGTTCAGGTGAATCAACCACATATAAGAAGAATGTCAAATGTTTATACTTCAAATAAACATCAGCTTTACTTAAAACTTACATTAGCAAACATCCGACAGACTTCAGGAATGACCTCAACTAGCAAATCTGTACCCTTGCGATAAACCAATCGACTTACAACCACAATGATAATCTCATTTGTACTGGGTCGGTTCAAAGCAGGCTTAAACATAGCAGTATCAACAGCATTAGGTATTACAAAAACTTTTTCTGGTGGCAAACCTGATCGTAGAACTGTGTTTTCCTTACTAGTATGTGAAACACATATAGCCTCAGTAACATCTGCTAAAGTAAATTGCAATACTTTGTTCATATGGATGCTTCCCACATCAGCAAAACCGTAGAGAGAATGATCTGTAAATACAACCTTGTATCCCATGGTCCTTGCATGCATCGAAGCTTCATGGCAAAGAGTTGAAAAGGCCTGGTGTCCATGCACTAACGTAATTTTTTCTCGAATCAGGATTGTCCTGACAATTGGAAGTGTCCCACAGAGAGTTGGCAATGTATTTTGCATCAGAAATGGTTTCCATGGTACATAATACACTTTTAAGCCACCTGTCAAGTATCTCACACCGCTACGATTTCCATAAGCATGGGTCATCACCACAACCTAGACAATTATTTTCTGAAAATTTTCACAATTGATAGGATCTTAAACTTGCATAGATATCAAATTTGGCTTACTAAGCATGCAAAACCCAGGAAAGAGAACTCGATGGAGACTAGGACCAAAATGGTGAAAATTTTCTCATCATAATATTTGTGATTTTTCATATTATTTAATTTATTTAATATAGGAGTGTAAAAACATTCCATAATAAGAATATTTTAAGTCCGCTTCTTGGGCTTCTACTCTTGAGCTTGTTGGCTTTTTTGTTACACAATAAGAGACTTGGACATTCAATTACGAAGCAGATGTATATATGAGATGAAGTCGTTGAAATTGCATCTATAAATTTTCTATTTTACTTTTAACGAAGAGTCACGTTCACTGAAACACATATACTTTGACACATTTAGGCGCTTTTGAAAATGATGAACTAGATGATATGTAACATTTAAGCAGTTAAGATTCACACAATTTTAATTTTAAAAAATAAACTATATTTTTCTTAAGATGTAAAATCTAGACAAAGTAAAGTCGAATGTAGTGAAGAAAAGAAAAAAAGATGAAGTTTCAAGTTAGATTTTCTGTTGAACATAAATTTCAAAAACAAAAAAAATGATTTGTTATCCAATGGAACCTTTGAACTCAAAGACATAATTGTACGACCTATAAAACAAATCTTAATCAAGTAAGGTCATCTTTCCTAAGGAATCTTTTGTTCGAATGCAATGCTCGTAGGCCGCACCTTCACAAATGAGAGCCAAGACATAAACTATTTTATAGAATCTATATCTCCTCTAGCCATGCTTGGAGAAAATTTTCTCCTCTATTTCGTAATTATAGCTTAACTACCCTTGGTAATCAATGAAGGTGTTTTTTGTAGTTGTTATCCAATAGAAACTTCGTTTGTATACCAACTCATCATATCAATGAATAGTTCATGTTGCCTTAAAAAAAAAAAAAAAACAAAATAAAACATTGAAGGGTCATCTCTAACCTTGTGACCAAGTTTCAGGAGACATTGTGAGAGATAATAAATGTGACTTTCCACACCGCCAAAGTTGGGATAAAAGAAATCAGAGACCATCAGAATTCTGTGTCTTCTTTGATCACCCATCACACCTGCCAATGAGCAAAACAGTGTGATCCAATACAGCCAACCACCCTCATACACGAGAAACACAATTGGGTTCCCACAAACAACATAGTTGTAACAACCCATATTTTCCTATACAGCTTATTATAAACAAAAGTGCGAAAAATAAAATTAAAAAACTAGGACAACTTATGCTATACAGCCAAATCAAAAATCTATTTTTTGTTTTTGATATCCATGAGTGCCCAGGCCAATTTACACGCACCTTGACTAATCTCACGGGACAACCTGCCTGACTCCAAATAAAAAATCTATTACAAACGATTTCTAAGATAAACTATCAAATCCTAAAAAAAAAAAACTCTCAATGCCTTGTGCCAAAATGCTGCCAAACTTCACTTTTCTCAAAACTATCATCTGATCCTTCATGTGAAAATATTTAATTAAACTAGATTGAGTACAAGAGTATTGTTGTTCTTATTAGAGAGAGAGAGAGGAGCATTGGAGAAGTGTACATTTTATTCAATCACTTCTCACTATAAATACCAAAAATAGCTTAGTTGACAAACATAAACTCAACAATAAACTCCACTAACCTAATCCTACAAAACTAGCCACTAACTCCAAATATAGATACTTAAACAAACTGTCTCTTTACAACTCCCCTAAAAACTAGGACCTCGAACTAATTGAAAACAACTAAAAAAGACTTGCAGCTTGAGTTAACTAACACAATCCTCCTGTCTCAAATACTCCAAACGCCTAACTTGCTCCTAAGAGCTTGAAAACGACAACACTAAAAGACTTGGGGAATATACCTGTTGTTTGCTCCTCTGAGTTGCAATGAACCAGCTACAGTTCTCCTTCCTTTTGCATATTTTTCATAACATAATATTTTATCTTTAAATGCAAGGTCCTAGGAAAAACTGGATTCAAAGCAATAGCTAAAATAGCTTGATTATCCATGAACGCCTTCACATTCTCTTCTTACTTCAGATGTAAGTTATGCATCAACTTCTTCAACCAAACAACTAGGTTTACTACAAAAAACTGTTGTGGAATGAACTTAACTTCTACGGTTGATTGAGCCACTAAACTTCTGCTACTGATTGAGCCACTATATCTCAGCTTTTGAGTTCATTGTCGCAGTTGCAACAATAAACCAAGTTCTTTGGGTGAAGAAGTTGATGCATGATTTACATCAAAAGTAAGAAGAGAGTGTGAAGGTGTTTATAGATAATCAAGTTACTTATGTTATTTCTTTGAATCTAGTTTTTCATGGAAGGACCAGACATTTTAAGATAAAATATTAGGGGGTGTTTGGGCCCCTAACAGCCCAACTTTAAGTGGGTGGATAGCCCACTCCATGTTTGGAGCTCCAATTATAATAGTTGGTGTTTTCAACTATTATAACCTGCAATTTTTTTTGAAAAGGACTATTATAACCTACAATTAATTACAGTGTTTACTATTTCCTACTCATCCTCTTTTTCCCTCTTTGTTACAATGTTTACTATTTTCTCCCCAAACTAAAATAGTCTGTACCTCAAACACAAATTATTATAACCCAGACTAAAATGGTCTACACCCCAAAACAGACTACTATAACCTATTGACTATAATAATCAACTTAACGCCCCAAACACCCCCTTAGGTTTTGAGAGAGATGCAAAAGGAAGGAGAAGGGTAGCTGGTTTATTGCAATTGCAACTCAGAGGAGCAAATAGCATGTATCTTTACTAAGTCTTTTAGTGTTAGTCGTTTTCAAGCTCTTATAAGCAAGCTAGGTGTTTGCAGCATGCCAGAATTTGAGTCGGGAGGAGTATGCTAATTAACTCAAGTTCCAAATCTTTTTTTAGTTATTTAGAAATAATCCAAGGTCCTAGTTTCTAAGGAAGTTGTTAATAGACAATTAGTTTAAGTATCTACATTTGGAGTTAGTGGCTAGTTTTGTGGAATTAGGTTAGCCGTTATGTTGATTTTATGTTGTCGGTTAAGCTATTTTTAGCCTTTAGAATTGATATTTACTAGGGGTGAAAGTCGGTTCGGTTTGTCGCTTTTAGGGTCAACCAAGAACCAAACAAACCAATCGGTTTTACAAAGAAAGAAACCAAACCAATGTCCAATAAAGAACAAACCCAACGAAGTGATTTTTATTTGGTTCAATTTATTGTTGGTTTGGTTCTCAATTTTTGCTTTTTTTTTTTTTTTTTTTTTTTAAAATGGTCCTTTTTGCTCTTTTTAAGTTCAAATTGGGCTTATTTCTATTTTTATAGATTGAAACAGGACATTTTTGTTTTTCTATTGCCCTTTTTCTAAATAGCAAATATATATGCACCATAATACTTGGTCATTTTTCTAAACAATAAATATAAATGCACCATAATAATTAAAATACTAAAGGGACCTAAGGTTATAATTTATTTTTAAGGGTATATATATACCCTCGGCTCGATTCGGTTTTGAATGGTTTTTTTATCAAGAACCGCTCCAAACCAATAATTTTTTGTTTTCTCCAAATATAAACCAAGATGTCCAATTTTATACTAAAAAACTAAACCAAACTAGTAATTGGTTTGGTTTTTCGGTTTTTGGATTACTTGTCGCACTCCTAATTTATAGCGAGAAGTGATCGAATAAAATATACACTTTCCCAATTTTCCTCTTTCTCTCTAATAAGAACAACAAACACTCAATAAACAATTCTCAATTTCCTATTTCAGAATCTGAAATTCCTTTTTTTTTTTTCTTTTCAAAACATTTGTAAACAAAAATATAAATCCTTGCAAGATTTCCAGTTAAAACTTTGCTACAAAATAGTGCTTTCAAAGCCAAAAATCTTTCAATCAAATAAGCTCTCAAAACTGAACTTTCGAATAGGCTTTCAATAAAACAATACTTTCGAATAGACTTTCAATAAAACAAAACTTTCGAATACTTTAAATCAAACAAAACTTTCATAAATATTTGAAACAAAACATGCAATTTCAAATAACAATTTCAACATAAGAATTCATCTCACTTAGTTGGAAACCTTTCTCTAGGGGGTTGTGGCTTCTTTTGTTTGTATCCCTTGTGTTTTTTCATTTTCTTTCTCAATGAAAGCAATTGATTCTATCAACAACAGAATAATTCAACAAACTAAATCATTCAAACTTTTCAATAATTTTCATATGAGACAAAATCAAAAACATACTTTCAATTCGAAATAATTTTGAACCATCACATACTTTCATTTGGCAGAAACAATTAAAAATACACAAAACAATTTCACTCAATCAACATTCAAAACATAATTCTTGAAACAATTTTCTGCTTTGTAAGAGATTTAGCTACTTACCGCAATTAACAGTTCTATAATCTCAATCAAAATGTCAATTTCACCTTCTTGAACGTCAACCTTCTAGAGGCCTAAACAAATAAGACAACGTTAAGAAGTTAACTTAGTTCAAAAACCTTAATCGATACCCAGAGATTGTTCAAAAGAGATATCCTAACTCAAAATCCACTATAAACCTTAACCGATCACTCCAAAATAGTCCAAAACTACAAATAGAAAGTTTCCACATGTTAGAGACTGATCTAACATACTTTAATCGAGTTCAAAAAGGTTCAAAGTGCGCTAATACTTACTGAACCATAATCGAATACTTCAAAATTAATCCAAACATAACAACAGAAGAATTACAAGCACTTGTAATTTAATTTGAACACTTAAATCCAGTTCGAAATGAAAAATAGAGCAACGAAACTCACTGAATCTTACCAAAAAGGGCTCCGTTCTTTGCTGGTTGGTGTTCGAATATGTCTAAACTTGCAGATCCAAACCTTATGGACAGTGGGTAGACTGATTTGAGGACAATCGATGCGTGGGTCACGAATTCGAACACCAAACACGCGCCATACTGTCATCGAAAATCGCAAGCGCCGGTACTGCCCACCGTCGAAAAGCGAGTACACCAACCAAGCTAACACAGTCACCTGGGTTGGGTTTCGTGGGTACTGCCGTAGCGTCCCCGGAGGAGGAGACTCACGGCGGTCGCCGGCGAAGAGGTATGCAACGGCTGAAAGAAGATGTTGTTCATGAATGTACGAGTAATTCAGATAGAAAATATGGTTCGCCTTAGAAAAATCAACACACCCCACTAGTGTGCTAGCAAACAAGTCGTGATAGCATACAAGAAACCGATAGATTAGATTGTACGAAAAACAAATTTAATAAAAAGAAAAACACCATCATCATTCATCACTCAGCATTTGATAAGAGAAGTGGAGAAGGAAAAGGCGAAGGTTTAAAATGAAGAAAGAAAGAATTACCTGGTGGAAATGAATGAATAATTGTGCCTAGAACAATCGTGAGCAGAAATGATGGGAATCCATAGAAGTAGCTTCAGATGAATATTTGGATCAATCGGTGAAGGGGAAGAAGTGTGGAGTTTTCAAGATGGGTGAGAATGCAACTGTATATTGACGAGCAAGAGCAAGCTTCGAGAATAATAATTTTGGGATTTTGACAAAACAAATGGAAATGAAGCTTTAATGCCAAGGATTTCAAATCAGAAAATAGGCTTGAAATCTTGTTTTGATCTCAAAAAAAATAAAAATAAATAAAAATAATCTAGTTCCAATTTTGCCCGTCGAAATCAAGGAAAATCACAATTTTTTGTAAAATTTATTTACATTAATAATTAAATTGTTTTTAGATAAATTACTATAAATCGAAAAAATATCAAATTATTTACAAATAGAGACAATGAAATTTTTTTATATTTGTAAATAATTTTGCTCATTTTTCTATATTTAAAAACAACCCTTGTTTTTATCCCAAACTAAGTTATGGATAATGTTATTAGTATTATTGTTCATATTAGACTAAATATATAACATTTTTTTATGTTTTATAAGCATTAATAAAAGATACTGGAGATATCCACGCATATTTTATATTTACATTGAATATTTTGATTTATCGATATATCGACGAATGTTTCCATCGTCGAAATAGAGATGAACAAAAGAAAAGGAAAAAAACTTTTGATCAGAACAATAAACGTATAACCGATGTGTGCAATGGTCCTACCTCGTGTGTTATTTGGATGCTAACTAGTGGAGCAATGGTCTCATTGAGTTCCACAAGTCGAGCCATCTTTTGAACATGTTGAAATGGTTCATCGTTAGAGTTTCTAACGATCACATCGAAACACACAATGCCCAAAAATAGTGAGATGTTCGAAATAAGTTGTAAAGAGTCACCATCTGGATGTTAGACGATATAATATTAAATTTACTTTCACTCATTAACTTAAGTTTTTTGGAGTAGATGGTCCAACAGATTTTGTGTATAGATGATGTAGCCTTTTACTGTCACCTGTAAATGAATTTATATTATACTAATAAATACTACCTATACTACTAAGTAATACAAGTGGCAAGACCGAGTCGATTTGCAGGGAAAAACGAAAATTAGTTTTTCAAAGTTAATTCTTTAGCTAAAGCGGTAAATGGGGGGGTTTCTGTATGGGTTGAGAAGTAAGGGTAGAAAAATAAAATGTGAAATGTAAATTACAAAAAAAAAAAAAAAAAAAAAAAAAAAAAAAAAAGCGGCATATCCTAGTCTAAGCTTAGTCAACTCACCTATAAAAGTTAGGTGAAAGTCAAATTTATCAAATTAGTCAATTTAATTAGATGAGAAGCATCCTAATAATTAGACTAACCGCGTTAAGACTTGGGATTACGCTAAGGTAAATGCTTAATTTTCAAACGCCTAATTAAACATTCTACATGATTCTTCCTAGGTCGATAGAGCAATGTTTTTAATTATAGACAATAAATCATGAGTCTAACTAACCTTTTGCTACCTTAGATCAAATTATAATCCTATGTCACGTATTGTAATCTAATCCTAGCTAATAATCATACATCCTCAAGCATAAATATAACCATAAACATGCAAAGACAGTAAAAGAATCTAAAGACAAAATAGAAACAATCAAGATTAAGAGTTTAACACAAGTCTCACAAGGTTACAATTGGAGAAAACCTCAAAAACTAGGAATTGGGGATCCTTACTTTCTCATTGAGATGAAGAAGCTCAAACCTGCCATCTTTTAACCCAATTACAAAGAAATATTCAACTCAAAACCTAACATTAATGTTGTAGATGGATAGAGGGTGAAAAAAAATGAAGAAAACAAGTGGTTATTCGTCCAAAATGGCCACCCGGATCAAAAGATATGACATAAAAACCGAAAAGTATATTTTATATCCGCGCGATAGCGCCGCGGCGCTACACCCTTTTTTTAGCATTTTGTGACGTTGTGCCTCAGTGCTGTAGGACACCGCGGTGCTCTTTCTTGGAAGTAGATTTGTTATTTTCTCTTCCTTTTGAAATCTCGGATACCCTTTTTAACTCTTAATTACTCAAAATTAACCCTGAACGGTCTGTAACACTCCATAATGCATGTATTAATCGAGATCCTACAAATACGAGCATTCAAGCACATTAAATATCATAAACGAGCAAGATTAGAGTCATTAAGATAACACATTTTGAGTGCTATCAATGGACTCAGTCGAAAATGTTGGTTTGATTAATAGCTTTTCGAGTTAGCAAGAGCATCCATCTTGTCCATAAAACTCTAGTGGCCATTGAATTTGGTCCTAACTTTGCATCTTTTACTCTCTTAGTTTGTTATCTTCACTTGTTTCAACTCTTCACCAAAGCAAGAGCAAAAAAATTTTTTTTTTGTTTGGTCCTCATTAATAGAGAGGCAAAAATAGTGTAAATTATATTAAAACCTGCCTTTTCTTAATTTGTTGGGTGTTGTAGCAAACCTCAAGACAAAAATAGTGTAAATGGTATTAAAAACATCAATGCAAGCACAATACATACAACCTTTTGTTTTCTATAAACAACATTAAGCCCTTCATATTCTCACACAATTCTATGCTTGCCAATAGAAGAAGACAGACATTTATTGGGCGAACTTAAAACTATCGAAGAAATTGACACAAAAGGAAGAAAGACAATCAATTTGAATAAAGAAACTTTTATTAAGAAAGTACAAATATGGACACTATAGAGAGAAGTATTTTTTACTCTCTCAGTATTCACTCACTCACTTTTCCCCAGTCTAACTTTGTCTAACTCTCTCACTTTTCTTTCTATCTTCATCGCTTTCTTTAGACTTATAAATGGAAATAAAACTCCTATTTATAGGCACGAGATCCTTGAAAGCCTAAGCAAAAGATTTTTTTAGGCTCTTCTTGAATCCATAATATCCTAGATATTTCTATGTGTATATTATTATTTAAAGAAATTCTCTAGAAAAGAAAGGCTACGATACTCACTATAATAAAATCACATACAATAGATTTAAAAAGTCTATAATAGCATTTTCTGAAATGTTGTCGTAAGCGATGTTATTGAAAGTCACAGGCTTTTCATAGCATTTTTCTAACGCTATAAAAAATGCTATAAAAAGTCCACTTTTGATAGCATGATTCTAATGCTATGAAGTTTTCATAGCGTTAGCAAAAACGCTATCGCTGATCCTAAATTCTTATTTTTGAGATATTTATTTACAATTTACATATCTCAACAAAATTTTAGAAAAATCTAATTTACACATTTATGTCATATTAAGTAAAAATGATTTTGATCATAGTACCAAAAGAAACAACATTGAGAGTGTATTTACTCATAAAAACCTCGTCTTGCAAAACAAACAAATATATATATATATATATATTCATTGGAAATTTTTCCTTCGTTTCACTAACCATTGTGAATCAAATTGCTAAAAAGAGGGGTAGTTAAAGACCAAGGCAAAGAGAAGTTTGAAAGTTTTCTCTTTAGACACCCAAAGGCCAATGAAAATATCAATAGTTTTACATGCAAAACTATGGATAATCATTTGATTGGGAAACATTTACGTCTTAGTTCGTTAACCATTTGATTTTTTAGTTTTTGATTTTTGAAAATTAAGTCGATTTTATCTTAATTTTTCTTATAGTAGTTTTCATCTTTCTTGAATAAAAGAGTTGAATTATTAGCTAGATTCCAAAAACAAAAACAAGTTTTTAAAAATGAAATTGTTATAAACAGAAAAATATCAAACTATTTAGAAATATATAAAAAGTTCACTGTCTATCAGCGATAGACCGCGATTAGATTCTATCGCGGTCCATCGCGGATATACAGTAAAATTTTTCTATATTTGTAAATAGTTTGACTCATTTTTCTATATTTGAAAACAGCTCCTTTTTAAACCTACAAATTTTTAGTTTTTAAATAATTGACTTGGTTTTCTAAAACATTGATAGAAAGTCGATAACAAAGTAAGAAATTTAGAGGTGAAATGAGTGTTTATAGTTTTAATTTAAAAAAAACTAATAACAAAAAACTAAAGCCCTGTTTAGTAACTATTTCGTTTTTTTGTTTGTTGGTTTTTTAAAATTAAACATATTTCTTCTTAATTTTTTACAATGATTTTTATCTTTCTTAAGTAAAAGAGCTGAATTCTTAGCTAAATTTCAAACACAAAAACTACATTTTAAAAACTACTTTTTTAAGTTTAAAAAAGTTTGTTTGGTTTTTAAAACATTAGTACAAATTAGATTTAAAAAAAAAATTTGAAAAGAAAGAGATATTTATAGACTTAAATTTTAAAAATAAAAAATCAAATAATTACTAAAGATGTTATAAATAATTATTAAACGGAGTCTTTTATCTTTTCGAATGGGAGTTAATATAGAATATTCTATGTGTATAAACTATGATTACGTTAACAAAAGTATAATATTGACTACCATTGGCAAGCACATTTATAATTATTTTTATGAAATGTCGGATTGGTCCCACAAAAGTGGGTTACAAAAAATGCGACATAAAGGGTTAATTGAAACAAATTTTAGAGCTATATGTGAGAATGGAATGTAGTCAAGATTACTAGGAATCGGAGGAGTGTTGAAATGCGTGAGGAATCGAGGGCGGAATGAAAATGGAATCATGAAACGTGAAAACGGTGGAAAAGAAGATTGGGTTGAAAACTTCGGGCTCAAAACGCTCAATCCAAACATGGATTTTGGATTACATTACAACTCAATCTCATTCCAAATTTGGTCCAAAAAACTATGAGAACAAATGAAGCTTTTTGATAAAGTTACAAGAATAATTGAAATTTATGCTAAAGTTATTTGGTAGAATATAGCAAATAAATCATTTTTACTATACGTTAAATTATATCTTTTATTTTATGTTGGATTACTCTAAATTTGTCTTAATCTATGAACTTGTCTCAAGAAATACCCATTAATATTTTTCCATTAAAATGATAAATGAAAATTGACACTATAACCATAGATTAAAATTTCGGTCAAAATTTCAACAAGAGAGAAATTTCAATTTTCCCTCAATATTTTGAAATTTTAATTTTTTTTAGCAATTAACTATGCTAGCTCAGTGGAAGTTTTTTTTTCTTCAGTTGTATGATCTTTTATCATTCAAATTTTTGATTTTCAAGAAAAAAAATTGAGAAAAATAACATATATTTATTTTTAACTTTATCCAAACAATTTTTATTGAAATTTTACATCATTTCACCTCAAAATTGAATTGATGTAAGTTTTGATTTTTTATCATTCAAAACTTTCATTTCCAATAAATCAAAATTGAGAAAAATAATATATATTTATTTTTAACTTCATTCTAACTATTTCCTTGAATTTTCACATCATTTCACCTCAAAATTGATTTGATATAAGTTTTTTTTTTTTTTTTACCATCAAAGGCTTTCATTTCCAAGAAACTAAAATTGAGAAAAAAACATTTAATTTTTAGAAATGATTAGGCGTAGTTTACTTGATTTTGATTTATAATTGTCTCAACCAATTTCATTTTTTACTATAATTTTGAGTTATTATATTATTGTTTTACACTTTATAAAATTGATAAGCAAAATATATAATTAAAAAAACAAAATAAGAAATTGATAAGTAAAATGAGGCGCATGTAGTTTTATGCCGGTAAAATTTGATCTATGAAGAAGAAGAAGCAGAAGTGGCATGAGCTTTAAAGATACTATTTCTTTTTTTTTTTTGTAGACTTTTTAAATTTTTTAATACCTCATCTAAGACGAGGTTCTGTGTAGAAATTACATCTTTGTCTTTTAAATAGATGAGAGGCTGCAAAACAACTATATTTTTTAAATAAGTTTGGAAACTACAATATTTTTATATATTGCTTAAAATTTAACAATATTAATAAAAAAAAAATCTCATATTTACAACCTCCAAATTTTAAACACAAATTCAAATTGAGATTAAAGAATTTAGAAGTAAATACAAAATTTTATGAAATCTTTAGAAGTTTAGAGAAGACTGAAAGCAAAATTCTTGAAGGAGGTAGGTAGGGGGTGGATCTTACTTCTCTAGTGATTAAGACAATTTGAGTATTATATTAAAAATAAGGTTAATGTTTTTAAAAAATAAAATAAAGTAACTTATGCATGGTTTGCACATTAGATTCTTTTAAAACTAAAAAATAAAATTTTAATTATAATGATTAATAATTATATTCCTATATAATGCAATTTAACAATATAATTATGAATTATATAATTTCACAGTTTAAATATAATTGATGTTAGTTATCTCCACTTTCTTCAAATACTTTATATGTCATGTTAGTAAGACTATTCAATTGAAATTATAATATATGTTAATATGCATAACATATTATAAAAACTAAATATGCGTATAGAAAAATATTTTTTTTCAAAATAAAAGTGAAAATGTTATATATCGTCATCAATTAAAATTAAATTCAACATATTTATTAGACTCTAACTATTTAGATATGCATGTCTATTGTTATTTTAAATTGTTTTAATTTGAGAGATATATACAATTAATTTGATGAAAAAATACATAATGTTACATTCAAAATATTAAAAGTTAAAAGCACACAAATATTCAGAATGCAAATAAAAATAATAATAATAATAATAATAATAATAATAATAATAATAATAATAATAATACTTTTAAGGAGAGAAAATATTTGAAAATTATATAAAAATTAGAGAAAAAATATACTCTACACCGACATTGGAACTCGCTAAAGAACACTATTTAGAAAAAAAAAAATTAAATAACCATTGCTACCTTTCCTTGATTAAAAAATCTAAAAATATATAGAAATTTTGTGATAAAAAACATAAAAAGAAGAAAAATAAAAAGATAAACCTAAAACTGTTGTGAGTGGAACATGGTCATTTTATAGTTGTAAGAAATAAAGTGGTTATAAAACTTTTGATATTCTTTAATTGAGTAATATTCCAACCTATCAAATGACTTTAGTAGAATCATAAAATAGAGGAAGATTAGAGAGGAAGAAAAATGTGACGGAGTGAGAGAGAGAGGATGGAGAGTTAATGAAATAGAGAACGGAAATTGAATAGGTGGAACTTGGAAGAGAGAAAGTTAAGAGAGAGGAATGTGATTAGGTGGAGAGATCAAGAAGTTGATGATGAGAGGAAGTGGAATTTTAGAGGAATCTGGAGAGAGGGAGAGGCATAGATATGGGAGGGAGAGAGGGAGAAGGATAGTAGAGAAAGAGAAGAGGTAAATGCAATGAGTGGGTAGATAAGGTATTACTAAAATAAGTAGGGTTAATGTTGTCCAAAAAAGTTTATTCCAACATTCGTACTTTTTTATATAGATATAGATATAGATTATAGATGTAGATATAAATATAGATATAGATTAAAGTGGTTTGGCAATCAAGAGATATCCACTATGCTAGAGGGGAGCTCAAATTATTCACAATACTTAAGGGATGAAGAAAATTACCGAAGATAAGTCTCTCTAAACTCTCATCTCTTCTCTTTTTATA
Source organism: Lagenaria siceraria (assembly GCA_002890555.2). Taxonomy (NCBI): domain Eukaryota; kingdom Viridiplantae; phylum Streptophyta; class Magnoliopsida; order Cucurbitales; family Cucurbitaceae; genus Lagenaria; species Lagenaria siceraria. The sequence continues at coordinate 5,089,134 of CM016492.1, read as the reverse complement.
TCATTCAAATTATAAATTATATCTAAAGTAAGTTTGTAACCATGTCCTTTAAAAAAAAAAAAAAAAGTTTGTAACCATGTAGGTAACTAGAGTTGGGGTGAGATTTGGTTGACTTCAAGATGGCAACGGTAAGTGACTTCTACAAGATGTCCATGGGGTGAACAGGGTCAGGGATGACTTTCCCGTCCCTAATCCCCATTTCATCCCCATTTAGGGTTGTGGGATCGGGTTCCCACGGAAATCCCGTCCCTGATCCCCATTTCACCCCCATTTAATTTTATGGGGATCGAGTTTTCACAAAAAAATTTCCTCCATTAAATAACTATTATTGAAAAATAATTTGTTGCTGTTATTTTTTCTAAGATAAAACCAATTAATATAAATAATTACCATTGAAAATTTTAGGGAAGTTTTCACAAATGAAAAAAAAATACAGAAAATAGCAAAAAAAAAAAAAACAATGATAGACATTAATAGATTTCTATTAGCATTTATCAGTGACAGACTTCTATCATTTCTATCACCGATAGATCCTAATAGACTTCTATCAACGTCTATCATAATTATCTAAAAATTTTACTATTTTGTGTAAATAGTTTTCCTTATTTTTCTACTTTTAAAAGTTTTCCAAAATTTTAATTAATTTTTAATTTCACGTGGATAATTTAAAGATAATTTGGACATGAACATCGCTACTTTGCATTTTTTTTAATAACTACTTCAAAGTTTGGAGGCTAAAGTAAAGCTTTTTCAAATCTAATAAAATAGCCAAAAGTTAAGTATATTGTAGACTTGAATAATTTAACCTATATTTTATATATGGAAATAAAATATATAAAATAGTAGAAATAAATAAATTATGTTCTCTATAAATAGAACGACGTGTCGTAAAGTGTGAGGAAGAAGCGGGAAAGAGAGCCTCCACACTGACAACGCCAAATTTCAGTACTCAGAGAGACCCGCTCTTTTCCTCTTCTTTTTTCCTCTCCAAATTCAAAAAAACGAAAAATTTCTCGATTTCTACTCTCAGATTTCCTCTTCAATTCTTTGATTCCTCACGAATTCTCGATTTTTTGCCCTGAGTTTAAACCCTAATTTTGGATTAGGGTTTCTATTGCGCAATCTTAACGATGAGGCCTGTCAAACGGGAACCCACCGCCACCAGCCGTAGTAATCGGAGTAGAGGTGGCGGCGATGGCGGCGCTGTCGATGCTGCGAGTATAAGGGATATTAAGCGGGAGAGGGTTGCTCGGGAGCGAGAGAACTCCGGCGAGGACAACACGACTGAAGAAGTGGGTCAGCAAGACTTGACGAAGCGGCGGGTCCTTCGCTCTCGGTACCTCGCGGTCATTCATGAGATTAGTGGTATGGTGAATCTTTGCATTTTTGAATTCTGCTCGATTTTGGGATGTGGGTTTGATTTATTTCTGTGTAATCGGTTTTTATTGGTTTCTTGACTTTGAAGAAAGAAGAGAGGATTTGTCGAAGGATCTGGATAAGTTTAATGTTATCATCAATGAAGTGGAAAAGTTGCACGAGCAAGGTATTTCTGTAGTCTTTTTTAATCGTCGTCTTCATTGCAGAATTGTTGTTTCTATTATTTAAAATTTTCACCAAAGGAAAGTGTGCATCTTTGCCCTTTTACCTCTGCATTCTTACATTCATATAAGTTTGTATGTCAATTTGAATATTTGAGCTTGGAGTTTTGGAGGAGTTTTGTTACTTTTCCTTTTGATATTTCATCACCTATGTTACATCATTGTGTTTTCATTTGGGTTTCAGTACAAAAGCCAAGGGAACAAGTTGCAGATGCAGAAGCGTTGCAAGATATTGCAAACTCCCTCGTGACCTCTATTAGGTCCCAATCAAATGAAGGTGTTACTCCATCAGATTTTGTTAGTTGTCTGCTCAGAGAGTTTGCTGACATTAACACTAGCATAAAATCTGAAGAACATGACCTGGTTTCTGTCAGTTGGAAAGATATTGGACGCAGTGTTTCGTCTATTTTCATGAATGGCCATGGATGCCGCACCATGTGAGATTCAAGGATTCCTTTTTCTCACTATCCTAATGCTGAAGTGTCTTCAATTGATGTTTTTAGTCAATCATATAACTTTCTTTGTTGTGTGTTTGTTTTGTTTCAAGGCTTGGGCCTATGAGCAATCAGTTGAAGCAGCGAAAGACTAATAATATTTCCAGGAAACGTTCCAGGCCTACTGAGAGTTCTAGACCTGCAGAGGTTAGATCAAAAGATTTTGATATTTTGAAGTATTTTGGTTTTAGTATTGAGTCGTCTGTCTCTCTGTTCTGAGCTTTTGTTATTCTGTTGCTTTGACCTGAAAAAGGCTTTGATTTAAAAATTCCTAGTACGGTCAACTTTTTCAGCACTCTACAAGTTTGGAGATTAACACTAGTAGGTTATTTCTTTCTTGGCCGGACATACATCATTGAACTTGCTAATGTTTCAGCTGGACCTTAACAAAGTTTGTTTGGAGTCACTCCTCTATGCTTGCCTACATGACGTTCTTAGCTTAATATCTATAACATACACATATATTTTTTCTGCTGAAGTGGTTTGTGAATTATAGATTGCACTTTCTGTTTGTTTCTTATGAATTTGACATTCTATTATCCCGTTGATGTTTATTTCAATTCATACGCGCAGGTTGAAGATAATGGGTCTGAAGCAAAAACAGACACAGATAAGAACATGGGCATCATGTTTGGAATTTTGAGGAGGAATAAAACCGTTAAACTAGAACATTTGATATTGAATAGAAAGTCTTTTGCACAGACAGTAGAGAATTTATTTGCTCTATCCTTTCTGGTTAAGGATGGTCGGGCTGAGATAACTATTGATAAAAATGGTTCTCATTTTGTGTGTGAGAAAACATCTACAGACTAAACGTTTTATGCTTTTGTTTGAAACCATTGTGTTCTTTGCATTATACTAACATTTCCTGCCAACGATTTCAGCACCGAAGAATGCCCCTGCCCATAGTGCCATTATGTCACATGAAGTTAATTACAGTCATTTTGTATTCAGATTCGATTACAAGGATTGGAAGGTACAGAGAAGCATTCATTTTTATGATACTAACTTCGCACTTTGCGGTGTTGTCTAACAGACATCAAATATTAAGAAAAACATTCTGCCCTCTTGATTAGAGTGTATACAATATTGGATAGAGTCTCATGATATATACAAAATTCTGTGTGCTTTTATCCAATTGAGGAACACATACTTGTGATGTTTATTTGCAGCCAATGGTGGATATGGTACCAGTTGGAGAAGAGCTGATGCCCCACAGGAACTCTCTGAACTCAGTGCAGGTGTCCCAAGAAGAAGCAACAGCAGACGATGCTGAAGCAGCAGCCTTACCTACTACACCAATCCGAAAGCTGTCGAGAAATCGAGGTTTAGTTATGCAAACTGTTGTTGAAGATTCACCTGATAATGACACTCATTCAGGAGCAACTGCAATTTTGAGGTGCAAAAGAAAGCTTAGTCAAGGTTAGGTTAATTAGAGCTCTGAAAGCCACCAAATGTGAATGCCTCTTTTTGTTCTGTTGGTTGTATATTTAATGGCTGTGTTGTATATAGGTAATAGGTAATTAGGTTCTAAGAGAAAATGAATGCCAAATTTAACTTTTCTAACAGAGATTCGATTAAGTTGTAATGATAATTGCGAAGTACCATGCCTTTTGGGTAGCTAGCTTAGATCAAGCTCCAATCATTTTGTAAAAGTTCTTTTTTGTTTGAACAAGGAATGATGATAGCCTGAAACTAGTGCCAGGGGAATTTGTTTTGTAATTTTTAAGAACAAAATTTTGGACTTCTAATTATAAGCATGTTTTCCCAATTCAATGTCACTTTGAAGTTTGAACCAACATCCTTTTAGACACATCTTAGATTAACTGTCACTCAATTAATTGGATGATGATGTGGTTTGAAGAATCATATAGAAAATTGTCAAATCCTCAGAATGGAAAAAAAAAAAGAAAATCTCTTGCCATAATTAGGACTAAGGCTAAGTGAAACGAAGTTGATGGAAATTATGGAAGCAAGAACAAGAAGAGATAAACAAAGACTTGGCTGCAAGCTTGAAGGATCATCAACAATTTCTTCTAGTTTCATTTCAACAGTCAGCAATGGTGTCTGGTGGTCATCGGTTGTCGGTTAGAAGGTCAAAGTCCTTCAAATATTGGGCTATCGACTCCCACTCCCATGGCGTTCAAACCATTGTCAACATAGATAACAGAACCAGTTATGGCAGAAGCTAAAGGAGATGCCAAGAAGGCAGCTGCATTCCCCACCTCCTCTGTTGAACCAGTTTTAAGAGATCAAGATTTTGTAACATTAGAACTAGAATGATGCTGAGAAAAGAAGAAGAAACTACCTGCAGATAATTCTTTCTGCAGAGGTGCATTTGCTAGCGAGTAGTCTATCATCATATCGATGAATCCGATTGCTTTGGCTGCACGACTTCGAAGTGGACCTGAAAATAAAGAAAATGGTAATGGAAGTAAAGAACAACTTAAAAATGAGGCCTTGAAGGTGTCAAATTCAATGAAGAAGAAAAGATAGGTTCGATTACCAGCAGATATTGTGTTAACTCTGATCTTATTTTTTCTACCCGCCTCGAAAGCAAGCACCTGATTCAATAAAGAAATCAATAATGCTATAAGGAAAAATAACAAGGAAAGAAAGCAACGAAGGTACGGAATCTCACTCGTGTATCACTCTCCAGTGCAGCTTTTGCAGAACTCATACCTCCTCCATATCTGACCATTTAGAAGTTACAATTTAAGTTGTTACCTCATTAGAAGGGTGATTTAAAGCAACAATGTGTAAACACATACCCAGGAATGATCCTTTCAGAAGCAATGTATGTAAGAGAGATTGACGAACCGCCTGTAAGATTGGAAATTGAAATTTAGCCTCAAGTCGTGCCTTTCTAGCCAAAAGCTTCCATGGTTCACAGAAGGAAACAAAGACAAGCAATGAAGAATTGACAGTGATGAATTGATTGTTGAACATGCCTGGATTCATTATTGGAACGAAATGCTTAAGAAGAGAAATGTAGGAGTAACTTGATGCAGATAATGCCGCTAGGTAACCTTTCCTGGATGTCTCTAAGAGAGGTTTACTTACCTGTTAACAATGTGAATCTTTATTATGAAGATGCCAAATGGTATATTTATATGAATTATAGAAAGTGGATACCTCTGGCCCATTTGCGAGTGAATGTACAAGGATGTCAATGGTTCCAAAATCCTTCTTTACTGATTCTGCTACTTCCTGAAATCCATTAAAATCACTGATATTATGGAAGAAAAAATACAGACCTGAAAGTTTAAGCTTATAAGTTAGGACGTATTTCATCTTAAAACTCCTCCTCACTTGTAGTTTGAAAATGAGCACGAGGCACACAAGTGATTGTTAATCTTAATTGGGGAGTACAATATATTACAAAGTCAGGAGATTATTTTGAACTGCATTATACTAGTACTAAATCAATGAGCTCAAGTTGATAGGTTAGAGTACAATTTGTCTAAAAGAATTCTGGGAACTGTATGAACTCAAATAAACAAAGTGAAGATTACTTTCATTAGAATGTACTAAATCAAAGGAATTAGTTTAAGTTGAAAGAGTGATGCATGTGCAAGGGAAAGTTCAGTACCTGAACTGTCCAATTAGTGGAACCTGCATACCGCTTATTTGTTTTTATCTGCATGAAATGAAATCAACACATGTTTATGATCTTTCGGTATGACTAATTGAATACCACGTGCGTTGCACGTGTTTATGATCTTTTGGTATGATTACAAAACAACAGGTAATGTCTGGCCTACATCTTCAGGAACATCCTCAGGACTGTCAAAAACTGCATCCAAGGGATATATTTTGGTGATCTCCATTAAAGATCCATCTGGTAACCTGAAACATCAAATTCTCAATAGCTGAAGGTACTATTAAGTTTTCCTCAGGTAAAATGTATTCAATATAGTTAGATATCTTACGCTCGAGATTCGTCAAACTTTCCACGTCGCAAGCTGGATTCAAAGATGTTTAAAGCCTAGATAAGATAACTCTAAACTCTTAATGAGAAGCTTAATAAAACATTTCCAAACCAGAGAAAAATTGCTATGGGATTATACTTACAGGCACCCACGTACCAACAATAATTTCAGCCCCGGCAGCAGCAAGAGATTTTGCTATTGCCCAACCATATCCATTATCATCAGCTACACCAGCAATAAATGCCCGCTTACCTAAACAAAATCCAAGTGTAGCTAAATTTGCTGAACTGATTTAGAGAATTAAACTAACCAACATCAAAAGTAGAAGGTAATGAACTCAAATCCTATATTTTCATCTCTAAGTTTCAAAAGAAACTGTTCAGGTGTTAGTTCTCTTCAGTTAAAGTTAAAGTACGAGCTCAAGTGTTCTGAAAATTCTAAGATATACCTTAAATACTTAAATTGATGGTATATTGACAATCGAAACAAGACAGTTACCAAAGATTACACTGATGTATGCAATCAAGTAGTGCATAAATATCGACTTATTAAAGAGTATTCGAGCCAGAACATAGAAAACAGTGTCTCCCAATCTGCCTTCATCTATCAACAAATCTTCTGTTCAAAATATGAGGAACTTAAAACTGACAGGGTAAAAGTAAGGATATTGAAGAAAAAACCATTCATATGTACAATTAAAATTACTACCGAACAGTCAAACTAAGAAACACGTGCACATTGATAGAATAAAATTTAAGCCAATAAAAGAAGAAACCAGAAAACTAAAGGGATAACCTTTTAAATCAATCGACAACCCGGAGACTGGTGTGTTTTCACCAGATCCAGACATAGCTTTAGTTGCAATCTTCTCAAATTTTGTAGAAGATGAAGTGGTGGAATTCAGCTGAAAGTATTTCAGAGAGGATACATTGTAAACACTCTTAAGTTTAGCCCATGGCATTGCCTTTAAATTCCCACCAAGAGTTGGTGTAACAACATCCTTGAGACCTCTTGGAGAAGAGAACTTGCAGTTTCTCAGTGTGGCCATCTGAAGATTAGAGGCTGCTGTTGTCGACATCTTTAAAAAGCAATTGCCTCGCCGAGAAGATTGACTATCTATACTGTTATGAAACTGACAATCAAAGAAAACGAAAAAACTTAAGTAGTAAAGAAATCAACATAGAAATTTATGTAGTTTACTATGTTAGCTATGCCCATGGGTAGGGGGAGAGATCGGTTTATAAATATCAAATAATACAGGTTGCAGAGGTGCCAATAGGGTTAGAGGTTTATATATGACACCTCTCTAAACCCTATGCCCAAAATCGTAAATAACACGGAAACGATTCAAGGCAATAGAGTTACAATTTCAAACCAGATCCATAACTCAGCTAGATCAAACTAAGAATTGAATTCTCATTTGAAAAACTTGTAGAAGAATATACAGAACTATCCATAGTCATCACATTCACATATCTACGTACATTTAAGCACTCACTCAAGTAACAGAACAATGTAAACGAAGTTCATCAAGACAAAGAATTCCGAGAACATTGAAGAACATGCAATTAGATTACGATATTCACAAATTTCCACAAAGATTTCAAACCCAAATCGAAACAAACGTAGAGAAATAGCAAAACATTCATTTCTTAAATTTCTTCGCGATCAAGAGAGCGTACCAATGGAGATAGCAGAAAAATCAATCGCCCCTTTTATGAAACGTAAAAAGGAAGAGAAGAGGGGTATTGAAGAGTGATGACGAGAAGCAAATGGGTGAATGACTGTCGATGAAAGCGATGAAGGAAAAGCTTCGAGAATGACGAAAAGGGTTGTTGAAGAAGACGGCGGATTATGAACTTATGATCGTGGGAGAGTGAAAATTGATCGAACAGTTAGGTTACAGTTAGTTGGGATGGGGAATGTAATTAAATATGTGAAGAAATTAGAGAAGCCATTGTTGGTAGCTCAACTGCTTTCAGAAAATTTTCTTTTGCCCATTGGAGGAGAAGCCATTATAGAGCCTAAAACTGTCACTTTGTCCTCACTTTTTTTTTTTTTTTTTTTTTTTTTTTTTTTTATGGGAAATTTGTTTTTGACTATAATAATAAGGCCCGGTTTGGATCACAAATATTGTTTCAAGCTAGAGGCCCCCGAGAGCTTGGAGAGGTGGATTTCCTTGCGATCGAATGTTGGAAGCTCAACAGTGATGTGCCTTAGAGTGAGTTGAAGGGTAGGCAGCTTGACTGGATTTCCATGACTCTCGAGGTATCCAGTTGGGACATGTTTTAAGGTCGTGCACCGAAATCGGCCAATCAAAGCTCTCGAAGGTCTTATGATTCTTGAGATGCCTTAACAACAAATTTGAAGATTTATTAGCCTCTTTGGAGGTTAGTCGGATTCCTTGGAGATCAAGGATTGTGTGGACTTATCTGAGACGTTGAATGTTGTTTAAGATATTTTTCTCATCGCCTCCTAGGTTCATGGCATGAGATTTTCTTTTTGTAATAGGACTTGTAACAGGGTTGCTCATGTCTTTGTATCGGTGGAGGTCCGACTTCCATGTGACTTCTTTTGTAATTCATCTCTCCCTTGTGAGGGGCTTGAAGAATTTTTTAGGATGATTAGTGTCCTCTATTTTATCCGAGGACCTTCTTTGTATCTAATTTGTTCTTTATTTTAATTTTTTTTTAAAAAAATCGTTTCATGTATGATAATATTTCTGTTTTAGATGTCTAGAATAATTAATCCATATTTGAATATGTCGGATAATTAATGTCTAGAAATTAAATTATTGTGTTTGTTTTTCCACTTTTGTATATTGAAACCAAACTTAAATAGTTAAATAAATATAAGAGAAAATTAATGTTGTCATAAGTTCAATTTAATATATTTTTATATTAATTATTATTTAATTACTACTTAAAATATTAATTGTAAGGGGGCATTTGACCCATTGAGTGGGAGTTAATAAGTTTGCAGTTAATGAGTTTGTGTTTAGGGTGTAAAGTGAGAAAATTTCTAGTACAACAGTATGGAAAATATTTCATAATACCTCCATTCATTATATGCCACAAAAGTAGCATTTAACAATTATTTGGGGTCCACGAAATACATGTCAAATAATAAATGGAAGGAGTAGCTACTAGTGTAGTACTAGATTTTTTTTTTTTCGTGTAGACTTGTAAGATAAAGTTAATTAATAATTGTGAAAAGTAGATTAAGAGAGAGATGAAGTTACTCGATAAATGTGAAAAGTTAAGATAGAGGGAAAGATGCAATTTCTCAATAAATGGAAAAAGTAGAAAAAAATGAGAAGATGAAGTTACTTGATAAATATGCAAACTTCAATAGTGTTTACTATTGAAGTTGAATTGTGGTGGCCTAAACGACCCACAAATGTATTAATTGAAATTAATGAAGTCTGAACAATATATTTACATTTAATAATTAATAAAAATTAATAGCAATAATTAATTGATATTACTTATTAATAAAATAAGCTATATTTTTACTGTTCTATCTCTTGAGTATAAAAATCTCATCGCTGTGGGGTATTAGAAAACTCATGTCACTAGGTTTTAAAGTTCCCGAAACAATAATATCTTGAGTTTTAAAAAGTTAAATATGTGAAACAAACAGGTATATTAAATAGTCTAAAATCCCATGACAAAAGATGTGAAATAAATGTGCCCTAAGAGTAACATTTTAAGTGCAACTATTCATCTTCATGCATTTCCTTCAATCACAAAAGGAAAAAAAAAAAAAAAAATTATTTTTTTTTAAAAAAAGAAAAGTTTATCACGTCATAACTTGGGATTAAACACTTGGATGAGCTGCACAAAAATGAGTGGTGCCCATGGTGGTTCAAAGTATTTTTATATTAATAATTGTAATGCATAATATAACTTAAATGATCGAGACACCAGGATTTGTCAAATTTGTTGTAAAGTTTACGAATTCTAATTTTCACCTCACATTATTGAACTAAAAAAAGTTTTTTTTCTTTCTTTTTTTAGTACTGAAAACAAAATCAAAACAAGCAAGAGGTAAACTAAGGGGTTTAAATATCCCTACAGACAGTCGAGGTCACCCATGATGAGTGATCTTCAATTAAAATCTTCAAGTGTTTGAAATGACGAGCATGAATCGCAAGTTCATAAGCTGTGGTATTTCCTTCATGCTTGACAGAAAAGAACCCATAGATGAAACCATTGCGTTGTTTTGAACGAAGAGCATCAACAAAACCTTGTAATTCATTCAATTAGCTCTCATGACTTGTTAAAAGTTAATTGATTTACTAGGTAGAAAACCTTTATTTTTTAATTGTTTGGAAAGAATCTGGTTGTATCATAACAAGATTTTACATAGTAAAGACTAAATAGTTACAAAATTTTAAAATATGTGTACACAAATAGTAACATATTAAAACTCAAAAACTAAATTGTTCCATGTTAGGAAGTATAGGACCCGTTTGATAACGTTCTTGTTCTCTGTTTCCTGTTCCCTGTTACTTGTTTCCTGTTTCTTCTTTTTTGAGAACAAGAAACAGGAATATGTTTGATAACTATTCTTATTTCTTGTTTCTTGAAAAAAAAAACAGAAACAGAAACTTGTTTGATAACTGTTTCTTGTTTTTTGTTTTTTTTAACAATATAAAAATAATATATAAATAAAAATAGAGCATAATTATTTTTGTAAATAACAAAATTAGTGAAGAAAAATAAATAAAACACAAGATATGAAAATAAATATAAAAGTAAAAAAAACCAAATAAAAGTGTCCAACTTAGGAGTTGAACACAAAACAAGAAGTGAAAGGATAAGAAAGGCATGCTTGACAACCAATAGATTAAGAATAAATTTTGTTTAATAAAGGAAATAGTATTATATAAAATAGAAACGGAACAGGGTTGTAGTTTCTCAAATTTGGCCCCATGTTCAGAAACGTTTCTCAAATTCTAAAAATAAGAAACGGTAACGGTTGTCAAACAAGTCAATTTCTTAAAAAAAATGAAAAACAGAAACAAGAAACGGAAAACGGAACCGTTATCAAACGGGTCCATAATGACTCAATTATTACATAGTAGGTTTAAATACTATTTTATGAGAAAATTTCTAGTACTATGGAAGTACTGTACTCTCCTTGTTCACTCTATAAATTAGTGTTCATAAATATTAGTGAACCTCACATTAATGTCAATAGGGTCATACTCTATTTTTAAAAGCATGTTGATGTTGACCCTTTATTTTTAAAAACATGTTGATGTGGCAAACAATAAATAGAGGGAATATGAATTTTTTATATATATGTGATAGTACTGAAAAGTTTTCCCTATTTGATCTCTATAATTTCGATTTTAGTTCAATTTGGTCATGTACTTTTAAATTTTATTCGATTTAGTTCATATACTTTCAAAATGTCTATTCTGGTCTCTATACTTTTAAAAAATGATCATCTTGGTCTTTTGCAAAATTTCAACATAAAATTTAGGGAAACTGTAACGACCCGACTTTCTAGAAGTCGTTACTTCATGCATGCATACATTTCAAAACGACACATTTCATATATTTGACTAAAATAAAAGAAATTTATCAAATAAATAACTTCATTAAATTTAAATAATTAAAAATATTAGATCGGGGTACCCCTAAAAAAAATTATAAAACCAGAACTGTGAGTTTTGCATAAAACCTCTAAGAATGCAAAACTAAAATTTCTAATTTAAACATTCAGATTTGGATTTAACAACATGAAAACATAAAAATATGAGCAGAAGCATTGACTGGTCCCAATGGCACGGTCACGGATTCTTCCTGTCATTCGCCTGTCTGTCCTTGTCTTTACCTGAAATCCATAAAATTGTAACCGAATGAGTATAAAACTCAGTAAGTAATCCCACTGCCGGGATTTCTAGATCTGTAGGCCAACTGCCCTGTCACCATGCCTAGCGGCCTGAGGGTACGAGTGCTGTGGTGTAAGCCTGATGACCCACACCAGTGAACATGGAAGTGAACCCGTCGGTCCACACATGTCTAGTGGCCTGATGGCACACCGTCGAAACTGGAGGTGAACCTGATGAGAACCCGTCGGTTCACACAGGTCTAGTGGCCTGATGGCACACCGTCAAAACTGTTTTGAGGTGAACTTGATGATTCAAGTAATAATATAGCATGGGACAACGGGCGTTGGCATCGGATTCAATCATACATAGCATAGGTAAATTCTCAACTGACAAATTCTCAACAGTAGATAAATCATAAAGTAGCCAGACAAGCATTAGCCAGACAAATCATACATGCAAACATGCCAATAGCCAGCCAATAGCCAAATAATACTCTGAATGATTTATATGCCAATGGTCAAATAATACTGTGAAGCTGTGACCTGCCAGCAGTAGAATCACTTACCTTGAAATAAGTGTAACAATCGCGCTCAGAAATTCCCTGTGTACCAATTACAATCCACACCAGCGTTATGACCCACAACGGTTGTTGCCTAAAATCCACAAAAAAAATAATAATAATACGTTGACGCCAAGGCTTGTTAATTCGATAGTAAATCAAATAACCAATGGAGACCAAAATCTCAAAACTCACCCAGTTTTACAGGTTCTGTTCGGCAATGATTACGGACACATGAGAGCTTAAAACAACGATCCAACCGTTCAGAATGAGGCTCTATATGTTCCGAATATGCTGGTAAAATTTGAATACAATCCGACGGTTGAAACTCCAAAAAATGAAAATTTTCTAGGAGCTGTCGCAGAAAAACCGAACTGCACTGCCGTTTTTCCCATTCTCCATTTTTCGGTGTATTTTTCTCCCTCTCTAGTCACTTAATAATATATATATACGATCCCAAACCCTAATTCCTTAATAAATTAGGTATATACATATTAAATTTCTTTTCCCTCCACCAATTCAACTAAATAAATTAAATCTCCCAAATTAAAATTCAATTTTCACCGATGGAATTTAAATTCAAATCTTTTATCCTATTTAATTTAAATTGAATTATTTTTCCAAAATAATTCAATTAAGACTTAAAAATTCAAAATAATACCCAAATAATTTAAGATAATTAAATTAAAATTACTTAAAATTTTGGGTTGTTACAGAAACGATGAGCTAAAAATGAAAATTAAGGAACTAAAATGACCAGTTTTACAAAGTATATATGAACATTTTAAAAGTATAGTATCAAATTGAATCACATGTGAGAGTAGACCAAATTGAACCAAATGGACATTTTAAAAATTCTTCTCAATGCCTCTGGTTTTTTAGTACTTGTCTCAGAGGAAAATTAGTTAAGACAATAATTTTATGTGCTTGAAAATATGGGTGTAACCTTGTAGCTAAAGTGACTAGTGCAAGGGCATGTTTCCCCATTTGAGGATATCTAGTCTCAGTCCCCACCATCCCTCTATTTGTATAATGAATTGGTTGTTGAAGTCTATTCTCTTCTTTAACTAAAGCAAAACTCACGGGGTTTTTTAGGCTACTATGTAGAGTAATAATTCATGCCCAAAAAGAAGTTTTGTTAGAAGGGGAGTTGAACCCAAATATGGCTTCAGGTCCTTGAAAGCTCTCTCACATCTTCTATTCCTTAGGATTTTGAAGAAAGATAAGCATCTATCTGTGGCCCTGTTCATGAATCTATTAAGTGATGCTATTTTTTCATTAAGACTCTGAAGTTGCTTGAGGTTTGTTGGAGATGATATTTTCATGATAGCTCAAATTTTATCTGGATTGACTTCTGTCCTCTTTGATGAACCATAAATCCTAGGAATTTTTCTGATGTTATCTCAAAGGCACATTTACTTGGATTCAACTTTATCTTGTATTTTTCAGAGTATTTGAAAAGCTCCGTCCAGGTCGGCTACATGATAACCCGCTTTGGTACCTTTTACTTGCACATCAGCCATATATACTTCCATGTTTTTCCTAATAAGATGAGTGAACATATGGTTTACCATTCTCTGATACGTAGCGCATGCATTTTAAGACCAAATAACATGACTTTATAGCAGTACAATTCCCTACATGTGATAAAAGAAGTTTTTTCTTGATCGTTTTCATGCATTTTAATCTGATTATAACCTGAGTAGGCATCCATGAAACTTAGCATTTCGTAACCTACCGTGGCACATCCACCAACTGATCAAATATTGGAAGGGAAAAACTATCTTTAGAGCAAGCTTTGTTTAGATCGGTAAAATCAATACACATTCGCCATTTTCTGTTTGCCTTCTTGACTAATACCACATTAGAAAGCCATTTAGGATAATTAACTTCTTTAATAAAACCTACTTTAAGATCTTCGACTTGGTCATCTATTACTTTATTCTGTTCTTGATTAAACGTTCTTCGCCTTTGCTTTATGGGTTTAAAATCTCTATCAACATTTAATCGATGTATTATCACACTAGGATCAATTTCCAGCATGTCTTCATGTGACCAAACAAATATATCTGCATTGGCTTTAAGAAATTTAATAACTTCGTTCTTTGTTCAACTCCTAGCTTGGCCACAATATTGATTCTTTTTATTTGGATATGAGAAGGACAAATTCCAGTACTTCTGCAAGTTGTCCCTTCTGGTCAATTTCAACTAAGGGTTGGTCGACCTTATCTGTGTCTGCCATAGGATGACTAACCTCAATCTTGAACCTATCCAGGATTTGGCTTGAGTTCTTCTCGGCTTTGGTTTGGCCTGAGTTCACCTCGACCTCGACATGACCTGTGTTCACCTCGGCCTCGACCTGGCCTGGGTTTATCTCGGCCATAGCCTAGCCTGGGTCCATATGGGCCACGACCTAGCCTAGGATCACCTCGACCTCGACCCGATCTGAGTTCACCCTAGCCTCAGCCTCTGATGCCAAGGTGAGTCGAACGGTCTTCATAATCTCTACCCATCATTTTTTGCGCCTCAATTCATCTTTATTTTAATTTTGACTCTTACATGATTTCCAAATATAGGTGTTATATTTTTCCATATCTTCTTCCTGAGTGCAATCCTCTTTAATGAGAATGTGGCTGACTCTGACTGAACCTCTTAGACATTTTTTGAGTCGACCTTGCTTCTTTGCAATTTTCAAAACTTGAACTAAATCTTGATAAATCCTCTCTGCTTCATGTTGAAGGGATTAAATCCCAAGCGAAAGTAAATGATCACCATTGCCATTAATTTCAGTTTGGAAAAAGACAAGAAAAACAAAGAAGATAAACTTAAATTTAAGCATTCATCTATTGGAAAATACAAAGAAGAAAAGAAACTCTACCTTTAAAGACAAATCTTCAATGTTCTTCGCCTCAACAAAGTACTCTTAGCAATAGCAACACAGCACACTGAGTTAGACACCACCAAAAACGTCTTCCCCGATATTCTTTGGCAAAGGTTAAGTTTGTAGGAACCTTTCTTTTTGGAAGATGGGTGAGGAATTTTTAGAGGAATTTTTTACAGAAGAGTAGAATTATGTGAATCGTGAGAGTGGGAGAGAGAGAGATTTGGAGAATGAAATTTGTATTTCACGTTAAAAAAAAAAAAAAAAAAAAAAACTCACCCACCAATTGCAAACACTTTGCAATATAAATGTGTGAGAGAGAGGGGGAGTTACTTTAACTCCTCAATCACAACCTCACCACTCCCGTGCATTGCACGAGAGTTAAAATGATTTTTAATTAAATTAATTAAAGGAAAATTTTCACATATAGAAAAAATGTCAAATTATTTATAGAAAATAGCAAAAAAAAAATATTGATAGACATTGATAACTTCTTTCAGCATCTATCAATGATATGTTTCTATCATTTCTATCACTGATAGACCTTGATAGACTTTTATCAGCGTCTATCACAACTATCTGAAATTTTTTCTATTTTATGTAAATAAAATTTCCCTTATTTTTCTATTTTTAAAAATTCTCCTTAAATAAAATCAAAATAAAATCTCATTTAATCTTAATTTTAATTTAATTTAAATAATTTAATTATTTAAATAAATAAACAATTAAATTTAAATATCTCATATTTAAAATTACCTGTATTTGAATCATAGTCAAATACATATCTCTCTCATAACTAACATATAGTTTTAATATGAATCTTATTCACATTAAATTTTAACATATAGTTTTAATATGAATCTTATTCATATTAATTAATATGAATCCTATTCAAAACATTGATACTCTCATATTATGAATCTTATTCACATTAAATTTTAACCTATAATTTTAATACCACAATGTCATTATATTTTTTAAGAACTATTAGTCATTATATTTAAATATAATATAATTACATAAATAAAAAGAAGGTATAAACAAAAAAAAAAAAAAAAAAAAAAAGAATGGAAGAAGAAAATAAAGCACTATAAAGATACAAACCCTTTATTCACATGCATTGCTTACATCACATTGTGAACCATTTTCTACTTCTCTTAGTCTTGACAAAAGGATGTTGCAATTGTTATTCTCCACCCTCTTCAATATGTTAGGATTACTAAATGAATTGATATGTATTTACAAATGCAAAAGGAGAAAAAAAAAACTACCAAACTCGTCGATTATATTAAATCACTTTCCTTCTTTGTCACTTGCGAGAATGATCTCATTACGATTTATTGTAATTCAAAAATAGAATACAAATCACTCTCTTTCTCTTCCAACTGAATTATAATAAATTACTTGAGTTTTGAGGATTAGAAAATTGGATACAAATGATTTAGGCTTATATACCCATTAAATGAAAGGGTTAAAACAGGAATGAGAGAAATATGCATGTAATTTATAAAAATTGTAGCGTCTCCATCTTTTTAACGTGAGATCATCCATTTTTTATCTACTCTCAATCTCTCACGACCTTGATTTCATCCTCGCTGACTTCTTTCCTCCAAGGTACCATACTTGTCTTAATAAAACTTAACCACATTCTGGATACTAGGATACTCAGGATACACTCTTATGTCAGCATTTAATACGTTACTTGTTGATAATTCTTAAATGTTTCTTTTATGGCAAGCAACAAGTAGGAGAGTATGATTATTTTTTTCGATCTATGGTCTCTTATCTTTAAAACCCTAATTGAAACCCTAATTTCATTCAATCAATATGCACTCCAAATAGCCTAATTCGCTTTGCCCCAACATTTTTATCATTAGGGTTCAATTCAATGCTTAAAATCTCCTTCTTCTTCTTCTTCTTCTCACAGTCCTCCCCCTGATTTTGCCCTAATTCGCTCTGCAATATTTTCTCATTCTTAACACTCTCTTTCTCCGCCGCTAAGCAACTACTCTCGCTCTGTTCATCCTCCGATTTCTTATAGATTACGTCTATGAAGTTTAATGTTCCGCCATTTTCGTCTCTTCCGTAGCTCTCGTATGTGTAAAACGTGATAATGTCGTTCGCCTTCAGTTTCTTCTCCTTCACGAAGCGATTCCAGCCTCTGGTAAAGACGAAACTCTGGCTACTTCTCCAGTAACAGTACCGGAACTTCCACGTCTTCATCGACGTATCGTAGAAGAGGATTTCAATGTCGTCGCCGTTCTCCTCTGCGCTTTCGCTCATGTATGGGAAGTGTTTCACTGCGTATTTTTTAGGGATTACGAGTCGATTCAACTTGCCGACGTCGCTCGGTGTTAATTCTTTCTGGAATAGATGACTGCAAGAGAAAAGGCTATCGCCATCGCCATTGTCGAAATTTTGAGGATTCTGTAAATCCGAGTCGCGAATTTGTGATCGCGTTCGTAAATAAGCGGAAAATTTCGAGTAATACGATCCGTCTTTGATCATACTCAGAACGGCATCTGTGGAGAATTTGATTTGAAAATTAGGCTCCTCGATTGTTTGGCGAGTCCAGGGGAAATTCCGGTGAGAATCTCTGGTGCGAAGCTTGATAGCGGCGCTGTCGTAAGCCATGGCAGCGTCTTTCTCTGTTTTGAAGGTACCGAGCCAAATCCTCTGGTGATTCGCGTAAATCTGCGCTCCCCAACGGCCATTCTGTTGCGGCACAACGCCTTTGAATTTCCCGACGGCGACAACATCATTAAGCTCGTTATCTAATCTCGGCCGCTTCGCTTCAGGTATGGCATAATATGTGAAATTAGAATCTGAAACTTCGTCTGTTAGGATAGGAGTCTTGATATGGGGAAGGAAGCTGGATGAAGCTTCGTCTTCCATGGTAGATGTGAAGGGGAAATGGATAGGAGGGGAAGTGGGATTAAAGTAGAGGAAGAAGAAGAAGACATAATTGAAGTTAAGTTACAGTTGCAGGGGAGAGGAAAAACAAGTTGGCAATGGTGAGAGAATTTTTTTGTTGAAAGAAGGTTCAAATTGGTGGGTGTTTTGGGACTTTGGGAGGTGGACAGTTTTCAGAAACTAAACTGCATTTGGTTACTTTCATAACTAAAAACCATTAAAGACAACACTAGTTTTATAAAGGAAATCAATTTGAGATAGATCATCACATTGATAATTAAAATCTTTAATTTTCTACCCAAAATTTCTCTTTATTTAGTATGTAATCTATTACTCAAAACTAAATTGAGTTAGTTGTGTGCTGCTTCACTGGCTATAACTACAAGAAATGATCCAACTGTGTGTATTTTTCTTGTTTGCAAACTGAACTCTCTCATTCATTATTTCTGGTTAAATTTTCATTTTGGGCTAGGCTAGTTCAACAAATTTGTGATAAGGGAATTATACTTGCCTTATTTATCATGCCCGGATTGAAGGGATCTTTGTGCTTCTGGCTTTAGTTCATTTTAGTTTGTGTAGTTTTAAAATATTCTTTTTTTTTTTCAAAAGTGACCATTTTGGCCCCTATTTGCAAACTTGTAACATAAATTTTATCCACTAAAATTGTTTAATACAAATTTAAACACAAAAGGAAGGGATCAAAATGATTACTTTTTAAGAGTACATGGACCCGAATGAATAAAAATTGAAAGTACGAGAATTGAAATCTACTTTTGAAAGTAGAAGGATCAAAATGAATTGAAGTTGAAAATATAGGGACTAAAGTAGTATTTAAAACTTCGTCCCTTCAGGGACTTCCTATAAAATTGGAACGATACAAAGTAGTATTTAAACTTAACTTTTAGGTTTATGTCTATTTAGTTCTTCAAGTGTGTCTAATAGGTTATTGAAATTTTTTTATACAACTATTAGTTTAGGGTTTAAATTGATACTATGCCCTAACGTTCTGGGGTATAAATTGATATTTGCCCTTAATAAATTTTTAATTTTGTGCCTAATAGATATTTAAATTTTTAGTTTTGTGTATAAATCAGTGGCTTTTTATATTTTTAAAACTCATAGATTTGCTAAAATTTATAATTTCATTAGTCATACAATTTTTATTTCATAGATTAATTATGGGTAAATTGTTTTAAGGTGAGTTTTTAAAAATAATTACACAAAATAGCAAAATCTTTAGATAGTTGTGATAGACGATGACAGAAGTCTATCAGGGTCTATCGGAAATGATAAAAGTCTATATATGCCGATAGAAGTCTATCAATATCTATGAGAGTTTTTTTTTTTTCTTTTTTGCTATTTTTTTAAATAGTTTGGCATTTTTTCTATCTGTGAAAATTTCTCTTGTTTTAAATGACAAAATTGTCGGAAATGTTTTCAAGTATAGCACACTTTCTATTCGTGATAGACACGGATAGACATCTATTACTGATAGACAGTGAATTTTGTTATATTTGTAAATATTTTAGCTCATATAGCTATATTTGAAAAAAATCCATTAATTAATTTATTTAAATTTTGAATATGTTATGGATTTAAATACAAAACTGAAAGTCTAAGTACTAAATAGGTATAAACTTAAAGTTATAGGGACTAAATTTGTGATTAAATTTAATCTTTGAATTAATAGAGGGAGAGATATCTTAATCCATTGGAAAACTCTCCCACAAAGCAAAATTAAGTTATTTATTACTAATATAATTATTGTTGTTGTTTGATGTTGTGTTGATTGTTTAGATATTAGAAATTAAATATGTAAAGCAAACAGGATAATAGTTAAAACTAATTATTTATTTTAAATTGTAACCAGCATTTCCTCTTAATTTAGTATATTATTCACTCAAACTAATAGAGTTAGTTTTTTTTCTTTTTTTCTTTTCTTTTTTCCTGTTGAAATAACTAATTGATTATTTGTTTATTTATTTTTTTAGTTCAAAATTAGTTGTTTGCTGTTAAACTGGCTATAAAAACCCTAGTGCATTTTCTTATGTACAAACCGTACTCTCCCTCATAAATGTGTAGGGTAAAATTAAAATTCTGTGACCATATACAATTTATTAGGGAAATTTTTAAAAATAGAAAAAGAAGGAAAACTATTTATACAAAATAGCAAAATTTTTAGATAATTGTAATATATGCTGATATAGTCTATCAGTGATAGAAAGTCAATCTAACATGCCTTAAAAGAGTCATGGTTGCCATAGAAGAATAGTGATAATATTATTTTGATTGAAATGCAAAATTGAATAAATATTTTTTCTCATGTGTTGAAGTATTACTACAAATAAGAAATAACTCATCATGTTAATTTTTTTTGGTTTTTTTTTTTTATTAATGACGTGACTTTTTCTTGTGAAATTTAATCAAATGAATAATAAGCTATTTGTGCAAATTTAATATTTTAGGCTTCGTTGGATAATTATTTGATTTTGTATTTTTAAAAATTAAGTAAATAAACACTATATCCATCTCTTGTTTTTTTTAATCTATTTTTAGGAGAGTTTTAAAAAATTAAGTCAAGTTTTTAAAGCTCAAGAAAAGTAGTTTTTTTCTTCAATTTTCCTAAATTGGACATGTTTTCCTCAATACCAAAATCAACGACCACCGGAATAATAAAAAGATTTTAAAAAAAAAAAACATTAAAGACAACTCCAGTTTGGTAAAGTTAACCGTTAATCTTTTCTTATTTATTTATTAAATCTTAAATTTGGTCCTACAATGTAACGACCCGACTGACTTGTTATTGGCCGTTACTTTCATGCATACATCTCAAACTACATTTTTCATATATTTGACTAAAATCAAAAGAATTTATAAAATAAATAATTTCACTAAATTTAGATAATTAAAAATCTTTGATTGGGTACTCCTAAAAATTATGAAAACAAAACGGTAAATTTTACATAAAACATCTAAGTGTGCAAAACCAATATTTTGAATTTAAACATTAAGACTAGGATTTAAAAACATAAAAACATGAGCGAAAGTATTTGTGTGGTCCCAACGGCACGGTCACAGATTCTTCAAGTCATTGTCAGTATAAAAATACTCAGTAAGTGACCCACTAAGTCTATCTAGTAAACTTTTTAATTTTCCTACACGGAACATATGTACCAGTCATAACATGGCAGTCGTGGTGATCCAAACACATATCATATAAGTGATTTCGAAGTAACACATATCATAGCAGTCTAGTGATCTTGACGGAACACATATCATAGTAGTCTAGTGATCTCGACGGAACACATATCATAGCAGTCTAGTGATCCCGAAGGAACACATATCATGACATAAAGTGTACAGAGCCCGATAGAATAACTAATTGTTAGTACTTAACATGACATGCATCAATCAACCAATAGACCTTAAATCTTAATCATAAACACAATTATCATAGCATGTAAATTATCATCATAAAGTTTCACGTCGTGGTCATATTATCATAGCTTGTAGACTTCCGGCATATCCAAAACAATTCATTCATGAGCGAAACATAGACAAGTCATTCCAATACATTCATCTTAACCATAATAACAATACATTCATCTTAACCATAATAACTTGGGTAGCGTGCT
This sequence comes from Lagenaria siceraria, assembly GCA_002890555.2. NCBI lineage: Eukaryota > Viridiplantae > Streptophyta > Magnoliopsida > Cucurbitales > Cucurbitaceae > Lagenaria > Lagenaria siceraria. The sequence continues at coordinate 5,067,277 of CM016492.1, read as the reverse complement.
GGCTCGCCAGTAAACCACTTACCTCGATATCAAACTTAACTAGTTTTATTCAAGCAACTAATCTCTTTCAACTTTTAGAGATCTTGAATAAATCCTAGAACATGAATTTAATTAAAATTTACATTTAATGCCTAAGCACAAATATAAACTTATTCTAATTGTCTCCAAACAACTTAGCCGAAGTGCAACCAAGTTCCAATCCTCTTCCAAACTCAAACAACGAATCTAACCTAGAGAAAAATTAATATTACGGGTTAAAAACCCAATTTCCAGAAAACTTTCAAAATAACTTTCAAGACATTGTCACTCACCAAAATTAATCCAAAATCACCAAACCGAACTTTACTTCATTGTACAGCACGCTTCTGCTTTCAAAATTTCTCGAAAACCCACTCCTAATACCAAGAATACGACCACATCAACCAATTTGGGTCACAAATTAATGGGTAATCAAGAATTTGCAAGAAAACTCACCAATACTAAAAAAAATATGACCCAATTTTACAGGTTCTGTTCAGCAGCAATTACGAACAAGCCAGACCTCAAAATAACAATTCAACCGTTCAGAATGCGACTTTATGTATCTCGAACAGGCTGACAAAATTTCAACACAATCTCACGGTTGAAACTTCGAAAAACGACAATTTTCTAGGAGCTGTCACTGAAAAATCGAACTGCTCTCTTTTTCCTCCACAAATTCAATTAAACAAATTAAATCTCCCAAATTAAAATTCAATTTTCACCAATTAAATTTAAACCCAAATTTTTTTATCTTGTTTAATTTAAATTTAATTATCTTTTCAAAATAATTCAATTAAGCTTTAAAAGTTCAAAATAACATCCAAATAATTTAAGATAATTAAATTAAAATTACCTAAAATTTTGAGTTGTGAAAAGAAACACTTTAGTCTCTAAGTTTTAGAAAATAAAATACTTCCAAAAGTTCTTGAATTAATTTAGCCGTCAGTCCACATGACATATTAAATTGACCAATTTTAAATTAGATGACATTATTTACTAGTTTTTTTTAATGTTTTTTGAATTAGAAATTTTCTATTTTCTGTTTTTTTTTTTTTTTTTTTTTTTTTTTTTTTTTTTTTTTTTTTTTTTTTAATTTTTCCTCTCTCTTTCTAGTTCTCTCCTTCCTTCTCTTTCTCACTTCCCTCCATCTCTCTAATTCATGCTCTTTGCAAAAATCTCCACAGAAAGCAAAGCTCACTTTTAGTTTATAAAATGTAATTTTTTTTTTTTTTTTAAGAAAATAACCCCAAATCAGTTTCTCACATCTTCTTTTTCTACAATTTTAGAAGCATTTTTTAAACCTTATAACTATAGTGTTCATTGAAACTTTAGCTACCAAATAAACACTAACTTCAAATCTCACGAGCATTTTGCCCTAAATTTTATGTTAATTATTGATCATGAAAATCTACATAAAAATGAAAAACTTAATATCCAAAACCATAAAAAAAAAAATAATAATAATAATATAATACCCCACCTTCCTTCGAGTGTGGATTGTACATAAATCTTCCCAAGAAAAAAGTCGTACATAAATAATTTTTTTTATATATAATTAAAATAAAAATCATTTTATTATATAAAATTTAATTGGTCTTTTTCCATTTTCCCAATATTTTAAAAAACCAAGTCAAAGTTTTCTTTTTCGAATGCAAAAAGTGAGGAAATTTAATTATCAGCAATCAATTCTTCAACAGAATCCTATTAATTTGGATCTCTTCAACACTCATTTCATCCTATATAAATATATCTTTTTCAAAAAGAAAATTCACAACAAAAACCAAAAAAAAAAAAACTCTCTTTTTCTCTCTAACATTTTTTTCCCCCAAAAATAAAAGTCAGCCATTAGAGCTCACAACCATTAGAACTTCCATTCTTCTGATTCAATCATATCTAAGTGTTGAAGGCCAAACAATTTCTTTCAAGAAGATTTTGTTAGAAACATTATTATTATTTTTATTATTATTATTGAGCATAGAGATTTTTGATTGAATCATTATTTGTTTAAACAGTCAATCCTTTTACCATAAATGACAAAAGGTTTTGATGGTTCTTTTGGTTTTTGGGCAAATCCACGGCTGATTTCTCAATCTGAATTACCTCTTTTTCGTGCCGGATCCTCCTCACCGTCGCCGGAGTCGTCTCTCGTTACCATTCTCGAACATGTCACTCTTTCCCTAATCAAGTTTCGCAAAAAGGTAAGTTCCCGTTACATAACCATTTAGTTTATTAGTTAGTTTTCAAACTAGGTTCATTTATTTGTTTATATTCGTGTTCATAAGTTTCGCAAAAAAATGTCACTAATATAAATATTTAAGTGCACGTTGGGAGTGATTTTTACTTTAGGTTTAAAATCACTTCGGAAAACAGTTTTACACTTTTATATTTTTTTTTTTGTACTATTATACTATTAAAAATAAAAAATTTCAAAGTGATTTTTGAAAATAATATAACACATCCAAAATATTTATTGATTTATATTAATTTTTTTTTTGAATTTTTTATAATTCTTTTTGAATTATCCCTAAGATTTTAAATCTTGGTCATATCTCTAACTTGCATTTCAATTTATTTATTTTTTTTCAGAATCTAAGATGGAATCTGGGAAAGAGATTGCGGTGAAGGTAAAGAAATATTAGAAGATAATTAATTGAATTAATTCTTATTGATTTATGAAGGTTTCTTTGTTTATATATAATTATTATTATTCTTTTAAAAAAAGTTATTTTTATTTGATTATTAAATTATTTATAGATTGATGAAGTAGCTAGCTTGAAAGAAGGAGAGACTGTGAATAAAAATAGCACCCAAAATGAAGAGCCAAAAATTGTTTCTAAGTTTAAGGAGAGACCCACTGTTTCCAAGAATGTTGGAGGATGGAAACTTGCAAGCCTATTATTAGGTATTTTCTTTCCTTTTTCTTTTTCTTTTACAATTAATTAATTCTGTTTCTATTTTTTTTAATCGTAATTCAAATGGGTTGATGAAAGATTTAGGGTTAGGCCCGTTTAAATTAACTTAAAAACAATAAATATTTTTTAAAAATTTATTTTTATTTAAACACTTCTAATAAACTTTTAAAATGATTTTGAATAGTTGCTAAATATGTATTATTTTTTAAACGACTTATTTAAACACGCCCTATATTTTAATTTAGGATTAAGATTATTATTTTTTTAGAAAAAATACAAATAAAAATTTTTGTATTTTGTTTTGGGTTAGGAAAAATATATACTGATTTTGTAAATAAATAAAAATATTTGTTTTAATATTTTTAAAATTAAACTTAGAAAGAAAAGAAAAAAGAATAAATGATGCTGTGAAAAGGATTACTTTTGTTATTTATTTATTGTTATTATTATTATTTTTAAAATATTTGTATTGTTTCGACTTCTTTCAAAGCCTATCTTTTGAAAATTATTTATAAGGAAATGGTTGTGTGTAGAAAAAAAAAATAATTACACATATAGAAAAAAGTGTACTCCATGTGTAATTATTTTTATTTTTCTTCTATTTGTGAAAAAACCCATTATTTATATATATATTTTAACAATTTTTTCTTTTGAAAATGGTTATTAACGTTAAGATAGTCTTTTGTTTTTGCAAATGATATTCTTTTTTAATTTCTTTGTTCTGTAATCTTCTCTAAGCAGAAATTTGTTTCTTTTACATATTTAATTTTCAATTTTTCCTTTTTTTCTATTGGAAAAAAAATTGGATAAGTGTATAAGCAGTTTGGTAAGCTTAAAAAAAATCATAAGCACATAAATTAAAGAAGGCTATAAAAAAAGAATAATAATAAATCATTTTTTTAAAGATGAAAGGTAACAAAAAAATTCTTAATATGTTTCGAAATTAGATAATTAATTACACTTTTAAGATTGGTTTCAAACACAATTTAATTAAACATTATTATCAAATGAGATTTTATTAACAAATTTATTTCAAACAGGATTTAGTATTTTTTTAAAAAGTATTTTCTTATCTAAAGAGACCTTTTATTGAATTTAAAGATATTTTGAGATTCATTAGATATTTAGTGAAACTATATTTCATAGAGGATCGTTGTTTGTATTTGGAAAATTTTAGTACATTTTTCACATAATCAAAATTTATCTTCTAATTTTTTAATGCAACTATTGTTTTTAAATCATACTGTTTTAAACCATTATTTTAAAAATTATAAATTATAAAATAAGTGTAAATATTAATAGTAGGTCAATTTTAGTTAATATATCTAAAATATAATAATTTAGTATTTATTTATCAAACATGGTAACCAACTCGATTTAAACTTACTAGCTTTAAAGATTGATAAATTAAATGAAGTAATATAAATAAATAAAAAAGTGTAGTTACGATGTTTGATAAATTAATACTAAATTTGTATGTTTTGTAAGACCCAAGCGTTAGCTACCTTTAAAGATTGATTTTACGAAATTATTTTCTAAATCTTGTGAGATCACTTTCCGTTACTTTAAAATATTTATTTGAAAACAAAGATTTTTTTTTTAAGTTCATAAAATTTTAAAGAATTCATTCTTTAAAACTATTTTATTTCATAAAATAAAAGAATTACATTGGTGATATTCACATATATGTTTTGTATAGTGAATCAAGCTTTAGCAACCCTAGCTTTCTTTGGGGTTGCAGTGAACTTGGTCTTGTTCTTGACAAGAGTTCTTGAGCAAGAGAATGCCACTGCTGCCAACAGTGTCAGCAAATGGACTGGTACAGTTTATCTTTGCTCCCTAGTTGGTGCCTTTCTTAGTGATTCTTATTGGGGCCGTTATGCCACTTGTGCCATCTTTCAACTCATCTTTGTACTTGTAAGTATCTTCTTTCTTGTTTATTTTTTTAATTTTTTTTATGGATCTCTTATTTACTAATTAAAATATAAATAGAGAATTATTTAAATAATTATATATGAATCTCTCTTTTTTTATTAAAAATATATAGGATAATTGTAATGAGTAGGATAATAACCAAGTGCATAGAAAGTCTATCAGTAATAGAATTCTATCACTAATAGACTTTTACTATAGACCACCTAAACCATAAAAGTCTATCAACGATAGAAGTCTATTTGTAATTTTTTTTTTAAATGTTACTATATATGTCTTAACGATTGAGTTATGTTGTTGGACGTAAAGGGTTTGGGACTATTATCCCTAACGTCATGGATCTTCCTCCTAAAGCCCACGGGGTGCGGTAATGGCGCATTGGAGTGCATGCCTACATCCACATTTGGCGTAGCAATCTTTTACTTCTCAATCTACTTGATCGCCTTCGGCTATGGCGGCCATCAGCCCACGGTTGCGACATTTGGAGCTGACCAGTTTGACGAATCCATCCCCAATGAGGTCAACGCCAAGGCTGTCTTTTTCTCTTACTTCTACTTTGCACTAAACTTTGGCTCCCTCTTCTCCAACACCATTCTTGTTTACTTTGAGGATTCCGGCCACTGGACTCTCGGATTTTTGGTGTCCTTGGGCTCTGCTGTATTGGCCTTAATCTTGTACTTGCTTGGCACCAAACGCTATCGCTACTTGAAGCCTTGCGGGAACCCTTTGCCACGTGTGGCTCAAGTGTTCATGGCTGCTATCAAAAAATCGAAAGTGGTGCCTGCAAATGGGGATGACCTTTTTGAGGTTGATGGCCCTGAGTCTGCCATTAAAGGTAGTCGTAAGATTCTTCATAGCAATGGTTGTAGGTGAGTATTTTCAAGTTTCAATTTATTATTTGTTTAAATACTTACTTTAGCACTATATTTCTAGCTTTAGTTCATTTTGGTCTCTATACTTTTAAAATGTTCATTTTGGTCCTTGTGACCTATGACTATTTTGAAAAATGAAAATAGAAGACCAAAATGGTCATTTTTTTAAAGTACAACGACCAAAATGAACATTTTGAAAGTATAGGGACCATAATGAACCAAGGTTGAAAGTATAGGGATTATAATGAACCAAAGTTAAAAGTATAGGGACCAAAATGAATATTTTGAAAGTATATTGACTAAAATGAAGCAAAGTTGAAAATATATTGACTAAAATAAAGCAAAGTTGAAAATATATTGACTAAAATGAAGCAAAATAGTATTTAAACCTTTATTATTGGTTGAGATTTCACTAATACCTGCTTATCTTTTGATCTCTGTTGAATTTTAGGTTTTTGGACAAAGCGGCAACGATTACAGATGAAGACACTGAGGGATCAAAGGATCCATGGAGATTATGCACTGTAACACAAGTCGAAGAAGCCAAATGCCTTATCAGAATGCTTCCAATTTGGTTTTGCACCATCATGTACTCTGTCGTATTCGCTCAAATGGCGTCTCTATTCGTCGAACAAGGCGATGTAATGAACTCCACCATTGTCGGCGGATTCCACCTCCCAGCGGCGAGTATGTCTGCCTTTGACATTTGCAGCGTCCTCGTTTGTACTGGCCTCTACCGCCAAATCCTCGTCCCTCTCGCAGGTCGACTTAGTGGAAACCCTAAAGGCCTAACAGAGCTTCAAAGAATGGGGACAGGCCTCGTAATTGCAATGTTAGCCATGATAGCCGCTGCCACGACCGAGATCCATAGGTTGAAGCATGTTGTTCCAGGACAAAAGCAAAGTTCTCTAAGCATATTTTGGCAAATTCCTCAATATGTTCTTGTAGGTTGCTCTGAGGTTTTCATGTATGTTGGTCAATTGGAGTTCTTCAATGCTCAATCACCCGATGGAATCAAGAGTTTGGGGAGTTCGTTGTGTATGGCGTCGATTTCGCTTGGGAATTACGGGAGTAGTTTGCTGATGAACATGGTTATGGCAATCACGACGAAAGGAGAAAACCCTGGATGGATTCCTCATGACTTGAATTCTGGCCATATGGATCGATTTTACTTCTTAATTGCGGCTCTTACGGCCATTGATTTTCTGATCTATGTGTATCGAGCGAAATGGTACAAGAGTATTCAGATCGATAGCGGTGCAACAGAGCCGGTGAAGCTGATGGGGGACAGAGGGAAGGAGGAAGAAGATGAAATTCTGGGTAAAGTGTGATTAATTATGATTAATTAGTCCAAATAATTTTGTTTTCATGACAAATATTGCAGTAATATGATTTATATGGAACGTTGTTCTTATATCAATTTTGTTGATTAGATTGCGAAAAAAGGGACATAATATTATATTTAATATTATGTTATGAGATATAAATAATGTAGTCTTGTTAGATCATTTAAGTTTAATTGTTTTTAGTTTTCAGTACTACTTTTAATTCACATTTTATTGTAAAAAAATATTTATTTATTTTATTTAATTATTGATGAATTAAATGAACATTATACTTATCATTGGGTTGGCCTGCACAAGGGTTTAAGACATTGTCTGTGTTTGGATCGGAGTTGACTCAATCAACAATCAAGCGTATGGCTCAACCCTTGGATTTAACTCATTGAATCAAAATTTAGGCTGAGTTTGGGTTAGATTTGGGTCGGCTTATTGAATTAGCTTATTAAATATTAATTATTTAATTATGTAAAAATATGTACGTATATATTATATTTTATGAATAAAATATTATAAAATATAATGTGTGAAGAACTATATATACATACATACATATTGGACATATTTGGGTTAGTTTAATGGGTAAGTTTGTTTTTCAATGGGCTAATAACATGAATAACAAATTTTAACTTTTCATTCTACAAAATAGAAAACCAATTTTTCTTTTGTAAAAATGACATGATGAATTAAAAAATAAGTAATTACAATTTTATAAAAGACCAAATTACCCTAGCCATACAAATGAGATGCTACTACTTAATAAAGCAAAAATCTTTTTCGCATCTATCAAACCATTACCCCGAACTTCCACAATTCGAGAGCGAGATTGTCGATTAGATTCGATTCTCTTTTGAAAGAAAGTTTCAGTGTACAACCTTTCAAGCACCAAAATACATGTATTAGAGATTCGAAGACAAATTGAAGTTCCTAAATTCTAACCGAGAAAACCTATGATAAGAGAGGTATCCTATACATTCCTTTTTTATTAAATCTATATTTGTTTGCCGAATATTTTCGAAAGAAAATTAAGAGAAAAATTATAAAAATATAAGAGAAGATAAAAAATATCTAGAGATTTTAGAGATTCAAAATAAAAAAAAATAAAAAATAAAAAGATAAAGAATACGTGCTTTGGGGATAACACCTAAAAAATTGAATCCCTAATCCAGTGACAATAAGGTACATTATTTCTTTTCAATATAAATGTTGTTTACTATATGTCATAGGCGATTGAGTACAGAAGGAATTTTATACGATTAAAGTATGATTATTAAACTAAAAGTTGTATAAATAGATATATAAATTGTATATTCGAATTAGATAAATTTAAACTTTAAACGTGAGTGAAAATAGTAATATCATTAATTAATGGTCTTAATTGATTCACACAAGGGAGCAGTTTAAATTGATTCTTCCCCTTTTGTAATCCAAGGAGAGAGGGTGGAGGGAAGATAGGGTTTGATACTTTGATTACAAATTAAGTCATTTCAAAGTAATTATGTTAAACAAATATAGAAGTGGAGATTAGCTTTAGCATAACTCAATAACATGAACTTGTACTATTAATTTCGGGACTTGAGGTTCAATCTTCCACCTCACATATTGTCAAAAAAAAAAAAAAAAAAAAAAGAATGAGAATTATCTCATCTAGATAAAAAATGAAATGTCTTATTCATCGAAACATGCTTGTTATTATTTTGAGGCCGACTCATTAAAATTAGTTGACCGAAGTTGATAAAGTACGAGAGAACTATTTTTCTTTTTTGAGTTCAACAATTGAAGGATAAAATATCAAAGGAAAAAAAAATCATTTTGGTCCATAGATTTTGGGTTTGTTTTTATTTAGTACTTAAGTTTTAAAATGTTACATTTTTAGTTCTTAAGTCTTGAGTTTGATTTCAATTTAGTCCTTAAATGGTCGTTTTATTTAAGGTTTTATAAATGTCTCGGAATAAAATATGTCTGGAAATAGGATGCCTAGGAATATGATGTTTGAAAATCAAAGATGACCGTGTTTGGATGTGTATGGGAATGCAATCAGAATTTTATAAACAAAAATTATGTTTGTATTTAATTTATGAAATTAAGTATGACAAGCTTATATAAATTTAATAGATTAATCAATTAAACAATAAATATCATTTAGTATATTGACAAGAATGAATTAATTAGGAATCAATAATAATTTTAATAATAAATATTTGAAAATTGAGTAATTTATCCTTAAAATTAACCAATTAATATATTTAATAAATGTCATATTAATTATAATCTAGTACTTAATCATTTTTAATTAATTAAGTTCAATATTAGTAATTTTGATTTTAATTAAATAATAAAAGAAAATATAGTTTAATAAACAATATTTATTATATATAAAAGTGAAAAGATGAGATAAAAATATGATATGTTAATAAAGAATATTAATCAAAAATAATATTTTTGTATAAATATAATATATTAATAATAAATGAAGTAATAAAAATTAATCATAATGAATAATTAACCAATTATAAATAATCAATAATATATTCAAAATAAAGGATCTAATTAAAATTATTCTCAATAAATAATTATATGAATATAAAAAAAACAATAAGTAATCAATTATTATTATTGAAAAATAAATTTGTTTGTACTAACTAAATTTAAATAATCCTAGTTTACTAATTAAATATATTTAAGATATTGTTAGCTAATTAATTAATAATTTATATAAATAAGTAATTACATTTATTTAATAACCTTTTATTGTAAAAATAAATTAGGTAAATATTTTAATAGATTATTATTTATTTATTAAAACAAATATTTATATTAATTTTTTAAAATTGACATAAATTAATTAACTATATTCAAATGAAATTATGTAAAATGAAAAATAGAAGAAGATGAGGGAAAAGAGAAAACCCACCGTTTTAGAAGGGAAAAGAATGTGCTCGTCTATTGGAAAAGAGGATCCCTTATTCGTTTATTCCTAGACAAAGTGTTGAAAATGGTAAAACAAACGTAGATTTTGGATGTATGTGTCAATTACCATGCAGAAAACCCTCAAACCAAACAACTTCTAAGTTTTCGGAATGTAGAATAATTATGAAGTGAAATTTTAAATTAAATTTTAATAGTGACGAGAAGTAGTGAAACTTAATTAATTATAATTCTTTTAAATTAATTACTAGACATTAACATTAAAGACGAAAAAATGAGTATTTAATTAAAAATTGAGATACAAAATGTAAATATTCGGACCTAAGGACCAAATTAAAACAAAACTTCAATCTCAATACTAAAACGGTAATATTTTGAAACATAAAAACTAAATTGAAACCAAATTCAAACTCAAACTTAAACTTAAGGACTAAAAATATAATATTTTGAAACTCATAAACCAAATAAAAACTAAATCAAAAGATATTTCTCCTAAGATCAAATTATCGACTTTCAAAATGATTAGCTGTATGAAAAAACGAAATGATTAGCGATATGGAAAAGCTAACAGAATATTAATAAAGGGGAGAAATAGGGAAATTGTTGTGTATGAAAAAAAAAAAAAAAAAAAAACTAATTACACACTCCATGCTTTTCCATTTCCCACTCTTTTTTTTCTATGTGTAATTAGTTTTGTTTTTTTTTTCTATTTGTGAAAAGGCACCTAAAGAATACTATTTTTTATATAAATATGATATATTAATAATGAATGAAGTAGTAAAAATTAATCACAATAAATTATTAACCAATTATAAATAATAAATAATAACATATTTAGTAAAGAATCTAATTAAAATTAATCTCAATAAATAATTGTTTGATTATAAAAAACAATAACCAATCAATTATTATTGTAGAAAAATAAATTTTTGCACTAACTAAATTTAAATAATTTTAGTTTACTAATTAAATATATTTAATATATTGGTAGCTAATTAATTAATAATTTACGTAAATAAATAATTACATTCATTTAATAAATTTTTATTCTAAAAATAAATTAAATAAATATTTTAATAGGTTAATTATATTTATTAAAATAAATATTTATATTAATTTTGTTAAATTAATATTAATTAATTAGTTATATTCAAATAAAATTATATAAAATGAAAAACAAAAGAGGAAGGGAAGAGAGAAAACCCACCCTTTTAGAGAGGAAAAGACACCTTCATCCATACAAAAAGAAGATGTTTAAGAATTATTTATTTGCATGCAAAGTGGTAGAAACGGTCAAATAAACATGGATTTTGAATGTCTGTGTCAATTTCAGAAAACCTTAAACCATATGACACCTAAGTTTGCAAAATGTTAGAATAATTATGAAGTGAAATTTTAAATTTCATTTTAATAGTGATAAGAAGTAATGAAACTTAATTAATTATAATTCTTTAAAATTAATTACTAGATATTATTAAAGACGAAAACATGAGTATTTAATTAAAAATTGAGATCAAAAGTGTAAATCTTAAAATTTAAGAACCAAATTAAAATAAAACTTAAATTTTAATGATAAAATTATAATATTTTGAAACATAAAAATTAAATCAAAATCAAACTCAAAAATTTAACAACTAAAGATATAATATTTTATAACCTATAAACAAAATAAAAATTAAACCCCAAATTTAGGGATAAAAAGATAATTCTCCCCATTATCGACTTTGGAAATGATTAGCGGTAAGGAAAAGCGAAAAGCTAAAAGAATAAATGGCCTTAAATAAAAACATCAAAACTCCCGTGCACAGCACGTGACTCACATCCATACATTTTTCAGTCCAACTCAGATGGATCTCCACCTCACTCTTTCATCTTTTTTATCAAACCCTATTTTGACCTAATTTTCAAATCCGCCCCTCTTTTCTCTTCTTTCCATTTATCCTGTTCTCCCTCCTCCTTATTAGGGTTTCCGCATTTACTCCTCCCGCCTTGCTTCATTCCACTTTTCTCTTCTTCAATATTTCCCCTTCTTCGTTTCCAGTATTGGGTTGTGTTCGCTTTTATCTTCAATGGACCTTGAAGGTGCTCGCAAGAGGGAAAGAACTGAAGCCGCCTTGAATGGTAATGGCAGCTTCAAGAAGTCCAAACCAGGTTCGTTAAGCTTCATAAATGCTTGTTCTGGACCTTTTTTTCCTTCCCTTTTTGGCATTCTCAACGTCTTTGGTATTATCTCATTTTTCTGGTATATGGGTTGTGTTTCCCTTGCTTGGTGTGTGTAGAATGTTGGTAGTATGTGGATGCCCACTACTATTTGTTTGGTTCAAATGAAAAGGAAATGCATTTCATTTGATTTCTGTATGGATTTTCGTTACTTGCTTCTTCATCTTGGGTTATTGGCTGAATTGATAGTTAGGTTTTTTTTATAGCATATGGATAATGCTGTTTTTGTCCTCGCTCTAGCTAAAGGAAACTCGTAAGCTTATCTGTTCGAGTATATGGATGTAGGAATAATGTCTTAGTCTTTTGTTCTCTTTTTGGTTTGGAGTATCCTCATTTGGGTTATGGGTAGTATCTGGAAGTTGCTTTAAGTACTTGGTTAAGAATTGTAATGTCATCTTCTGAGATCTGGTCAAAGTCTTGGATGTGAGTTCACGAGACTACTGTTTATGGGAAGACAATTTCACATCTTTTTCTAGGAGTTGTAAATTTATTTTTTACCTCTGCAATTTCTTATAGGTTTAGACTTCAGGTTATAAAGTGCAAGCTATGTACATTTTTTAAAAATAATTTTTAAACTAGAAGGAACAGTTTTTCAGTCTATTATGTAGTGTAATTGGGTTAATTGGTATGTTATCCAGATCTTAGTTGACTTTATTGTTTTTATTTCAGTATATAAAACAATGTAAAAAATGGTGCTAAATATTTTCTACCTTTCTCCAGCCTGGTATAGTTGTTAATTTAAATGGAAATATATGGTTTAAGATTTTGAGATATGTTTTCTTTGTGAATATAAACTTGGAACGTGATTTTATTTCTTCCTCGTGCTGGCCCTTTTCACCACCATAAATAGTAGTGTGTTGTCTTAGTGATGGAAGATGGTAAAAACGTTATTAGATATTTTAAGCTGGGAGACCAATAATACGCTGAAATTTTAACTAAGGAAAGTTAATTAATGTTCTCCGACAGAAATGGACTCCTTATCTACTGGTTTAGGAAGCAAATCGAGGCCTTGCACAAAGTTTTTCAGGTTCTAATCTTAACTTATCTAAAATGAATCAATACAATGCAGTTGCAGTCAATATATTGTTAATATATTTTTAATTTCCAGGAAGATTTACTTAATTTTTCAAGCAAAATTATTGTGATTTGGACTAATGAATTGGCTAGTTAAAGTTGTTTCAGGTTTTGCATTGATGTAATCATAACAACAATCACTGAACTGAAATAGTTGATTCACAGGATTCCAGTGGGAATAACTTTTTGCTGAAATTTGTCTAAATTGAAAGCAATACATTTGATGCCAAACTTGTATCTCTAAAGAGGATTAATAATTCTTACTTTGACCTTTTCAAGTAAGCAGTATGGTGCAGAATTGAATTGGCATCTTAAGTTATGGTACAGGTTTTGATCAAAGAAAAAAAAGTTATGGTACAGGTTATTCTATTTGTTTCAATGCCACCGAATGAGCGATATGTCCATTTTAGGTGCAAATGGGATCTTTCTGTATCTCCTATAGTATTTCTAATTGTGTCTTTTACCAGTTAATGTTTTGTGAATATTCTGCAGCCCAATTTCTTTTCTTTATGTCTGCTTGCAAGTCTGTACTTGTTATGCTAATTTTCTGTCTTACTTATATGGGATTATTTTGTTGAATGATGTTCAGGACAGTTGAGATGTCAGTTTATTTTCTGTTAAGGTTTTGGACATTACAATTTTATGATTCTGCAGTAAACTTGTTTCTGTTGCTAAATAGGAGAGTTGTTTTGAAACTTGAAAGTCAGATTTCTTTGTTTGTTTTGGAGCAAAGGTATTGAAATATAATTCAGTAGGTCTTGTGGACCCAGGAAATATTTTTGCTGTTCATTTCTACTCCTGAGCTAAAATATAATTATTTTGTTGCATCTGCTCAAGAATTCACATCGGCTTTTTCCCAGTCTTGTTAAATCTTATATGGCTTTGTCGAAGTATTCTTGATCGTGATGTTATAGTGAAGTTTACACCTTCTTTGAAATATTAAAATGCAGCACTTCTGGTTGCCCTTTTGGCGAGGGGTGTCATTTTGCGCATTATGTTCCGGGTGGATTCAAAGCAATCTCTCAGATGATCAGTCCTGCTCTTCCCCCTGGGATTAGAAATCCAGCTCCTCCCCAATCCTTTCCAGATGGCGTTTCTCCTCCAGCAGTCAAGACACGTTTGTGCAATAAATTCAACTCAGCTGAAGGCTGCCGGTTTGGTGACAAGTGCTATTATGCTCATGGTGAGTGGGAACTCGGAAGGCCGAACCCACCGCAAGATCACGGTGGAATGGGACCAATGCAACAACCCAGAATGGGTGGTGGGTGGAATGCACCTCCACCACCGCCTAACCATGGACCTGCAGCTAGCTTTGGGGCCTCCGCAACTGCAAAGATTAGTGTCGATGCATCACTTGCAGGTCCCATTATAGGGAAGAACGGTGTCAACTCGAAGAATATCTGTCGTATGACAGGGGCAAGGCTTTCGATAAAAGAACACGAGTCAGACTCTAACTTGAAGAACATTGAGCTTGAGGGTACTTTCGATCAGATCAATCTAGCTAGTTCGATGGTGCGCGAGTTGATTGCAAATGTTGGTGCTGCCTCTGCCAATAATGCGATGAAGCAGCATCAGCAACATCATCAACATCAGCAGCAGCATCATCATCATCATCATTCTGGCATGCAGCAATCTTCAGGTTCAGCAAACAATTTTAAGACCAAGCTTTGTGCTAATTTTACAAAAGGTACTTGTACGTTTAGAGAAAGATGCCATTTTGCTCATGGTGAAAGTGAGTTGCGCAAACCAGGTATATGATTGAATGCCACCACTTTTGCAGCAGTCTTTGTAGCAGTCAGCGGATCTGTTCTTGAACAAAATTTCAATTTTGTTCTGCTTCTCTCTGTTTGAATCATTTGTTAATTCTGAAATATGATATTCGATTACTTTGTAAGACAAACATTTTTCATCTAAGAAATCGGGACGAGATTTTGTAAACTCTTAAGTTAAATGGAATCAGCTCGTGCTGTTCTCTGTTTTACAAAGGGAATATTGTATGCTAAGAGTTTCATTGTTTTAGTTTTTATTTTGAATGTTCTGTTTCTTCCGATGTTCTTCGTGTGAAGTTTAGCAATTTCGGGTACAACATGCTGCAGTGCAATGGAATTGCTTTTTTTCCTTTCAGCAATTATTTGAAAATTTCAGTCAGTTTTTGAGTGGACAACTTAAGGAGGCTTTAAAATGTTGACGTGAGAAATGTGGAGATCTCAATTTTATGAAAATCTCGGTAGAAATATCTATAAAATGTGGATATTAATGAAATTTTTGGACAAATTATAAAAACAAAAATTTTTAAAGAAATTAAATTATAAAATAAATGGGATAATGGTTTTAAATGACAAAACGGTTGGAAATATTTTTAAATATAGCAAAATGTTATTGTCTTTTGTTTATTAGTGATAGGCGGGTAGACTATTATAATCTATTAGTTGATAGATGTGACATTTTGCTATATTTATTTATTACATTCACAATAGTGACATTTTGTTATTTGTTTTTTCATGTTTTATGTATTTTCTTATGATATAATGCAAATGTAGATTTACCTTTTGATGTCAAAATTATGAAAATATGGAAATATCAATTGAAACAATTAAAAAGGAGAGTTATTTTGTAAATTAATACCAAATTTGTGTAATTTTAGTTATATGAACAAAATAGGTTATCATTTCAATTATTTTTATGGTGATATTTAATTCATAATCTATTGTAATATAATTATTTAAAAACTTATATAGTTTGAATTGCAACTAATTTTATTAAATCTAAATTGTTTGATAAAAGTGTTTTTTTTTTTTAAATAATTACAGTAAGAAATTGAATCAATTAAAATTTGACAATAGATAAAAGATTAGGGCCAATTAAAAAGTGATTTTGGATAGATTTATAAATAATTTATTTTACTAAATAGTCCAAGTGATTAAGATTTCCTATAATTGCTTTTAAGCTTGCAAACACAATCTCAAACCTGGCCTATAGGTTTCATTTTACACTCCATATTGAATTATAAATTACACTTATAATTTTAGCATATAACATTTATAAAATTATAATTAAAATTTTCTTTCTAAAATTTATATTTTATCATTTTGTTGTAAAAAAAAAAAAAAAAAAAAAAAGTAAAATACCTAGGTTTTGGGTCTAGTTTGTATTTGGTCCCTAGGTATCAAAATGTTACAAATTTAGTCCTAAAGTTTTGATTTTGGTTTCAAGTTGGTCCCTAAGTTTGAAAATGTTACAATTTTATCTTTGAGATTTGATTTTTGTTTCAATTTGGTCCCTAAGTTTCAAAATTTTACATTTTTAACCTTAATTTTTTATTAAATACTCACTTTCAATCATTGGCGTCAATGTCTATTAATTAATTTAAAATATTATGAAGTGAAATTTTAAATTTAATTTTAAAAGTGATGAAAAATAGTGAAACTTAATTATAATTCTCTTAATTCTTTTAAATTTATTAAGATACTTTAGCACTAAAAATGAAAAATGAGTATTTAGTGAAAAATCGTGGTTAAAAATGTAAAATCTTGAAACTTAGAGACCAAATTGAAACAAAAATCAAATCTCAAGGATAAAATTGTAACATTTTGAAATTTAGAGACTAAATTGAAACTAAAATCAAAATTTACAGACTAAGTTTGTAATAATATTTTGAAATCTAGGGACCAAATAGAGACTAGACCCAAAATAAAAATGTATTTTACCAAAAAAAACAAAAATGGCCATTAAAGAATTAAGATATAAATTGTTGTATTATATTCTCTTAAAATCGGCCCCACATGCCAATTAAGGAAAGAAATAGAGATCTTTCCTAAAAGCTTTCTAAAATCCACAGTTCCTATAAAAAAAATTTAAATTCTCGATTACTTGTACCAAAAGTAAACTCCGACCACCGTCTGCCGCCAATCCCTCCCCCTGCTCCGTCGCTCTCAGCGCTCCCGCCGCCGAAATTTCTCATTCACCATCTGGTACACTTTCTTTATCTCCTTAGTACAGGCTAGTACAATCAATTCTTCGCAATTTTCCCTCTTTTCCGTGCCCTCTCTAGTCTACTTCTCCGCCCATTCGCTTCCGTCAGAGCGTCGTGAAGCTATAGCTCTCAAGGATCCGTCCGATTCATACTTAGTGCCATAACTGGTGGTTTTAGTGGTAAGGCGGAGTCCTTGATTTCTAATAAAATTCGTGATTTAGAACGAAAAGAAATTGTACTGATTTACTCACATTGTTCTGGCTGAAAGAAAATAGAGTTGCGATTATTTTGGCTAATCCTTGTAATTCCTATTTACTTATTCCCGAATAGTATTGATACGATTAATGAGAGGAGTGTTGAAGCTTTAGAGTTTAGAATTAGTTTAATAGAAGTCTCTGACTATGCCCTGAATATGATTGTTGTTCTTTTAACATAATTGCAGTTTTAATGTTTTGTGTGTGCTTGTGTCGGTATAATGTTTGGATTATGATTTCTATGTGTTTCTTGCTAGGTGTAAGTATGAGGAAGAAGGTCGATGATCGAATTCGCACCTTGATTCAAAATGGAGTGAATGCGAGACATCGTTCGCTATTTGTAGTAATTGGTGACAAGGGTCGTGATCAGGTTAATTACTATCATCTTTATGAGTAAATAACTAATATCATTATAATTTCTTTGGGAATTGATGATTTCTTTTTTTTTTTTTTTTTCTCTTTTCCAGGTGGTCAATCTTCATTACTTGCTAAGTAAGGCAGTCGTGAAAGCACGCCCAACTGTCTTGTGGTGTTACAGGGATAGA
Source organism: Lagenaria siceraria (assembly GCA_002890555.2). Taxonomy (NCBI): domain Eukaryota; kingdom Viridiplantae; phylum Streptophyta; class Magnoliopsida; order Cucurbitales; family Cucurbitaceae; genus Lagenaria; species Lagenaria siceraria. Next base: position 5,049,206 of record CM016492.1, on the reverse strand, counting down.
TTAGAGATTAGCAGGTATTTCAGCTATATTTATTTGGTACCATGAAACTGTGTTTTCCTATAATGCAGAACCACTTATAGATAAACGTAGTTTAATTTGGGGTGGGGGGATGTTAAGACAGAATGAATACTTATATAAATTTATATATAAAGGAAGGAAGCTAGTTGTAACTGGAAAAATAAATCTTTTATGTGCAAAGCAGAGCCTTCCAACATTTTATGGGCATTATTCCTTTTGAAATCAGCAGGTAAAAGCAGGTTCATGGTCTTAATTTTCTTAAAGCTTGAAATTTGATTAACCACCTCTTTTTTATTGTCAAAATATGAGTAATGTCATTATAAGAAGCGTATGAAGAGTAGGCGAGAACTAAAGCTTAGTCTCACTCTCTCTAAAAATTTAACCAGAAAATAAACAATAAAATTCACTCAATTTTGTCGATGGATGAGAAATTTATCATGAATGACATGATTGAATTTAGAACTATATCTTGTCATAAAAGTTGAAGTATACAAATGAAGGTGAACTTAGAAAAGGAGCTCCTTTTGATTTACAAGGGTAAAGTTATAACTATTTGTTACAGTCAATTTTTTTCGTTACTGGCTAAATTTTAAAAATTATTGTTCATGAAAATTTTACTTACAGTGTTTTTTTTTTTTTTTTTCCCCTTCTTAGCCATAAAGTAAAAAGAGCCAAGCAGGTGAAATCGTTGATGCAAAAGGGACTTCTTGATCCTGAAAAAGTGGACCCATTCTTACTTTTTAGTGAAAATGGAGGTTTATCATATTGCCTATACAGGGACACTGAGCGCATTCTTGGAAGTAGCTATGGGATGTGTGTTTTGCAGGTTTATACTTGATGCATTTTCTTTTAGAATTAAGTCTTTCCTACTCTGTAATGACTTAACCATATGACGTTTCCTTTTTTCTTAATTTTCATACTTCTAGGATTTTGAGGATTTGACACCTAATATCCTTGCTAGAACTATTGAGACTGTAGAAGGTGGAGGCCTTGTGGTTATGCTTCTTGATACTCTCTCTTCTCTTTCGAAACTCTGTACCATGGTTAAGGTATGATTTACCTTTATTTTCTTTTATATCATTATCTATACACTAACTATATTTTTGTGCCTCTAACCTTCATTGATGCTTATTACTTATATTAGTTCCTTTTCTTGCTTGTTATAGGATATCCATGAACGTTATCGAGCAAAGGCACATTCTGAGATTGTTTCTCGGTTTAATGAAAGGTTCTTGCTATCTCTTGCATCTTGCAAAACTTGCTTGGTCATGGATGATGAACTCAATATTTTGCCTCTCTCTTCTTCTATGAGGTCATTAGCTTCTACATCTATCGATGAGGTTAGCCAATTCATTAAAAAGTATCTCTCATTATCGAATCACTCTACCCTTTTTTAATTGTCTGATATTTGTGGGAATTTAGCCCATGTAACAATTTGTTTCTTGTTCTCCATTTTATGATCTTTGTTGAATAATGTATGGGAGCAACCCATCTAAGAGACATTACTCTAGAATAACTTTTCAGACAATCTTTCTACATTGGGTTGGCTCCTAATGAGACTTATAAGTGGTGGGATTTGGGAAGTTGAATTATTATTCGATAGTGGGGGGACTGTGTGGTGATTTTCTTAAGCATGTTCTCTTCCTTCTGCTTTCACAATTTTTATTAAGCCTTCTTTGCTTAACTGGAAGTACTAGTAATTGTTGTGCATTTGCATATCAAATCAGCATTCATAATCTCATGATTTTAGCTGGAAAACATTAGGCCACGCGAAAACAAACTACGAGAAAACAATTTAAAAAATATGTGTCAAACATCCTTTCATTGTAAATTTGATCTTAAAACATATAACTGCACTCCAAAATACCCCAAACAGCTCTAGATGATGAACTTTTGCTTGCTGCATGGCCTTTCTCCATATATATATCTTTCCCTCTTTATTAGAGTTGAGCAGATTATTTGGCTGTGGTAATCGAAGTTTGATATATTTTATCAAAGTTTGGTTTCAGTTCTTAGTTGGATGGTTTTGTTCTTTTTTAAAATTATTTTCTTTAAAAGATTTACAATTTTATCTTCTATTAACAATTTTTATTGGGTTTTGTAAGGGAAGTGGTCCTAGATCGGGAATGGAGCAAGAATTAGTAAATCTAAAGCAGGAATTACACGATACTTTACCAACTGGTCCTTTGGTCAGTCTATGCTCAACGTTAGACCAGGCAAGTCTCACATCTATTTACCGCTACCTCCCTTTTATATTCTATGGGCTTTTTCTATATAATTTCACTACTCTTTCTTTTGTTTTGTGATAGGGAAAAGCTGTTTCAGTTTTACTCAATGCCATTCTGGATAAAACACTAGCTAGCACTATTGCATTGGTTTCCCCTCGAGGAAGAGGAAAATCTGCAGCACTTGGTATTGCCATTGTTGGAGCTATTGCATCGGGGTAAGTTATATTCATGGTTTACTTGGATACTATTCTGGGCACCCGTATTGATGCGTTCTTTCCCATGGTTCCTCTGCATAGGTATTCAAATATTTTTGTGACGGCCCCTACTCCAGAAAACTTGAAATCCTTGTTCGAATTTGTTTGTAGAGCACTTAATGCGCTTCAATACGAGGTATAATATCACATTTTTACTGTCTAAGAGTATTGAATGATGTGCGTCTATTCTTCCCTTTTTCTAACTAAAAAGGTATTTTTCTAGTTTTTCACCTCTTGCCATTTTGATTAATTTAGAATAATTGAAATGGTCAGAAGTCATAGTTTTGCAATTTTAGTCAATGTACTTTCAATATTAGTCATTGCCATTAGTTTATAGTTGATTTTTTTCAAAAAAAAAAAAAATAATCTCTATTAGGATTCCCTTAATAAATTGTGAAAATATATTCACATAGTGTCTTTTCTTGTATGAAAATTATTGTTATTATTTAACTAATTTCTATAAAAATTAACTTTGAAAGACTAAATTTAAGATTTGTTGAAAGTATAAGGACTAAAATTAGGCAATTAAAAGTACAAGAACTCAAATGGAATGAAAATCAAAGTACATGGACCAAAATAGTTAACCTTATAATTATTAGAATACACCATCCATGCTCCCAATTAGGAAAAATGCATTAATTAAAAAGATGCCTAAAATTTTTGTAGAGAAATTACTAATAATTATTTTTTTTCCTATTTTATTCAACAATATTAAACTTTTTCTCAATATTTTATTTAAAATTAATAACTTATTAAAATAAATTACTGAAAAATTAGATTCAAATTCATGCTATTTTGTAATAAAAGCACGCACAATTATTGACTGGCAATTAGTTGATTTCATTGTTATGTTACTAATGGTAATCGCTTTGGTTAAAATAAAGAGAAGGTGAAAGCATAAATGGACTAAAAGCAAATGGTATTGATTGATTGTTTGTTGCTGATGTTGTTTGGATGAGCCCCACACTTCCAATTATATTTCTCTTGATTCTATAAATATTGAAGAAGTATTGTGTTTAAGAAGAATCCTAAATAAATGTTGTGTTTTCTTGGTCTCATCATACATGTATTTTATTCAATAGAATGGCATTTATGGGTAAATCCATCATTTTCTTGCTTGTTAGTATATTTTGTGATTTACTTACTTGGTCATTTTCTAGGTCTCATCATACAATTTGTGTTTTCTTTTAATTGAAAAATAATAAAACATTGCTCTATTGTGTAAGGAACATTTGCATTACAATTTGGTGCGAAGTTCTAGTCCCGAGTCCCAAAAGACAATTATAAAAGTGAATATATACAAGCAACATCAACAAACAATTCAGGTACATGGCTTCGTCTTTTACATATTTGGAGGAAATATTCAAATCTGAAATCTTTATTATTCATCCAAGCCCCTCCTTAGACTTTTTGTTTGGGTAAACATTAGCCACTTAGGACTTGGACAATTATGTGATTGATGGTGCATATCTCTGGTAAGATCTTGTTGTTTTCCAAGAAAATTTTGTTAAAAAGTGGATGACTAGGAAACACAGGTGAACCGTCTGCGTTGGACATGGATACATCCAAACACATGCTGGACACGTAAAACAACTCTATTTTCCTTTTTTTTTTTTTTTTTTTAATAATTTCAGACTTGTCAAATACACGCCCGGACACGTGGATGTGTCCCACATAAGGAAATAATTAGTAAGTTGAGAAAGCTCATTTATGTATTGCAGTGGCAACTCATTCACAAGAAAGAAAAGCCTATTAATTTTCTGCAATGGCCCAGCTCTATACTAATCAAACTATTAAAAATTTCTTTGTGGCCCCTGTTTCAAATCAAACTACTTTAATCTCTGCTCTAATGCTGTGGCAGCTCCTTTTTGGAGTTTTTGGCTAAAAAATGGTTGTAAATTTGACAATGCTACTTTTGTGCCTCTTGATCTTGAGCTCTCTGTAATTATAACACTGGACATTTTTTTTCTATAATCTCCTTGGCCTCGGATGGCTTATTATATTGGTAAATGAGATTTACCTTCTGATGCAATGGCATTGTAAATTTGGATGTTGAAGTTGCACTACGCATTTTTTATTTTAATTAATAATAATTTTCAATAATGATAACCGTCTTCGAACACTGTTGCAGTATATACACCCGAATGAGCATCCAAAGCTTACCCAGGCTGAGCTATTGGTAATTGATGAAGCGGCTGTAATACCTCTACCTGTTATTCATTCGTTACTGGGGCCTTACATGATTTTCTTATCTTCAACAGTGAATGGGTAATTGTATCTTATATATACTACATATATTTTTTTCAATCATCTTTCAAAATTTTATTGCTTAAAATGCAATCACTGATAGATCAAGGGCATATTTTATAGACGCTAATCTATTTCGATGCTTTCTTGTATAGTTATGAAGGTACTGGCCGCTCTTTATCCTTGAATCTTCTTAGGCATTTGGAAAAGAAAAGCCAAATAAGAGATTGCAATGATTCTTCTAGCCTTACAGGTATCAGTTCATGGAAGATATCTCATCTTTTTGTCTAGAGTTTCTTAGTGGCTTATTTAAGGTTTAAGTTTGATAAATTTTAGATGGTGAACTGTAAGTTATTTACCTCTACATTTACATAGCATCATGATTGATTTTTAAAATAAAAGCTTTTCATATGATCAAATTTACTAATGATACTGGTCATAATGAAAATATTAAGAAATTAGAGCTTTTAAATTTCTCAATGCTCTATAAGGACCAAAACTATCTTTAATTCTGATGTACATAGTACTTTCTTAGTTGAATTATAGAATTTACTGTAAAGAGTCTTCTAATAATTCTTTTGGTTTTTTACTTTTTGGTATCTCTTTCTTACATAATAAGTTCATGCTTGCCTTGGATCCTGATCCTAGCTTTAGATTTTAATGGAGCCTTTTGGTTTTTGGTTGCAGGGAGAAAATTTTGTACATTAAAATTGCAGGAACCAATAAGATATGCTTTTGGGGATCCTTTGGAGAATTGGCTTAATAATTTACTTTGCTTGGATGGTTCCACATCTCCCATCTTTAGGTTAGCATGGTGATTTTCTCCTACAATTATGGAGCCTACATTTATGAATAAAAATCTCTGATCCTAAATCCTTGTTATTTTTGCTAGGTTCCCCCTTCCTAGTGAGTGCAACTTATATCATGTCAATCGAGACACTTTGTTCTCCTTTCACAAAGAAAGTGAAATTTTTTTGCAGGTGATTTTCATACTTATCGATCATTTAAGCCACATAATTTTGTTGGTTTTAATGTCAATTTGTTGTTTTGTTTCTTATAGAGAATGATGGCTATTTATGTTGCATCTCACTATAAAAATTCTCCCGATGATCTTCAATTAATGGCCGATGCTCCAGATCATAGTTTGTTTGTATTTTTAGGTAATTCTTTAACATTGTCGCGATTTATACACTTAATTGACATTTGAAATGGTTATTCTTGCCCATATCCAATTGCTCTGGATCATTATTTGTTTCTGTTGTTAGGTATATTCTTATTTTCATTTTAAATGATCATTCTTGACCCCACGTGCAGGTCCTGTTGATGATTCACAGAATGTCCTTCCAGATATTTTATGTGTTATACAAGTTAGTATAAACTGTACTCTCAATTATGTTTTGTTAGCCACTAAAAGTCAACATTAACATTTTATCTTCTTTATTTCCAATAATACTCTACTCCGATCTTAATGTTCTTTTTTTCTTCATGATGTTAATAAGAGAATGTGTTAGGATACCTCCAAACAAGAATACTCAAGAACAACAAAGAACACTCAAGATAGATTTATATTGCAATATCAATGAAGAAACTACAATATAAAATAGCCTTTCGAGAGAGGCTACTCTCTCCCTCATTTCCCAAAGGAAATCCCACAAAATTCTTCCCACTTTGCTCCCAACCCACTCCCTCTATTTATAACTAAAAGCCCTAACAAACTTACTATCTAATTACTAATATGCCCTTCTTATAAGTCTTCTTATATTCTACTAATAATCCTATTATTTCCATGACTAGGGATCTTACAGAGTGGCATTTGTTTGCCCTCTATTGCAATGTTTAAACTGCATGCTTGCTTTTATATTTTCACATATGTTTGGTTGGTTTTGCGAGACTTCATGTTTTGAAAGAATGAAGTTCAATATTTCCTCAAACATGAATATTATATGCTTGCAATTAGTTATCTATGGAAATTACAAGTTTTATGGAATAACAAACCCCATTTTTGTTCATCGAGTAAAATTTAATGTCTACAGGTTTGCATGGAAGGAAATATTTCTCGTAATTATGCATTGAACTGCTTAAAAAGAGGTTACCTGCAACGTGGGAATCAAATACCTCAGAAATTTTATGAAGTATTTAGGGATACAGACTTTCCAACTCTCTCAGGTGCACGTGTTGTAAGGATAGCTGTTCACCCTGGTGCTTTAAGGGTATCTGTCTAACATCTCTTGCTTTTAAATATTGTTTTTCACTCATTTATAAAGGAAACGAAATGAATAGAATCTAGTTAATAACTTAATATTTATGTTGAGAAAAAAAATGAATACAGGATGAAAGGATATAGTGTAGGCTGTATAAAAGAAAACTCGTCCAGATCAAAGGGGAACAAGACAATGAAAACTACTGAGCGAATGGGCTCCAAATATTAAGAATAATAACAAGAGGAAATTTTCATCCCTAAACACTCCAAGTACTAATTGATATTTGTATTAAGAAAAAAGTTATAGAATGAGAAAGAAATTTGAAAGTCTTCCCCACTCTCATGTTTGGAATATTTTTCCAACTACATACTTTTAATCCTCAACTGACTATATCTCTAACAAACTAAAGGATTGTTTGTTTGGGGTGTCAGAGATGAGCATTCTCGCCCCTTCTGACCCTATAGTTGTAACGCAGAAAGTTAAGAGTATTTTGTGGCTATGATAGTGTTGTAGTGGATGTTGAAACCCTTACTTTTACATTAGATGAAGATCAAAATGCTTAGAAAGTTGAACCTTATCATGATCTTATTGGAAGAGTAGGTACCCCAAGGTGAATGTATTTTTGTGGATTGCACCATTGAGAGAAAATCCAAGCTACAAATCCTCGTTGCAGTCTTTCACTAGATATCTGTGTCTTATGTAGAAACTAGACTAAGAGACACTGCTCTGTCAAGATAGTTTCTGCACGCTGCTCTGTGAGCCTTTTTAAATAAGAAAGCTAGGGTGTTTGCTTCATTTGTTGTATTAATTTTTTGGGAAGTCTTGGCTTGAGAGGAAAAGAAGACTGCTTTGCGAAAATATTTATGATGTTGCTTTCCCTTGGAGCTCAGCCCCTCTATAACTCCAACCCTAATTCATGCATCTTTTCATAAGCTCCTTCAGTTCCTTGTCCCCTTATGTAAATTTGATTCATCGAATGTGCTTAATAAAGGATATGCCTGTTTTTCAAATGGACAAATTCTCATTTTGTAGGAGGGATATGGGTCGGCTGCTTTGGAACTTTTGACAAGGTATATTCTATTTATGTTTAGTTTTTCTATTTGTCACACCTTAAAATTAACATTGATTAAATCTTCCCTTTAGACTACTATTGGCAAAGGTGGAAAACAAGCAATAAGCTTCAAAAGTGTAAAAATCTATTCATTTCAAAACATCGCTGCTTTTAGTTCCCTTTACTGTGTTTGATAAAAATTACTCTTTAAGATCACTTTCTTGAAAAAGGGGGGAAATATGTGTGTACTTTATTTGAAACTTTTGAGTTTTTAAAATGATAGTTGTCTTCATTTTTTGCAGGTACTATAAAGGATATTTAACAACGCATCTTGAAGATGAACTTGACAATAATACAACCAGTGATGATGACGGACCTATTATATATGCAAGAAAGGTTAGAATTAACGATAGGCCATAGTCTATAGTATTCCTCATCTCTTAATATTATTTCCATATTTGTAAGGTCCTTTTTTTCTTTTTTTGCTCAACAGAGTTTCTTAAAAAATAATAATAAATTGAGCAAGCTCGTTGTTTTCACAGTTAATGGCGGTTGACATGCTTTTGACATCGATATTATTTATTGTTCTTCTATGTGACCTTTGTTTCTATATATATATGTTTTGAGTTTTCTATTTTTCCTTCCATTGAATATGTGTTTAACTTGCAGGTGTCAATGCGAGAAGAAACCATAGTTCCTAAACAAAACCTTCCCCCGTTACTTGTTCCTGTTTGTGAACGCTTACCTAAAAGGATTGATTACATTGGTGCTTCATTTGGACTTACAACCGAGTTATTCTGCTTTTGGAAGAAACACGAGTTCCTTCCATTTTATGTTTCTCAGAATCCAGTTATGACTCTAATCGCCTTCATAGTTCTTATATAGTTTTATGTTTGGGTCAGCCATTTATTATCATTATTATTACCTTTTCCTGTTTTTGTTGACATCAACTTTTAATGCGTGCAGAATGTTGTGACTGGGGAGCGTAGCTGTATGGTGCTCAAGCAATTAGAAGAAGAATACGATGCACCTCGACTATATCGTTTTGCCGATAAATTTTACGAACGTGAGTGTCTTGGGCATAATTTGTTGGATGTTTTTTCTTGATTGAGTTTAAGGTTGTAGATATATGTTAGGATACCACTTAACAAGAATATTCAAGAACACTAAAAGATAGATTTATATTGCAATATCAATGAAGAAACTACAATATAACATAGCCTTTTGAGAGGGCTAGTCTCTCCCAAATTCTTCACACCTTTCTCCTAACCACACTCCCTCTATCTGACTATTTGTAACTAAAAGCCTTAACAAACTTACTAGCTATTTACTAATACACTCTTACTAATACTAATACGAAAAATCCAACTTTCTCCCTAACTAGGGGTCTTGCAATATAATTACGTAATATTGCCATATTATAGGTTTTAGCAGCAAGTTCATCCGAGATATTCCTCATTTTTTCCGAGATCTCGACTACAAGCTTGTTTTAAGGTATGTGCATAAGGTTTGCTTATCGAGTTATTGGCACCCTTTTTTATTTCTTTTTTTAATTTTTTTTGCTATTGTGTACTTTTTTTTTTCCTCTTTAGCATGTTGAACCCAAATATTAGTCTCTCTTATTATCGACCCATGGTGCCTGGGGAAACAGAAAGCTCAAAGTCACTTATTGGATCTGCTGATTTTAACCAACTGGAAGCATACATTAATGATGAGATTGATTACAAAGTGGTGAGTATCAAACTTGTATATGGTTTTTGTTATCTTCTAATTGTCATTCATCATTCTTGGATAACTTTGTAGGAAGAAAAATTAATATTGAAATATTTGTTCTCTTGTTTGCATTTTTCCAAGGATTAAGAAACCTATTGTTAATTATCCTAAGATTAATAAAGTTGTACAATTTGTCCTTTAAGTCCACAGGAAAAGCTTCAAAAAGAAAAGCGAAATTGATGTGTTATTTTCTTCAATTTTTCAGGTCTTCCATATTGCAACTACCCTTGCTCAAAACTACTTTAATGGAAAACGTGCAGTAGAGTTATCTGATATTGAAGCTTCTATTTTATTATCCATCGGCTTGCAACTCAAAGATATATCAAGTCTTGAGGTTTTTATTTCCAACTTTAATATCAATTATTAATGTGGTTTGCAAAATCGATATGTTTGATAATGTTCACGTACTTGTACACTTTGCATTGTATGAGTTTAATAGGTTTCGTGTTTTTGTGCTTTTACTGTCCCAACAGGATAGTATGAAGTTAGAAAGTTCACAGATCAAGTCAAAATTCTACAAATTGATGAAGAAATTTTATAAGCATTCCAAGGAAGAATTAATGAAAAAGATCAGTTCAGGCTTTCCTCAAGCTAGGGAAGTAAGACACTGTGTCTTGAGTTTCTTTTTTTCCTTTTTTCTTTCATTTTTAGTACAACAAATATTGTGCTATTGGCCCCCTTCTGCATCTATATTATATGGTATTGCCCTCTTATAATAAAACTGCTCTCTCAATCTGCCCATAGACATAGCTAATACACTGTTAATGAACCACGTAAATCTCCGTTCACACTTTTGCTTGTCGATTTCGTTTATGTCATAACATATCGAGTACGTAGATTTGAACCTACAATTTCAAGAGAAGAAGTTTATGTCAATTACCATTAATCTATGTTCGTGTTGGTATCTAATGTCTTGTGTTAGTATTTTAAGTATTTGTAAACAGTCAAAATCTTAAACGTTGTCATCATCTTAAAATTATCAGGTAACAATGAACCCACATGATATTTCAGTCGATGACGACCTCAATGATGGAGCCAAAGAAGCCTATTATGTAAGTATAACAATTTAACCTAACTTAGTTTAAAATCCCTTGCAAAGTTTTGATATTCTGGTTTTCTAATATTTGTAAAGGGTTATCAAAGATCAATGGAAGATGAAAGTGTGGGATGGCAAGACAATTCCATTAGAAGCAGAGGACGTGAATCTGAAGAGAACAATAGTCAGTACAGTAAGCAAACTTCCAGTCCCAAGGTGGTTTTTAATAGGAAAAGAAAAGAAAATTGCAGTTCCATAAATAGTTCTATGAGTGAAAGAAAAGACACTTCCAATTCTATAAATAGTTCTAAGAGAAAAAGAAAGCATTTCTAAAGTTTTGTTGAAGCTTTCATCTAACCTTTTTTTTTTAATTATTTATTTAATATTTAACTATTGTTAATTATGCATTAGATTATTGACTATTCAATTTTTGGGACTGTGTAAAGTTTTGTATATTTTCAAAAATCAATTTTCAGCCCCTATATTCATTTTAATTGAATTTGTACACGTGTTTATTATTAGAAGTGGCTTGAATAATCTTTGTTATTTCAATTTTATTAAATTATTTTATTGGCCGTTGTTACTTTGTTAGTTGTGAAAATTATTTTCCTTTTGTATGGATATGTAGATTGATATTATTTTAATAATAGTACGAAAAACAATAATTCTAAGAGCATATTTATTTATCAAGTGAGCATAACGGTATAAGTTAGTAGATAAGTCATCAATACTGAATTAAAAAAGAAGGTATAAAGTTCAACATACAAAAATCCAATAACTGATATTAGTCATCAACCAAGTCACAAATCTCCACTCCAACTTACAATAATAATAATAAGTGAAAAATACTTGTTTAGTCACTAAATTTTGAGTCTAGTTTTTATTTGGTCTCTAAATTTCAAAATGTTAGTTCTTAAATTTTGAGTTTGATTTCAATTTAGTTCCCAAATTTCAAAATGTTATAATTTTATTCTTAAGATTTTAGTTTTGTTTCAATTTGACCTCTTGGTTTCAAAACTTTCGTTTTTAACTTTGATTTTTTCAACAAAAGAGGGTTTTTTCCATACCATCGTTTTAGAAAGTCCTCTCGGGCACGAGCTTAGGCTAAAGTCTCAAGTCTAGCGCCTCACCTTGAAAAGGTGAAGCTCACAAAATAAGGTGAACTTCATGTGCGCGTCTTTTGTGAAGCTCTAAGGATCAACACTGCGCTTTGGGACTTTTTCATTATTTTTAAATTTTTAAAAATAGTAATAATTAGGGTTTTTTCTTCTTTATAAACTAAAAAAAATCAAATTTACTAAGTTGAAATGTAAATTTTCTTGTGTTTACGGGTCTCATTTTTTATATTTCCACCTCAACTAGGCTTTCTCTTCTTAATGTAGTACTTTTTATATATAGTTCGCCTAACAAAAAAAAAGGCCCATACTTTTTTTTGCGCCTTGCACTTATGCCCCAGAAGACTATTGCGCTTTATTGTGCCTAAAACTTTAAAAAACATTGTTCCATAGTATGTGACACAATCCTTTTAAGAATTATAATTATTTAAGTTTTACTACTTTTTCATCATTATTAAAATTAATTTTAAATTTTCATTTCACAATTATTTTAAATTAATTGATAAACCTTAACGCTAAATATTAAGAGTACTTTGTGAAAAATATAGGTTAAAAGTGTAAATCTTGGGGTCTAGGAACCAAATTGAAACAAAACTCAAACCTCAAGAGTAAAATTGTAACATTTTGAAATCTAGATACTAAATTGAAATCAAACTCAAAACTTAATGACTAAAAGTGTAGCATTTTGAAACCCAAGGACTAAATTGAAATTAGATCCAAACCTCAATGACAAAAAAAAAATTTTTTTCTAATTATAAATATAATAATAAACTAATATTAGTCAGCATTTTCAAATATCAAAATGAGCAAATGTTGAAATGAACTTATGAATGTTCTTTTTGTACAAATTTGTAGAGAGAGGCTAATAATTTCCTAGTATTATTATTTCACAAGGGGACTTTAGGCTATCCCTTTTTTCCCTCCTCATATCAAACCTCAGAAAATGTGCAATAATTTCATAGTGGTAATATCTATAATGATGATTAAAAAAAAAAAAAAAAAGGTTAGTAATCAGCTACAAAATCGTAAACTATGAAGGTGAATCAGAATTCTTCTTTCTTATCTTCTTTTCTTCCGTTCAAATATCTTCCTTTCTAGTAATAATGTCATAAAGTTGCTTAGCAGTCTGTGAGATTTCAGCAATGCTTTTAAGAGGATCTTCAATCTCTTTGCGCATAGCAATCAAAATTAACCTGCATTCTGCATCACACAAGGGTATCATAGGTTTGCAATTTGCCTATTTGTATTTGCAGCACCATATATAAGTAAAAAGTAATTTTTCTAATTAAACACTCTAATGGGAGGTATCTCTATAAAGATAAAATCAGAGATTGGTCCTCTTTCTGCTTCATTAAATAGCTTTTCTCTCCATCAAAAAGACCTAATTAAGTTCTAAAGGAACGTCAAGAGAGATAAACACAACCTCTTACCAAATCAATGAATTCACATAGATAATACTTAATGGTGAACTCATGTTTCTCTCTCTCTCTCTTCCCCCACCCAGCTACAATCTCCAATTCTCTAATCAACTATTTTGGCTCCCTCAAAATTGGGTGATCAGATTCTAATTACCTATTTCTCTGTGGGATAAATGAGAGTTGTAACTTATAAGATTGAAGATGTTTTAAGTTTGCTCCCATTTCTGGATTGAGTATATTAGCAGAACCATTGGAGAATGAGGGGATGAGTTGATTTGATTGATAGTGTGACTCGTTGGAATTTTAATAAATTGATCGATCCTCTCTTTAAAGCACCTACGCTACACGACTATATGCAACTCAAATCCATATGTAGTTTGTTTATATGTTCATATGTTTTTCATGAGTGCACATGCATTCAGTAATATCTACAAGGACTAAAAGGTTGTTAGATGTTATTGTTATGAAACAATATGCAAAAACAATAAAACTAATATGAGGCCGGTTTTCTTATAAAGAAATACCAAAAGGACCAAACTATACAAAATGTCCCAAAGAAATCCCGGGATTCGTATTATAGCTATCAAACAACAAGAATACAGAATTTATAAACAGAAATCCGACTCATGAACACAATGTCGTATGTAACAAGCACATATTGAATAACTAGATTAGTAGCAGCGGCAACAACCAAAAAAGAAAAAAGACAAACCTGCAATTTTGCTGAGATTGAGCAGACAAGTTGAAGCAAGAATCTTGTGTTCAACTAGCATACTGTTTTGCAAGCTATCTTTAAGCAGACAGATAAGATCTGAATCATCTGAGAAGGCTAAGGGATGAAACTTTGGAGCAGAAAGGAGAGGAAGGGAAAAACTCAACCATGTCAAAGTTGATAGCCCCACCCCCACTAGATCAAGGCTTCTAGTAGCCAAGCATTTGGAAATGATCGCAAAAAATGATTGCTTCACACCTTTCATCAAGGATAAAGTCAACTTCCTCCGCCATTCTTCAATTGCCTGCTTTTCATCATCCTAAAGTTTGAAACCAAACACCACATAAATAGTTAGAATATAGGCCAAATTATTCATTCTTGCATATAGCATTTCATAAAATAACAAGAATAAGGGGGGAAATCAATTTTTAACGATTCAGAAATTTTAAAAATTAAATTTTTAGTTCTCTTGTTCCATGTTCAGAGGTCATTTCAGACAATTTAAGGAGCATGTACAGACTGAAAAATACCAACGTTTAATTGGTCATTATAAAATTTGAACAAAACTGACTACAATGGCGAAGTTTCATAAAGCTGACGCTACAATGCTGAAATTTCAAGGCATAACACCACCTCCCTCAAGTGCATGTTATCATCATTTTTTTTTTTAAATGGGAAACATAGTGTTTCGGTAATATAAAAGACACACACTTTAAATGACCAACGGAGTTGATTCCAATAGGCCTACATATAAAATTGAAAAAGGTTTTAGATTTTAAACACTAAAAAGGGGAAATAACATTCTAAATCTGATCTAGAGTTCTTTCTTCTTCATCTTATAAAATTTAAAAGGTTAAGGTTTGAGAACAAAACAAGTAAATGCATTAGTTGAGAGGAACGAGTGTAGAACTAGAACGATCAGTAGAAAAATTAAGAGGTGGCGAGAGAATAATGCCATCAAAGCTTAACAGCTTTCTTACTAGCAGAGCATTACCTATATCACACCACTTCATGCTAATATTAGTGTAATACCCAATATTATTTGTTCATAATATAGGTCATTTTTCGATATAAATCATGAGAACTCAAACCATTAAAAGATTCATTGGGTAAAAAACTATATCATAGACGACGAAATCAACAAAATAATGACTATCAACATTTGTTCACATCCGTACGCTTCATTTTTAATAGTAAATAGAAGACTCAACTAAAAACTTCTTTGGGGGGATAGAAACACTATATCGATGGGAAAAAACAAGGCAAAATACCCGTCCAAGAGCATAAGAATAAAATAAATAATCCCCCAGCTTATACCAAGAAGGAAGAACAAAAATGCTTTGAGAAGAAACTCCATCCCGAAACAAGAAAAATAGTGAGATCCCTAATGTGATGGGCCTTCCCATAGTAACGTTCACCACATGGATCTTTAATTATGTCCATGAATAATCATCTTGTCTTTTCTTTTCATTGCTTTTCTTTTAATTTTTGTTTTTTTTCTTTTTTTTGGAAGAGAATAATTTAAGCCTCGTTTGATAACAATTTCATTTTTAGTTTTCTGTTTTTAAAATTTATTCTTATTTCCTTCCAATTTATCAATTATGGTTTTCACCTGTCTTCAAGAAACACAAGTCAAGTTCTAATAACAAAAACAAGTTTTGAAGACTGCTTTTTATGTTTTCAAACCTAAACACTAGTAGAAAATGGATAACAAAACAAAGAAACTTATGAGTGGAAGTAATGTTTATAAGCTTAATTTCCAAAAACCAAAAACCAAATGGTTATCAAAAAGCGCCTTAGCTAGTTAAACTTACCGATAACTTTTTGTCGTCCATTTTTGGATTCTCTTCTTTATAGTCAAAAGAATTCATTTCACAACTGTTAATAAATCCTGCTTCTTTTGGCGTTGAACTCCCAAACGTCTCAGGCAGAGAAAAGTGCCCCCCCAAAATTAAAATTGCTTTGCAACAGCTTTCTCGGATCTTCTCATTAGTTAAGCTAGCATCAAGGGCTTTGATAATGGCATCAAGAGCTTCTTCCATATATATGCTGTGGTGCAGAGATTCCACCTACAATACCAATATATCTCATTAGTCTAATTGTATGGATGAATCCATGCATAAACACATAGTTTAATGTGCAGGGGGGCTTAGATCTAGATAGAACACCGAAATGGACATTTAACTGAACCCATCTTCAATTTTTATTTTTTTTTAATCACCAACTTGATGGAGCTAAGCCCCAAGTCTTTTTCAAATGTCATGAAGCATAGTTAAGAACAAATATGACAGAAGTTAACCATGATATACTCTTGACACATTACAAAGTAAGACGACACCAACTATAATTTAAAGCAACAAATAAAGTTTGCATCAGTAAGTGCCTTTTAATCTAAATTCAAGAAACTTACCACTAGATTAAAGTGTAACAGAAGTACAGCAACAAGTGGCCTTTGCACAGGTGGAGAATTTCGGAGGTATAAAAGGATAGCCTGCAATGTATCCTCTGAATCTTCATTCAGCAAGCGGCTTAAAAATAAAGTAACATCTTTTCTCCTGCAGCAATGAAAAGGATAACATTGATTGCTAGTCCTTCCAAAAACTTTTGCTTCAATAACTTAACTAAGATACATACCAAGATACATGTTTTGCCCCCCACAACCAGTTTCAAGTGATTTTATCTACCATTTCCATTCACATACTTTACATCACTTGAAAGGAATTGAGTTTCCTTTCCCATTGATATCAATAAACAAACTTCGGGAAGAATTTTCAAGAGTCTTCCCCTAGCGCTACTAACTCAATCTTGCAAAACTCTTTCCAACCTTATGCAGTTACTCTCTCCTCTTATAGAATCTGCCATTCCCCTTCACATCATAAATTCAACGCCTAATCAGACTGTTCCACCCACAAAGAAACTTTAAGTGCTTCATCCTCAGTTGCCTTTTTCTTGTTTCTTTTTAAATAACTTTATATAATTGGGGGCTTATCATTGTATAAGTCGATAGCATGGTTGTTAGAAGAGTCAGGGTAAAGATTTATGGATTTCTAGTTAACACCGCCAGTGAATGTATTGGGAAGTAAAAGGAATAACTATAAAGCATTGCCAACTTCAATTACGAAAGGTAAGTTGGAAAACATTCAAATACCTCTTGAGGCAAATTAATTTGGTCAGAAGCTGCACGACACTTTCCAATGACTTAACCTGCTTGCTATGAAGTAGATTGATAAGAGAACTTATACTAATTTCATTAGCTATCCGATTTCTGCACTGTCCATCTGCTTCAATACAATGAGATAAGAGTGCCAAAATACGTGTCTTCTCTTCCAGATTTCCTGATTCAAACAGTTGAATAAGAAATCGCAAGTATCCATTAGCAATAAGATAATTGGCATTCTCCGTTGCTTCCACTTTGCTACAAGCAGTTAGAAACTGATCTAATACAAATATTGTCATTTCACTCTTGTCTTTAGTCATAGATTTTCTGGAACCGTCCACTCTCTGAGAAAGGAAGGCCAGGAGATTCCTCCGATGATTGGAATTCCAATTTCTAATGACACGTTGTAAAACAAAATTCGTAAGAGGTATGGCTAAAGTTTCCAATTTCTTTCCTGTTACAGGACAAGTTCTGTGTCCTTGATCAAGCCATGCCTTGATAGCTGTCTTCTCAAAACTTTGACCAGTCTCCAGGGTCACAGGATCTTCATATAACTGTCCAGTTAAAGGGCAGATGAAGTCCTTAGGAATGCTCAAGAGAGAGGATCTTTCATCAGAGGACCCATAACTCTCACTTGGCTCTGTAACAGGAAAAAATAAAATAAAATAAGTACATTGATATAGCATAATAAACCAAGGGTAGGGTATAAACGTACCTAAGACTTCTTAACTTACCTCTTAAAGAGGGATTAACCTTGATAGGCTGCAGACATTGAATAAAAGATTAAAAAACACAATTAAAAAATCTAAAATAAACAAAATCTTTGAAGTAGAAAAAAATTATGGAGAATGTCAACATGTTTACAAGAGAAGAGAATGATGCCTGGCTGAAATTTGAAGGATCAAATGATCTAAGATCTTCAGAAGCATGTGAGTATCTTACTTCAAGGCAGGGTTGTGCAAGCTTTCGTCGACTATAGCTGTTTTCTTTTGTATGTGGCTGAGTATGCAGCACTTCAAAGTTAATTTCATTATTTTTGCATGTCGTAGAACTGTAGAATTCATCACTACCGTCCATTTCTGATAGAACATTGATATTGTAAGTCTTCCATTCTTGTGCTTTACAATTTTCCTGCAGACAATGGTTGAGCATTTAATTATGGTCTGGTCGTAGAGAAACAGATGGACAGAAGAATGGCAATTGAGAATCACTAGCATAGGTTATAAACCCCTTCTTTTTTCAAGAAAGTGAACCAAGCAGTCCCATTATGGCAGTAAGAGATTGAGAGAGATTTGTGCTTAGTTTAGAGGTTATATAAACCATGCTCCTTAATACAAAGCCGTCAAAACAATTTGGCTCCCACCAATTAAGATTCCGTATATGAGTTTCTATGTCAGCACATATACCTATGCAATTTATTCTATGGAAAAACAAGCCTAACGATTACACCTTCCATGTCGCACAGTTCAGTAGCTAAGACCTGCAAAGTTATCCTCTAGTAGACTTGACCTATTATGTGCATTAGACAAATGCCACTGTCGGCAAAAATAAATAAATAAATAAAAACAAAAACAAAACAAAAATTGTAAAATATGGTGGTGATCATTGCAGTTAGTTCTTGATAATAATAAAGTCCTAAAGGACCTATAATCTTTCTTTTTGAAACAGGAAACGAGAAAATTTCATAACAACCTATAATCTTTCTGAAAGCTCTTCAAGGTATCAACACAACTACTAGAGTTAAGAAGGAATATTTCTAACAACATAAGACATTGATATGAAAGAACAAAAATTGAGTAAATACTTACAAAAGAGGACGTGTTCTCCATTGTGCTTCCTCCAGAATCCTCATCAGTATCTTGATCTAAATCTTTAACTGTGTCAGAGTAGTATGTCAGTGTATGTTTTGAAACATTGGAACTATTAGAGCTTCTGACACAGTTGTCAAGGTTCTCTAGTTCCCATTCACTTTCAGTATCTGGAGCTCCCTGATTCTTCGAGGTGGCAAACATAGCATCATATAGTTTTTTACTGACCATCAGATTAGGTGAGACAAAATCGTTAGGAAGAGTCGTTGCAGTAGAATTATTAAGAGGACTTTCCTGATCAACTCCCTCAAAAGATACAGCTGGGACCACAATGGAGGGTTCAGGAGCTTCAATTCCAGTGAGCCAATCCTTGTAGTAAACTGCAAGTTTAAAAGTACCAGAATCCATGGTTTCATGATACACTTTATCAAGAAGTTTCTGGTTGCTTGACTGGCTTGGAGTATTGACTAATGAATCAGCTTCATGGTCATACCAGGATTTTATATGTAAAAGATGTGGAAGAAATAGATCGTCCCATAGTTCTGGAAACAATACAATTCGTGCTTGAAAAGGCAGATTGCAAAATACTTGTAATATATGCTTGGCTGAACTATTTTCTTTATTTTGTATCTTGAATATTATACTGAGATAGAGATGCGCACAAGCAGATAATTTTGAATTAGATATCCCAAATGTAAAGCCATCCTTTAAAGCATTTGTATTCAGACCTGCTATCATACTCAGCTGCAATAATGCTTTCTTTAAATCCTTTTCAGTTGACAATCCTTCAGCAGCTTTTTCTACTACGTATATTGCTTGTTCAAGGTTAGCAACAACCTTGGAACTGTTGCATTCTTCAACTCCAATAAAGTTCAGTGGACTGAAACTATTTTGCCGAAGCATCAAGCGGAAATCCTTGTCTTTGAGAAAGTATTTAAGATGATCATTAATGATAGAAACCACAGCTTGGACAGCAACTACATCTAAAGCAGGAATAGAAACTGAATCTTTAAAAGTGTCGTGTGTTTGACTGTGATTATCTTCAAAGTTTTTCCAATTGCTTGTACTGTCGTTGGATTTATCATGAGATCTTTCTGGCAAATTTACAGCTGTCTTATTGCAATGATGAAAATTCATACGCCCAGGTAAATTTTTCTTCAAACTGATTCCTTTCCCTTTTTCCACATCTATGTTCTTCCCTGACCACCTCTCATCATATTTCTCCTTTTCTTTGGCTACACCTTTTACTCCATGTCGGACATGCACTTCATTAGGATATATGCCCTTGAAGCTCTCATTTTCTTCCTCAGAAATATATCTATCTTTTCTTTGTGGTTTATCCTTGGCTAAATTTATAAGGCATGGCTTTTGTTCTATTACATCACCATGTCTTTTCCCATCAAGTCTCTCCACGTATTCTTTACTTGACTTTTTATCTCTCTTTTCTCTGTATGGAAAATTACCTCCTTCTATCAAACTCTTCATTATACCTCTTGAACGAAGATCTCCACTAGAGCTATGCCGGAGTAGAGAAGGCTTCATAGCGGTTCTAACTTGACCACCCAGAGCAGAATCTGAGTTTCTTCTTTCTGGGGAAATATCATTAGATGTGCTTGTGGCGTGTGATTTGAACGGCGCTTTAGACTTCCTTAACAGTCGTCTTCCTCTAAAACCTTCTTCAGCAAGAAGCTCCTCCAGAGATGAAGCCATTGACTAGAATAATTTCCTCTGCACTAAATCATTTGGTAAGTTAAAAGAGGTCCTCGGAAACTTTATTTTAAATGCTCGGTCCAATTGGGTTAAAGAGTGGGGTATATTATTGGTCAAAGTTCATGCAAGCTAATTCACTTCTAGCATATTGAATGTTCTGTAGTCTGAACATGAACACAAAACTGAAAGGAATTATGGTTCTCATTTTACCCATAGTAATTGATTTCTTTTTCCTACAATCGAACACAAAGGCCTCTCAGTACGTCTTAAATTAAAAGAATAATGTAAAATTTAAAATTCAAAGTTCTCTCTGTAATTTATCTCCTAAATTTTAAGAATTGAAATCTTATATTTATTAAAAATTTAGAATGTAACATTTTTCTCCTTTGAAAAATTGAAAAATCTTTGCTCCACCCTGCAAAAGAATCATAGGGTCTATATGAGTTGCAAATATTTCCTCTCTCTGGGAAAAGAGAGGACAGACAGAAAATTGAAGCTTAACAAAAGCCTATCAGAAATCTTTTTATTTCTGAAAATTTTTAAATTATTAATTTTGCTGAAATTGATTGTGGAAATATCTCAACCTCCTGGTAGCTCAACCAAGGACTATCAGAAATCATACTCCTAAAATCCAAACGTTCTTCATCGAAAATTTACTGAAAATTTTCTCACAAAATTTTACATGTATATGAAATTTAAAAAAGTATTTAAGAAAAAAAAACACATTTAGTCTCAAAAGTATTAAATTTTTTTTTGGCGAGAATTTTCACGTACTAACCAAATTTAGAAAATCCTATAGAACGCTACTCACTGTCGAAATTAGTTCTTCTGTTAAAGGAAAACATTAAATTTCTTTTTTAAAAAAGTAAACATCATATAGAAAAAATATGCATAGCTTAATGGAAACAAAGGGAATAAGCAGAGGCAGAGCAAGCACACATACACCTAGATACAAATTTCCATATCGTAAACTAGTTCTCCTTGAATTTTTACAAGAACATGATTGACCCAGCAAGTACCCACTCCAACATGCCACAGTAAATGCTAAGACTCAATAAAAAATAACACAAGGAGACAAGGGATGAAAACTTACCTAAAATGATGAGTCCTAGAGATGGAGTGTCTGCTGTTAATAATAACTGATCAAGCAAGAGAAAAAGATCAGAGCTGTTATAGATTCAAAAATTCAGAACAAGTTGCAAAAATCAAAAGTCTAAGGACATGTTTTCGAGTGATTTTAATACGAAACATGTTTTTAATCATTCAAAATCAATATTGATAGTATGCAAATCATATAAAAATCAATTTTGATAGTATGCAAATCATGTTTAAAAGTGTAGAACTAAAAATGAGTACACATATTCCGAAGTGTTCACTCCCAAACATGGTCTAAATGTGCGAGAACTAAAAAATGTAGAAGAATCACTCACCGCGTGGGTGTGCCTTAGAATGGGAATTTCATCGAACACCTTAAGAGCATAAAAACCCAATACGAAAAAATGAGCCACTCCTCCTGTAAAGGCTTGAAACTCCAAATGGGGTTCCAATCTGGGACACAGAAAAAGTGAGGGAAGCTTTGGAAATGACGAGGATAGGATAATGGCGATTGTAGAGGATAAAAGGCCGCCATATAAGAGACTGCAGAATAGAGAAAGGTCCAACGAGAGGAGAGAGAAGAAGAAGAAGGGATTAACACTGGGCAACAAGGGAAACAACAGAATCGGAAGAGTGACAAAAGAAAGCCGACGAATTAGAGAGGTGTTTGAAAGAGGACCTCGTCAATGGAATCAAGGGTTTTTATATTGCTTCTCTCTGTGCTCTGTTGTGTCAGCACTTGAGATGCTCTTGCTAGTTAAAGATTCACTCTTCAACCGTTTCAACTGCCGCCCGCCCCGTCCTTACTCATTTTATAATTCTTTTTGCTTGTTTTTTTTGTTTCTTATTTATTTATTTATTTAAGCGATAACTATTTGGTGTAACTATTTGATTTTTTTATTATTAGTTTTCAAAAATTAAATCTATAAACACTCCTTCAACTCTTAAATTTTTTGCTTTGTTATCAACATTTTACTGATATTTTTTTAAATTAAGTCAAATTTTGATAAGGAAAATTACTATGTATTGAAAAAATATCAAAATATTTACAAATATAGAAAAATATTACTGTCTATTAGACCGCGATAAATTTATCAAATGGGAGACAGTAATAAATTTATCAAAAAACTTATCGCAGTCTATCGCTGATAGACAGTAATATTTTTCTACATTTGTAAATAGTTTGACTCATTTTTCTATATTTGAAAATATCCCTTTTAAAAATGTAATTGTTAAAAACTTGTTTTTATTTTTAAAATTTGGCTAAGAATTTAACTCGTGTATTTAAGAAAATGAGAGAAAATAGGTTTAGTTTTCAGAAACCAAAAATTGAAATAGTTATCAAATGGGAGTTTAATGTTTTGTTTTAATTCAAATATTTGACCTGGTACTTTTAAAAAGTTATCCTTTTAGTCCCTTTATTTTCTTTTCAGCATGGTACTTCATTCACCATAATTCAACTAATATACATCTAATCAATAGATCCGAGATTCGATCTCACATTCAAAATGTTGTTGAATTAATACACATACAAAAGAAAAGTTTTGTTCACATAATTTCATTATTTCTTTCTCAATTTCTTACACATATATTATGCTACTTGAAGCTGTAAATGTGGACGTGCTAAATTTTCAATTTAATTCTAATCCAGATTTAAAATGTCAGATGTCAGATGTCAATAGAATTATCGATAATTGCCGATGGATATTTCTGAAAAAACTATATAAAAATAAAAATTCAAAAAAAGTATTTAAATTAGTAAATAAATATTTTAGGGTTTTCAAACAAGTTAACATGTTTATTATTTATATGACATTTACATTAGTGATATTTTGTTGCTTATTTTTTTATGCTTGTGAATTTTTGTACGATATAATAGAAGATTCACACCTCATGTTGATGTTGAACCCGTGAACATGTGGAAATATAGATGGAAATATCGAGATATCGACGAAAATTTGATATCATGGTTATCTTATTTAAATTTAATATTATCATTAATATGACCAATCTGCATTATCTACTATTTTATCTTTTAGGTCAATTATTTTATTGAGTCAATTAAGTAAAAAATAATTTCTAATTAAGCAAAAGATAATTCACTAATTAAATTTCATGATTGGAGATGTTTATATAAAGATAAAACCACACAATCCATTATTAGATCATTATCATGGGTCAAGATATATTATTTAATTCATGTTATTGTGAAAATCACGTAGTTCAAAGATCTTGGCATTTATTGTTTTATACAGTATTAGAGTTATATTGTATAATCATGAAGTTAAAACTTACCTGCGATATCGAGTTTTGATTTGTTTGTGATTTTTCATCAATGTTTGAATGTATGAAGTTATGTTTCCATTGCAGATAATTACGTGTGGATATTTAAAAAAATAAAAAAAAAAATTGAATGTCGAATCAAGGAGAAAGAAGAAAAATTTATATTATAAAAGTTGATTGTCACTAGTTATGTATGATTGTCAAGAACTTTCGTTATATAAAGAAAGAAGATAAAAAAAAATAAAATATATATAAAAAAAAAAAAAAAAAAAGGTTGATCGATGAGTTTTAAATTTCAACCCACGGGGCAATTAATCCACAGGAAATCATGAATTTTGATTAATATCATTATTTATTTTGAATTTATATTAAGTTTGATATTCATTATGCATATGCTTTAATTATTTTAATTTATAGGTTTAAATACTACTTTGGTTATATATTTTTGGGTTTAGTTCATTTTGGTCCCTGTACTTTTAAAATGTTCATTTCGGTCCTTATACTTTCAATTTTGGTTCATTTTGATTCATGTACTTTCAAATGAGTAATACTTGGATGTATTCCAAGATGCACTCATCTCTATACTTCTCTTTCCATCACTCACACAAAAAAAATATATATTTTTAAAAAATAAATAAAAATAGCTTGTCACATGTCACGTTATGACAGGACAATTTGGTGGGATGCATAAAAATAGGTACTCCTTGAGATGCACCTAAGTATTTTTTTTCTTTCAAAATGTTTATTTTGGTCCTTGAACTTTCAACTTTTGTTTATTTTGGTCCTTGAACTTTCAACTTTTGTTTATTTTGGTCCTTGACCTTCCAAAAAGTGACCATTTTGGTGCTTTAAAAATGAGGTAGAAATGAAAGTGAATGGACCAAAATGGTCACTTTCTAAAAGTATAAGGACTAAAATGAATATTATGAAAGTACATGGACCAAAATGTACCAAAGTTGAAAGTATAGGGACCAAAATGAACATTTAAAAATATAGGAACCAAAACCTAAAGTACAAAAATCAAAGTAGTATTTAAACCTAATTTATATTTTGCAAGTTCAAATTTCATTATGGTTAACAAAATAAATAATGCATTTGTTTATTCTTATGCATTACGTTTATTATGAAAAAATTAAAGTAAGTTTTTTTTCTTGTGATTTTAATTACACAAATTGGAATATATAAAGTTTTATATTTCATTGGTAAAATTATTTGCAATACTAATATTGTTTATTTACAAATTGTGTGATCTAAATTACTTGGGATAGTTTTATTATGATATTAATATCTTATAAATAATTTGTTAGTCACCAAAGTGGCTAAATTTGTATATAGATATCGAATTAAAGTTACTTATGTTTATGTGATGCTAATGAGTGAGATAATATTATAAAATATATTAAAGATTTCATCATGAATATATTAGTGTTCATTATTATAAAACATTATGAATCACCCAAAGACTAATTATTAGTTTTATAATTTTGACCATTATCGTGGTTAATTGAGGCGATAATTAATTTATTTGTGATTGTTTTTATTTTGATGTCTATGTTATAAATAATTTGTTAGTCACCAAAGTGACCATATTATTATGTCTTATGGATATCAAATTAAAGTTAATTCAAGTACTCATATTTATATGATGCTAATGAAGGAGATGATATTATTAAACATTAAAGTTATTATCATGATTATATTGAATTTCATTGTTATAAAATATTTTAAATCGCCCAAAGGCTGATTAGTAATTTTATAATTGTGAATTTTATCGTGGTTAATTGAGATGTTTGGTTAGATATTTTTCGTATATCCAAAGATAACTAATGTATCTAATTTGAGCATTTTTAATTACCAATTATGTGAAACTAAAGTTAGCATCAATTATGTATGAATGTTGTATATTGTTATATCTTCCCAAGAATAACTTCAATATATGTTTAATAGTTATTGATGTTATCTGAATATACATTATATATCTAAGTTTAATTTCTCAAAGCAATAATGCATAAGCATATTTATTCCATATTTGCAATATTTGCTTTTGTTTCTCTTTATTTGCAAGCTACGTTTATAAGCAAGTTTAATGGATTCAATTTCTCTGGTTAGTGCGAACAAATCCAATTTCATCTTG
Source organism: Lagenaria siceraria (assembly GCA_002890555.2). Taxonomy (NCBI): domain Eukaryota; kingdom Viridiplantae; phylum Streptophyta; class Magnoliopsida; order Cucurbitales; family Cucurbitaceae; genus Lagenaria; species Lagenaria siceraria. The sequence continues at coordinate 5,022,966 of CM016492.1, read as the reverse complement.
GTGTTTAGAATCTTGATTTGACACTTTTAAGTGAAAAACCTACTGCACCTGCTAAAGCTAGCAGTGTCGAGGAAAGATCTTTCTATCAAGTTTGGGAAAGATCAAATAGATTAAGGCTAATGTTTATGGAAAGCCTTATGACCACAATTACAAAAACCAAAAATGTTGAGGAATTTATGAAAATTGTGGGAAATTGTTCTCAGTCTAAGTCGGTTGGTAAGTCACTTGCTGGCACACTAATGAGTATCTTAACCACCATTAAGTATGATGGTTTTCGTACTATGTGTCACGATTCTCGACAAGTAGACCCGAGTAAGAGAAAGGAAGTTAACAACCTTAGCCTCATGTAGAGGCAAGGTCGAGCTACAAGACTTGGCCTAGACGATTGACATAAAATTCGACGTGCTTCCATATTCCATCAATATGGATCTAACTCTAGAGCTGCTCGTCCAAACTCGCGACGGAACTCCTTCTTTTGAGGAAACGGCCCGGGGCCCCATGTGGCCCCACTGAGCTTGTCACTGACACTGCCAATGGCACTGATGCTTGCCTTCTTGCTTAATGCTCAACTTGACATGGTTGCTCACTTATCTTGGTGTGTTGGATGATTGCAATCTCACGTGACAAAGTAGATTGCCCCCCAAGTGTGTCATCGAGGATGATGACCGTTCAAGTGGGGGAGAGTGTTGCAATCCCAAGAAGTTGGATTGTACCCCGAGTATGTCATCGAGGACGATGATAGTTTAAGTGGGGGGAGAATGTCACAATCGTACTTGAAGTAAGTAGATTGTGACCCCACTAACAAGTGGGGCGGACAGTGCAAGTGGCGACATCTCGTGGACAGTGTTGGACGACACGGGTGTGTCGACATTGCGCCTTCTCCCATGGGTTGGAGGTTCGATATAGCACCCGCTATGCCGTTTTATCTCGACAAGTGTTGCAATCCCAAGAAGTTGGATTGTACCCCGAGTATGTCATCGAGGACGATGACAGTTTAAGTGGGGGAGAATGTCACAATCGTACTTGAAGTAAGTAGATGGGCCTGATGGTTTAAGTGAGCTACTCTATGGCACAGACATGTGTCATGGCGTGGGCGAGCGTTGCGAGACAAGAGTCTCAAGCGTCTTTCATTGAGAATGGGATCTCGTGGACGGTGTCGGACGGCACGGGTGTGCAGACATTGAGCCTTCTCCCATGGGCCAGAGGTTCGATATAGCACCCGCTATGCCGTTTTATCTCGGCAAACGATTTAGCATGGACACGGGAGGGTTCATGTCTCGATATGTCCGGATGGATGTTCTTTTTCCCATTCTTTTTTAAGCTTCATCGGACCTTAGGCGAGAGTTTCTCGTCCTCAACCGAATTCAACTCATGCGGAACTGAACTTCATTCGGCCATACATGTCGCTTGTACGTGTATTTTCCCTCATCAAGCGACTCCAGTCATGGTATCGTACGGTTGGAGAAGCCCGACCATGACACTATGCATGACCATATTCAGAGAAAGAACTAAAGATTGGTAAAGAATGAAATCCTTCCAGATTTGGATTTTACTAATCTTGAAACTTGTGTGCATTGTATCAAGGGAAAACAAACAAAGCACATAGATATAATAAAGTAGCCACAAGAAGCTCATAGCTGCTTGAAATAATATACACTAATATTTGTGGGTCTTTCAATGTTCCATCTTTTGGATAGAAAAGTATTTCATTACTTTTATTGATGATTTTTCACGTTATGGATACATTTTTGGTCCCTGAAGTTTGGGGTTAGTGTCTATTTGGTCCCTGAGGTTTCAAAAGTTACATTTTAGACCCCGAGATTTGAAAGATAGTTCTAAATGGTCCCTAACGTTAGTTTGACCGTTAGTTGACTAACGGAAATTTGATGTGGCATGTTGAGATGACAAACTTTAAGTGACGTGTAATTTTTTTACTAAATTTATGTCATTTGTTAGATTACATAGCTTTTAAATTTTTTTTTTAATTTTTCCATTCCTTCTCTCTCATCCCTCATCTTCTTTTCAACATCTCTTCCCATTTCTTCTGTAGTTTTTTTTCACTTTTTTTCTCTGTTCTCCAGCAAGATTTACTGTCGCCATCACCACTCCGCTGTTCACAGTCACAGTCTGATGCTTGCAGTAACGCCACGGTTAGGTTGTAACTGTTCCAATAGAAATCAAAACTCCAATATATAACATTTAAACATTTTCAATAGAGGCAATTGCTTGATAATATCCTTGAACTTATTTTGACCATTCAACTGACAAAACTACAGAAAAAATATATAAGAAAGAAATTCTACCCTTCCAAGACCATATAAATTTAATCCATTAATTAACCTCTTATAGTTATGCAAGTTTCTTTTGAGTAAATAGTTTTTTCACACAAATACTAACATATATTATTGCTGACAAGGGCACTTGAGAGAGACTTTCAAATTTGAGAGAGATGCTTTCAAATTTGATTGAAGCTTTAGTAATGGAGGTTAGGCATGGACAAAAAAACTAAAATGGGCTCACAAAATTTAGCACAATAAACTCAATTTGAGAATTTGAAGTGTAGGAGTTTTAATAAATGCCATTAATGGCAGCGAAGGTGGAGATTTGGGGCGATTGGGGGAATTTGGTTGGATGGTTGGAAGGAAATTTAGGATTAAAAAAGAGAGAGAGAGAAAAGGGGGAAAGGGAGATGCATGCATAGGAGAAAGATTGGAGAAGATGAGGAGAAAGAGAGGGGAAAGAAAAGAATAAAAAACTAAAAAAATAATTAAAAAGAGATTTTGCAATCTAAAAAATAATATAAATTTAGAAAAGTTGCTCACCTTATCTAGAATTTGCTACTTCAACATGCCACATCAAATTTCCATTAGTCAACTAACGGTCAAACTAACTTTAAGGACCATTTAGAACTATTTTTCAAACTTCAGGGTCTAAAATGTAGCTTTTGAAACCTTAAGGACTAAATAGACACTAACCCAAACTTCAGGGACCAAAAGTGTATTTTGCCCTATAATAAAGTAGCCCCAAGAAGCTCATAGCTGCTTGAAATAATATACACTAATATTTGTGGGTCTTTCAATGTTCCATCTTTTGGGTAGAAAAGTATTTCATTACTTTTATTGATGATTTTTCACGTTATGGATATATCTACTTGTGGCATGAAAAATCTCAAATGATAGATGTTCTAAAGATATTTATCAATAAAGTTGAAAGATAATTAGATAGAAATAGGTAAAAATTATAGGGTCTGATAGAGGTGGTGAATATTATGAAAAATATAATGACAATGGACAGCGCATTGGTCCATTTGCTAAATTCCTAGAAAGTCGTGCTCAATACATAATGTCAGGAACATCACAACAAAATGGTGATACAGAAAGTTGTAATCGTACGTTAATGAACATGGTTAGGAGTATGTTAAGTAATTAATCTTTACTCATATCTTTATGGATGTATGCTTAAGAACCGCTAAATACTTATTAAACAAGGTTCCTAGTAAGTCAGTTCCAAAGACTCCTTTTGAACTATGGAAAGGAAGAAACCCCAATTTAAGGCATTTGCATGTTTTAGATTGCCAAGTGGAAGTAAGAATTTATAATCCACGCAAAAAGAAACTGGATTCAAGAACAACTAATAGTTTCTTCATTGATTGTCTAGAAAAATCAAAAGGGTGTACATTTTATTGTCCTAGCCCGTACGAAAATAGTTGAAACTGGAAATGCAAGGTTCATTGAAGATGGCGAAATTAATGGAAATTTGAAACCACATACGGTGAAAATTCAACAAGTTAGGCTGCAAATTCCTTCATCTATAACTTCTTCTCAAGTTGTTGTTTTTATAGTTGTTGACTCTGTTAACAATCAATTTTTTCAAAATATATTATTTTTCATAAAGTGGAAATGCAAAATTATTTTTCATAAAGGGGTCTTTTCACAAATAGAAAAAAAACAAAAGTAATTACACATATAGAAAAAAAAAAGTGGAAAATACAAAAGCATGGGATGCACTTTTTTCTATATGTGTAATTACTTTTGTTTTTTTTCTATACACAACAATTTCCCTTTCATATAAAAGTCATTTTTATTTAAACTCGAAACGATTTTAAATAAACTTTAAAAGTATTTCAAAAGTTATTTTGAACTTGTTGAACACTTCAATTTTTTTCAAAATAACTTATTTTTAAAATTTATTTTCAAAATTAAACATTTAAAAATTTAAACGAACCACATCCCCATTGCTGAATGGAATCATTGCTTTAGAACGGGTTAATTTTGCCAAAGATGATGCTCGAGTTGGATCAAAGCTTTGGATTTGAATTCTAGTTGAATTTTGTACATGAAAATTTTCTAAGATTTACTGTTGTTTACCATTCTTTACATGTATAATTTCTTGCTAAATGTCTAAGAATTTGTTCATCCTTATTATTGGAGAGAAAAATTGATTGACATGAAGATAAATTGAAACTGTATGAGAGATGAAAATGAGAAAGATGGATGGATCGATGAGAGAGAGAGAGAAGGATAAGAAAAATAACTTGTATTTAGATGTCATGTCAGCAAAAAGTATATATAATAATATAAACAAAATCATGTTATTAGTGTAGTTAATAACTTAATACTGTAAAAGTAACAAAGGGACCTTTTTAACTTATTTTGGAAATGAAACAGAAATTTTAACATAAAACAAGTTTCTAAATTACTATAATCAACGTATGTTTAGTAAATAACTATAATTCATTTGAGGAAAATTTTTAAAAATGGAGAAATAAGAAAAATTATTTACATAAAATAACAAAATTTTGTGATAGACGTTAGAAGTCTATCAAGAATGTCTATCAATATCGGTATTTTTTTTTATATTTTCTATAAATAGTTTGACTTTTTTTATTTGTGATAATTTCCTTTAATTTTATGATTTATAAATATATTATCAAATACATTTTAAAAAATTGTGAACCTACTACCAATAAAAATATGGAATACAACTCTATTTTAATTCCTTAATTTCAAAATTTTGTTTTGAGATTGCATACCAAATAGGTTAGACTAATAATGTATGTTTTGAAAACTAAAAAACGAAAATGACCAAAACCCAAGGACAAAAAAAGTTAATTTTTCCTAATTATAATATAATTTCAATTTAATTGCTTCCTTCTTCGTTTCATTTTCCAAATAAACAGATAATTTATATCCCAACCTAAAAAATGGAATAAGATATATACTAAATAATGGAAACTCAACCAAATTATAAAAAAATAAAAATAAAAAGTTATAATATTCTAAACAGATTCAAATCGTTTTTTATACAACAAAAGTCAGAACGATCCTCATAGAAAAACTAATCTTAATCTTCACAATAAAATATTAAGAATTAAAGAATTAATAATAAGAAATCAAACTAAGGATTCAGAATATATATATATAGAAACTGAAGATGAAAAAAGAACTAAAAGAGCAAAATGGAATTAGCTTAGCATTGGGAAAATTCACCACTGGAATAAAATTTTACAAAATTGCTTTTATCTCATGGAAGAGATGAGTTGGGGAAAAAGAAAATTTTTAAATAACGGTCATTCCTTCACTACTAAATGATGTTGATAATGATGGTACATAATACATTCAAAGCTTAAACCAGAATGTAAACTGATCATTTTGCCTTTCCTGGCTTCTTCTGGAGTTTCTTATTTGGTTTCAACTTGCTCGACATCGATGAAGACTTTCCTCGTTGGTTTCTTTGTTTCTTTTCTTTTCTCACGTTGTACATGTTGACAGCCTGAAAATAAAGACGATGAATCCAAAATAAGCTTAGAAATAGATAATTCCAAAATGTCAAAACAGGCATAGTTAAATAGTATACGCCATGCACTCTTTCACTTGAAAGTTATCTCTATTTTCCCACTTACTGTACTAAAGAAAACAGTTAGAATTTAATGAGATTAGGAAATCCCTTCTTCTCTAATCTAAGACGAATTGTCGGTACTCGCATGACAAATCATACATGAATATTTATCACAAGGTCCATTTTGCAACCATGTAAATCATCTTTTTTTTCTTTTCTCTTTAATATCTGTGAGTATCCAGACCAATTTATACGCACCTTGACTAATCTCACAAAACAACCCACCTGACCCTACAACATTTAGGTGTCAAGGAAACCTATAGAATATTAAATTCTAGGTAGGTGACCACTCTAGATTAAATCCATGACCTCTTGGCCCTTTATCAAGATCATTCATGCCCTCTTTCTACCACTAGGTCAACCCATGATGGTTGCATCCATTAAAAAGTAATGTGGTATCTACTTATTCCAATTTAAAAGATGGGATAACAAAAAGAGGCGTGTTTTTATGCCCGATATCATGTCATCCAAGTACAAAAGATCGATCGTTTCAAAACCATAGGAGTTACATTGCATAAAACAATAAAATATATGCATCTATTTATCATTTTTAACAAGTAGAGATATGTAGTTCAGCAGTCAAACCTTATTAACGTTGAGAATCTCGTGTGAATTCTTGGAAATTAATCTGCTAAGAACTTTCTCAGTTTGCTCTCTTTCTCGAGAGCCTATCCCTGTTCCCTCCACAACAGGCAGAAACTGGATGCAAACACAAAAAATGAATCACGACTTTTTACGAGAAATATAAAGTAAACCATAGAATAAATGCAGATCAACAGGCTTATTCAATTAACCTTGCGATATTTTCCTTGATGTTTAGGAGGTTTTTCTCCTGCCAACTTCTTGTCAAATTTTCCACCACTGGCTGTTGAAGTTGCTGCCATTCCAGCTACGTTTCGAAGTTCATCCTTGGTAATTTTCTTGGGTGCAGCTTGTGTTCCCGTTATAGGCAAAGCAGTGGCAGCTAGTTGGATGTGGCTGAAACAGTGAATTGTATGCCATCAAGAATAGATTGTGTGAGGAGGGAAAGGGAAGATATGAATTTAGATCAACACTATAATGCGAAACTTGAGTAAAAACAACAGGGAAATGTCTCAAAAGTCAAATCTAATAGTTGACCAAAACATTTTGGAAAAAACATTGATCAAGTTATAAAATTCAATGAAACTCTGTATAAACTGAGGTTGAACAAAGTGTGGCAGAACTTATATCAACAACCAAAACTGTCATAAGAGGTAACCTGGGTAGAGCGCCAACTTTTGCAGCTTCCTTCAGATTCTGTAATCGATTCTTTTCTTGCTTTTCAACTCGGCTTTTCTTATTGGCTCGCCTTGCAGCAAATGGATCCTCCCCAGGCTCTGCAAGACGAATCAACCATGAACTTAACAGTCATTTCAACACTTTTAATGGGTCATAGGCATAGAGTGCAGTCAGTAACGAAATCCAATAATCAGTTGATCATCTGGATGTTCCAACTGAGTGCAAATTTGCAAATCAAGTTCACCAAAAAAAAAAAAAAAATCCAGAATAACCAGTAGAACGATTAATTACAAAAATAAAAATACTACCATCAGTCATCTTGGCCTCAATTATGGGTATATTCTCCTCATCATTTGCACGATCATAACCATGGCGACGTTTCCATGTACCCGTCTGTTCATCATACACTCTTTTATCTCTTTTACGATTCTTTATGCCTGCAAAAATTTTAAAAAACAATCATTATGAAGGAAAAATAGATAGTTATCAAATTAACTAAATTGGTGATGCTATTTCTTTTTTCAGTTGTTTTTTTTCCCTTTTTTGGAGGGGAAGGAATATGCTATTGATCTATCAAATATACCCTAGCATAGGGTGCAAATCAAACAACTAACCTTTCTTTTGGGCAAAAAGTTCCCATTTTGTAGGAGGTTTCGGCTTCGGAAGCTGAAAAAGGAAAAGAAAAGATCACCTCAGCCTAGAACTACAGAATTCACATTTTCAGCGACTTCTATTTTGGATACAGTACGACAAATGACGGTGGTTACCAAGTGAAGAAATTATATAGACTGAAAGAGAAGCAAACAAGATGGTAAAGTGGCACAAGGCCTTACAGGTTTCTCTCTCGGCAATCTTGTAGTAGGTGGAGGCAGCCTCACAAGGGGACCATCTCTGTCTTCAGTTGAAGGCAGGTTGAAAAGATCATTGGCAATAAATTGAACTAACTCTGTTCCCTTTTGCAGACATTCATTCACTAGATCCTCCCTAGTAATCAAACTAAAATAAATAAATAATTAAAACTAAGCAAAGATAATAGAAAATTGCTAGAAATAACCCTTGAATGTTTTCATCTTTCCTAACTAACACCCTTTTGTCATTGAAATAGTTTTAGTCGGTCCTTCTTGGCCAAGATTGACCCGAAATTCGAATAAAAATTTAAACATCCAAACTGTCGGGAAGACCGAGATTGTATGTGTTTCCCAAATCTTATATCAAATCTTACGTAACTCTTCAAATTCTCAAATTTTACTCTTATATGAATTTCCATCTCAAATTTTTTGTTTTCACAATTACCTGAATTTTCAAATGGATTTACAAATTTCTCGATCATGGTATGGTTTTTGCTTCAGAAAAGAAGTTAAAGGTTGGGAAAGAGTAAGTAAGATTTGGAAAAGATTACATACAATCTCGGTCTTTGGCCAAGATTCTACCAAAAACCCAAGAAAATCGATGATTTAGATGTGCTATGAAAAGAAGTTAAAATTTTATTCAAATCTCAAGGTCGATCTCGGCTGGGAAGGACCGAGAAAAACTATTTCAACTAGTTCTCCAAAAGGGTACTACTAGTGAAAGATGAAAACTTTTTCTAACAATTTACCAAAGATGATAGAGGTCCTCTCTTCAAATAAAACAAACAATTATATATTCTAAACATTGAAAAGAGCCTCGAACAGAAGAAAGCTAAGGGTTCATAAGTTAGATATTTCTAATTGGATTAACGAGAATGCAACACTGGAATTCACCGATACAGATATAGATATTCACGACCATCTGCCCAAGGTCTATATCTACCAGAAACGGAAAAACAAAGGCAACCATGTAATCTTCACCGCTAAAGTTCAGAAAACAGTACAACGGAATGTGAATAGTATAATATACCAAAGCCAAACTACACCACACCAGTGTTCTTCAACCTCAGTGAGACAGAACAAGAGAAATTCAGAAATGAGAAATCGCTACAAACCACTTTTTTATCTTCCTACTAAGAAGTGAAGTTCTAAAAAACGAGAGAGAATTGCACAATGCCAAGAAGAATCAGTAGTCCAAATATGTTTTGGGAGCGAAGAACAACTAACCTGGAGGAGGGAATGGAAGGAAATTGATGGTGAGGATTGAACGCCATTAGATTACCAAGGTCGATCTGATACGGAGGTTGATTTTCGATCTCCATGCTCCGGCCAAATTTCTACCTTTTTCCAATTATGAGTTTGATGATTCTAAAATGCAATTTGAGGCGGGCTCTGGTAAACTACAGACGACTGAGGGCTGCTCAAATTTGAAACCCTAACTATAGTATTTCTTCTCTCTTTTTATCCCTTTATTTTGGGTAATTGATATTTTTCACCCCTCCAACTCTATTTTTAAACCTTTTTTTTTTTTTTTTTTTTGACCCCGACGATGAAGGTGAGTAAGCAAAGACAACTTAACATGGTTAATTACTTTTCTATCCTTACCACTTTATTAAATTCAACCAACTTCTTATCTACCATCAACCCCAATTAAATGTTTTAACTTGAATATCCATTTACAATATTCATTTTTCAAATTTTGGATTTTCAATTTTTTAACTTTTCAAATTCAAAATTTTCATAATTGATGATATTTTTGAATTTATGTGCATTAAATATTGCACATATCTAGGAAACTTTTCATCTTCCACCTTTTAGTTTCTCTTTCTTCTATTTTCTTACTTTTTCAATGATTTTGGATGCTGCAATCTTTAATGCGGAAGGTTGAATGTCGTCTCTATAATTATTCTTTAAAAAAAATGTTAAAAAATTAAATTTTCATTGAAAACTCATGAAGAAAAAAAATTCATAAAATTAAAAAAGAGAAAAATGGTTGATTGATAGATTTGATTTCTCAAATCAAGTAAATTAGTTAATTATCTTCCATCATTTTAGTCTTTAAAAAAGACTTCCCTTATGCAAACTAGCGGAATTTAATATCACAAAACTCTCATAAAATTAAAAAATAAGAAATCAAATTCATTTTTTAGTATTTGTCAATTAAACATAAAATTCAAATAGAAACAAAAAAAAATATTAAAATAAAAAATGTGAATATAATCTATTCCTAAATTACAAGAATTTGAAAACCGAAAATATTCAAGTAAAATACCTAAATCTAATATATTCCTAAATTAAAAAGATTTTGAAAAAAACTATTTAAATCAAGTAAATTTGTTAATTTTAAAATATTATCATTTAAAATTAAAACAAAAATTAGAGAAAACAAAAATGAAAAAAATTATCATTTGCATTAGATGCTTCTAGGTTGTTTCACCTTCTCACCAGCGTCTTCTCCCCCATCCCATCGGTGTTAGAGTTTTTTTTCTTCTTTATTTCCTTCTTTTGATCGGACAATTTATAAAGATTAAAAAAAAAAGTTGGGGTAATTTTTTCCCGGTCGAGACCCAGCCACCCACTCCGTGTCCCCTTTCTCCCCTGACCAGGCCTCCCTGCACCTCCCTCCCTCCCTCCGCTTCCATTTTTTCCCTATCACGCCTAGCCGAGGACGAGACCCAACCTCCCTTTCACCCCCGCCCGGTCCTCCCTCCCTTTCCCAGTTCCCCAAGTCTGATCCACTATCCCTACCCGGTCAGGCTTCATAGGTTAACAACCGAACCAACATTGGGGCACCCGTGGATTACCCGGCCGAGTAATGACCCGTCTCAGTCACCACCCACTGGGCCACCCTCTCCCTCCCAACTCCCAGCCTCGCCCGGCCGAGTAGGTGACCAGGACAAAAACCGGTGGTTGATACCCCGGTCCCTTGCCAATCCCTACCCAGTCACCCACCTCCCCTTCCCAGCTCCCGGCCAAGTACAGGACCGGGGCAAAAAACAAAATCTGTCAAATTTCACAAGTTGAAGAGAAGGAAACCAAAACTTGATGAAATCCAAGATCGAATCTTGATAAAATCGAGCTAAAAAGTTGAGGAAAATTTGAAGAAAGAGATACAAGGAGCTTCTACTACTAGGGAGGGAAAAGAATAAAAAAGAAGGGAAAGTTTTAAAAACTTTGTCAATAAAATAAAGGGTATAAGAGTCTTTTTCATATACTGGAGAAAAGTGAGGGGTCAAAAAAAGAAGTTTTTTAAAAAGAGTCCAAAATTCCAAAGTAAAACTTGAATGGGTCCAAAAATGTCAATTTTCCATTTATTTTCTTCTTTTTTTTTAATTGTAAAATGACTTTTTTTTTATTATTATTATTATTACCCGTTTAATCTTATTAGTTTGGAAAAATATTTAATACTAGTTTAGTATACTCCTTCCCTTCGTTATTTGACATGTCATTTAATAATTTATTAATTTATTTCATTGATCTCATTGATCTCATATAATTTTAGGGTAATTATAATTAGTAGTATTTTTAGAGATAATAACCAAGTGTATAGCAACATTTTAAAAAAAATTACAAATATAGCAAAATCTATCAGTGATAGAATTCTATCGCTGATGGACTCTTATGGTATATCAGTGATAGACCACCTAGACCATAAAAGTCTATCACTGACAGACTTTGCTATATTTGTAATTTTTTAAAAATGTTGCTGTATATGCTAATACTTTGAATATGATTGCTATATTTGCAACTGTCCCTAATTTTTAAATGCTACTTTTGTGGCAAACAATAAATAGAGGCAGCATTAAAAAAATAAAAAATTCATACTACTGTCTACTATAAATTTTCTCATTACTTTGGGTGCGTTTGGCGCTTGAGTTGAGTTAGTAATAATATGTGTATAATATAATTGTTTGTATTAGTAATAATTATATGTGTAACGGGTGCAAAGTTGCGTTGAGTTTATAATAATTGTATGTGTTTGGAGTGCAGAGATGAGTTGAGTTGGTTTGAAATGTATGTAGTTGTAATATTGAGTTGGGATGAATTATGGTGCAGTTTTTTTTAACCTAAAAATATAAATTTTTTTATGGCTTTTTTTTCATCACTTTTTATTTCACCATTCAACTACACAAAACAATTTCCTAAATTTTTAACGCTCATTTAATATGTAAACTCAAGAACTTCAAATATAAATTACAATTTTTTACATGAAACTATTGTACTTGATTTAGACAAAACACTATTTTGTATATAATCAACAATCTTACAACATATTTTTATGAAAAATTATTAAATAATAATCATTTTCATGTAAGAAAAAATATCGCCTATATATTTCTAAAATTGATCAACGCAATGCTTATAAATACTTTTGTTGAAGAAAAAAATCAACAATAAACTAATAGTAGTGACATTTTAAATTTTTCTTGGAAGTATATAGACTACAAAATGGGATTGGACTCGAGAGAACAAAATGATATTTTAACTTAAATTTATTTTTTGAAGTAATATATTTGCTAGGTTTAGGACAAAGAATTGAAACTTCTCTTTTTCTTTGTCTTTAGGTCAAGACTATATGTCAATTTCAATTTAGTTCATGTAAGTCCTCTTAACTTTAGTAGGCCTCAAGGTTTTTAGTTCAACTCTAATATATATTTTGAACCTCTATTTTTTTTATACGAGTATATGCCTTAAATAATCAAGTTAATTGACCTTCAAGATTAAATATTCAGCATGTTGTTTTAATAGAATTTTATTTTTTATCTTTTAGATGAATCGAGTTTTATCTTTTACTCCAGTAATATTCATTCAACTCTCGTTATTGTGTGCACCCTTAAAATATTATTTTATGTCTTAAATAATCTTTTGCTATAATTTTATTAAGAAATTTACTAAATTTCAATAAATATCCATAATTTACAATATATCTGTAAATTTGAGATATCATTTGATAACGACGTTAACCTCGACATCGATAATTTCAACATTAACATATATTCTTTGACATATGCTAGAAATAAAAAGAAACGGATACATATGATTTTCTAAAGAACAAAAAAACATATGCATATGAAAATGATCAACGATTGGTGGTCAGAGTTGGTTGCATTAGGTGATCGTCGAAGATGGGCGCCTAAAATGTCATCGACGGAATTGATCTCGGAGGTGGTCTTAGTCAAAATTTTCGTCAGAGGTGGTCTTCGTTGGAATTGATAATCGGAGTTGGTCACTTGAGGTAGATGTCAAAATTGGCCACTAAAGGTGGTCTTTGTTGGAGTTGATCATCAGAGGTGGTCTTCGCCAAAGTTGTCGTCGAAGTTGGTCACTAGAGGTGGTCCTCGTCGAAGTTGATCATCAGAGGTATTCTTCATTAGAACTAGAGTTTGTCGATGAGATGATCGATAAAGTTGGTCGCATAGGATAAGCATCTGAGTTGGCCGCCAGATGGGGTCCTCAATTGCTGGAGTTGATCATTGAAGATGGTATTCATCGAAGATGTCATTGTTGGCTTTTTGGCCATTAATCTCAAATTAATTAATTAATTAATATTTTGATGATAACAAACCTACTTTTATTTACTAATAATGTTAGTATTTTGAAGTGTCCATTATGTAGAGCTCAAAATAACGATTCCAACGCAATTTGAACCACTTAAATCGGAGCTCAAATGAAAAATATATAGCCGAAACAAAGCTTGACGGAAAAATATCGGAGGTGATGACGTGGCGGCTTATTCATCAAATTGGACTCAATTAGAAGGTGACATGTGGAGTGGCAAATGGTTGACATTTGATTTTTGGATTAGTTTTAAAAAGAAAATGATTTTAATATTATTATATATGTTTGTGTTTAACGGTTAGTTGTCTTTAAAAGAAAATTAATTTTATATTATATTATGTGTGTGTCTAACGGCTAGTTGAGTTTAAATCTCCACCATTCAATTTTATTTTACCAACATCTAATGGCCCAAATTGAATTTAGTTTCACCTACTACATCTCTTTTTAAACTCTTCATTTTCTCCAAAATTAAAACAACAAATTTACATTATTTTCAATCTTCCCAAAAACACAAAAGCCAACATTGTTGCTCTCTCTCTCAAAGTTTCAATTTTATTCTTTTCATCTAATTATTGAGAGAGATTAATTATATTGTGAAGATTGATTTGTCGAGTGCTACAAATTTGTAAATCTACTCTTTATGAGAGTTTTCCTCATCTTGTTCTACGTTTTCAAACTTTTGTAAGGGTTGCTCTCGATCCTAGAAAAAAAGTTGTTGTAATAGTTTGATCCTCAACCGTTGAAAGGATCAGGTTTGTTATTGTGCCTAGAAAAGGAACGCTGTAGCCGTTCGACTCTAAGTCCTTCAAAGAGTCGAGACTTCTACTAAAGTACCCAAGGGGAGCTTGGGAAGTGGATGTAGGTCGATTATGCCGAACCACTATAAATTTTTCGGTGTCAATTTCTCTATCCCTATCCTATTTAATTTTGCAATTAATTCGTTATTATATGAAATTAATAACAAAATTTGTTATTTAAATTAGTTGCTTATATTGGTTGGTTGAATTGACATTTACATATCCTATACCAATCACGTTGTTAGAATTAAATAGGATACTTAAAAGTGTTAGTTTTAATTTCTTGACTACTTTAAGTTGAATTTATTTTCATAAAATTTATTGTTTAAATTACTTGTTAGAAAAAAAATTGTTAATTTGTTTAATTGGGCCTATATTAGTAAAAAAAAATTACTTAGATTGATTAAACTCTATTCACCCCGGTGCCATTCCGATCCCATGGTTGTGGAGGTGGTTGTCAGAGTTGGCCGCATGAAGGTGGTCGCGGGAGTATTTCGCCAAAGTAAGGCAATGGAAGTCGTCGACGGGTAGAGTCATTGAAAACAGTTGAAGGAGAGAGAGTAGGATTTGAGTTGAGCTGGTTAACAACCAACTCTATCAACATTTAAAGTTGATGGACTAAACATTGAGTTGATAATTTTTACCAACTCAGGCCACGTTTACCAATCCATAATGAAATTTGGTGTAATTGGAATTGGATTGGATTGATTGATCGATGGTAATGGGTCTCAATTGTAATATTTATTTGGTTGCTTTTGATCACGTTTACCTAGGCATTTTGTGAGATTTAGCTGATTATTATTGAGGTTGTTTACTTTGCAGTTTTAATTGAATGGATAAAGTCAGATTATGAAATTACCTTTTGCGTTTAATCAAATTTTTGCCCAAACGACATGACCCCTATTTCGCAAACATTTTGAAAATCTCTCGACCGTTCCACTCTCTTCTTCTTCCTCCTGCTCTCACGTTCGAGTGACATGTAGGTTTCAACATCCCGTCGTTCGATCATCAGTGAGTACATCATTGTTTGCTATTGTACTCCATTAATCGTTCATTTCACACTTTGGTTGTCCTCTGATTTTCTCTCCTTCTTTGTTCATTTATTATGATTATGTCAAGTGCCAAGTGGCTGAAACATAAACTTTCAATTTTGAGTATAAATTCGTAAATTCTAAAAGAAACACCAAATCGGTCAACAACTAAATAAATATAATTTAAAAATTATAGGGATCTGCTAAACATGAAATTTAAAGTTCAAAACGTATTAACCACTCTTTTATGCCCTATATTAGCACATACAAAAAATGACCAAAATTTGTCCTGTGTCAAAAACTCATGAAACTTGATTTCTAATAAGTAAATGAGTCCATTTGAAGGAAAGTTGAAGTTTGTCAAAAAAAAAAAAAAAAAAAAAACTGAAAAACGATGACCCAGACTCAGTTTTTTTCCAGCTAGTTTTTCAACAAATCATTTGATCTTTTTTTGTGTGGTACACCTCTTTAGTTTATGGGCTCGAAATTTTGAATTCATATCCCTAGACATGGTCCCGACACGCGTACATAAGATTGAAATCGCGAAGGGTGCTCCTTAGGGGAGCTGTAAAGGCACGACCAAAACGGACAAAAAATGGCTTATATTAGCACATACAAAAAATGACCAAAATTTGACCTGTGTAAAAAACTCATGAAACTTGATTTCTAACAAGTAAATGAGTCAATTTGAAGGAAAGTTGAAGTTCGTAAAAAAAAAAAAATCTAAAAAAATGTTGATGACACTTTGAGAGAAAGTCTCCATTTCCTAAATTATACAATAGCCATGAAAGATAGTTGTATAACAAATAAGGAAAGTTAAAGAATTTAAGTCATTGGCCGTGATTGTGATTTTTCATATTCAAATGTGTTGAAACCCTAGATTTTGTAGGGTAGCTAACTTATTTGGTAGCCTATTCGTCTAAAAATATAATGCACTTTACATATTTCTGTTAAAGTTAACAAAATCTCAACAACAAGGACCAAAATAAATACTTTCTAAAAGTTCAGGGATCAAAATAGAACAAAATTCAAAGTTCAGGGACCAAAATATGATTTAAACATTTTTTTCACAGACTTTTGTAGGAAGATATCAAATGCAAAATACAATATATACTAAAAAACAATAGCGTTGGTTTTAATTTTATCACTAAATAAAAAAAATCATTCCAACTTTTGAAGATGGATTATTTTTTCCTTTCAAAATAACTATGACAGACTTTTGTCTTTAAATCGATTGACGAAAAAGTTCGTGCTTGCTTATTTATTAATTAATTGAACAAATCTAACCGTATACGAGAAATAAATTTGGAGTTTATAAACGAAATAACATAAAAATGGAGTCGTGAAGTTGAAAGGATAAAGACACAATATATATGATTCATATATGCTCCATGTAATTTTTTCTCCATGGATTAGAATAATTGTTCACACGAGTAAATACAAATATTTTCATCCATGAATTTAACAATAAAAGCCTGCTAAAATTACTTTGAAACAAAACTTTAATAATTAAAGAGAAAAATATATTTTTGGTCTCTAGATTTTAAGTATAGTTTTTTATTTAGTCTATTGTTTCAAAATGTAATACTTTCCGTCCTTAGGTTTTAACTTTGATCTCAATTTAGTCTTTATGTTTCAAAATGTTACAATTTCACCATTGAGATTTGAGTTCTGTTTCAATTTGGTCCATAAACTTCAAAATTTACACGTTTAATCTCAATTTTTCATTAAATACTTTCCGTCTTTATTCTAATGACTATAAATTAATTTAAAATAATTATAATTAACTAAATTTCACTATTTTCACCATCACTAAATTGAAACAAAACTCAAATATCAAAATTTTTTAAACATAGATACTAAATTCAAATCAAAATCAAAATTTAAAGATAAAAAATATAGAATTCTCGTTAACCATCGAATTAAAACTAAGATTCAAAACTTTGAAACAAAAATATATTCTTAGAAAAATTTAAAATCAAACTTCTCAAAATTCCAAGGTCTACCTAGTCCAACGATATTTGAGCAAAGTTAGGAAATTAGTCTAAAGAAGAATAGAAGAAACTCTAAGGAGATTGGATGAGGCGACGAATGTGGGCAGATCTTCCCCACCGTCTCTCCATCCAAAAAGTAACCCAAAAAAAAAAACGCATAAAGTGAATAAAAGGCAAAGACAAATCAAACCGACATCATCAAGATTCCCTTATCCCAATTACATAATTTACTTCTCTATATTTATTATTTTCACTCCTAATTTTTACTCTTTTTTTTCCTTCCCAAAATTACAACCTCTACTGATATTAAGAAAAAAGATCCCGACCCGAAAAGGGTGATTTTACTATTTTACCCTTTGCTTCTTTGCTTATTCGTCTTGGGCTTTGAGGGTATGATTGTCCGCTCGGTGTTCAAGAAGGAACGGCTGCTTTTGCTTTTTCCATCTCCGATTTCCATGTCCTTGGGTTTCTTTTCCTTCTTACACAGCGGCCTTTTTGAATTTTGAATTTTTCTGACCGAACTACCCTTTGAGTTTTCCGCTTATTACTCTCCTTGCCCCTCCAGTTCTGCATTTCATTGTCTCGATTCGATTTGACTGAATTGCCCCTCATGAATATCCGAGCATATAAATCAACTAACAGCCTAACAATTCTCAATGAAAAAATAGCCTTTTTAACTACACCCATCTCTATGCAGTCTATTTAAAAATATATCATTTAACAAAAAAAAAAAAAATTGATTTTTTTAAATTATTATTTTATTATTATATGATACATAATGAGCTACGTGAAGATAGGTGTAGCCCTAATCATTAAATTACAATTACAATATTATTTTTATCATTTTTAAAACTATCGTACTCATGCTTTTAATGATTCTAAACAAATTTTGACGAAATGAAAATTAGATTTAAAAGTATAAACTTATATTAAATTAATTTTGAGTGATTCAATGTATATTTTGGAGTGATTTTAAGAGTGACAAAAGTAATTTTAACAATTTTAAACTTACTCCCATATATGCACTTAAAATCACTCCAAACCACACTTTTAATTGTTCAAACCAATTTAATATTTAACTTTGTACTTTTAAATACATTAAAATTGATTTTGAATGATTAAAATTATTTTCTTACTTATTTTTAAAATATTAAAAGTGATTTTGGACATTTTAGAATTACTCCCAAACATCTCAATAAATTTTTTTTTGACAAAACGAGCATAACTCGACTGACATTCAATATATGTTGGCTATCAAAAAATCTAAGGTTAGAATCTCCAATGTTTATTGTACTAAAAAGACACTTAAAATTTGTTTGAAATCTAAGTATTATAATTTATAAAGTTGGTAAAGTATACAAGGTAAAGCAACTTGTTTTTCTTTGAAAGATCAAACCTGGTTTTCACATTATTATCCAAAGTAATAGATTTATTGAAAAGCTATCTCAACACCATTGTTGCATGCAAGTTGATGGCGTGAGACAACAAATAACACAACTTACTTTTATTTCAAATGAGATCTCTCTTATTAGTTTTCTACATTTTTCTTCAGCGACTACTGATTGATTGGGATGTAGATTATTTTATATATGCGTTACAGACGATAAGAGAGGATAGTTACAAAATAATAAAAACCATAAATAATGAAAAATTTTCAAATAGTTTTATTATAGCTAAGTGTGGATTATAAAAATTGGAAACATCAACTATTATAATGGGAGACTCAAATATTGAGTGTGCTCAACCAAATGCAAATTGGGGATGTTTTGATTTAACATTTTAAAATATAAATTTCATACTACCAAAATTTATTTTGATTGATTAAAAAATAGGTCTCGAAATGATTTTGTTTTCAATGTTTAGAGTGAAAACGATAAACAAATAACAAATAGTTATTGAAAAGATCTACAACGACCAAGTAATAGGGACTATACTTAAGATTTTTTGAAAGCATATGAACTAAAATTGGATATTTAAAAGTATACGACTAGAATTGAATAAATTTCAAAATAGAGGACCGAAATGATATTCTAAGATTTTATTTAAAAGCTTAAATTAGAAGTACTTATAATGGTATGTTCGGTTTAACTTTTCAAGTGTTTAATTTTAAAAATAAGACATGTTTGGAATACATTTTCAAGTGTTTAATTTAAAAAATGAGTCGTTTTGGAAAACATTGGAGTATTTGACAACTACTCAAATAGTTTGAAGTGTATTTTAAACCGTTTTTATAAAAAAAGTTTAAATAAAAATGAGTTTTTTGAAAAACATTTTTTACTCAAATCATTTTTATTTAAATTCTATTGATAAAAACCGTTTAAAATACACTTTCAAAATGTTTGAAAATCAATATTTGAGTGGTTGCAAAACATTTTAATTTTTTCCAACGACTACTCAAAATTGTGTGTAGCGACTACTTAAAATAGCTTTTGAAATACTTTCAAGATTTATTTTAAATACTTCTTATCGAATTTAAACAAAAATGATTTTTTATTTTTTGAAAAACAATATTCTCAATCCAAACATGCCCAAGTTTCTAACCTCTCCTAGGCATGTAGTTTACCTACAAATGCTCAATTATCGTACAGCATGAAACGAATGAGTGGCAGTGTCGTAATTACATGAAACAAATTCTACCCTTTTGGTAAAATGGAGTTTAAAGGAATAAAATTGGGCCCCACAAAAGCAGTAATTCTTTTCTTCTGTAGTATGTAGTAGTAGTGTACAAGCACGAGCAGAGCTACTGACACCAAAGAAAAAAGTTGCTCTTTTTCTTGGCTCCATCTTCCCTCTTTCTTTTGTTTTCTTTCCTTTTCTCTGAAGTAGCTTAAACTTGCAGCTCTCTCTCTCTCTCTCTCTCTCTCTTCCTCTCTTTCTTTCTTACTCTGTTTAGGGTTTGCCCTTCTTCTGCAATCTCCATTACCATAGGTGATTCATCTCTATGCTTCTTAATCTAATCTACATTTTGTATATCTTTGAAATGCATCAATGTTTCTGATACCCCTTTTCTGTTTTTGTGTTCTAGATGCTTGAATCTTGCGTTTCTCATTTTCAGCACGTAGTTATTGAACTTTTGTGTGGTTTGGTTTTGCTTTAAGTTTTAGTGGTGTGCGTTTCCTGCTTGCTTGTTCTTTTTTCTTTTTACTGTTTGTTGATTTGAAATGTGCTACTTTTGTTAGGGTTTCTTGTTTATTGTGTTGTTGTTCTTTTTTTTACATTTTTTTTCTGTGTCATTTAGTTTGTTCTTTTGATTTTTGTGAGGGGAACAGGGAGATTTGGAGTTTGAGAGTCTGAAGGGACGAAATGTCGTCGAGAGGGGGGTCCGATCAGCCTCCTCCATTGCAGAGGAGGATCACGAGGACACAGACAACGGGGAATCTCGGTGAGTCGGTGTTTGACAGTGAAGTTGTACCTTCATCACTCAAGGAGATCGCACCAATCCTGCGTGTGGCTAATGAGGTTGAGTCCAGCAATCCCAGAGTGGCATATCTGTGTAAGTTTGGAACAATGTTATACTGTTAATAGATTATTATTTTGGTGTATGAAGAATTCTAATATGAACCAGTATCATAGATAAGTACTTCAATGCTTACGTCGAAAAATATCTGTTTTTCTTCTTGATAACAAACTCCAACACTATCCAATTGTTGTATTAAATTTGGACGCCATTTCCAGTTAAGTGCTTGGCTTGGTTATATCCGTACAAAAAAACCTGCTGGTCTGTTCTGTCCAGTGCTTACTGGCACAGTGCCACCTTACAGTGTGGGGGCTGCACAAGCAAGTCTACTATGTACTTTTACCTTGTTCTCGTGTCACCTTCGTGCAAGCAAATTTTGATTATGGGTTTCTGTCAAGCTGCCCAATTTGGATTTGCAAATCTCCATACTTGAAAGTGAAAATTGTTGAAGTTTTCCATAATGTTTGCTTGCTAGCTTTATTAATTGAAACTATGAGGTATTGACTTAACTTCAAGTCAATGAATTGATTCATATTCGTGCAGCTAAACCTGCTTTTTGGTTCTAGTCAATGTACTTAAGTAATCTAACTGGCTTTAGACAACGATACTATCTTGGTTTAGGGTGGTTTGATTTAGACTTTTGTTTCGTTTTGTTTCGCTTGGAACGAGAACAAATTGTATTTTTAAGAAGCCACAACCAGTGATCTTTGTGCTCGATGTAGATGTCAACATTCATGATTGCACCCTTGATCCTCAACATACGCGTCGAAACTTTCTAAGCGTCAGAGTCTCAAATCAAATGTATGGACGATTGAGTATGGGGATATTCTTTTTATTGTTGCTCGATTGATCCTTCTCCTGTTGGTGAGTTGGTCTTTTCTGTTCTTTGAAGGATTAAGTTTCTGTTGGCAAATGTTAAATGGTTGTGAGAACAGAACAGGTCGGATCGGCTTGTGAGGAAGTTGCCCTCTCTAGTTGGGCCGTTTTGTTTTAGACGTTCAGTTTCTCGCTTGCTTCACATAGGGAGTTATAATTGGGGAGTTCCTCCTCCATCCGCCCTTTCATGAGAAGAGTTGTTTTCTATGGCTTGTCGGGGTGTGTCATGTTTGCTACTTTTTGGGTTCTTTAGGGAGAGCGGAATAATAGCGTGTTTTGAGGGCTAGGGAGGAATCCTAGTGATGTTTGATCCCTTGTCAGATACTATGTTTCTCTTTGGGCTTTGATTTCAAATATTTTTTTCTATCTATTCTATAGGTTCTATAGTTGGACCTCTTTCTTTGGTAGGGCTCATTTCTTTTGTGGGCTTAGTTTTTTGTGTGTCCATGTATTCTTTCCAATTTTCTCAATGAAAATTGTTGTTTCTATTAAAAAAAAATTGAGTATGAAAATCATTCTATAGCCTTTTCAATTGGAGAATAATTATTACTTTTGTTCAATTGGAAATGTTTGTTGTGATTCCTCTGGTTTGCGGCTGTTCTTCTCTCGTTTTTGGTAAATTCATACATCAACAAAATTGTTTCTTATAAAGAAAAAGGAAAAAAAAATGTGAAAAGAAAAAGAAGAAGAAAATCTCTCTCTCTCTCTTGACAAAAGAAAATATCTCAATATTTACGATGTTGATTATTTTATATTTTGTTTGTGGCCATGGTGCATTATTTACAATGTTCAAATCTCTGTCTTCCTTCAATTCTATTAACGAGAAATGTTCCTCAAACGCATATCTAGTGACTGGAAATATGTGTACTTATAGTGGTATCAATCACTACCTTTTGTATATTTTTTGGTTGTTTACAGTCATTAGCCTTTCTGTTTTCCTGCATTTGTGAGATGAGATACTTTTTATTGATTATTTATCTATTTATTTTAACTTTTCTGGATTCTCAATGTTTTTGGGTTATATTTTCAATCTATGTATTTTGTTAATTGTAGGTCGGTTCTATGCATTCGAGAAAGCCCATAGGTTAGATCCAACTTCTAGTGGGCGTGGTGTTCGGCAATTTAAAACTGCGCTACTTCAACGACTTGAAAGGGTTAGCTCTCTCTCTTCTTATGATTTTTGGTTCTTTCAAATGAAAAAAACTTCTTATGAGTAGTTTGGATCTATCTGCTTGTTTTTATTTATTATAAAGCGAGTTAGATGATTATCTTCCTGATTTGAAATCTACTGTTTTTGAGAGGACTACTTTGACTCTCAACTACACTCATGGAAATATCATCTCGAGTTTCGATGGTAATTGTGTTCATTTTGGTTAGATCATTAGTACCATTTTGAAACCCAAAATTGGAAGACATTTTCTTGGAGCTTTTTGGACTAGTTTGGCTGAGCCTAAGCCTGGGTTTATGAACTATGATGAAAGAGAGGTCCTTTTTTTTGTTTTATGATAAGAACTTTGAACTTCATTCAAAAGGGGAGTGACGGCCTAAGGGCCAAGGGTAGAGGGAACCCTGCCCAAGAACTAAATGAAGAGCGCCTCCTAATTGTAATAATCATCAAAAGATTGTAGTTATAAAATAATTTTGAATGCAAATAACACCACCAAGAGGTCGAATTCTGTACATAATTTGAGGTGCAAAAGGTCGATTTGACTCCAAGACTTGTAAGTAAGAAGTAGCATTCATGTCATTGGGCCATGGACTCAACTCCGAGGTCCTAGTCCTATTTTGGCCAAGCTATTATTTTCTGTTAGAAGAAGAATAAAAAAAAATCTCTAGAACTAGGAGGCCAGTCAGGAGTAGATTTGGAGTTCTGTTAGATAGAGGTCTTATTTCTCTTGATTGGAGGCTCTTTTTAGTTTACCTCCCTTTATTTGGGCTCTCTTTTTTTCATGCCCTTGTATTCTTTCATTTTTTCTAAATGAAAGCTCGACTATTCATGAAAAAGGGAGTGGATTTGGAGTTTGGCTCTGGCTCATTGTTATAGCTCCTCTTAGCTTCCAATACATTTTTTGTGTATATTTATTTCAATGGTAATTCTTAACGATTGGAGCTTCTTTTTGTATTTTTTGGCTCCTTAATTTGGGGTTGCCTCCTTCTATATGGCACTTGCTTTTTTGCTTTCTTTATTTTCCCTGTAAGTTGAAAAAAAAAAGTTAACCTTGATAGTGTGGCCCCAGTGTTCTTTTGAAACAAGAAACAACTTCTCATTTTATGATGTAAAGGAGAAAATCTTAAGGGATACCAACTCCCACAGGGAGTGAAAAAGAAAAAAGGAAAATACAAAGCAACAAGCACTACCCTTGAAGAAAATAAGCCAAGAATATAAGCATTAATAGAACAAAGAGCTTTTTCAATATCTTCGCTGGAAAGGCTTGGAGAGCTTGCAAACAAAACCTGTATATAAGAAAACAACCTTCCACCAAACACGGAACCAAAAGCTTCTTTCCCTAGGAATTAATGAGAATTGGCCATGAGTATGTTTGAAGATACTTATTAAGGTTCTAAGTCTAAACTTTGAGATAGGAAACTTGATAATTCAAATCTTAGCTGTCTCCTGGAGCTGGCTTTTAAGTCTTCAACAAAGGGAAGTTAGTTTTTCTTTTATAAACAAATAAAACAAACCATTTAAAAAATTTCCGGTATCCCCATGATGTCCCTTCGAACAAATTCTTAAAACCAGTATTTTTTATCCTTTATTTTAAGGCACTTGGATTTTAGACGTTCTGTTTTTTTCAAGCATTGGATATAAGCCAACAACCCCCTACCTTAGGGATACTTTATTTACCATTTGAAGAATGTAATAATGACTCTTACTTTCAGTTGCCAGTTGCCATCTTAGAATAGTTGATCATTCACTATTTATTTTCCATTCGGAAATGGTAATGTTAACATTTCTTTTTTTCTAATGTTTTTCTAGACATGCATGGACTATATATCTATGGGCATTCACTAAGGTTTTTCTGGAAACATTCTGTTTCTTTGTCACAATTCTTACTTTCAGTTTTTGAAAAATGTTTCGTGTTTGTTTACATTTATATATATATATATATATATATGTATATATATTTTCTTTTGAAACGGAAACAAAACTTTTCATTGATGTAATGAAAAGAGGTTTTTGATAACATTTATAAATTTTCATATATTTCTTTTTAGGAAATTTCAATTGTTGCTGTTGTTATTTCTTCATATAAAAATTTTCATATGTTTCTTTTTGTGTGTAGTTAATTGTTGTTATACCTTTTTCGGTTGCTAATTCAATTTGTTCATCTACTTTATTATTCTCTGACTACAGGAGAATGATCCAACCTTAATGGGAAGAGTAAAGAAAAGTGATGCCCGTGAAATGCAAAGCTTCTATCAACATTATTATAAAAAGTACATCCAAGCTTTGCAAAGTGCTGCTGATAAAGCTGATCGGTATGTTTTTCTTCTTAGCTTGTGATTTTTAGTTAACTATTGCATTTGAATTCATCTTGATTATCTACTGCATGAGAAGTTTGGATGCAAAGGAACAGATGTTTTTAAAGAGGAAAAAGAGAATTTGCAGGCATTGTCTAGGATTGCATATAATTGTGGTCCTGTTTAGGGTGAAGTTATTATGGTTACTTAGGGGTGTTCATCGGTTGGTTGACGTCGGTTTTGAGCGAAAAATGACACCGACTACCAACACATCGGTTTCAGGTGATTGGTTTAGGATAGTTATATATATATATAATAATAGGCTCCCTTGGGAAGAGGAAGACCATTAAATTGGTTTTCCATTTCCCAAGAGAGGAAGGTGGAGCGCCGCCTGCAGCATATGCTGTGTGTATATATACATATATTTATTTATTTATTTTATTATTATTATTATTTTTTAAATTTAAAGAAAATGGTAGGTCGGTTGGCTTGGGCTCCTATTGATCCCTCTGACTGGCTGACGGTTGGTTTTGTCTATGGAGAGAACCAACGTCGACTGAGGCTGCGGGAAACCAGCCACCGTCGGTCAGTCGATATTGTTTTTGGTTTAACTTTTTTCACTCCTACTGTTATTTTTTCTTATGCTTTGGTAAAGAGATTCTTAGATAACTGTCAAGATTTGGTTTCTTTTAGATTGTTCTTATGGAATATTTGTGCAAATTGGAGTTGTTATTCATTCATATTGGAGAATTGCAATTTCTTATGTGTTCACTATCATCACGTCTTAAAAATATTTCCTTGAAACAATTTTTACGAACTTGCTATTATTAGTGGAAATACTCCCAACAGCCCTTTTAACTTGCTTATATATAATCTCCTAGGCCTCTTGGTTGTAAACACTGGTGTATCTTTCTTGTTCTTGACCTTTCTCTCCCACCTTTACAAGCGCTGCCTCCCTCTTGTCTTGGTTGTAAACACTGGTGTATCTTTCTTGTTCTTGACCTTTCTCTCTCCCACCTTTACAAGCGCTGCCTCCCTCTTTGCTATATTTGCATGTTTGAATGGAGAACTAAGCTTTCTTTTTTCTGTATATTCAGTGCTCAGCTTACCAAGGCATATCAAACTGCTAATGTGCTCTTTGAAGTTTTGAAGGCTGTTAACATGACCCAGTCCATTGAAGTTGATCGTGAGGTGAAACTGAAAAATATTGTTTACCATCATTTTGTTGGTTCTTATGAGAATCTTATTGGATGTTTTTTTTCCCTCCTTAGATAAACTAAAAGCGAACTTGAAACTTGTAGGACAGCTCTTTTTGTGAACTTTAATGTCAATACCTGCATCTCAGTCATCATCTTCTGCTATCCGCAGTGGCTGATATAATTGAAATCCGCTTTACATTTTTTATAGATTCTGGAAGCACAAGATAAAGTTGCACAGAAAACACAGATCTTTCTCCCCTATAATATTCTTCCTCTTGATCCTGATAGTGCAAATCAGACAATTATGAGATATCATGAGGTTTGGTATTAGCTTGCTATTATCTGCACTAGTGTTTTTATTGATATACTGAAATCGTTTTCTCATTAAATGTTTCTGAAAAATCACTGCAGATCCAAGCAGCAGTTATTGCCCTTCGTAACACTAGGGGCCTTCTTTGGCCAACTGATCACAAGAGAAAAGATGGCGAAGATATCTTGGATTGGCTCCAAGCAATGTTTGGGTTTCAGGTAACAGAATGAGCTGAATTTTGTCCTCTGTATTTGATGTTGCATTGGGACTCTTGTGGTGTTTCTTTTTAATTATTTTTGATGCAGTAATTAGTATTAAATCTGATTGAGTTGCATATTTCGTTTGAAACAAATTGAGCCATATATTTTAATTAGCGTTAACTTGAATGCAGGAAGGCAATGTGGCAAATCAAAGGGAGCACCTTATTCTGTTACTTGCAAATGTACACATTCGTCAGTTTCCAAAGTCTGATCAGCAGCCCAAGGTCAGTAATTTGCTGCAAATATATAGAGTAGGTGTTGTGACTATAAAACCTATATGTGTGTGCATATATTTGAAGATTTGCAATGGTAAAGCCATTTTTTTCATTTTTTTTTTCTGTTTCCCCTTCAAGAAAATTGCTTTTGTTAAGAAGGAAGGAAGTAAAGCTGAAATTGGATGCCATGCCAAAAAGGCAGGTCGATCCCACAAACTGAAGCCACCAAAATTGAATTTCCAAGAAAAAGGATCCAAGAATTAATGTGGGTTATGTACTCTGTACCCGTTCTCGAGAACATTGAGTGCTCTATAAAATTTTTCTTTCCTCTAACTGGATGTTAGAAAGAATAATAAAAGTAACACATCATGCATGGAAGTGTGGTAGACAGATTATGTCCTATACTACTTCCTCCATCGCACCTGACACCATGATATCGTTCAGTGGGAGTCAACATCATCAAGAATGTGGCTCTACAAAATAGCAAAAGCATACCTTCAGAGGAGATGTGAACTATACCCTTAGTCTCTTACTTAGAAAGGCGACTAGCAACAGACCACTGGACCTAGCCGCCCATTACCCTTGTCGTCTCTATTTCGCCGTCCGTCCGTTCTCCCTCCAGTCGCCGTCCTCCTCTCCCCGACTATTTGGCCATCCGTCGTCGTCCTCCGTCCGCCTTCGCCCCAGCCCTTGCTCCCTCCCCAATATCATCCCGAAACCCTCTCTCTACCTGAAAATGACCTAGCCGCCTGACACCCTTGCTGACCTTCCTTCATCATCCTTCCGTCCTCTCTCCGACCGCTGTCCTCCTCTCCCTGGCCATCCTCTGACTGCTTTCGCCCCTAATCTTTCTCTCCTCGTTTTTGTCCTAGCCGTCTCACTTTCACCGTTCCTTTGTTCTTTCTTCAGCCGCCTTCAATCTCTGTCTTCTCCGTTCTTTTCCGGCCAACCCATAGCTTCTTCCTTTTTCCATTCATCTTTCTCCCTCTCTTTGTCTCGTAGATCCACTTTCAACTCCTTCCCTTCCTTCCTTTCTTTGGTTGCTGTTTGCTTCTATCCTCCCTCCTTTTTGTTGGACAGCTTCCACCTCAGTTATTTAAGTTTGAGTCTCATGGATTCTTTGAGCTGCTGTATAAGCAATACTTACTTCAAGGCTTGGTATAAAGATGAGGTGGGCTTTGTTGAAGACTTAAAAAACAAAATGTTAATTCCTCTCACATTCTCTCATTTGAGTTGGATTGAAAACTATTTGGCAGAAATACTGCAAATTCTAGTCCATACCATTTTTTCTGGAAAAATTCAGGGATGATTCGACACTATCCATTTGGCTAAATTTAAATCTCCCCTCGGTTGGAAACTTGAGTGTGTTGTATGGCCACCTACTGGTGGTAGAAAGAGACTTGTTCCATTTGGGGTTGAAGAAAAAAGCTGGTTTGTTTTTTGGAATATGATTCGAGATTTTCTTTGAAAGTTGAGAGTTTGCAACCCTCTCCCGTCACTCCTTCAAAGCTTGATAAGAAAGTATAAGCATTGTCCCCGGAGAAGGACAAAAATAATCTTATCAATGCCATGTTTGCAGATGGGTTGCATATGCAAAATTTCAGAGGCTTCCACCTATTGGGTGAGGAAAGAAAACAAGGTAGTAGATTTGAGTTTCCGTTCTCTTTTAGTGATTTTAAAAATGTTAGCTCATAATTCTTGGTCAGACATTCATGAGGCTTTAGATGTTTATTTCCAATCCAAGGTTTCCATTAACCCATTTATGGCCGATAAAGCGTTATTACATATAAGGGATAATTCTTCTGATTTAGATTTTGATGGGAAATGGAGACTAATTGGAGACTCACTTAAAAATTGAAAAATGGTCTCAGGAAGAATATTCCCATCCGCAATTTATAGAAGGTTATGGTGGTTGGATTTTAGTGAAGAATTTACCGTTGCATTACTAGAAACGTTCTTGCTTTGAAGCAATTGGTCAACATTTTGGAGGCTTGGCTAGTATCTTCTCTCATAGACTTAATCTTATTGATTGTACATCAGCTATAATAGAAGTGGAGAAAAACTGATGTGGATTCATACCTATTGAGATTGAGATAACTGATAAGTTTGGCAGTTTTTTGCTTCACTTTGGGGATATTTGCCCTTTGGATCCACCTCGCACTGATCTATTCTCAAGAGAATGTTTGTTTGCAAAAATCATATGGTGGTCAATCTCCACAACATGGTCTGAGTCTTCAATTCAGGAGCTTAATTCGACTTCTCGGCCTTTTAAACCCTACTCGTTCTGTTATACTAGAAAGTGTACTCGCTCCAGTCTATTTGGAAAATCCGATATTAATGCAGATATTTTGGAGGAAGTTTGTACTCGTCTCATTTCTTCATCACCGAAGATACCCCTCCTCAGATCGTTTCACATATACAAAGTTCATTCCTCCAGGATCAAATGTCTTGTTTACCAAAGGTGTTTTGTCTTCTTTCACTACCAAGGCTTCTACTTCCACTCATTCTATTCATGAGAGGGATTCTGATTTTGCATATGATGTTAGTATGAGCAGTGAGGAGGTGGAAGAGCAGAATGTAGGTACTCAATTAGAAGATTTCCTTATTGAAAACTCTTTTGCAGAAGATTTCGATAATCTCTTTTCATTTGACGATGATAAGGTTTCAGACGAGGCTTTACTTTCAGTAGTAACGGTGGCAAAGTCTCCCTCAAGTCCTTCCTCAATTCCTTTAGAATTTCATTCCTTAATTGAGGCGTGCGGTTTACAGATGATAGAAATCAGACCACAGTCACCTCAAATTAAGGTTTAACTGAGAATTTGGGAGTGGGGTTGGAATTTTGGTTTTCTCAGTGTTCCTCTTTGTTAGTTGTTGATCAAAATGTTCTTTGGTTTTGGAATGCCGTTCATCCCTTTTAGTTGGCTCCTCATTAATTTCGAGTTCAATTTTTGCAAGTAGTTGTGGTGGAAGTTCTTCTTTTTGCTTTGGGCTTGTTCGAGTTAAAGTCATCTAGAATAAGTGTTCATCTTGAGATGTGTGCTCAATTGGAACGTTTTTATTCTTTCTTTAGAGTTTTAGTCTTTGTGGTGTTATTTGGTTCTAGCCTTGTTTTGGCAAATTGGTAATTTCTATTTTGTTTCCTCTCATGTATTTTGAGTAGCCTTGTATTGGCAAGTTGTAGTTTTTATCTTGTTTCCATTGTACTTTGAGCATTAGAATTTCGTGTTTCCATTTCAAAAAATAAAAAATAAAAAAGAAAGGCGACTAGCACCTATAGGTTAAAGCAGCGTTCAACAATAATGTCTCCCAAGTGCACAACCAAGAAAAGAACCTGAGCCTTTTGGGATGCTAACCTTCTAAAGCTTAGTAAAGAAAAGTGGATGGTAGGCAGAAGAATTAAATAAGATAGGTAAAGCAAGATGTACCAGAGAAAGTCCAAAAGACCAAACTTGGCTATTCCTCATCCCAATGACCAACAAAAGGAAGAACACTCAAACATCTTTGTATTCAATAGGGCCTTAATGGAAATTATGAGAAAGTGAGCCCTCTCAGAAGTAGACAAAAGAGAAGATTGAGATTTGAGAATTTTTGAGAGAGACCAAATAAAGAGGGTGGTCAAGTAAGATTAAGGATAGCAATGAGCGAGTATATTTGGGAAGAGCCAAGGGCATCCAAATAATGAGATGGCTGCCTCCCTATTCTGGACCTGTAAAGAGCAAGTACTGAAAATGTGGGATGATCGGGATATTTCTGAAATTAGTCTAGGAAAAGATGGCTTTGGCAAGGAATGGATCGGCTAAATCATGGGTTGCATTTGAACAACCAAAATTTCAGTCTTCATTAATGGAAGGCCAAGAAGAGGAATTCTATAATAAAGAATGGTAAAAAAACATGCTCGGAATTTGGGGTTTAGAAGAAGCCTCTTCGATAGAGAGATAGGGAGCTCCATTTCTCTTGCTCGGTTGCTGAACTCTTGGGTGGTGGACAGAAACAGATATAGTTTCCATTGGAAGATTGATTTCAGTAGGTTCTCTAGCAAGTCCACATTTTTAAATGTAACAAAGGGGGCCATGATAAACAACTTCCATATGGTTAGCCTCGTTTGGAAGCTTAAAATCCCCTAAAAAGTGAAGGTCTTCTCGTGGTCTCATGCTTATAGGAGTTTAAATACTGATGAGAAGCTTCAAAGGAAGTTCCCAAGTTGGGCCTTTTCTTCCTCCATGTGCTGTCTTTGTCTTAGAGAGGTGGAAACAGTGGACCACTTGTTTTTGCACTGGGAGTTTGCTTCAAAAGGGTGGCTTAACTTATTTAATACTTTTGGGGTGGTTGGCTGTCGCCCCAAGAAGATTAACGAGTGGATGATTGAGGGTCTTGATGGTGGAAGCTTTTATGGAAAAGGAAAAATTCTTTGGAGATGTGCTACCGGTGCTCTCTTGTGGTGCTTTGGAAAGAAAGAAAGTAGGATATTTGAAGATAAGTTTGCTTCTTTTGATTCTTTTTGGGCTTTTGTTCAGCATATAGTCTCTTGGTGGTGCAGAAATTACACCAAATTCTTTTGTATAGCCTTCAAATGACTATTAACAATTGGAGGGCTCTTCTTTATTAGTTATGTGGGAGGGGGCTTCCTCACCCCTCTTACCTTAGGCTGTCCTTTTTGGCTCTTTTGATTTCTTATAATTTTTTGAAAAATAATTTTCATGTCCTCTCTTTAAATGGTTCAGTTAATAATGCTCTAAACCTGCCCCACAAGTTTGTGGAGACTTGTAGCAAGGCTATATAGGCGTAGCAATCTTCATTTTTAGAAAATAACTGGTCATTTGACAACGACATGGTTCCCAGCCAACAAATCATTTCTCAACCAAACAACATTTCTCAGCTTACAACAGAGAAGATGAATCAAACCTACGTTCCTCATAGATTACCTTTCTACTTATCTACAATCATCTACTCTCTGATGGAAACACCTTCAACTCCAATGTGAGTAACGTTCACCATGTTACCATACTAATCTGTACCGGCTACCGCAAACCAAAAGAGGCAAAGTTTTGAAATTTGGAAACTACACCCGTTGTGTTAGTTTACGTAAGGCATAAAGTTTATTGTGTGGGTATCCTGTAATTGTCAGTGTTGAGGAAAGTGAAGAAAAAGAAAGTAATAGTTAATGTCAAATTAGATCCTTTCCATCTCTTATATGTTGTTCTTTATTCTTTTATAGCTGGATGAACGTGCTGTGACTGAAGTAATGAAGAAGCTTTTCAAGAACTACAAAAAATGGTGCAAGTATTTGGATCGTAAAAGTAGTCTTTGGTATGTTCTTACCTTTTGTGTTAAGAAATTATTTGGAGCTTTGAATCGTATTTCTAAATTCTGATCTGCATGTACTTAATCATTTCATATGTTTGGGCTTCTGACACTTCAGGTTACCTACCATACAGCAGGAAGTGCAACAGCGGAAACTTCTATACATGGCTTTATATCTTCTAATTTGGGGAGAAGCGGCGAATTTGAGATTCATGCCTGAGTGTCTTTGTTATATATACCATCATGTATGCCTCAGTACTCCATTCTTTTTTTTTTCAGTAGAAGATGTCTTATATATGGTGTTGTGGGATCGATATTGTGATGCATTTGCCTCCCAACGCGGACAGGAAACTGGATAGGTTGCCAAATTAGTCATTTTTATCTAAAGTTTCTATATTTGAGCTTAATTATTAGTCATCAGTCCCAATTTATTCTTGGTAAACTCGAAGATCTTTCACCAAATTCTTGAACTGGATTTGAGGATTGTTTTGACGATTTTTTTTAAATATATATATATATACACATTTATATATATTTTTATGGCACAAATATTATTTTCATATTTATTCTATTCAAAATCCTTTGTACTACTTTTACGGGGATATGGAGGCTAAAAATTTTCTTCTTCGGTTTTGAAATGATTTAGTACAAAGTTGCTGTTGAGTTGAATTATCTAGAGGAGGTACCCTCATATTTGGTTCTTACCTGATCCTTATAAGTTGTGCTTAGGGTTTATGAAAGCTAGTTTTTCTTTTCATACATCAATGAAATTTGTTTCTTCTCAAAAAAGTTCGGGTGGAAGCTACTGAATAGTGAATACAAGTCATGGGTTTTTTCGATCAGGACTGGAACTATTTTTTTTTGGCTAAGCTTTGTCAATGAGTTTTTAACAGAACTCTTAGATGCCAATCATTCAGAGTAATGGTCAACACATTGGATGTGTGGGTTCTTCTAGAAGCCTGTTTGGAAGAAGTGAAATTTGAAATAGAAGAGAATTGAGTTATTAGAAAGATACTCTATATCAGATGCTTGGCTGTGAACTGCAGTAGTACGCACTAAAAGTTTGTATATGACGTTTCTTTACTTAAGTTCAGGGAGTTTGAATCTTGAACTCCCTTGCATAGATGTTTGGTGCAAGAGCTTATATACCATCATAAACTATGAACAATGTTTGTTTATTAATAGAATGCCTCTTTGTTGTGAAATTAATTGGTTGTTTCTTGAAGATGGCGTTTGAATTATATGGCATGCTAGCTGGGAATATCAGCCCTATGACAGGAGAAAATGTCAAGCCAGCCTATGGTGGTGAAAATGAAGCTTTCTTGCGTAAAGTTGTGACTCCCATTTATGAAGTGATTGCAAAGGTTTTTGTGCCATTAATTTATGTTTATTTATTTTTATGCTTGTTCTAATTGACATATTAGTAAGGGCTTTTCCAATTTGATAATATTGTTATTTTTCAACTTGCTAGGAAGCTGCAAGGAGCAAACAAGGGAAATCAAAACATTCTCAATGGAGGAATTATGATGATTTAAATGAATATTTCTGGTAACTTTTCGTTGTGGTATCTTTCTCTCAAGGCTCGAGTAATTAGGCAACAATTTTTATGATTAGGCTATATGATATCTGTTCTATAACTGTAGGTCAGTAGATTGTTTCCGTCTAGGGTGGCCAATGCGTGCAGATGCAGACTTCTTTTGCCTTCCTCATGGTCAAATTCATGCAGACAGAAGTGGGGTGAGTTAGGGTGTGTTTGGGAGTGATACTTGGAGTAGTGATTTTAGAAAAAGAGATTTGGGTACAATTGATTTTGTAAAATTAATTTCTAAACAATTAAATTTATGTTTGGTTCCAAACTTTTTAAAGTGATTTTCAAATATATAAAAGTGATTTTGAATTATTATGTTTGGTTCTAAAAGTGATTTTAAAATTACTAAATTACTAAAAAGGACATTTTATATTTGGACATTTTATTTTGAAAAATAATTATAATAAATATCTAATTTTATTAATTTATTTTTTTATTTGTGTTATTCTTAAATTATTATATGCATGATTGATACGTGACAAGAAATTTATATGACAGTAAAATTGATAGTCTTTCACGCTCCTCTTCCATCTCCCTTCCATGATAAGAAATTTCACTTTCTTCCGTAATACTCAAGTAATTTTTTGGATTTTTTTCTATTATTGTGAGAATAAAATCTAGCATAAAACTTACAATTTTTTTTATGATGTGATAGTTTCTTCTTGAGCTGGAATTTTTTAACACTAACATTAAAAAAAAAAAAAAACTTTCTATGTATTTATGTTTGTATCTGTCTTTTTTTTTTAAAATTATTATTATTTACAAACACTTCAGGGGAGAGGTTTTGAATAACTGATGTTGGTGCCTCGGTTGTCGATATGATGGTTTGATAATTAAATTTTATAAGAAAAATTGGAGGAAATTAAAATTTTAACTTTTGGTAATAAAAAGAGAGGATTTTTTATGCTTTTTTTTTAAGTTAGTATAGTATTCATAAATGGAGTTCCAACAAAAGTGTTAAAAAGACCAGTGGGCATGAAGGTAATGGTGATTCCCGGTCAATCACCATTACAAAAATCACCTATAGAATGATGTGTCAAAAATCAATTTTAAATGATTTTGATTTTTTCAAAATCAATTTTATTTTCTTGCCAAACATTACCATTTTGCAAAAAACTGATTTTGACAATACTAAAAGTGATTTTAGCCTCATCAAAATCACTCCCAAACACACCCTTATTTCATTTTTGAACTGAGATTTTCTTTGATGTATCGAACATTTTTCTTGTTCTCTGCTACACTATGGTAAATATTTGCTGCAAGCTTTTGTGAAAATTATATCTACTGAATCCTTGTTCTCTCATTCCATTAAATAAGTTGTATTATTCTAGGGATAATTTCCTATTGTTGGAATCACATGTATGGTTTTACCTTTTGCTTTACAGAACTGTTTCTGTCTATATGCCATTCTAATCTGTATGTTGATACAGTAGGAAGTGTGTTTTGAAATTCCAGTTGGGACTTTCTATTATAATTGTTTGCATCGAAATGTAAAGTAATTGTGATTCTACTTGTCAATGTTCAAGATACTAGAATGTGCTTTGAATGGGTTAGTGTGAGAACCAGTGGAAAAATTAATTGTAGACAAGAAATTTGTGCTTGATAATGTTTTAAAGATCCAAATAGCATGAATGAAAACAATGAAAAAATGAAACCTGTTCTTCACCTACGGTTTTATTTTCCTACTCTTTCAACCGAATTCTGCTGGGGCTGCATATTTGTGCTTTAGATGTTATATGATATACTGCAACTGTTTTACAATTAGTGAGCTCAATGTCTTTTGGCTTGTGATTTCCAGGAGAACAAGCCTCTTTCAAAAGATCGATGGGTGGGGAAAGTTAATTTTGTTGAAATAAGATCATATTGGCATCTCTTCAGAAGCTTTGATCGTATGTGGAGCTTTTTTATACTTTGCTTGCAGGTTGGATAGTGTTTTCTTTTATATTTACACGCTTGGATGTTGTCAAAAAACTACTATTCACTTTGTACTTTTAACTTATTTTCAGGCGATGATAATTGTAGCCTGGAATGGCTCTGGGCAACCAAGTGCAATCTTTAATGTTGATGTGTTCATGAAAGTTTTAAGCGTCTTCATTACTGCAGCCATATTGAAGCTTTGTCAAGGTTGGTAAACTTTCTGTCTTTCTTTGTTTGGATCAATGGTTTTTTTAAAAATTAGTCTACTGCCTTTGTCAACGTTTGCATTTTACACAAATGACAGTGATGGAGGGTAGGGAATAATCCATGAGAGTATGTAAGGAGGAGTACTGCTGAAAACTGAAAAGAGAATTGGATGTTTTGTTTCCTAACAATGATATTAGATGCTGACATAAGCTGCCGTTTTTTCCTCTCTCAAAGAGATTAAGTTTTCTTTGAAAACTTGGAGAATCTTTGGGGAGAGTAAAAGTTCCTGTCTATTAGGTTTGGTGGAATAAGATATTATATTTCAATAATTCATTAGAAAGATACATAGCCTTCTTATATAGGAGAAAGACTCAATACATAGAAGAAAAGAGTCAGAACAAGAATAAAATAAAATCATTTACGATTTCTCCTAATTACCATATTTACATCCAACACTCCTCCTCAAGTTAGGTTTAGTTATAACTTCTATTGCCAGCTTGCTTGCCATTCCCAATCCATCTTTCTTTGAACAAGATATGAAACTTCTCATTAACTCTCAATCTATGGAATTTTACTTTTGGAAGTCCTTTGGACAATGCATTAATCGTTTGCTCCAGTACTTGGGAGGTAGGGGATACTTATCACACTAGTTCCAATTTTTTCCTTTATGATGTACTTTTTTGACTTCGATATGCTTTGTGTTATCATGTTGAACTAGATTATAGAGATGGCGATCTTGTTGTCGCAGTTCAGACACATGGGTGTCGATTGAAAAAATTTCTATTCTTCAAGTCTTGTCCAAACCTATTGATTCAGATGAGGAATCAATTATAAGCTTGAGTTGTGTGGAAGAAGATCTGTTTATTAAAGAGACGTACCAGTTTGAAGTCGAGATTGATGAATAACTTATGGAAGATTATTTCTCTGAAGCCATTGGTAATCTGTTCATGGATAACGCAATGAGATTCCTTGAAAGAGTCTAAGGGGCTGTTTGGGAGGTTGAAATGTAATCAAGATTACTGGGAATCAGAGGAGTGTTGGTTTGTGTGCTATATCAAGGGAAGAATAGAAATGGGACCATGAAACGTGAAAATAGTGGGAAAGAGGGTTGAGTTAAAACTGTGAGAATGGAATGAATTTGGTATTACAAATCGGACCTGAAAAGCTCATCCAAACATAGGTTTTTTATTACATTCCAATCCAAACTCATCCCATTCTAGCAAAACAAACAGGCCCTAAAAAGGAATGGGAATTGACTCCTTTGGTTCGTGCGAAATTTGAGTTAACTTCGAGCAATGCCTCCATCATCCCCTCCATTAAAAGCTGAATTTTCTCTGCCGAAGATTTATGTAGATAATTTCTTGGAATGTTGGAGACCTTGGGACAGAACTAAATGGGAATCAAAGATGTTCTTTTAACCTTGTTTAAAATCTAAATATTTCGGAAAGAGTCATACTTATTTGAATATTTTACAACCACTTTTAGATTTTGCTACCACATTCAATTTTGGATTTTAAGGTCTTACACCTTAAATTTTCTGGTTCTTGGATTGCAAAATAGACCCTTTTTCTTTCTTTCTGGTTTTCCTTCTTTCTTTCCTGTTTTCCTTCTCCTCCCATGCAGAAAATAAATGATTGTTCTCAATGTACCTGAAGCAGCTAACTACTGTGCGATTGAGTAACTTGATCTCCTAGGATTGATGTTCTATCTTTGATTCATGGGAGTGGTTTGTTTGTGTATTCCTAGTTATTTCCATGTGTTAATATCTTTTAATATACTGAGGACTTGTTCCCTCTCCTCGTTGGTGTAATAATGGGCTATTTACATTGATTCCTGATATGCAGCTTTTCAGTCCAACAGAATACTTACTTTTTGTTGTCTTTTTTCGTGTTTCTACAGCTCTCCTTGATGTGATTCTTAGTTGGAAAGCCCACCGGAGTATGTCATTTTATGTTAAGTTGAGATATATCTTGAAGGTGGTTTCAGCTGCTGCGTGGGTGGTAATTCTTCCTGTGACTTATGCTTATAGCTGGGAAAATCCATCTGGGTTTGCCCAAACTATCAAAGGCTGGTTTGGTGGCAACAGTTCAAATTCACCCTCCTTGTTTATCTTGGCTATTGTGATCTATTTGTCTCCAAATATGCTAGCTGGTGTATTGTTTTTATTCCCTTTTATTCGTCGGTTTCTTGAGAGATCCAACTACAGAATTGTGATGCTCATGATGTGGTGGTCACAGGTAGAATGATATCTACTGTACTATGTTCCATTTTTCTGTTCTGCAATATCCGTTTCTCATGGTATTTGCATTGAAATTTGCAGCCTCGACTTTATGTTGGCAGAGGAATGCATGAAAGTACATTTTCTCTTGTCAAGTAAGAATTCATTATTTTTAAAAATAATGATTCTTGCTTTAACTATTTTCTTTCTCCATCTCTAATCAATCTTGTTTCGAACTGGTAGGTACACATTGTTCTGGGTGCTTCTTATTGCAACGAAGTTGGCATTTAGTTATTATATAGAGGTGTTTCTCCTGTACTTGCTTGTGTTGCTTATAAACTGTCATCACATTAGTAAATTAAACACGTTGAATTTTGTTGACCACTCCCTCTTGATGAACTTTACCTGGATGTGTTATTTTTGGTTTATTTCCTTGTAGCTCAAACCGCAATACCTTCGCTTGTTTTCACTTATTCTGATGCTTCTCTTGACAGATAAAGCCTCTAGTTGGTCCAACGAAAGCAATCATGAGTGTTCGAATAACCGTCTTCCAATGGCATGAGTTCTTTCCTCGGGGTGAGTGACAGAACTATATGTAAAGGAGTTGTTCCGTTAACTTTGATGCTCTAATGTCTTTTTGTTTCTCTGCAGCAAAAAACAATATTGGCGTTGTCATTGCACTCTGGGCTCCTATTATTCTTGTATGCATTTTGTCCATTCTCAATAACACTTTTTCTTTTTCACTTTTTGATTCGTCTAAATTTGTGTTGTGTGCTAATGAGTTCGAATTTTTCAGGTTTACTTTATGGATGCCCAGATTTGGTATGCCATATTTTCCACATTATTTGGTGGTATTTATGGTGCATTTCGTCGCCTGGGAGAGGTTTGTATAGCTTTTTAAGGCTTATTTTTTTCTCCTTTTTTTCTTAGAAAAATAAGAAACCTGATATATTGAAACAAAAAGGAAGCAACAGCCTAAGGGGAGGAAAGAAAAAACTGCGTCCTACAAAGCTAACAAGGAAGAGTTCTCCAATTTCAAGACATCATTGCGATATTGTAATTACATAAGAATCTTCTATGTCTGTAGCACCACCATCTCTAGCACGATGGGGTTATTTGTACACCACTACAGAAAACATTAAAGGATGCTTCTTTGTCTTCAAATGTCTTTTGACTCCTTTCCATCCAAATGCGCTGCAGAAAGGTGCCCTAGCTGCACAGTTATACAAAATCTCTTGAGCGCCTGTAGAAGCCGCTTTGTGCAGAACACTGACAAAACATACTCCTTAAGGATAAAACCCCAGCCCTCTGAGGCAAAGGAGCAATGGAGAAAGGGGCCCATGGCTATGTTCTTTTGGTGCTTCCCCTCCTCCTCCCCCCCCCCCCAAGACGGAGAAAGGGCCCCAAGGCTACGTTCTTTTTGGAGTTTCTGCACCTTCACATTCACTCTCTCGTTCTATTTTTCACTTCAGATTCTGTCAATTTTTTACAGTTTTTTTTTCAACAGATGCAGAAAAGGCAGTTTTATAAATTCTTACAGTTTTTCAGTAAACTTGAATCTCCTCTTTTTGTGATTAAATAAAATTGACCGATCTCCCTTCTCTGTATGTGTTAGGAACCAAGGTAGTATGGGCTACCTTTGTCCCACATTGGTTAGAATGGGATGACCAATGTGGTACTTAAGTGGCTTGGCTCTCCCACCTCAATAGCTAGCTTTTGGGGTGTGGTTCTCCAAGGTGCTTAAGTACCTAACAGTATGCTTTGATTTTCTTAGTGCTTTGTGTCTTATCTAAAACAAAAAATATCCTATCCTTCAGTATTTTGTGCATGTTGAATGTTTATGTTATTCTTTGAAAGTTAACATCAACCTTTGGCTTTGTCAAGCTTCCAACATGTCTCATACAAAGTGCAAAAGCTTAAGTTAATGAGTTGCGCTAAATTTAATTATATCAATACTTTAACCCTCTCTCACTTGTGGGCTTGAAAATTAATATTAATTGAAAATATAATGGCACTTAGAAGTTTAAACGCAAGACCTCATGCTCTTGTACCACGTTAATTCACCATTAAACTCAAAAACTTAAATTGATGTGTAATGCTAAATTACTTTAACATCATTCCTAAGTAGAAAATGTGATCCATACTGCCAGTTTTTTCGTTCTTTCCTTTCCACTCTTTAAGGAAAATGTTCTTATTCTTTCAGATTCGTACATTGGGAATGCTTAGGTCTCGTTTTGAGTCATTGCCAGGAGCTTTTAATGCCTGTTTGATTCCAGAGGAACAGGGTGAACCCAAGAAGAAAGGACTGAAGGCCACCCTTTCCCGAAACTTTTCAGTAGTTAGTTTTTTCTGCCTCCAACTTCCTAGTTTTTCGATTATTTTCTTTGTTTCAAACTTTGGCATGCCAATTCTCTTGCTTTCTTTTTTTTTTTTTTTGAAAATTTTGGCTATCCTGCAGGTTTCATCTAACAAAGAGAAAGAGGGTGCAAGATTTGCTCAACTGTGGAATAAAATAATCAGCAGTTTTAGGGAGGAAGATCTTATAAGTAATAGGTAAACTTATAAGATTAAACCCATAATGGGTTTGGGTTGTCCTTATCTTCCTTCAGTGCTTTGCTATTGCCAGTGACTTTATTCTTTGAATTTTCTCGGTGAGCATGTCTGCTTAAGTTGTTAAATACACAGGGAAATGGACCTTTTGCTTGTTCCTTATTGGGCAGACACTGAATTAGGCCTCATGCAGTGGCCTCCATTTCTTCTTGCTAGTAAGGTCTGTGCTGCTTTTCAATCTATTTTGTAGACCTTGATTTTTAGAGAAAATGTATTTGGGTTAATGACCATGCAGTGTTGTTTATTCTTTGTTTAGATTCCAATAGCATTAGATATGGCTAAAGATAGCAATGGAAAGGACCGGGAGCTGAAAAAGCGAATCGATGCTGACAGCTACATGTCCAGTGCTATTCGGGAATGTTATGCCTCATTTAAGAAGATAATCAAGCACTTAGTTCAAGGTGCTCGTGAGAAAGAGTAAGTCTTCAGTCCGACATATGATTTTGTTAAGGAACATAGTGAATATACAAGTGTAGATATCAACTGGTTTTTAATAAGTAATTACCTCGTTGATATTGTATTTTTAACCCCATTTGATAGAACAAGTTGTCAGATGTTACCATACAAGTAGTTTTAGCATAGAAAGCTCAATATACCGTAGAAAGATTAGGAAAACATTTGTAATTTTTCCTTAAATACATCTTATGTGCAGAGATTTACTTAGAGTTCATCTTAGCTCTTGATTGCTAATAAAAAAAAAAGATATTGCATTTCTAACCCCAGTATGTGAATTTTACCAGGGTCATAGATTATATATTTACTGAGGTGGACAAACACATAGAAGAGAATAGCTTAATAAGCGAGTTCAAGATGAGTGCTCTTCCAAAGCTCTATGATCGCTTTGTCAAGCTAACGAAGTATTTGGTAATATTTCATAATTAGCCATGTTTATCCATTTTGATTCATTGACATCTGCGTAATCTAACTGTGTAATATCTTCAAATCTCAGTTGGATAACAAGCAAGAGGACAAGGATGCTGTGGTGATTTTATTTCAGGACATGCTTGAAGATGTAACAAGAGATATCATGAATGAGGATCATATATCCAGGTGTCGCATCTAAATTTTGTGATGTCCCAGAAAAATAAAGCCTCTAAATATATATTTTTTTCATATATCAAGTATCTTACATGGAAAATTTATATAGTTTGCTTGAAACACTCCATGGAGGATCTTGGCATGAAGGAATGACTTCATTGGATCAACAATATCAACTATTTGCATCCACTGGAGCCATAAAGTTTCCTGTTGATCAGACAGAAGCATGGAAGGAAAAGGTCGGTGCTTTTTTCTTTTTCCTAGCAGAAGGAGCATTTGAGGCGTGCCTCCCGGCCTTTGAATTTATGCAATTGCCTGAAAAATGATTGTGTACTTTTCCGACAAGGGATTTCCTAAAATACAAAAATATACTATGACAAGAAAATGAAAAAAAATTCAACATGGAAAAGCCTAGTGGGTATGTCCTAAAGTTCTGGTGTTAATTACCGGGAAAAGAATAAGAATTCAGGTCAAAAGTTTTGATCTTGATAGTAATGTGCTCATAGTTCTACTGGTTAAAGCATATGTCATCAACCAAGAGGTAGAAGTTTAAATCACCCCTCCCCATTATGTTGTTGAACTTAAAAAAAGAAAAAAATAAAATAAAGCAGCTGGACGGGGTTCACAGGTACATAGTTAACACTTACCAAAGAAGTTTAACAGTTTATTTTCTGTGGACTAGCTTATGCGATGAAGAGTAATGGGTATACTTCTATGTTCAGATCAAACGACTCTATCTATTGCTTACAACTAAGGAATCTGCCATGGATGTACCGTCCAACTTAGAAGCAAGAAGGCGCATCTCTTTCTTTTCAAATTCATTGTTTATGGACATGCCTGCAGCACCTAAAGTCCGGAACATGCTTTCTTTCTCGTAAGCCTTATTCATTTTCTCATTTGTAACTACGGTTGTTATTTTATTCTTTATTTGGTTGCATTCCCTTTGATTTTGTTTTTTTGAAGTATTATACATCTATT
Source organism: Lagenaria siceraria (assembly GCA_002890555.2). Lineage (NCBI taxonomy): Eukaryota > Viridiplantae > Streptophyta > Magnoliopsida > Cucurbitales > Cucurbitaceae > Lagenaria > Lagenaria siceraria. The sequence goes on along the minus strand of CM016492.1, from coordinate 4,979,943 downwards.
AGAAACGTAACTTTTTATTGAAGAAATGAAAAGAGACGAATGCTCAAAAGATATAAACTCGTGAAGGGAATGAAAGGAAAAAAAAACAACGAAACACAATTACTGAGTAAATATAAATGCTTTCCAATTCAAACATATGTCTTGCAAAGAGAAGCCAAAAAGGAGATTAGAAAGAGAATACCACAGAAAAGCCTCGAGCCTAGCTGATTCAAATCAATCTTGCCAATGAATTTGCTTTTTTCTGGAGATCCTCTGATTGCCAATATCCGCTCTAGGAAATTAAGAACATCTGTGACGGGGACATAATATAGTTTGAATAGTAAAGTATTGTGCAATTAACGAAGCAGACAAAGAGTGCATGTGTTGAGCTACCAAGGAAGTATAACCCCTAAAGAGGCTAAAGCAAAGCCTCAATGTGTATACTTGTCCTTTAAAATGCTTAATTGCAGTTAAATTCAAATTGGTTTCTTATTTGGGAAATAAGGTTTTGGTTTTTCTAGCTTTCTCCAATTTGTGGACAACATTGGGTTCGTCCTAGCTGTAGTATGCTCAGCGGCTCAGCCTGGACTGTATTCCGTTGGTCCTAACTTGAGGGGTTTTCCTTGCTACTCCTTTTCTTTTCTTTTCTTTTTGGGGTTTTGGCTATGCTTGTGTGTTCTTTGATTTGATCCATGAATTTATGGTTTTTGATTAGAAAAGAAGTTTTTGTTTTACAGCCCTCCAATTAATGGTCAACATTGTGTTGGTCCTAGTTCCAGTCTACTGAGTACTGCAAACTTTCACCCTAATCTGCTTTGTGAGGTGAACTGTAGATGTTGCATTTGAAAGAGGAGAGATAATTGGGCCGGTTATAGTTAAGTGAATGAGTGAAGTTAGCATGTATTCCGTCAGGTAAACTATCTTAGTTTGCCAGTGAGGATTTGAGAGGAACATAGTGATGGAGACATTAAAGCCCCCTGGTACTGTGTGTAACCTTTCCCGTAGAATAGGATTGACGTCCTTTCAGTGAAGGATGAGCTGTGGGTTGGCGTTATTTGATGGTCAGGGAGGATGGTCTTAGTCTTGATGTAAAATTTGTGCATAAGCAGGTCAGTAGTTCTTGGTGGGGGAATTTCAACCCTCAATCGCATGGATTCTCTATCTAAAAGAATTTCAACCCTCAATCGCATGGATTCTCTATGTAAAATTATATGCTGATTCATTGTATGCTTTAGAGAGGGAAATTATTCCTAAGCCACATAAATGCATCCCTCTCAATTTCTTGATGGGGTTTTGATGGCACTGCCTCGAATATTGGTTGCTGGTGATAACTGAATTTGTATCGTGATCGACTTTTCTTAGAATAAGCTACTGTGAAGTGGAATGTTCATTTCAATTCGGAAAAATATTAGAAATATTCTTTCCCTTATTCTGGATTTGTTCTTTTAATATTACTTTCGCATGCTCCTCACTCTTATGGTATTCTATATTTCCTTTTTCTTTTTTCAAATACTGATGTATAGGTGGGGAGTTTTTCTTTATTAAGTTAGACAGATTTCTTCCTTTTATTAATGGGGCCTTTAGTTTCATTTTCTCCTTATTTGTTTGCTGATGCTGTAACGTTAAATTTAGTGTTCTAACTCCATACTACACGGAGGAGGTTCTCTTTTCATTGCATGATCTGGAAGAGCCAAATGAGGATGGGGTTTCAATTCTCTTCTACCTACAAAAGATATATCCAGGTCTTATTTTTGTTTTGTTTTGTTTTTGTGTTGTTACACCAGTACTTCTGTTGCTATACCCATGTTCAATTTTCTTGGTTGAACAAATTGTTTGTATATCTTTAGATGAATGGAAAAACTTTCTTGAAAGAGTGAACTGCACTACCGAAGAGGAATTAAAAGGAGTGAGTGAGCTTGAGGAAGAACTTCGACTCTGGGCATCCTATAGAGGCCAAACATTAACAAAAACAGGTTCTCCCACGCTCCTTTTGTCAGATGCACTGCATCTTAACTCTCTTTATGAAATTTTGTTCTGCATCTAACCGTGTTTAATCGATACACAGTAAGAGGAATGATGTATTACCGAAAGGCTTTAGAGCTTCAAGCTTTTCTTGATACTGCTGAGGATCAAGGTACTCTTTTCAAACGCATCTTATTTTTTATCTTTCTAAAGTTTGCATTTCTATTTGTTTCAAGCTTCTCTGCTGTTTTCTTCTAACTTTGATTTTATTCTTTTTGAAGACCTAATGGAGGGTTACAAGGCGGTGGAGTTGAACTCAGAAGAAAATTCTAAGGGTGATAGGTCATTATGGGCACATTGTCAGGCAATATCTGACATGAAATTTACCTATGTGGTGTCATGTCAGCAGTACGGGATTCAAAAGCAATCTGGTGATGCTCGTGCCCAGGACATTTTGAAACTAATGACAAAGTATGTGAGGGACTGTTTCCCTAAAACTTCTTTAAAAGACTGTATTTAGAAACCATTACTACTAGTTCAAAAAGTGTGTTTTTTTTTTTTGTTGACTTCATGTCTTTGTTTACTTTTTATTCATTTATTGGTATGAGAAACAGACGCATTAAGCCAATAGAAGAAAAATAGAGACTGAAAAAGAAAAAAACCCAAAGGAGAACTTTCCAAATGCTTTGAATCATGGACATGCGATAATTACAAAAGAATTTTTTGTGTCTAACACACTCTTAAAGTTCTAAATGTAATTGAATTAATCATTCCATTATGAAAAAGGGAAGTTAATTGTTTACAGGCCATAAAGAACACACATGAAGATTCGAGATGTTGTCTCCGTTTTCTCATGTTCAATCATTGCCACTATCATTTTCTGTTTCGTAGACTATTTTGAAGAATGAAGCATCGAGTGTATTTATGTTTGACAAATTTGAAGTATAGCGTCTAGGCAATATCACCCGGGATACTTCTGGATATGGATTGTAGTTAATGGCCAAATGTATTTGTTGCAGGTACCCATCTCTTCGAGTGGCATACATTGATGAGGTAGAAGAACCTAGTAAAGATAAATCCAAGAAAAACCAGAAGACATATTATTCATCTCTTGTGAAGGCTGCTTCACCCAAATCTATTAATGCTTCTGAGCATGTGCAATTGGATGAGGTATTGGTTAAAATAAGTGTGATTGCATGCTTGGGTTCAATTTGACATGGTTATAGTTGTTACTGATGTTGATCTTGTATGGTCTAGTTCCATGCTTAAATAACTTTTCCTGTTATTTTGTTCGATGTTAATTACAAACCATTAGTGCTCTACAAAATTGGCATACAGATTATTTATCAAATAAAGCTCCCGGGTCCTGCTATTTTGGGTGAGGGAAAGCCAGAAAATCAGAACCATGCGATAATATTTACACGTGGTGAGGGCTTGCAAACAATAGACATGAATCAGGTATATTCAGTTAAAATGTAATGAATTTTCTTCTTACCATGTTATTTTTGGATTATTTATATTGTTGTTTGTAGGATAACTACATGGAAGAAGCAATGAAGATGAGGAACTTGTTGCAAGAGTTTCTTAAAAAGCATGATGGTATAAGACACCCCTCTATTCTTGGACTTAGAGAGCATATATTTACTGGAAGGCAAATTCTCTCTCTCTCTCTCTCTCTCCTGATCCATTATTTTTATTTCATTTTTCATTTTTCCTCTCATGGCCGGTTCTGTGCTTTCTTCATTGGTCTTGTTTCTGAATGCAGTGTTTCATCACTTGCTTGGTTCATGTCTAATCAAGAAACTAGTTTTGTTACCATTGGTCAGAGACTTCTGGCCAACCCTCTGAAGTAAGTTGTCCTCTTCTTTTTTGTATGTTTAGTTTGATAATATACTGCTTGAGTATGTAACCATTTCAAACGAGGGTCTAGGATTCTAGTTTGCTACTACAGCTTTGAGTTTTATGCATCTCGATCAGATTTTGAATCGCTCATATATTTTGTTTCTAGCCAGCTGAAAAGAATCTAGTAGTGATGTCTCTTGAGATTTAGGAGTCGTACAGTTTCGGCTCTACAAACTGATAATACTTGATCTCTCAATGTAACAAATATAAGGGCACTTATAAAATAGGACCAAGTAGAATCTGGGGGAAATTGTGATGCTCATTAGTCAAGACTTTTTGAGGGATTATGTCTCACTATTGTTATAAGTTGGGTAAAAGTTTAGTTAAGAATATAACCTTGTGACACCAGGTCGTATGAAGGGTAATTGTTGGAAGTTGATGAAGCCAAAAGTTTTAGTCTGCTCATGCTGTATACACTGTGATACGGTTGTCTGGATTCAATTTTGTGTTTTGACTATTATAAAGATGTTTATGAATTAGGTGCTCTGAACTGTCCATATATTGACCACTCCAGATTTTGATTGGATTTTTAAATCAAGTTTTGTGACATTTTTTTCAACTGTCTTTATATTTTTGTTTTGTCTAGAGTTCGTTTCCACTATGGACATCCAGATGTGTTTGATAGGCTCTTCCACCTAACTAGAGGGGGTGTCAGTAAAGCTTCCAAGGTTATCAATTTGAGCGAAGACATATTTGCTGGTATGCCATGATTTTTTTAAGAACTCTTTAGAATGATTTTGGCTTTACCAAGCTATTAATGTATCTATAATTTCAGGTTTCAATTCAACTCTTCGTGAAGGCAATGTTACTCATCATGAGTACATACAAGTTGGAAAAGGGAGAGATGTGGGCCTTAATCAGATTTCAATGTTTGAAGCAAAAATAGCAAATGGGAATGGGGAGCAGACATTAAGTCGTGATATATACCGTCTTGGACACCGATTTGACTTCTTTCGAATGTTATCTTGTTATTTTACGACTATTGGGTTCTATTTTAGTACTCTGGTATGAACCCTACTCTTTATCCTTTTGTTCTACTTGAATGTACATCAATTCTCTGATACATATTGATATGTGGTAATATTTCTACTTTTTCTTCACCTTTTCTGCTTCATCTTTATGATTTCTCTTCTTGCAGATAACTGTACTCACAGTATATGTGTTCCTTTATGGTCGCCTTTATCTTGTTCTTAGTGGACTCGAAAAAGGTTTGAGCACTCAACCAGCAATTCGAGACAATAAACCTCTGCAAGTGGCACTTGCTTCTCAATCTTTTGTCCAAATTGGATTCTTGATGGCCTTGCCTATGCTGATGGAGATTGGTTTGGAAAGGGGATTCCGCACTGCATTGAGTGAATTCGTATTGATGCAATTACAACTAGCTCCCGTCTTTTTTACTTTCTCTCTTGGGACAAAGACCCACTATTATGGGAGGACTTTACTTCACGGAGGTGCCAAATACAGGCCAACAGGTCGTGGATTTGTGGTGTTTCATGCCAAGTTTGCTGATAACTACCGGCTCTACTCCCGTAGTCACTTCGTCAAAGGTCTTGAGCTCATGATTCTACTTCTCGTGTACCAGATCTTTGGTCACACTTACAGAAGTGCAGTCGCTTATGTGTTGATTACTGTATCTATGTGGTTTATGGTCGGCACATGGTTGTTTGCTCCCTTTCTTTTCAATCCTTCTGGTTTTGAGTGGCAAAAGATTGTCGACGATTGGACGGATTGGAATAAATGGATAAGTAATCGTGGTGGAATTGGTGTTCCATCAGAAAAAAGTTGGGAGTCATGGTGGGAGGAAGAACAAGAGCATTTACGCCACTCTGGAAAGCGAGGTTTAGTAGCTGAAATATTATTAGCTTCTCGGTTCTTTATCTATCAGTACGGTTTGGTCTATCATCTTAGCATTACTCAGCGCACAAATACTAAAAGTTTCCTGGTAAATCAACTGCTTCAATACTTCATGTTCTATCCACCTTATTTATATTTAAAACTTTAGGAATATCATCAGTAATTATTTTGTCCCTTCTTGTTTTCCCTATTTGATCACAGGTATATGGCATATCATGGTTGGTGATCTTTCTAATACTGTTCGTAATGAAGGTGAGTTGCTGAAGGTTTGGCACGGGAGAAAATGATTTATCTCTATCTGGCATGCTTGATTTTACAAATCAGCTTTAAGATTCTTAGACTACAATTCTTTTTGCCCTTTGGAAGAAAGGAAAAAAAAAAAAATCTAAGCTAAAACTGTAAACTAATGGTGGTGAAACCATGAATTTTACCATTGAAGAAAAAGGGAACTTCATACTGGTTTAGTATTTCACACGATGGATGGAAAATATGCAGGCACCTAGTGCTATCACATGGTTTTGTTAGATTATGTACATGTATACTACATGGTAACTAATTTTTGCTATTCTACGGGTACTCAGATAAAATTACTTGCTCCTTTTCTGAATTTGCTCTCTCAATATTAACTTGATATATTTTTTTTCCATTCTTTTCCAGACTGTATCGGTTGGAAGGCGAAAGTTTAGTGCAGATTTCCAACTTGTGTTCCGTTTGATCAAGGGGTTAATTTTCCTAACGTTTATCTCGATTCTCGTCACCTTGATTGCTCTTCCTCATATGACAGTGCAAGATATCATTGTTTGCATCCTTGCTTTCATGCCAACTGGTTGGGGCATGCTTTTGGTAAGTCCGTTAGAAGAACATTGATTTTCTTTTTATCTCCTAATTTCATTTTTTAATCCATGCTTTTAAGTTCAATCAATTGGTCTCTCTATTTCAATTTTATTTTCCCCCGATGGAGGGTGTTGGGCAAGGGGTTGGGAGTAGAATTTGGGGAAGTGGAGTCATGAACTCCATTTCTTGTTTGGCCCAAGGAGTTCTTAGGCCCCACGATTAAGAAATATTAATTTTATACTTTATTAACTCCTTACGGTGTGGGGCCCCAAGAGTTCCAGTGTTGTTAAAGCGACCCCGAGCGAGAGAGGAGGTGGCTGGGGCCTGTGTGCCTTGTATGTAGCTGGGCAAGGAAGTTCAATAAGGTGCTTGCCCCGGGATGCCTTTGCTCACCTTGCGCTTGAGTAAAATTTTGTTTTCTTTTTTCCTTTCATTACTGTTTCATTATCCTTCTTCTCGGCGGATTATGAGGTGGAAACTTCGGAAATTTTTTTTTTTGGTTTGTGATTTTTCGACAGTTATGTAACTTGTTTGAACGTTAGTTTTTTTGTTTTCATTATACTTCTCGGCAGATTCTGAAGTGGAAACATAATAATAATAAATCAATAATTTGTGGTTTTTCGGCAGAATTTTAACCTTTTCAAAAAAGGTTAGTATTTTTTTTTTTTTTTTCTCAATTGAAGTGATAATAATTTGTCATTCCATTAGAAGCTAGCCTAAAATAACGTGCCTGTGACCTCAAGCAGCTGTCTGGTTTGCCGTTGCGTTCTTTCCCAAAATGCCATGATCTTCTGACAAATCCTTGAAATATATTTGCAGTTTGGTTTCTGGGTAAACGTAGTTGTCTAGGATTTGTCAATATTTTTCACTCTGCTTCCATTGCTTGTGTTCGTCAAAGACAAGTTTACAAGAGGAAATGTGAAAATAGGTGGGAGTGGGAAGAAATTATATTATAGTATACATACTACTATTCTAGTAGCACTTGTGATTTTTAATGAATTTGACATTTGATGATATGATTATTTGATGTTTTTAATGTTTGGATTTTTTTACCATTTGTTATTTTTAATCTTCGAGGCTTTAACATATGTCTATAAATTTATGTTCTACATATATTATATATTTATTTATTTATGCTTTGCTCAAGCTCGCCTTTTTGTCGCCTCTAGAGGCAATCAAGGAACTCATCACCTTGAAGTGAACCTTGCGCTTTGAAAACACTGAGGAGCTCACAACTCCACTCCTTAGTGTCAAGCAAGAATGCCTACATCTCACATTCTCTCTCTTTTGTCTGTAGATTGCACAAGCATTGAAACCACTTGTCCAGAGAGCTGGCTTTTGGGGATCTGTAAGAACACTCGCTCGCGGTTACGAGATCATCATGGGTTTGCTTCTCTTCACTCCTATTGCATTCCTTGCCTGGTTTCCATTTGTTTCAGAATTCCAGACTCGTATGCTCTTCAACCAAGCATTCAGCAGAGGTTTGCAGATTTCTCGTATTCTTGGTGGTCATCGGAAGGATCGGTCATCTCGAAACAAAGATTAGTACCGCTGTAAGACAACAATTACCTTTTGTCAATTCCTTGATTGCACATGATGCTGCATTGAGAGGCTTGTTTATATTATTAGGAGTTGTAATCAATGGGTAGGTATTTTAGAGTCCACTAGTAGTATTTAATGGCTGCAAATTTTGGTTTTGTTCATATTTTATGTTTACACGACCCGTTCCCCCATCTTAAAAATGTAATCTTGTTAGATTGAACGGTTTATATTTTCTGATTATTGGGGTTTCTTTTTGGATTTAAAGATGATTATTATTAACATTATTGAATCGTTTAATTTCCTAGCCAAGATTACTGCACTTGTTCTTTAGATTCTTTTTCATTAATCAGTTCTAACTCTTTTTTTTTCTTTTCTGATTTTTAATGTAATCAAAATTCTTGTTTATTTCTTACTACATTCATCACTTTGGTTGGGTTGATAATGTGATTAATATCGAGACAATAGATCAGGTTACCAGTCTAGATTTTTATTTCTTTGGCTTGTCGATAGTTGAATCTGTTAAGATATTATTAGTAACATTATTCAAAACTCCATCTCTCTGTTTTTAGGGATAGCCAAGATTCGAAATATCTGTGTATGAAATATTGATGGAAATTTATAAAAATTGTTATAATTAATTAGTGAACCTTTGATTGTGGCTTAATTAAACTATAACGGACCATTTTTAATTACAATTTCTATTTATTGTAAATGGCTGAATAACATTTGACACGAGAGCAAAATTTTAAAAAGAACAGAAAAAATAATTATAAAATAATAAAAAGTTTATGAATATTTTAAGGTAAAATGATGTGAAAATTATGAAAGTTTTGGATGGTAAAAGAAAAAATTTACATCAATTCAATTTTAAGATGAAATGATGTGAAAATTTAATGAAAAAAGTTTGATTGAGTTCAAAAATAAATATAGATTATTCTTTTGTAGTTTTTTGAAATTCAATTTTTTTATAAATGAAAGTTGGAAAATCGGAATACTGTCAAAATTTTTCGAAATTGGAAAAAAAATAAAAAAAAATTTCCAATCAAGATTTTGAGGCCTTGAAATTTTGGAAATTTCAAGATTTCAATGAAAATTTTCCACTATGGGGGATAACAACACAAACGGTCCCCCAAACGGCCTTTAATGAGTACCTATTTGTAAATGTCTGAAAAATCTATAGGTAAATTAATATTTTGGTTTCTTTTTTTATTTTTGAAGTTTAAGGTACTATTTTGTTTTCATGTATGTTAATTGTAAAAGAATATGATGGAAATATGATGTTAATATGTTTTCAAAATTTATAGTGGATGTTGATTATAAAAGGTTTTTGAAAAAAACTTTGTAAGCACTACATTTAATTAATTAATAATTTTTAAAAGTATGAAGATTAAAATTAGACGTTTAAAAGTATAGAGACTGAAGTCTCATCGTTTTAACCCAAAAAAAATAACTCGAAATCTGATTGTTTTTAAATCCAAACAACAATAAATTTTATCATATGATTTTAATAACAATGTTATATATTAACAATATTTTACATAGTGAAAATTAAATTGTTATAAATTTTTAGCGGCACACTAAAATTTTTCACACTAAGATTCAATAATTAAAGCATCGTTTAATAACCAATTTGTTATTGGTTTTTGGTTTTCAAATTTTTAAAAACAAAACTTTTTGGTATTTAATTGTGTTTTCTGTTTTCTAATTTAAAAAATGTTCAGAAATTCGAAAAACTAAAATAAAAAATCAGCTTCAAAATAATGCTGATGGATATAGAACACTGCTTATCATATCTCATTTGGGTTTGAATCTTCATGAGATGACGTTTTGAACAATGCCGAATTCACATATTAGTAATTCAATCCCATTTCACATAGAGTATTATAGAGGATATAAAATTGTCTGAATTCATTGAGTTTAGATTAATTATTTTCATAGTTGCATTTCTAATGAAATTATATTTTGTATGTTTATTTCTGTTATTTTTTTTTCATTTGATTTGTGAATATAAAATATTCATAATGTTTTTATCGAAACTGTAATCACGTGATTTGATTATGACTATGTTAAGATGCAGTCTATTTTAACTTGAGTAGAAAATAGTAAACAGATAATTTGAAATAATAACACCAATTATAATAATGAGAAATTTCATGAAATGTCTAAAATGGGAAGATGGGTTTGAAATTTGTCTAAATTTAGTTTATAATGTAAGAATGTCTAACCGGCTTTGAGGTGGGTCTAATACATTTGTTTTACTTCCAATCTCGCCCTCTAACTGCCCTTGTTGCCGCACGCTTTTGTTTAGGGTTTGAAATATGTCAAAATTTAGTTTTGCAAGGGAGGAAAGGCTATGTAACTCTTGTAGGAAATGTCATTAGGGACGTTTAGCTGTCACTAGAATTTCTTATAATAGTAGGCAAAAAGGGCATACGGCTGACAAGTGCCCCGACAGGAGTACGACAGGGCAGTAGGGGTCAGGTATTGGATCATATTAGGGTAGTTTGTGAAGCGATTGAATTCCAATTACAGAAGCTATTGATCACTTTAATATTTGAAATAGGAATTGAAAAAAATCAAAATCAATTTACAAAATTAAGATTAAGCATTTAGCAACGATGGATTTAAGAATATTACCTCTAATGGATTTCGCAATTTACTGTGCGAAATCCAACGAACCAACACCACCAATTGGGTTAGCTTACTATGTCTTTGGGAAGATCAACAAAGATTGTAGGATCCTTCTAAAATGATTTTGCAGAGAAGTTTTGTTAGAGAGATTTTGAGAGAGAATCCCTTTTTTTCTTTCAAGAAATCACTCACCTCAGAAGAGAGCCTAAAAGGGTTTTTATGTGAGGGGATAATCTCCTCACTCACGTTCCCACTCAAAACTGCAAGGAAGTTATTAATCTTTTTATTATTTTTATTATTATTAATTTACTTATTTAAGTTTATTTAATATAATAATAATAATAATAATAATTAATATGAATCCAATTCATATTAATTTTACTCTATAGTTTTAATGGTAATCTTATTCATATTAAATCATATTTATAATTAACTATATATTATACTGTATCACTGTACATTATATTTTATATTAATCTTTATTAATACAACATTCCCTTTAAATAATTTGAACAATTCAAATTATTCCAAAATTAATTGATCCTTATTTTACCCTTAGTGAGCTTGCAGGAGGACTTAATGGACCTACAGATTAGAAGTTTCAATGATCCGATATTAAATTAATTACACATTTTTTTATTAATTAAATCAACATTCATTAACTGTGGGTCACTCCACTAAAACCCACAGCTGCATTCTTCGCATTGTAGATATATTTCTATGTCCATGGATATAACCATTCATCAATAAGCTAATCCTTCACAAATTGCTCGTAATTATAGCGGGGTCAAAATTATCGTTTTACCCATGATATTACTTCTTTCTCCTTAAGTCTCACTGATCCTCTAATGAACAAACTTCCTACCATAAACAAATCCCTCTCGGGCCAATGAGAGGAAAGTGCCCCTTGTTCAAGACCCAAAGTCAGCACTAAAGAGCGCAATTTATCTACTTTTCCTAAAAGTGGGAAGGAGTGAACTCTTTCTTGTGTAGCTATGTTCCCAGCTCTGTACTTGGACACATCCCCAAAATGGTAGACATATTGAGTCGGCAACATAGGCCACTCTCACCCATACAAATTAAAAGATTGCCCTAATAGACAGGAGTCCATAACTCATTCAGGATTGAGATCGAATTGTTTATGGTCATCCTAATGAAATGTTAGTCTCTGAAATTAACGGTGTTATAACGAGAGATTAATCATTTCGTGGTCTGGTCTTTTACAAACTCTTTGTACAGGATGCCCCCACTCACATGTCTCTACTGAACGATTAGATTAAATCATTTTTAACAATTACAACTGTCGTAACATTTACAAAGTGGGTCGTATCAGCAGTGTTACAAGATAAGACACCCAACCTTATCCATATATTGCAGACCTTTTAAGTTATTACTTGAACACAATCCATTTGTATGTCTATCACATACTGTTCAAGTTACATTAAATAACCTAGAATTCTAGTTTATTGAATTGAGTTAGTGCACTCTAAATATCAAATAAAATACTTCTTGTTTTATTAAATAAATAAAATGTCATTTACAAACTATGAGACCTACGAGATTTAAGGCACTAATCCCAACAGTTTGAGCAAACAACAACACCAAGGTTGAGTTTATGCTACAACTCGGCTAGAGACTGAAAAGTCTGACACAGTGGTGATAGGTACACTTCTTATTTTAGGTCATTATGGTCTAATGTTGTTTGATCATGGCTCATCAGATTCATTTGTATCGTTGATTTTTGTAAGGCATGCTTGGCTAGAATTGGAACCTTTACAATATCTTCTGTTAGTTTCTTCTCCATTGTAATATATTGTTTTGGCTCGTGAAAAAGTAAAAGCATGTCAGGTTTTATTAATAGAACGTATGTTTGATGTGACCCTAATAGTTTTAGATATGCTAGACTTAGATTTCATATTAGGCATTGATTGGTTGGATGCCAACCATGCCAGCATAGATTGCTTTCATAAGGAGTTTATTTTTAGTCCTATGAAAGCTAGTTTTAAATTTAAAGGGACAAAGATTGAAGTCTTGCCTAAAGTATTTTCAGCCATAAAGCCAAAAAAGTTGATCGACCAAGGTGCTTGGGGCCTTTTGGTAGGTTGATACCAAAGGTACTAAGGTCACCTTGATGTCAGTGTCAGTTGTTAGGGAGTATATAGATGTTTTTCGAAAGGATCTTCTAGGGTCCCACTGTACCGAGAGATAGATTTCACTATTTAGTAAGAGTTGGGTACAACTTCTATATCTAAAGCCTCATACTGGATGGCTTTAGTGGAGTTGAATGCGCTTAAGACCCAGATTCAAAAGTTGTTCGATAAAGGGCTTCATACGTCCTCACGTGTCACCTTAGGATGCACCAGTGTTGTTCATGAAGAAGAATGATGACTAGCTATATCTTTGCATTAACTAGAGGGGGTTAACAAGGTAACCATCAAGAACAAGTACTTTCTCCTTAGGTTTTGTTGCAGGCACCACATCAGTGTTTTCTTGCAAGTTGTCTTCCTTCCCCAAAATTATAACTTCACTATCGAAGGCACGTAAAGGTCAGTTAAGACTTCCTGCCCAGATTATGCCATCAACACCACGCTTTTACTAGTTTATAGCAGGTGCATGTGAATTTCAATTTTTTTTTTGTTCATATATTGAATTTAAGTTTTTTTTAATGAAATTGTTGAATACAAATTCAACTATTATCTATCTCCAATTAGTTCTAATGTTGTATTTTTTTTGTTCTTTTTAAGAAACATCAATCAACTATAAAATGATAATATCAACCGAGAAAAATAAGACTTTTACATCTACAAAGAACTCTAACGACCCTACTTTCCAATGTTTGCTAATAGGACGTTACTACATGCATGCATAAACTTGAAAATTTAACCTTTTGCAAACTTATTTAAAGTAAAGAATTTCAACAAACTAAAAGTTTAAATAGCATAAAATCTTTGTTCGGGTACCCCTAGACATAAGTTTTAAATTAAGAGGAAAACAATTAAAGATCTCAAACATTTAACTACCAACTAGAACATGAAAAAAACATGGAAAACATATGTGGAAGCGTGAGTGTAGTCTCATCGCCATAGTCACAAATTATTCTTGTCATTCGCCAGTTTGTCCTTGCCTTTACCTGAAAAACAAAACAGAAGAAAGGATAAGTACATAATACTCAGTAAGTGACCCGCTACCTAGCCATTAGGTAAACTTGTTAACCTTTCTATCCGGGTTAGGTGTACAAATTACATCATGGGCAAAAGTGGTGAAACCGAAGGCCCACAAATCATGGTAATAGTGGTGTTCCCAAAGGAATACAAATTCAATAGTGGTGGTGATCTCAAAGGAGCACGTATCATGACAGTCTTGGTGATCCCAATGGAACACATATCATGGCAGTCATGGTGATCCTAAAAGAACACAAATCATGGCATAAGATGTACACAGCTCAATACGAAAGCTAAAAGTCACCATCTAACATGGCATGTATCAAACAACTAATAGGTCTCATATCATAATCATAGTCATATTATCATAGCATGCAGAATACTAACATAAGGTATCATGTGATGGCCATTGAAGAGATTGAATTCCAATTGCAGAAGCGATTGATCGTTTTTGTCTTTGAATTGGGAAGGGAAAAACAAAATTAATCTATATAAATTTAAGGCTAAGCATATTGTAGAAAAGAATTCAGAAAATTTACCTTAAATGAAGAACAATTCTTCTTAAAACTCAGAAATTCCTCTTTGCAATCTCCAAGATCACCAACTTATGAAAACCATCAAATTGGAAATCTTACTATTCTCTAGGAGCATCAATTGATTTTGTGGGATCAAATTTGTTGAAGGGAATTGGAAAAGGAAAAAACGAGAGAGATTTTGAGAGAGAATTGAGAGTGAAAGCAAAAAAAACTTTTTTTTGTCATTTCTATTTCTGTATATACAGAAACGTAAGTGAGAGCAATTAACTTCCCCTCGCCCCCACTCTCCACTCCCCTGCAAAACTTCTGGGGAGTTATTTTATTTATTTATTGTTATTATTATTAATTTAATATATATATATATTAAATCGTATTTAATATATATATATATAATATAATTAAATAAACAATAATAATAATTAATTAACAATTAATTAATTGATTTCAAATAACACATATTTATGCATTTAAATCATATTAAAATGCACATCTAAAGTTAAATTTAATTAATTATTAATTAAATATTATATATTTAATTAATTATTAATTAAATATTATATATTTAATTAATATTATATTTAAATCATATTGAAATGTATTTCCCTCTCATAACCTAGAGTTTAAATATGAATCACATTCATATTATGTTTTAATCTATAGTTTTAATATGAATCTTATTCATATTATTTAATATTTGAATATTATTCAAATATATTATTCTCTCGTATTAAAAAGTTTAATTTTGAATCTAATTCAAAATTAACTTTATATTATAATGTATCTATATACATTATGTTAATGATATAATATACAATTAAGGGACAATTGCAAAAATGTCAAATTGATTTGTTAAAATTAGGCCCATATGCAATGTTTTATGATTTTGCAAAAAATGCAAAATCTATAAGCCTAACCCAATTTAAATGTCTGAATGACCAAAATGTCTCTCACAGTTGAAAATGTGTGACTGTATTTGATTGCCCACTAATTACTATCTGATTGCTATTTGATTACGATATAAATTGTCAATGATACGAATTCCTATCTGATTGTTGTCTGGTTATTGTCTGATTGTTATTAATTGTTAATTATACTGATTATTGTTTGATTGTTATTTGATATTGATTATAATATCATTGTCAATGATACCATTGTTATTTAATTGTTCTCTAATTACTATATGATATTGATTGTCAATAATATCGATTGTTATCTGATTGTTGTCTGATTATTATCTGATACCAATTGTTAATGATACAGACTGTTGTCTAATTGTTGTTTGATTAATATATAAAATGGGTTGTCAATGATACTGATTTTTATATGATTACTATCTAATTATGATGGTTAATGATATGTGATTGCTATCTGATTTTCATTTGATATTAATTGTTGTCTGAGTACTAATATACTAATTGTCAATGATTACATGATTGTTGTCAATAATAAACTGCTAAAATAAGACACTATATATTATACTGACATAAACAAAATTATTAACAAAGATATCTTTGATGTCCACAGTATGATTATTAAAATAGATACAAATCATTTACATGTTTTTCTATTATGACCAACATGCTTACAACAACTACAGTTCGTGTGTTTTGTCAATTCACCAATTGAAGAAATCCTTTGCTTTTTAGGTCTTCTTGCTTGACGAGGGTTTTTAACCTCTAAAATACAAGTAGTAAAAAATCAAACATCAATCATATGACAATTAAATATAAATAACAAATTACTTAATATATAATGAAAATCATATGGGAATCAGATAGCAGTGAGATATCAATCATGTGACAATCAAATAGAAATCACAAATTACTTAATATCTATGAAAATCACATGGTAATCAATGATAATCAGGTATCAATCAGATGACAATCACATGTTAATCAAATATAAATCACAGAGTACTTAATATCTTATGAAGATCACATGACAATCAAATATCAATGATATGACAATCACATGACAATCAAATAGATATCAAACAAAAATAAGATATCAATTATATAGCCATATTTGATTCTCTATGCTTAAACAATTCACCCGCGCTTCTAATTTTCAATTTAATTTCCACATCTTGTATAACATATCTGACTAGCATTTTGCAAGCCACAACAAATTTTTGTGGCTTATCCTTGATGATCAATGGTTTAAGCTTGACACCATAGTCTGATGAATGAAATTTATTGCTGATCATCCTCTCAAAAGAATGTTCAAGTAAAATATTGGAAAGAAACACATTCATACAGCAAGTCAGATATTCCTATGGGAGCCCAAAGAAGTCTT
This sequence comes from Lagenaria siceraria, assembly GCA_002890555.2. Taxonomy (NCBI): domain Eukaryota; kingdom Viridiplantae; phylum Streptophyta; class Magnoliopsida; order Cucurbitales; family Cucurbitaceae; genus Lagenaria; species Lagenaria siceraria. The sequence goes on along the minus strand of CM016492.1, from coordinate 4,963,247 downwards.
TTTCACATCAGACCTAACAATTTTGACTCTCCAAAGTACTAACAATAACACATGAATTTCCCTCTTATCCACATTGCAACTCCCCTCTATTCCTCAATATACATAGCCTCAAATAAAAAGTACGTAAAATCAAACTACAATAAACATAATAACGAAAGAACACAAATTATCTCGAATACAAACCAGAAATCTACACCTAATTTGTCGCAAACTGATAAATTTTCAATCAATACACATGATTATACATAAATAACTAACATCCCCATTCCGAAAACCGAACATTCATTCCTAAAAAAATTCTAGTAATGAAAAAATTGGAGAAAATCTTGAAGAAATCGAAACTCGTAAAATTGTGAGCGCAATTGTGAATGAGAGAAGGTGAGGACAAAATTCAAGCAAAAAAATCGAATACAAATTGTGAAAGAGAAATCCTCAAGGAAGGAGATTTTGAAATTGTGTGTTCAACTAATGAAATCAAAACAAGATTCGAAAAAAAAATCTACGCAATCGTGTGCATCAAAAGAAATTCTATATTTCAAATCTTGGAGAAATCATGAATATTGAAGAAGATCGAAGAGTTTTAGGTTGTTTCAGAAACGTGGTGAATATTGAGGAAAAAAATGTGCGGAAAGGAAGGAGAATATCAAATTTACTAATTTTCTATTTCTTAAGAGATGAGGTAGTTTTGGAATATTATTTTCACATAAAAAAATCAAATAATGTGATTTATTAACCATCTATATTATTTTCAATATATTGTCATATTTGTAATATTTTAAAAGTTGAAGACATGGATGATAATATATAATCAAAATTTGATACCCAATGCAATTCCCCTACAATTAATGTACATTCTCTTATTTAATTTGAACAATTCAAATTTATCCAAAATCAATTAATCATTGTTTTACCCTTAGTGGAGTGTACCCACAGTTAACGAATATTGATTAATGTGGTTAATGAGTTTAGCCCGTTAATCTCATATCGTTGGAGCTTCTGATCTGTAGGTCCATTAGGTCCCCTTTCTAGCTCGTAAAGAATATTGAGGTAATTTATTTTTGGATGAAATTTGAAAATTTCAATTTTACTAAGGAAAAAATATAATGTATAATGATACATTATAATATAAAGTTTAATTTAAGTTTATTTTACAAATTAAACTTTATAGTATAAATATAATTTTGGATATGATTCAAAGTTAATTTGTAAGAGAATTAAATATTTGAAATTGTTCAAATATTCTTTTAATATGAATTAGATTTATATTAAAACTATAGGTTAAAATTAATGTGCATTAGATGTACATTAAAACTATAGGTTATGAGAGAAATGTATTTGAATTTGATTCAAATGCAGGTTAAAATTAAATATTTGATATTTAATTTGGTAATTAATTAATTCGAGAATTAATTAGCTATTTAATTTAATCTAATTTAATTAAATTTTATTTAATTAAATTAATTGAATTAAAGCTATAGGTTATGTGAGAAATGTTCATTTAAATATGATTTAAATGAATTAATATTAAATTAGATTTAATATTGTTGTAACTCCCACGTAGGGGAGTTACTTAATACGTGGGATAACACCCACATTTTCCACTTTCTCTTCTTTCCTTATATAATATTTAACAGAAAAATTCTCTCAGTAGCGTTTTCTCTAAAAAAAATTCTCTTAGAATAGTTCTATGAATTTTTTTTCCTTTAAAAAAAAGGTTCCCACAAAAAAAGGTTCACATTATTTTTAACCTATAGTTTTATATGAATCTCATTCATATAATATTTAATATTTGAATCTTATTCAAATATTTCTCTCATATATATTATAAAGTTTAATTTTTACATTTCATATAAAAATTAACTTTATATTATAATATATCAATATACATTATTTATGAAATCCATGGATCTTCTTTACAAAATCCTTCTACAAATGGATAGTACTACTACTAAAGAGCACTCACTATTCTCAGGGTTATAAAATCCATGGATAGTGGTCTCCATTTATCTATTTAAAGGGAGGAAGAAGAAGTTATCTTCTTCATTAGAGAGGAATCATGGAGAGAGATAGTGGGGAGAAATTATAGAGAAAAAACCTCGAAACCATGTTGATAATAACTCCCAAATGGAGTTATTATTTTCTTTAATTTAATTTAAATAAATTAATAATATAAATTAAATTAAATTATATATATATATATATATATATATATATATATATATATTAGGTCTCATTTAATATATAATAATAATTAGTTACTACTTAACCAATTTATCTCACATAACCTATAGTTTAATATGAATCATATTCACATTATTTTTAACCTATAGTTTTATATGAATTTCATTCATATAATATTTAATATTTGAATCTTATTCAAATATTTCTCTCATATATATTATAAAGTTTAATTTTTACATTTCATATAAAAATTAACTTTATATTATAATGTATCAATATACATTATTTAATTGTATCTCATACAATTAATTTTCTTAACTTAATTTGAACAATTCAAATTAAACCAAGACAGCAGACCGTTATCTTAACCTATATGAGCTAGCAAGTGGACCTAATGGACCTATCAGTTTGAAGCTCCAATGATACGAGATTAATTAATTAAACTCTTTAATTAAATTAATCAACATTCATTAACTGTCGGTTATTCCACTAAAGACCGACAACTGCACTCTTCTTATTGTAGATATATTTCTATGTGTCCACAGATATTATCAATCAACATGGAGTCGACCCTTCACAAATTGCTCGTAATAACAGCTGGGTCAAATAACCGTTTTACCTCTGTGTTACCTCTAACTTCTTAAGTACCGCTAATCCCTCTAATGAACAATTTAGTCATAGTCCAATTATAAGCTAGACCCCTCTCTGGCCAGTGAGAGAGTGAGGCGCCTCGTTGTTCAAGACCCGACATCAGCTCTTAAGGGAGCAATTCATAAGACGTGAATTCCTTCTTGTAGAGTTGAGTTCCCAGCTGCTTGCTCGGACAAATCCTTAAAGTGTAGCAAACTTGGCCACTCTGACCCATACAAATCAAAGGATTGCCCTCACAAGCAAGAGTTCACAACTGACTCAGGATTAAAGTCGAGTCACCTATGATCATCCTAATGAAATGTAAGTCTCATTAAGTAACAATGTTAATACGGGAGACTAATCATTTCGCGGTCAAGTCTTATATATGTCTCACATATATAAGATACCGCCACTCACATGTCTCTACATGAACATTTAGGATCTAAATATTTGTGACACTTTACAACACTTGTAACAATCACAAAGTGGGTCGTATTTGTAGTGTTACCAAGATAAGATACCCAGCCTTATCCATCTACTACAGACCGTTTAGGTTATCACTTAAAAACGATCCACTTGTAGGTCTCTACATACGTGTTTAAGTAATTATTATTTTATTAAATAAATAATTTGGTCTGTATAATACAAGTTTATAAAATACAAAACCACGAGATTTAGTGCATCAACCCCAACACTACCATATACTATTCAAGTTACATAAAATAACCTTGGATCTTGCTTGCTCTAAATCCCAAGGCACCTCCAGTTCATCTTGGGTCACTTGCTCTTCATCTCGAGGCACATCCCGATTATCTTGAGTCAACATCCAAATAGAGTATACGAGCATGAAATCCACACAATTAGGTTTAAACCAAGGCTCTGATACCAATTGATGACAACAATCCTCCACATTCACAATAGTATGATATTGTCCACCTTGGGCATAAACCTTCATGACTTTGCTTTTAGTACCACCCAAAAGGTCTCATACCAATAGAGATAATTGTCCTCACTTATATACCCACGATTACTTCCTTTCTTAACCAATGTAGGACTTTGTTTCCACTCCTAACAATCATCTCCTCGAACAAAGTACCACTTTAAGCCTCTCATTGAACAAATTCATCTAACTCCAAACCATGAGAGCTTGCTATAAATCCCAAGGCACCTCCAGTTCATCTTGGATCACTTGCTCTTCATCTCAGGCACATCCCATTCATCTTGGATCAACATCCAAATAGAGCATACGAGCACAAACATCCACGCAGTTAGGTTTAGACCAAGGCTCTAGTACCAATTGATGACAACAATCTTTTACATATCTTCACAATAGTATGACATTGTCCACCTTGGGCATAAAACCTCATGACTTTGCTTTTAGTACCACCCAAAAGACCTCATACTAATGGAGATAATTGAGCTCACTTATATACCCATGATTACTTCATTCCTTAACTAATGTGAGACTTTGTTTGCACTCTATTAGTATTTATTAGGGGTATTCACGGTTCGGTTCGATTCAGTTTGAGGTCGAAACCGAACCAAACCGAATAAAATTGAGAATGAAATATATAGAACCGAACCGAACCGTTTGTTCAGTTCGGTTTTGCGGTTTAGCTTTTTTTTATATATTTTATATAATTCAAGTGTTTCTTCCTTTTGTCTTGTCCATGCCAAGTGTTTTCTTTTTTTGTTTTGTTTACAACTTTTTCTAAGTATAATTTTAAATTCAATTGATCAATGATTCAATGTATTTAAATTAATTTTTGCATAAATATATTTTTGACAATCAATTTTGAAATTTCAAGACACAATATAAAAATATATTTAGAATAGTACTAATGTAATTATATTTAGTAATACTAATAGTTCAACAACAAGAGTCCAAGACAACAATAAGCCTAAAAATTTCAAAGTCCAATCTTAAAATACTACACCCACAGGCCACAAACAACTAAAGTCCAATCTTAAAATTATTACAACCATAAACAACTAAAGTCTAAGCTTAAAATTACTACCATAACATAAAAGTTCCAAAGTCCAGATGACCACATTCAAAGTTTTAAGTTACATAAATTAGAACCAAACTTGTTCAAGCCACCTTCTCCTTCTCGTTCATCTCCTTCTCATTCTTCTCCTTCTCCTTCTTCTCCTTCTCATTCTTCTCTTTCTTGTTCTTCTCTTTCTCGTTCTTCTCCTTGGTTTTTGCCTCTAAACCTACTTTGAAGTCTATAAAAAAAATGATAAACGTCTTAACATAATAATTATATAAATAATACATTTGAAGTCTAAAAGGAATGTTTGAAAGATATATACCTTCTTCAACAATTACAATATCCTTCAAGTATCTTTGAAGATCAATGCTAATTGGTTTTGAACGTGACCAATTTTGTGCACATACAAGTGCCTCAACTGTTGTTGGAGCTAGCGAGGAACGAAAAGGATCAATTACTCTCCCACTCGTACTGAATGCAAACTCAGAAGCAACTGTGGATACTGGAATTTCCAAAAGATCACGTGCAATTTTGCTAAGAACCTTATATTTAGAAGAATATCCTTTCCACCAATCTAAGATATCAAAGTTCTCCTCACGTTTGACATGAGGCTCCAATAAGTAAATATCAACTTCTGTATCCATAGTTTGGGTATCATCTTCATCCATTTCTTCAAAATCAAAACGAAAAACCTCTGGAGCATTACTAGTAGTAGTAGATGTAGTCATAAAGCTACTATCATCTTCAATACAACCTAAACCTGAAGATTGACTCTTACTTTCACAATTCTTGGACATGTGAGATGATGAGCTTGTACATGAAGTTGAACCATGATTAACAACTAACAAACTATATTCATTGAATAATTTTTTCAAAACATCCTCCACCTTATTTCCTACTTCTTTTGCCCCATCCATATCAAATAGCTTATTCAAACAATACATAAGAGATTTCATCTTATAACGAGGGTCCAAAATAAAAGCAACATACAAGAGGAAGTTATTTTTCTCACTTTTTCCCCAATATTTATCATACTTCTCTTGCATCTTCATTGCCATTTCACGCAAAAGCAAATTTTCAGGACCAATGACACTATAATATTTTCTTATGCAATTTTGAATGATACTAATCTCATGGAAGACCGTATTAGAAGTAACATAAAGAGACCTTGAAAGCCTAATAGTTACTTCATAGAATACAGACAAGAATTTGGTAAATATTCTAGCAATTTTCCAATCTTGGGTGGTTGGTTTACTCTTCTCATTCATGTAGACTGTGTCATAGTCTTCTAACCTTTCAAATACCTTTTCAAATTTTACAGCTGCATCAAGTATCAAGTATGTAGAATTCCATCTAGTTTGAACATCAAAACACAACATACTCTTACTAGATATGTTCTCATCTTCAATACACTTCTTAAATTTAGCAAGTCTAGCAGGAGAAGACCTAACAAACCTCACAGCATTTCGAATTCGAATTAATAAATCATTCACATCTTTCAAGCCATCACAGACAATTAAATTCAATATATGTGCACAACATCTAACATGCAAGAACTCACCATTCAACACCAACCGATGTTTAAAACGCTTCTTTAGGTAAGCAATGGCGGTATCATTTGAGCTTGTGGTTGGAGTGTTGGACTTGATGATGCCGATTGTGGATGCATCTCAACAACATCATCATTTTCGTTCACACTAGAACAGTTGTTGCTCATGCTCTTGCTATTACTGTTGCTACTCTTACTCCATGGCGTTGTGCTACTGCCTACAAAATATATAAATTTCAATGAAATTTATCTTCAAAACTTTCAATGAAAATGAAAATGAAAGATTTTGATACCTTGCCGGCGATATCCAGTCTGAGAAGTGAGAGATTGAGACAGATTAGAGACCGATCTAAGGAAGTGAGTGAGAGATCGAGAGAGATCAGGGTGGGCTGCCGTGGCCCGTGGGTTGCTGAGTCGATACCTTACCGGCGATATTGAGTGGGCTGTCGTGGGTTGCTGAGTCGCCATTGACGATAAGGTGAGGCCGAGGGGCTGTCGTGGGTTGCTGGGTCGCCGTCAACGATGTGGTGAGGGGTTGGGAGCCTGGGTCGCCGTCGACGATGTGGTGACTGTGAGGGGCTGGGAGCTTGGGTCGTAGTGCCGCCGTTGCCGTCTGAGAGTGAGATTGAGGGTGAGCCGGTGAGGGTGACAGCGGCTGCGACTGCGAGAATGAACGTTGAGGAGTGAGGCGGCCTGAGGGTCGAGACTCGAGGGAAATGGAAAAGAAAAGATTGAGGGTCGAGACTCGAGGGATATGGAAAACCCTAAAGTAAAAAATAAAAAATAAAAATAATAACTATATATTATAAATAAAATAATAAATATATTAATTTTTTTAAAATATGCGGTTCGGTCCGGTTTTCATGCGGTTTGAGTTTTAAAATCGAACCGAACCGCATAAATTCAGTTTTAAATTACATTAAACCGAATCGAACCGCACAATTTGGTTACGGTTCGGTTTTGTAATCGGTTCGGTTTCAGCGGTTTGAATGACCACCCCTAAACCCTAAAAAACACACACAACTTTATTGCTTTTTTAGTACAATTGGGGATAGGGGACACTCAAACAATTGACGGCCCCACAAGATGCTCTGCCACACAAATAATGATGGGTTATGCCCCAAACCTCATTCATAAAACTTCCAATCTTGAAATACTTAACTTGTAGAACCTTATGAGCATAGGGATGTCCACTTTCCCATGGGGACGGAGCTCCATAGGGACCCACCCTCAAATGGGGTAAGGATTCCCCATTTAGGGTGGGAATGGGAAAAAAATCTCTGAAAGCTAAATGGGGACCGAAACGGGAATGTACTCCCCACCCCGCTCCGCCTGGTTAGACTTTTTTTTTATATATTTATTATAGCAATTTAATGTTATTTATTTATTTTTATTTTATAAATATTATATTTAATTTTCAATATTATTTGTTATGCTCAAAATAACTAATATGTTTGAAATTTGAATTAGTGTAAAAAAAATGATATGTTTGAATTCTAATAAATTTAGATTATATATATGAATAATTTGATATATAATTATTTTTTCAACTTAAAAATTTTGAGTAATTTCTGTTTAAATTCTAGATGTCCATGTAGAACCAATAAGTTAACCATTTAATTTAAACTTTTCCGTGATTTATGTTAATTGATTTTTTTTTAAAAAAATCAAACGGGGAAAATTTCCCGCAGGGAACCCAATCTCCGTGAGGGAATTTGGCAGAGGCGGCGAAGGGCAGCGGGGAAGCCATCCCCGCCCCTGCCCCCGCCCCGCCCCGTGGACATCTCTAGGTAAGCTTCGAAGTTCAAGCCATGACTGATTTATTATATCACAAATGATTTTTTTTTTAAAACTATGATTTCCTTTTTTTAAAAAAAGTAAATTAATAAGAAAATTATGAAATTTTGTATAATTATATAATAAATCAATCATGGCTTGAACTTCGAAACTTAGCTAGAGATGTCCACAAGGCAAGGGCGGGGATGGCTTCCCCACTGCCCGTCTCCGGCCCCGCCAAATTCCCCAGCTGAAAATTTTTCCGTTTGATTTTTTTTAAAAAAAAAAATACCAATTAACATAAATCACTATTATGAGAAAGTTTAAATTAAATGGTTAACTTATTAGTTCTACATGGACATCTAGAATTTAAGGAGAAATTACTCAAAATTTTTAAGTTGAAGGAAATAATTATATATCAAATTATTCATATATATATAAGGAAAATTATTGTGTATAGAAAAAAAGAAACTAATTACACATATAGAAAAAAGCCCAGCTCAATTGCAGCCCACGAAAGAAAAGGGATGAGAATTATGTTTAATTACCTTTTTGCCCTCACTTAATAAAATGGGCTTAAATCTCGACCCGTGTAATCGCCCAAACATCGGTAGCTTCACGAATTCACGCATCGCACTACCCGCTTCATGCAAGCTTCCATTTCACCCCGCTTCACGCATCGGCCCGTCAGCCTCATTTCACCCCACTTCACGCAAAGCCTCCATTTCACGCTGTTGTGGGTAAATGAGATTAAATAAGTTGAAGTTAACTCGAAAAAAGAGCGCCAACCCACGATCAACGATTTTTCATCTTCCAACCAACCACGTTTCCTTACCGTTGCTGTGCATTTATTACGTATTTTTTTTCTTCTTCTTGCAGCAGCTGAATCTTCTTCTTCCTCTTCGTTTTCCTTGGCCTCTGTAAGCGTTCGGCTTGTATCAGTCAACTTCATCATCAAGAAGGTAGTTATTAATCCTTTTCTTTTTTTTTTAAACCTTAGACTAACAAGTTCGGTACTTAATCATTTTCTGTAATAGTAACCAAGTTCTTATTTGTTGTTATTTGCTTATTTAACCTAATTTTTTTGTATAGATGGTAAAGAAAAGAAAAAGAACATCAATCAAAGGGGACTCACCAAGCACATCAAAAAACATTAAAACTGGAATGAAAAATAAGGATAAAGGAAAAGAAAAGGTATGCTTTTAATTTTTTATACAACGTGATAGTGTACTATCACATTCTATCTGAGTATGTTAGGTGTTTTAAACGTTTTAAAATTTCCTTTTGTTAACAATATCAAATATAAATTGATTGTAAATGACAAATGAGCCATAAATATATGTTTTTGTTTGGTTGTTTTTTCTTGATAGATAGTAGGATAAATAGTGTTATATTATCTAGTTTTTATTTTTGTTGGTAGTTTTTGTTTAATTTCTTATAGATTGTTGCTGATACACTTGATAGACAATGATAGAACACTATCTATCACTGTTTATCTAGTGTTATATTATCTAGTTTTTGTTTTTGTTGCTAGTTTTTGTTTAATTTCTTATAGATTGTTGCTGATACACCTGATAATAAAACACTAGCTATCACTGTCTATCTGATAGATAATGTTATATTATCTAGTTTTTATTTTTGTTGCTAGTTTTTGTTTAAGTTCTTAAAAATTGTTGTTGATATATTGTTTTAATATATTTTCTATATTACAGATGGAACATAACATAATATTGTATGATCAAGAGAAGAAGATGAATATAACAGTGTATGTAACTTTAGGTACACTAGAACTTATCAAAGACAAATTAGATGATCAAAATTTAGCTAGTTTTAAGAATGACCCTTTTGGCTACTTTCTTGATCTTCAAATGACCAGGATACCCACCCAATTCCTAAGCTACCTCATAAGAAAGTAGTGCACTACACAAAAGCAAAATGTCATGGCCTTTAACTTCAATGGTCACATAGCTGAATTTGGACTAAGGGAGTTTTGTTTGTTTACCGGATTAAATGTTCATGAGTTTCCTCCAATAAATTTAGAGGAAAAGGTCAAAATCTCAAAACTTAAAGAAAGAGTGTTTAAGAATGATAAAATGATTAGTAGGAAAGATATTGAGAGAAGTTTTAAGTTGTTACATGATTTTGAGAGTGATTCAATGAAGGTAAAATTGGTAAACCTTATTTTGTTAGAATGTTTTTTTACTCCCTAAGCAAGGACACAATAGTACCAATTGGAAACATGTTGATATTTTGGAGAATGAAGAACTATTTAGGGAGTATCCTTGGGGAAAATTGTCTTACAATCTTACCTATCAATTTTTTAAGAAGGCATCTTATAATGAGAAGAAGTTTGTCTACCTTCAAGGTTTCCCATTACCACTAGTGTATTGGGCTTTTGAGACAATGCCTAAACTGTCAGACATAGATGTTGGATTTGGAAGAAGAATAGGCAACCAAATTCCAAGAATCATAACATGGGAGTGCTTGGAGGCAGATGAATGGAGAAATCTTCATAAGAATATATTTGAAACAAATGATGTAAGTACTTCTTATAAATTCTTATTTTCATTTTTTTTAAAAAAATTCCACTTGTTTGAACCAAAAAACATTGATAGACAAGTGATAGTAGTTTATCACTATATATCACTTGTCTATCAATTATCTATTGTTGTCTATCGGTGATAGACAATGATATTGTTCTATCACTGTCTATCACTGATAGGCAACGATAAAATACTATCTCTGTCTATCATACTATCAGAATGGTGCTAGTATATTTATCTCTAATAAGATCAATTTGTTTACTTGTAGTTTTGTGTGGTTCTGCTGCATTCAACAGAAGAAGAATGTCATTCAACTGCTTTCAAATATTTCATAGACCTGGAAGAGAATGAAAAAGAAAAAGAAAGAGAAAGGGAACAAGAAAAAGAAATGGAAAGGGAAGAAGAAATTGAAGAATCTTTTGGAAGAGGAGGAGGAAAAAAGGTTTTTGCACAAGTAATACTAGAAGAAATTGAAGAATTGAAGAAAGGCGAAGAAAGAGTAGAAAAGGAACAAAAAAATTTGAAGCAAGCCCAAGAAGAAATAATTAGAATATTGAAAACAATAATGGAATGACTAAATGATAGACTTGCATTTGAAAATGTTCAACAACAAGAAGAAAAGGATGATGAAGAATGTGTGGAAAAAAATTTAGCTCCATCTTGTAGCCTTAGAATTCTAGAAGAGGATGATGATCTTGATACTATGGTTGAGTATGCAGCGAAATATTTATCTGAGACCATGTGGTATTTTATTTGTCTATTAGAGATAGACACTGACATAATTCTATTTGTGTCTATTTTGTGATAGACATGCACTAATACATATAGAGTTCTATCTGTGTCTATCTTTGATAGAAAGAGATAGAATTCTATCAGTGTCTATCTTATGTAGAAACCAATGACAATTTATAAATTATTTTGTTGCAAATTGTTTTGTTGCAGGAAAGAGAGATCCAAACACAAACACAAGTGCTTAAAACACAAGATAGTTTGGAACCAATTTCAACTGTAGATTTGAAAACACCAAAAACACAAGTGTTTGAGGCAGACGAAGAGTTGGATAATGCTCCGACACAAAAGGTTTGATAGTTTTTCTTTAGTTACTTTGCCTGGTTTTATTCTACCAATTAGTTTCTTGACAGATACTAATAAAACTCTATCAGTATCTATCTTTTGTAAAAAAACAAGAACAATCAACAAATTTTTTGATTTCAGGAAATTCAACTTGAAGGTTTGGAAGCTGTTGAAGGTCTGCAAAAAACTGATAAGGTTTGATTGTTTTCTTAATCAACTTTTTATTCTCACTCTTTAAATGTTTCATGTTCAACTAATAGAAGTCTATCAATATCTATCTAAGATAGAAAAATAACAATCAATAAATTTTTTATTTCAGGAAATTCATCTTGAACTATTCCTGAAGATGATAATGAACAAGATTTTTATGTTGAAGGTCTTGAAAAAACTGATAAGGTTTGATTGTTTTCTTAATCAACTTTCTATTCTCACTCTTTAAATGTTTAATGTTCAATTGGTAACAGTCTATCAACATCTATCTAAGATAGAAAAATAACAATCCATAAAATTTATTGCAGGAAATTGAAGTTCAAGGTAGGGAAGGTGTTCAAGAAGATGATAATGAAGAAGAAAATAGAATAAGGGAAAGTAAATAAAAAAAAAAAAAAGTCAAAGGAATCTGTATCTGATGAGGAAGAAAATACAAGAAGGGAAACAAGATCAAAACAGAAAAAATAAGAAACAAGTAAATATATTGAATGATAATTATTCAACATGTATATTTAAATAACTAGATTATTCACTAATATTATTATATGATATCAAGGTCTATCAACCTCCTTCTAACTTGAAAATACTTTGTTGTAGCCTATTGAATCAAAAGATGAGGAAGACCAATCTCAAGCGGTTGAAGAGATTGAAAAGAATCGAGCAATAGGGAAAAAAGGAAAACAAACAAGTTAGAAAAAAGTAAATAGTACACTAAGATAGTAATCTTTTCACATTCTATTATTATATCATTAACATTATTCTTCTTAACCATCATAGGTTATTAAAGGGAAAGGCAAACGTAGCAAACGTAAAAAAAAAAATTAACCGAAAGTGTTAGAAGATGATAGGAACCCTGTAAATGAGAGACCAAAGAGGCAAAGAAAACCAACAACAAAGGTAACGGATAAAGTCTCTCCAAAGAAAAAGCTTGAAACGAAGCAAAAGAAGAAAGCCTCCACAACGACAGCAACAACATCATTGATGGACAGTGCTCCAAGCTTTGACTTGAAAATTTCTCAGCTTCAATCTCGATCTCAATCTTAATCTTCTCAACCTTGATTTTAGAACTATTTTTTGTGAACTATAGTTTAGATTCAGAATCTTCTGAACCTTCATTTTAGAACTACTTTTTGTGAATCATAGTTTTTGGCAAGACTACATTACAAGTGAGATGAACTATATTTTGTGAATATTTGTGACAATATGAATTCTGGTTTGTTTTTTGAATATGGTTATACTAGTGACAATGTGGATTATATCTTGAATTTTGAATTTTGAAGTTTCTATCAGTGTCTATATGTGAATTAGAGAGTTTGTTATTCAAAATTCCACAAAAGATGAAGATATTGAGGCTATCATTATCACAGATAGAGACTGATAAAACTCTATCAGTTTCTATCTGACTGATAGACATATCATAGATAAAGACTGATAGAACTCTATTAATTTCTATCTGACTGATTGGTAGAGTTGTCATTCAAAATTCCACAAAAGATGATATTATCACAAATAAACACTGATAGAACTCTATCAGTTTCTATCTGACTGATAGACATATCACAGATGGAGACTGATAGAACTCTATTAGTTTCTATCTGACTGATTGGTAGAGTTGTCATTCAAAATTTCACAAAAGATGATATTATCACAGATAGACACTGATAAAACTCTATGAGTTTCTATCTGACTGGTAAACATATCACAGATAGAGACTGATAGAACTCTATCAGTTTCTATCTGACTGGTAAACATATCACAGATAGAGACTGATAAAACTCTATCAGTTTCTATCTCACTGAGAGTTTACTGATAGAACTATATCAGTTTCTATATGATTAATAGACATATCACAGATAGACACTGATAGAATTCTATCAGTTTCTATCTGACTGATTGGTAGAGTTGTCATTCAAAATTCCACAAAAGATGATATTATCACAGATAGAACTAATAGAACTCTATGAGTGTCTATCTAACTGATAGTTTACTGATAGAACTCTATCAGTTTCTATCTAACTGATTAGTAGAGTTGTCATTCAAAATTTCACAAAATATGATATTATGGTCTATCAAAAATATAAGTTATCATTATATGTTGAATAAACTCATGTGAGTGTGTACAGATATATAAAAATAACTTTCATAAATTCTAATATCAATCCATTTGACAATTTTAGTTAAAAAAAGAAAATAGAATCTAACTATCATGATTACATCATTCACTAATTGGCCCAAATTTGCAAGTCCAAGAATTGTGACCTTTGCGATTACAACATTTACATTTTGTTGAATTTTTCAATTCACCTATAGATAGGATCCTTTGTTTTTTAGGTCTTCCTGCTTAACGTTTCATAATAGGAGGTAATGCTACAATTTCATCATTTATTGTCGTCCTCCAATCTGAATGAACTCCAACTGGTTGAACACATCCGTTATATGTCAACGATAATGTTGTTGAATGATAATACACAGATACATAAGAGTAAGTGTCCTCATTACACTTCTGAAGAACAACAAGTGCATGAGTACTTAGAATTTCAATGAAATCTCATACTCGACAACTACAACTTCCCAAATCTAGCTTCACTATGGATTGTTTATCACCATCTGTTACTTTATATTCATTGTTGTTAATGGGATCAACCTAACAAAATAAAATGGAGAGTAATTAGTATTAAAATTGTATTAATGATAGACACTGACAGTATAGTATACTATCAGTGTCTATCAGTAGAGTATCAGTGACAGAAGCTAATAGTATAGTATCAGTGTCTATCAGTACAGTATCAGTAACAGAAACTGATAGTATACTATCAGTGTCAATCGCTGATATTCACTGATACTATACACTGATACTATACTATCACTAATATCTTTTTTTTCGTGAATGTGCACGAGACCACCTCTCAAACCCTATGTTATTAAGATAAGCTCGAATATTTGGAGAAATGGACTCCATTGATCTCATATTAAACTCAAATCCATCAATGGTGTAGGATTTAGCACAACTAAAGTAAAACTTTTAAATCATAGGATTCTTAAATGGCAGCTTCAAGTTTTTGAAAACATGTTGGATGCACACATATTACTCAACATTTTTAAACACACTTAAAACTCCTTTTGGAATACTCAAATGTCGATCTGAGACAATTACTAAATCTTCTCGATCCCCAAAACTATTTCGTATGTTTTCAAAAAATCATTTCCATGATGCATCATTTTCTGAATCTACGATAGCAAACGCAAGGGAATAGATTTGATTGTTACCATCTAATGTTGATGTTGTCAATAGAGTACCAGCAAACTTATATTTCAAAAACATTCCATCAACAATTGTTTATCAATGGTAGATAGACCATGATAGTATTTATTAAAGTGTATCGTTGATAGACCATGATAGACAACTATCACTAATACACAGTGATAGTATACTATCACGGTCTATCAGTGATAAAGAGTGATAGAAATTTGCTAAGGGGAATACTTCATACCTGGATTAATTAAGCTGTATGATTCAGCTGCATCACCTTTCAATGAACGTACTATGTGTTCTTTTGCTCTCCAAGCTTTTTGATAACTAATATTTACACCAAGTTTTGTACGAGCCTTATAAATAATATCTCTAGGAACAGATTGATCGATAGAGATAAACCTAAAATCATCTTTTAAGCATTCGCCAATATGGAAGAAGAAGCTTGCCTATGATTACTCTGAGTTGTATTCAATGAACAATCATGGTAAAAAAAATGAAATTTCTAAGCATCCACATTCAGTACTATTGTACCGAGATGCCCTAACATTCAATTTAGGGCCTTGTTGCAAACATTTGAACTCAAGTGACTTTGAATTTGATACTAGAGTCCTAAATTGAAAACTTTTCTTCACTGCTATTATGTAAAAGCACTTTGATAGTATTTCTTTACTACCAAGTAAATCTTTTTCCTTCGTATCTCCATTAAAATCGATATCTCTTGTAACCTTGTCATTTAAAGAAGAAGTAAAAGAAGTTAAAGATAATATTCTATCACGACCTCCACTACTAATAGAACTAGAACATCCTTCGAAAGAATAATGACTATTATGAGCAACTAAAGGTTGTCTAGTATTAGTATCTTTAACCAAAGTCAGAAACCAACTAACATCTTTATCTTGTTTTATTTGAACCACAGTTGGAATATTAGTTTTACCAAAATCCAATAATATTGACAAATCTACAGAAGCATCAGTGATAGACAAAGATAAAACTCTATCTATATCTATCAATGATTGGGAATTCCAGATGATCTATCATAATTCTATTTAGTAAGATAATATTCTTTTAGATTTCAACATGACAGCAGAACGTGATCAATGTTAACAAAACTTGTTTCTTGATAAGAAGGAACCAAGCAAGCAATGAAACAATGCATTTGGAAACAAGAAGAAAAAGGAAGAAAGCACAAAAGTGGCCATGAGAGACAAAATAAATAAATAAAAATAAAGGATCCACACAGAGAGAGAATTTGCGTTTCAGTAAATACATATGCTCTATGTCTAAGAACAGAGGGGTGTCCTAATACCATCATGTTTCTAGAGATGATACTCTTGCAACAAGTTCTTCATCTTCAATGCTTCTTCCATGTGTAGTTATCTTTACAAATAAGAATATAATAATCCAGAGAATAACATGTGAAGAAGAAAATTCATTACCTTTTACTGAATATACCTAATTCGTGTCTATTAATATTATAATTTACCACATGGTTCTGACTTTCTAGCTTTCCCTCAACCAGGATAGAAGGACTTAATATGTATGCCAATTTATTTTGTCTTAGTTTTAAGACACAAAAAGGGATGTCCTCTTAGTTGACGCAAGGAGCATCATATAAACTATCTAAATTACCTTAAAAACCATAAGATTCCAATAATAAATAAATAAGTTTCAGTCTTCAAAAGGAGAAACAAAAGGATAAATGCAAGGACAAGAAGAATCATATGCAATTATCATGGCCTACAGTTTGGTAGCACTAAGTTTCAGTACATTCTTCCGAAATAACTAGAGTAGGGGAGGGGAGGCCAATAGATTATAGATTATATCCATAAAAAACTAAGCTTGGCAAGGAGAAAAATGCTAAATGGAAGAACAAAAAGAATTATATGCAATTAATCATTATCATGATATAGAAACGAATGTTGATTCTAATAAATAAAACTAATTGATTGAATATTTAGTTGAAAGACAAACAAAGAAAGATGCAAGATAATAATTAATAAATATAGTAGGTAGGAGAAACTAGATAAGGTAGGGATAGGTGTTTAAAAAGAAACAAAATGATGCTTCATCAACAACCATGTGGGTGTTCTCTTGTAAGAACTTTTTACAAAACACCTTCTTAAAAAGTCCTTTCCGGCCCTTGATAACTCATCTGGAATTTTTAGCTGCTCACAAACATAAGACCATCGAACCCTACTATTTGGAAAACCCCGGGTTCTAGTCAACATCTCTGATACCACACATCCAAGTGCCCAAACATCGACAGGCCAATCCAAATAACCATGCTTGTGCTCGAGCGACATGTATATGCATGAGCCTCTAAAGTTACAACCTGATACTTGAGAAGTCAGCTTCTTGGCAGATTCAAGATTGGCTATCTTAGCCACGAAAGCACCACCAGTACCAGTACTGGCAGGTGACAATAATATGCTGCTTGAACTGATGTTGCAATGAATGTACCTAGCATTACAATGGAGGTAACACAAGTCATGTACAATGTCTTTGGTGTACCTGCGAACTTCAGCTTCCGGCAACCTATTGGGTCCAAATTTAGCAATGTGTTCGTACAATGATGACCCAGAACAATACTCTAACAAAATATTATATATTTTTTCGCTGGATTTTGTGATTGTTATTTCGTCCCCATAACACTTTCGCAAAAGCACCATCCACCTTCTAACTTGCATAGTAATTCCTTTTCAATTTGAAATGATTCAGAAAACATCATCGAAAAAGACCTGACAGCGATCTCTAGTGGAAGTTCTGGATTACTATTCTTCGCCAAAAAAACAAGCCTAAAGGTATCTTTACCAATTAGACGATTTTGAACCCAATACGAACCATGAGTTTTTGCAATTTTCCCCATACTTCAATCTCATATCTCAATAAATAATCAGCCTATTTTGTTGGAATTCGAAGCTTATGAATTTCAACCACAAAACGAAATTATTTTCTAATCGATTTGATTTGCCCTGGCTTAGGGCAAACTCAAAATATAAACCAAGAGAAGGTTGATTTAATTCCCTTCTCTCCTTCCCTCGTCTCCACAGCTATATATATGGTATGCATATATTTTCTTTCCTTTTTCATATAGAAAATGGCTATTTTTAAGGGAAATTTTCACATATGAAAAAAAATATCAAACTATTTACATAAAATAGCAAAAAGGACATTGATAGACTTTTATTAGTATCTATCAGTGATAGAATTCTATCATTTCTATTATTGATAGACCCTAATAGATTTCTATTAGCGTCTATCACAACTATCTAAAAATTGTGCTATTTTGTGTACATAGTTTTCCTTATTTTTTAAAAACTTTTTATTATCAGCATTCTTTATAAAATATGAAAACAAATTTACACCATGTTCTTCCACATCAAAATTATAATTATTAGCTTAAAAGTATAGTTTTATAAAAAGCTCAATCTTTTAAATTAAAATGGAGGGCAAAAAAGTAATTAACCTAGATCTTTAGACATTAATGTAAAGTTTTGTAGATTTGAACATTAATTAAACCCCTTAACCATCAGCCCCACCAAAGTGATGAACATAATAAGAAATAGATAATAATTTGATTACATGAAACATCAAAATATATATGTGTATGTAGATGTATATGTATATATGTATATGTAATATATACGTATATGTATATGTATATCTATATCTATATCTATGTATATGTATATGTATATGTATATGTATATAACTGATTAATTAAAAGTATCAAAAGAATCAAAAGAAGAAGTGCATCACTCTTGGATAGTAATTAAATGATTCAATAAAGTTAAGAACAATCATCTTTAAATACAAAATGTTTATGTATATGTATATGTATCTGTATGTATATGTATATGTAGATGTATAGTGTATATGTATATATATGTATATGTATATATATCTGTATATGTATATGTAGATGTATAGTGTATATGTATGTATGTGTATATGTATATATATCTGTATATGTATGTGTATCTATATATATATAATATAGATGTATAGTGTATATGTATGTATATGTATATGTATACATATCTGTATATGTATGTGTATGTGTATGTATATGTATTTATATGTATGTATATATATATATATATATATATATATATATATATGTATGTATATGTATAGATATGTAGATGTATATGTATATGTAGATGTATAGATATGTATATGTATATGTGTATATATACGTATATGTATATGTATATGTATATCTATGTCTATGTATATGTATATGTATATAACTGATTAATGAAAAGTATCAAAAGAATCAAAAGAAGAAGTGCATCAATCTTGGATAGTAATTAAATGATTCAATAATGTTAAGAACAATCATCTTTAAATACAAAAAGTTTAAAATAAACCCCAATGATCCGAAAAAATAAACAGTTGAATCTAACAAGATTACATTTTCAGTAGGGGAACGGATACTGTAAACATAAAATATGAACAAAACCAAATTTTGCAGCCATTAAATACTACTAGTAAATAGAGTGAAGTTTTAGCTTCTATAAAATAAACTATTAATTATATGAACACAACAAATAACAATCTTTTATATTTCATCCTTATCAATAGCTCAAAATGGGCAACTTTCAAGAACCAACCATGTTGCACAATTCAAAACAGAAGTAAAACTAACGACTTACTTTTTAAATTTATAAAACACAATGTTCCTGCACATAACTTTCTTTTTTTCAGCATCCACTGATTTAAATCAATTACATTAATAACTTGAATGCAAACAAACAAAAAAAAACAATGATCTAGTACCCTTAGAATTGTCCTCCGAGTTCGAGTCCACTGCCTTATAACCTTTCATTGAGTCTACAAAATAGAAGAGATGAGCTATTCTTAAAAACAATAATGTATGGTTGAAAAGAATACATTGATCCTCATCGGTATCAATCAAGAAAAGCTTGAAGCTCTACAACTCAGTGTTGGATGCAGAACAATATTTTCATAAAGAGGGACAGAATGCAATGCAGAAGGTAGATAATCAGTTTTGGTCAATGTTTGGCCTCAGTAAGATGTTTGAGAAGAAAAGCATACCTCAAATGCTCCTTCTAAATCTTAAAATCTAAAAACCTGACATGAATGTTCCTACCTAACTCAATATGAAACCTGGATGCTTCTAATTCAACATTATCCAGTCAGTTATGCTCTAAGAATAAAGAAATAAAGATATATATATATATATATATATACTAGCAATAGAATAGAAATAGAAATAGCCCACTAGAAATGATTCTATTTCAGTACTTTGAAATCTCTACATTTGCTTAACAAAATGATAAAACAACTACAGTATCAACTACTAGAAATAGAATGACAACAATGAACCAATTGCTTTTCAAAATGTTTGAAGTCCTCCCATCTTTGCAATATATTATTGCTTCCACAGTTTTTGAAGGCAATGAGCTTTGATACTCATCCATCTTTTTCTTTTTAACACTAAATACCGACTCGGATGAAGTGACGGTAAAAAATGATATTGATAATATTCTCTGAGCCACATTAAAAAAGGTAGGATAAACGACCTCAACCCCTTCCCACCAATTCAAAAAATCATTCAAAAAATTAAAGTCCCGCTCCTTGATGCGTGTTATAGGATCTCTTAAATAATGGCAAACCTCCGATCTTTCTTCATAACATACAATTCAAAGTCCATAAGGCATGTCGACAACTCTACATGTTCATCATAGATTTGTTTAACTCTGTCCGACACCATTTGGATGTATTCTAATGATTATTCAACATAGATTTTCTCAAAACTATATTTCACCATGTTCAACTTGAAGCGAAGGTTCATGGCAATGCTGGCTCCTAAAATTATGCTGAAATCCTTCAAAAAAAATTTCACTCCTTCCTCCAAAGTTTTCTTGAGGTGACTTGTAAAATAATCATCACCTACACATGCAACACACATTTCTGAATATATATTCCATAATCGTTCAAATACAGCAGCTCCATGAGCATTTGTTATGACAAACATGTTTGCTGCATCAAATAAGAACTTTAAATGTTTGTAAAGACCCTCAATTTCCCTCCAACCGTCCTCTGATAGGCCTTCCACTTCATCTTTATCAATTACATTTTCCAAACATTCACAAATTTCCAACACGGCCCCCAACATATTATAGGTTGTATTCCACTGCGTTCGATCATCGATATCAATTGGAAGACTGCTCTTAGTTGGCATGAGGAGTTGAAGTATTTCCTTGTGAGCATCTGATGTAACCACGTTAGCTACCATGAATCGAACTTTGGTTACTGCACTCTGCCCTGTGCATAACAAATCTTTTGCAATTTGAGTTAGCGTTCGAAAAATACAACGTCGAACAAGAAGTTGACCATTGAATAACGTTGAACTATCCGAGGAAAGAAAGTGCCTCAAATCATCAATAGCAACATCACTCAATGCTTGATTGACAGTGAGAGAGAACAACTTTTCCAATCTCCACTCAAGCATACACGTAACTAGCGCATGACTAAAAGTGTTGGGTGAATCAGGGTTTGGTTCAAGTATAACGCTCAAAAGGCACTTGTGCAATCTCCACTCATGGTCCATAAAGTTTGCTGTGATAAACACATACCCTACATATCGAGGAGATTGCCATAGGTCCATACTAAGGGATATCTTCCCTAAAAGTGCTTTGAGTAGAGTTTCTCTCCCTATCGTGTAGGATTCTAAACAAAATTTTTAAATAACATTGAAGTTTATGGTGAACCTAGGCAGGAGTCGTTTTGCAAAAGAAATAAACTCTGGGCGCTCTACAATATCAAGTCGATGGTCGCCTAGGATGATCATCCAGGCAACGTCTTGGCAGTAGGTATCAAAGTATTGAGTTGAGGTAGTGCCCTTAGAGTGAGTAGCTCTGGCCATATTTGAGTGATTGTTGTCCCCACTTAGAACAACCATACAACCGCCAGCCACATGTTGCTTAAGGCAGCTGATATCGGTACGACTCACCTTCGTTGCAGTGCCATAAGGCATATTTTCTAACACGTTCTACAACAAGCAAGCTTGCAGTCTTCACTTATCCATTCCTTTGTGAAGTAGTTCAAGACATCAAACTTTCTTTTATTTCGATTGATTGAATATATTTCTGCCATATTTAGAAAATGAACTCCTGATACAAAAAAAAAACTGAAAGTAAATTAGTAAGAAACATAAATTTTGCAAATGGAATAATACCATAAAATGTAGAAATAAATTAAAATAGAAACGGTTTGGTTAAACACAATGTTTTAAAAGGCTAAAGGCGGCCTTGGGGCTTTTTTTCTTCAAGAGGCGAGGCGTAAGCCTCAAATAGTGAATTAAAATCATTTTACAAAACCTAAATTAGTATGATTAAAATTGCTAAACATGATAGTCATATAGAAGTGTAAAAAGAAACTTCACCCCCACAATTTTCACTTAATAAAAAAATTCTAAAAGACATTTTCATCGTCACTACTACTGTTATTATCATTAATAGGGTTGATTTATGCTATAAATGTTTGTCTTCAGTGTTCTTAAGGTCACAATGGTAAAAATAGTCCTAGTTCAAATTGTCACAATTCAAACTTTAAAATTTTTTAAGAATTAGGCAATCACTATAATTTTTCTAATCACAAGGTGAGACATAGAGATTTTATCCATCAGTGCATTTTCACAAAGGCGCAAGCCTCTTATGGTTCAACAAAGGTGTAAGTCTCGAGGCTAAAACTTAGAGCTTTGGTTAAACATGTAGGTAAGTTTCATTTCATGTCACAACGCTATGTAGCCTTCCATTAAGTAGATAAACATGTAGGTAAGTTTCGTTTCATGTCACAACGCTATGTAGCCTTCCATTAAGTATATATAACAGAAAAGATGAGATTAAAACAAAGAATTCGAGATTTAGAATCTTGCAAGGTCTTTAGTTTGGACCTCATGATCTTACTCTCTGTTCGGTCTTCTAAAGAAATAAAAGCAATTTGGTTATCTCTTCGTTCTTTTGCATAGAGGTTCATTCGTTTAGAATCGAACATCACTTTTTTTCTTTCCATTACATTTGTAAAGGATCAAAACATTCACATTAAAGCTCAAAAATGAGAAAGATAAGAGTCTAAATATGCATACCCAAGTTTGGAGAAACGGTTTGGTTATTACTTGTAGTTTTGGAGAAACGGTTTGGTTATTACTTAGTAGTTTTGGCACTAGATGATTTGGGAAAGATGATTTTGAACATAGTCATGCATACATTTTTTTTTTCTTTCTAAGTTATAACTTATAAGTAGGGTTGTCTTCATTAAGCGATGCAACTTTTAAATTAGTAATAACTTAGTCTCTATATTTAAATTTATTACAATCTAATCTTTGTAGTTTTAGATCATGTTTACTCCCTTGGAAATGTAATCCATCAATGATAATCTGAAAAGTAGGTCTCATTTTATTATGTTTGAATAGTAATGAACTGCGAGATCCATTACAAAATTTGTCATTAACAAACACAATTTATCTGAGGAGTTGAGATTGATCAATCTAATTACGTTCGAAAATCATGTGGGACCCACTAGTTTAAAAAAAAAATAGTTCTGAACAATTTTTCAAATTTTGCCCTCACACGTCCTCAAAATTCATAAAGATTTAGTCCCCACCCACCTTGATATATCTCATAAAGATGAACTTGTTGATTTTTATAATGCTTCAAGCTTATATAAAGGTTTTGTTTCTAATTAGTTTATCAACTTACATGTATAAGAACCATGTTATATATTAATTAACAAGATTTTACATGGTGGGAGACTAAATTATTGTTATAAATTTATTTTTTTTCCTAATATTTTTCATGATTATGTTCAGTTTCGCTCAATTTGAAAATGCTCGCTTGAAGTCTTTTTGAAACAGTTGTAGTATGTTTCAATTGGTGCACTCTCTCCAAACTCTTATTCGGGTTTTCTTTCGAGTCGTTAATCATAGTTGGAAGAGTTTTTTTAGCTTCTTTTTATGGAGTTCTTTGCTATGTTTCATTGTTGTTATTACCTTTATCATTTTCATTCTCTTTGTTTTTTTTTTAATCTTAAAGTATTAGTCTCTTTTCATTCTCTTAATAAAAATGTCTTATTTAAATTCACACAACAGCTTCATTGTTAAATGGTTTCTTGATGACCACCATCGAAGAACTCCTTATGTAACTTTTCTATGTAATTTATTTTAAATTTGTAATTAAAATATATTGTATATCCTTATATTTATTTTTTTAAAATTATATGTACAAATTTTGACATGGGTAAGTCTTTTGTTCAATTTTGTAATTAGTTGATGTGTATTTTAGACAAATGTTAGAAGTCACATTTAAATACATACTAACAATATTGACAAATAATTTTTGTATACTACATCTAACGAACTAAAATATTAATTCGTCATTTGAAATATTTAATAAAGAAACTAAATAAAACTCTTTGTAAGGTAAATAATAAAAATAATATGCTTAAATATTTTATAGATAAATAAAATAAATACATTAAGTTAGACATCAAAATAATATATATATAGTTCAAGAAATCAACTAGAGGAGGAACTTTGTTTTTGTTTTAATAAATATGTTTTAGTTTTACTTTATATATCGATGAGAGGAAAACTTTCTTATATATATATATCTATATATATATATATGTGTGTATCAACCTCTCTTAAAAATATTTAAAGTATATTAAAAAAAAATTAGTTTATAATATGAAGGGTTTGAAAATTAATTAAATTATTTTGTTTCTTTGTTTCTAAAAATTTGTGATTTTATTTTTAATTATAATAATAGAATTAAAAAAGTATTAGAATTCTCTCCTGCAATTAATTACCATATATTATCAACAACTATCTTTCGTTTCTTTTTCTTTATTTTGAAGTTTAAGTTTACTTTTTTTTTCTTGTATTTTGTATTTATTATCTTTCATTTTCTTTGATATATTTTTGTTGGAATGATTTAGCATTTTTTTTATTACTTCTTCAATTATCTCTATTATATTTTCAAAGTTGAATCTAAAAAGATATTAAAGATGAATGTGAGTGAAAATATCACGTGCAAGGTGTTAAGGACTAGTTCTATTAAAAAGTTGAAGATCTATTAAATGCAATTTTGAAAGTTCATAAACAAGACTGGTGTAACAACCCATATTTTCCAATAAATCTATTAGAAACAAATAACTTACACTAATCAACAGAAGCGAATATCTATTACAAACAATTTCTAGAATAAACTATCAAATCCTAGAATAAAATATCTCTTGATGCCTTGTGCCAAAACGCCAAACTTCACTTATTTCAGAAGTACCTCTTGATCCTTCATCTGAAAACATTTTGAAAAAAAAATGAGTAGAAAAATACTCCAAGCAATTATCATACCAAGTTTTGAAGTTCATTTTCTTTCACAACTTTCATAAACAAAAACACAAATTCTTTGCAAAACTTTCAATTAAAACTCTGTTACAATTGAAACCAAAATATTTCCATCAGATAAGCTTTCAAAACTATACTTCTCGTACTAAAACTTTCAAATAGATTTTCAATAAAACCAAAATGTTCAAACAAACTTTCAATAGCTTTAGTAAAACAAAACTTTCAATATTTTCGATCAGACAAAACTTTCAATCCATCAATACTTCGATTCATGTAGTTTAGGATAAATAACGATTTAGTTTTTTTTTTCTTTTTCTAGATGTTGGTTCGACATTGGTTTTGCAGAGCATGTCGAATTGTTTATGCCCCCACCACATATTATTATATCAAGCTTTGGGCCTAAATAACACAGAAGTTCAAATTTCATTTATCGCGTTGTACGACACAAAGAAAAAAAGGCATTGAAATTTATCAAAAAATTAGTTTCTAAAAAATAAAGAAACCTTAAAAGGTTGTTTAGACGTTGATTTGGTTATTATCATATGTTGATTATAATATTTTATGTTTGAAGGGTAGACACTATAGATAATGAACATTTTTAAATAGTTTTTTCCTATCTAAGTGTGAGTTATAATAATTGATAACTTCGACTATTGGGGTGGATTAGCCAAATTGGAGACCCCAACGCCTCTAGGAGCTTGCTTGTTTTCACAACTCTTACTATGAAATTGACATTAATATCATTGTTTGTTTCACATATTTTGACTTTTTAAAACCCATAATATTATTATCCAATAAATTTTAAAACCCATATGACATAGGTTTTTCATACATCTCCACGTAGATATTTATGCTTTGAGATAAACAGTAAAAATATAGCCTAATTAATTTTAATTAATTATTACTGTAGACATCGCATTTGGTCCGACTTGTTTTTTTAATTTGTTTAATTTTATTCTTTTTTTATATTTTAATTATTAATCGAATTTTGAAATTTAATGAAAAATGAGATTTTAATTGAGTTTTGAAAAAAGTATAAAAAGAAAAAATAATTTTTTTTTCAAAAAAGATTTTGTTAATAAATTTTAGTTGAGTTTAAAAAAAATAAAAGGGAATAAAAATAAATATTTATTTAAAAATATTTTTTTAATAAATTTAATTGATTTATTTATTTAAAAAATTAATTTAAAAAGAAAATTTGTTTTAAATTAATTTTATAAATCCTCTTTAAAAAAAAGCCAAAATCCTGTTCAACGGTCTTCTTTCCCCTGATTTTCTCAACGAATTTTTTTAACTTTAAAGTTATTTTAAACCCATAAATACAGTGAAGATGTGAAAGCAAAAAGGGCAAGGGGTAGTGAATGAGAAGTAAAAAAGAGAAGTGAGAAGAGGAATTTGAAGAGAGAAGAAATGATTGAAGAAAGATTGAAAAAAAAGAGATGAGAAGAGGAATTGAAGAATGAGAAGAGTGAATGAAAAGTAGGAAAGAAAATATTAAAAAACAGGATTGGAGGAAGAAGGAAGAAAAAAAGAATTTGAAGGATAAAAAAATTTGAGAAAAGAAAAGAGCGAAAAATGGTGAGAAGAAAAGAGTGAAAGGAAGGAGAAGAGAATAGAGAGGGTGGAAGAAGAGGGAAAGAAATCGGTGAGGAAGAAGAAGGAGGAGAGAAGAAGATATTGATAAAGGTGTGGGCCCATGCCATATTTTATTTGTTTTATTTATTTATTTATTTAATAATATAGTAGGCTCCACGTATTCTTTATTATTTATTATTATTATCTATTTAATAATATGGTGGGCCCCATGTATTTTTATATTATTTATTATTATTATTTTATTTAACAAAATAATGGGTCCCACGTACTTTTATATTATTATTTATTTTCTCCCATTTTCGATTTCTACCATATTGGTTTATTTATTATTATTTTATATATATATATAACATTATTTTCTCTCTTTTTTCTCTATTTCAACAAATCTATCTCTTCTCCCTATTTCAACAAATTTATACATTTACAAAATATCCATGATTTATTTATTTATTTTTAAAGATATTTTCAAAAGAATTTCAATCTATTCCATTTTGTTGGATTATTCATATATATATATATATATATATATATATATATTATCTTACTAACCATTGGATTCCTGAATGCATTATATAATTCTAAGTTGTGGATCTTATTTATTTATTTATTTATTTTAAACATGTGATTTCAAATTAGCTATGTAACTTTAGGATAAACTCTAGCTTAAGGTGAATTTCAAATTTCAAGTGAATTTCAAATATTTTTAGATTTTTCATAAATCCCATGATGGAGTCAAAATTTTGCTCGGAAATATTTCATAAACAATCCAAATATAAATTGGCAATCATTATTTTTAGTAATTAAATTAAATTAATTTAATTACGCTTAATTAATGCTCTATATAAAAAATATTTATTTATAAATATAGCTAAATTTCACTATATAGACCGTGATAAGCTACTATCTATGTCCATATGTAAAATAAATATTAAAATTTTTGTTTCTATATATAAAATTATCATGCATATCTAAATACATACATTAATTATGGAATAATTGCATAAAAGACCCATTTTAAAAGCACGAAATGGTAAATGACTTAATTTTTTAAAAAATGCCAAACGACCTTTTGATGATATCATGACTATGTAAATTTACAATATTATCCTTGATTTTTTTCTTCTTTCTCCCCGACGAGACTCCCCTTCTTTTTTATTTTCTTCTTCTTCTGAGATTTTTTCTACTTCTTCTTCCACAAAAGTAGCTCCAACGCGACTAATTCCAGTGAGCGAGAGCGACAGTGAGTGAGAGTGAACGAGAATGAGAGAGAGAGAGCTAGAGCAGGAGTGAGTGCGAGATGAGAGAGATTGTGAGTGAGAAAAAGAAGAGAGAGCAAGAGCAAGAGCGAGATGAGCATTTCTGCATGAGCGAGTTTATTTCGTTAATTTCATCTAATCTTGATGTCAGCAAAATGTCATTTTGATATTTGACATTATTTTGATATTTGACATTCTCAACTTAATTTTTGGGTTATACGTGCAAATTTTCTATTAATTATCTCAGAAATTTAACTCTCATATATTTAATACCTATTGTCAGGAAACAATATCGCCTATCTAAACGGCTCTAAAAGTAGAACCAATAAATATCCCAAAAAGAAAAAGGGAGTAAAATTCTGCACCCTAAAAAAGTGGACACAGGGTTGCTTAACGGAGGGGTGGGGAGACATTTTTTTTTTTAAGAAAAACAAAAAAAAAAGGAAAGAGACAGAGGAAATTTACCTGCAAATTCCGGTGGACGTGGCCCTAAGATTTTTCTTTTTCGTCTCCGCGTCCGCGTCAATTAAAGACCAAAACCCATCACCGGTTTGACCGGTGATTAATTTTTCCACTTCCCACCTCATTCCGTCGTTTCATTTTTTTTCCCATTTCGCCTTCCTCCCTTTCCCACTCCCATTTCTGAATCTACGCAGCTTTAAGCTCAATTCCATTTCGACTTCTACTCCTTCTCGTCTCTCTCTGTAGGGTTTTGCACCATCTAATCAGAATCACGCATGTTGAATCCCTTTTGTTCTCTCGTTTTCTTATTATGTATTTTTTTTGTTTTTTTGATGGCTCGTGTATGGTTTTTGGAGAATGATATGTTGAGGTTGAAAAATGGAGGAAATGCAGTGATGTTTACCTGCCCTTTTTGGGTTTTTGTTATTTCTTGTTTTTAAATGCTGGTAACTTGGGCTTTAGCCGATTGGCATCAGCATGGCATGTCGTTTAGTTATTGGATGGATGGAGGTTTCTGTGATTATTGGATTTTTTTGGTTGAGGTTTGATGGTAATCTTCTGATGTTTTGTTTGTTGCTTGCCCTCTACTGTACGAGACACCATACTGAGTTGAGGAAGTGTGAATAGAGTAGCATTTGTACTATTGTGTACCTAGAAACTGTATTGTGGACGATATGTGGATCGTGTTTTGCTTTGATGCATATTTTCTTTGAAGCTTTGGGGAGGTTTTCTAGACTTCTCGTGTTAGTCTTCAAGCAAAGTTATGAAGTACGACGGAGAGGTGCTCGTTCACCTGCTTTGACAGAAAGCGTCTTCCTTGGCTAGTGACATTGTTCATTATAATTTAGAATTGTGGTTAGAGAGGGAACAAAAAATATTTGAAGGGGTGGTGATATTTGGAGATGTTTGGAGCGTGGCTAACTTGAATGCACTTTGGTTTTTTTATCCGAGAAAAAACTATAGTGATAGCTTGTAGTATTTCTACTGGGGCACATGAACCAATGTCATATTCCCCAGGACAAAGTTCCTACTTGAGCTTGGTAGCTAGACTGAACTTATCTTGTGGAAAACAATGTGTTATATTCGTTATGATTTAGCAAATTGAACTTACCAGGACAAAAATAAATATTTAAGCATTGGGGCTTGCTTTGATGACGATTTGGCAATAATTTGGTTTTTGGTTTCTTACTTCGGTTTGTTATACCTTGCATAGGTGAAGTGTGATTGAATTCTTAACTATGATCTTTGCCTTTTTCACGATTTTTTTTGATCTAGTGTTTGACTACTTTATGCTTTTATTTGATTCAATAAGGTGTTCCATGGTAGATCATTATTATTTTTTTGTTTTAAATGATCTCTCTCTTATTTCAATAGAGAATGACACGAGTCGAGGAGTTGTGGGAGCGCTTAGTTCGAGCAGCCTTAAGAAGGGATAGAATTGGTATTGATGCTTATGGACGCCCTGAGAGTGGCATTGCCGGGAATGTACCATCTTCACTTGCAAACAATAGGGACATTGATGAAATCTTGAGAGCTGCAGATGAAATTCAAGATGAAGATCCCAATATCGCGAGAATATGTATGCTATCCTTTAGTTTCAAAATTTTATTTATACTACTTTTTAAACATTTGTTTCTTAATTTTTTTTCATTAATATTGGGAAAAATAGATTCTACGAGTCATAAGACCTTGAAAGAAAGTCCGTCCAGTTTAATCATTAAAAAGGAGAAATTAGAGTTATAATTTTCAAAGTATCATTCGAAGATATAAATTCTTTAAACATATTAGATAATATGAAGTTCCATCTCAAAACCAATTGAAACCAATTGGCAACAAGAGGAGTAGCTCATCTATCTTATAAAGATAATGAGGTCCCTTGATTTGTCCAATGTGGGATCCTCACCATGGCCTATCAAGATGACGCCTCTTTAGGTTCACCATTCATGGATCATGTCTTTTTTTTTTTTTTGGGACTAAATACCCGTTTGGACTTTATGGGCTCTGGTATCATATTAGATAACATGCGGTTTCTTCTCAAAGCCATTTGGCAGTGAGAGGAGTAACCCATTTATTTTATAAAGATTGTGAGTTCCCTAGATTTTTCCAATGTGGGATCCTCACCAAAACATCACAAATGAAGAGAAGGATTTGTTGGGAAGTTTTTGAATGTCACATCACCATTACATTGTTCTAATTATCAGGGCTATAACTTTTAAATATCAATCAATTTTTGGTTTTATTTTTGTTTTTTGATGAGAAACATTTCATTGATTATTGGAATAGGAGAAACCCCAAAAGTCAATTACAAGAAACATTTCTAGTTGGAGACTAAATAAGATAAACTGAAATGATTAAAAGGGTGCTTATTTTTGCACCAATAAAAAGCGGTAGACAAAACAATATCCAAAAATCTATCAAAGGATGAGAACGAATCCTTGAACATACGACCATTGTGCTCACACCAAAGAGTCTAGAAAAAAGCACACGTAATGGCCAACCATCAATCGTTTAGTACCGCCAAAAGGC
Organism: Lagenaria siceraria; assembly: GCA_002890555.2. Lineage (NCBI taxonomy): Eukaryota > Viridiplantae > Streptophyta > Magnoliopsida > Cucurbitales > Cucurbitaceae > Lagenaria > Lagenaria siceraria. Next base: position 4,931,822 of record CM016492.1, on the reverse strand, counting down.
TGATCCACCATAAGGGATGCCAAATTATCAAAGATAAGATTAGATTCTGTTAGACCAACCAAAAGCTTCCAAAACAATGTGCCAAAAACGAGATGCAAAAGAGGAATGAACAAAAAGATGAGCGGGAGATTCCCTGTAGCACTGACACATAATACACCAAGAAGGCGAAAGAGACATATATGACCACTTGGTGCTTGCTGTCCAATGATTTTTGTAATCCACTGGTTGTGTGGGAATAGCTCATCCCCTCCATTATTTCTAGACTTTTTTCAATGAATTTCATTTGTATCTTATTATGGAAAAGGTGACAAAGACTTTTATGCGTGAGGGCCTTTAACCTTGAACCTAATTCCCCAAATTGGAGAATGGGGTGGGGAGGAGGATTAAAAAACCAGTGGCGATGGTGATGGAAATGCATCCCACCCCTTTTTAGCCATGTTGCAATTCTTAGTCTATGCTTGAAAATTGAGAAACTCTAACACCAAAGAACACTAAAGATGGGAGCCAACATCCTTTTTAGGTTGAATGTGTGGATTGAAGTTGATTCTCTGGAAGTGATATTTCCAAGGCTTTTCAAATTGGCTGGGTTAAAGAATTATGGTTAAGAAGGCTAGGAGAGCTTCCTTACGTTGTTGGTGCATCAATTTCAAAATGGTTCCTGGTTCATCACTTTATGGAAAGGTTTTCAAACCGCTTAACTAGTAAAAATAGGGCTGAATGAAAAGTTAATGACACATTCTCTCACTCTCCATTTCTCCTTTCTCTCTTCGACACCCATTCTCTTGCCACCACGACATCTCCCTTGAACTACCCTAATCTCTCTAGATCCCTTCACCTCATGGGTTGCCGACCACTTGACATCCCTCTTCAAAATGGATGATACACATGGTCTAGCTATCAAGAAACACCCTCCTTAATGCTCATTAACATGTTTTTTGGTCTTTAAAAGTGTTGTTTCTAAGTTCTCCAATGTGATTGCTTGTTGTATTGAAAGAATTACATTAGACCATAATCGTATCCACTTAATCTTGGGCAAAGAGATCTAGGGGCCAACACCTTTCAAATTTTTAATTTGTGGCTTGGCTTCAACACCATACTTAGTGTTTTCCATCTCACAACCCCCTTCGAAAGCCAGTCCAAGGACTGGGGGCCGTAGTACTGTAACAACCAAACTTTTTCCAAACCTTGGGCATTACTATGCATGAAAAATTTGTGTCACAAAAAATGACCCCTAACAAGGCCCACCATGCATATTTGTGTCACATAGATGTGTCATATAGACGCTCAAATGTATACGGTCCTCACATAAGAAGCAAAACGTAAGCTTAGTTGTTGAAACACTTGCGTCACACAGACCGTATTTAACACTTTAGCAACAAACATCCCATGAGTTATAACACTTGGTCACACAGACATATCACACAGATAAGGTGTACATATCTCATAGCTCACATAGGGCTCGTGTCATTCACATTCGCGTCACAAAAACCATCAATGCACACGACACACTCATAACAATTATCAACATGCATCAGTAATGCAATAAATCATCCAATCGACACTACCTCAGATTCGCTTTTGCTCTTTGTATCCTTATTTTTTACTTTGAGCATTAGTCTCATTTCATTAATTCAATGAAGAGATTGGTTTCCTTTTCAAAAAAAAAAAAAATATCCAATTGACACTAAGTCGAAAATCAATTGTGTATCATGCATAACAGATAGATCTAAATCCATCGGCAGGAAACCACTTGTCTTGAATTGAAACCATTACCAACTGAGTAACCTCCTTTATCTTATGGAACCCACGCTTTAATTCTCTAACTAAACATAGAAATCAAAATCCAAATTCGAACATCAACAAACCACTTAAATTCCATGGTAACAATTTAGTTCCAACGAACCACTTAAATTCTATGGTAACAATTTAGTCTCAACTAGAAAATCATCCTTGGAATGCCTAACACACTAACCCAAAAGTTCCTTGTTCCAATGCTCTTAAGTTCCACCAATTAAACTTAAATTGAACATCGTCGAACACCGTCAAACTTGCTGGACAACGACACATTTTTTTGCCAAACTTTGAATAAGACCTTAATCAACACAGATGTACATTATTTGAAACCAATCCATTTCACAGAAAATCAAAACTTCAACAAAAACCCACAAAAAAGCCTCGATACTCACCTAAAACGCTGGTGGCCTATTCTTCCAGCGACCACACGGCAGCAGTAGCGACGATGACCAGTGAACATCGGCGATGGAGCATGTAGTCGGCATCTCCTTTCATGGTGAGGCTGCACGGAAGAAAGATTTGAGGAGAGAGAGAATTATATGATGTTTAATTCCTTTTTTTCAAGTCAAAACCCTAGTTTGACTTCAACATTGACTTGGTCAAGGTTCACCCTTTGACCTCCTTAGCCCAAAATGGGCCTAATAACCAGCCCGACGAGGTCCAACGAGCCTAAAAACTGCTCTATCCTTCAAATCACACCAAAAAGAAAATTTTAAACCAAGAATCAAATGAAAAATCCAATAACTTGAAAAAATTTTGTGAATTAACTTACCCAAATTTCTGGGGCATTACATTTACTCACAATTATTTTATGCCATAGTGTATTAATTTTCCTAGGCAACTGCCACAACTATTTGCCCAACAAAACCTCATTATGCGCCCTAAAATTCCCTACAGCTAGCTTCCCTAACTCCACCAATTTAGTCACCAACTCCTAATTAGTCAAGTGTATTCCCTTTCCCTCCTCCACCCCTTCCGATTAAAAATCATGCACGAGTCTCTCTAGAGAATTGCACACCCTTACACGGATCTGAAAAAGAGACACAAAATACACGGGTGTGCCACTAAGGACAGACTAGTTGGGAGTCAGTCTTCCCCCCTTAGAGGAAAATCTTTTTCTCCCACGAGAATAAGCATTTTTTAATATTTTCCACCACTAGATCCCAAAAAGTTATGCTTCTAGGGTTATTATCGAGAGAGAGGCTGATGTATGATGATGGGAGAGACCTTACGTCACAGCCTGCCAGGAAGTCCATATTTCCAACTTCAAGGGGTTATGGTTAAGACGGATAACTGAACATTTGCTTCTATTAATCTTCAACCCCAAAAGTTGAGTCAAAGAATTGCAAAATTTGGTTATTATTAAGAAAAAGACTTCTCCTTCCTTGAACAGAAGAAAATCGTGTCATCAGTGAACTGGAGGTGTGATAATGACATATCACCTTCCTCACCTAAAAAGCCATGGCAAGACTCTTTTCTACTCCTCTTGAAACGAGGCTACTCAATTGTAGGGACAATGCTGTCTTGTTTTATTGGAACTATTTCTTGGTTCTATATGTATCAATTGGACATCTCATTTGTATGGTTATGTATTTTTTCAGTTGAAAAGTTATTTACCTCACAAGAAACAGATGTCTGAAGTAATATTATCATGATAAATGATGAATGTCAACACTTTTCCATCGAGTGACATGTACAACTAAACTTAAATTCTCCCATTTCTAAACGCCAATTTATATGCCAATTTTATCATTTTCTAACAATTTTTTTTAATGAATTGAGACTATTGCTCAAAGTACAAAAATAGATACAAAGATCACTAGAACTATAGGATCGGTGAGTGCATCCGGACATCTCAACTATGTTAACACCCATTTAGCACTCTCATCATCTCCAAGTGGCGAAATAATAATAGTAGCTAACCGAAAATACAGATCCAAGCAAGCCCAAAAGCTCCCCTAATTCAATGGGAGAAACTGGAACATGGAACAAAACATATAGAACAACATTACAAAATAAAATCCAAAACATAAAGCAGGACAAAAAACTTCAAGACTAGTGAGCTTATTATTTTCTAACAATTGCAAAATAATATTTGGAACTCCTTATCTTCCCTTTGATATAATATTGTTATTGTTTTAGTATATTTATAGATCATTCCTAAGCACTTCAAGCTTCTTTTGTTTCCTTTCATTACAAGATTCTATATTTTGTTTGCCTGTAGTATGTGAGCATGCGTATTCACTTGCGCAAAACCTAGATCCTAATAGTGAAGGAAGAGGTGTTTTGCAATTCAAAACTGGTTTAATGTCTGTCATTAAGGTACGTCCTTTTTCGTAAATTTTTTTGAGTATTGATTGATCTATGGTGGTTAGACTTCTTGTCAACCTCTTATCATTTTCTTTTCACATAAAATTTATGCTCTTGCTTTTTTATTGTTTGAGAATTTGAGCCATCTACCTGTTTGCATTTTTGACTTTTATATAGTAGCTAATTTGGCTTATTTTCATCGTTTGATTTAATCGTGTCTAATTCTTGATTGTTTGAGAGATATTTTTCAGCAAAAGCTAGCCAAGAGGGAGGGTGTATCCATAGATAGAAGCCAGGACATTACTCGGTTACTGGAGTTCTACAAACTATACCGAGAGAAAAATAATGTAGATAAGCTTCGGGAAGATGAAATGAAATTGAGGGAATCTGGTGCTTTCAGTGGTAATCTTGGAGAGTAAGTTCATTGACAAAAGTAGTTACCTCTTGTCATCCTTCATGATGTCTTTTATTAGCTGCTCTTGTTTTCTTGAATATGTCTCACAACTTTTACATTCGTGGTGTAAAAATGTTGGGTTTTTTTTTTTAAAAATATAAAAATCCTGGGAGACTTTTTTTTTTTTATTTTTTTTATTTTTATTTTTTTTATTGTGTTTTCTCAAACATCAACAAGAAGTTCTGGTGTCCTATTCAATTTCTTTTTTATTATAATCCTGACGTCATAGTTGTTTCTATTGCAGTGTCCAGTTAAAAGTTCTACAAAATTAAATAGTTTCCAACAGTTTATTCATATGGGTCATGCAATTTAAGAAATTTATTAGATTTGATGACATTACATGTTGTTTCTTTCTGGATGGAATGATTGGAGGCAAATCACTATAAAACTTTTGCGATGGAATAGTGTTTTCGGTTGTCTGAACCCTAACTTCCATGCATTATACACTTCCTGGGTTTTAAATGGTTTGGATTGAACATTTAATATTTCGGGTGTTCAATGAGAGCATATTCCTTTTGTTTAGAACTTTTTTTTGTTTCCTCTTGTTATTGCAACGCACCTTTTCAGCTTCTCCTTCTTGTACCTTAGAATTATTTTATTTTTATTTTTCAATAAATCTTTTCAGTGTAAAGTTGCAATAGAAAACCTTCACACTGATTTTCTAACTTAGAGGAGGGAAACAACCTATCTCTTCTAGGCTGGTTAATATTTAAAGCATTTTCTGCTTTTCTTATCCTCCTGAGGTTATTCTCTGTTTGATATTTAATATAAAGTTATCTGTTTCTTATCGAACATTTTTTTTCCCAGAGAAATACAGATATGCCGGTGAAAAACTAATCTTAGAAAATACATCTATACAGCCCCCAAAATTTTCTTAGTTTATTTTGTATACATTGGTTCTTGGCTAACATGTGCCACTTGTGTGACCTGTATGTATTCCTACGAGTACTTAATTATCTTGTATCATGGACGGGTAATAATTTTGTTTTCACTTAATTTTAAGGTTGGAACGAAAAACGTTGAAGCGAAAAAAAGTTTTTGCAACCCTGAAAGTATTAGCAATGGTACTGGAGCAACTCAGTGATGCAATTCCTGAAGAGGTTGGCCTTACAATTATCTTGTGGTATTATATGTATACAGAAATGATTGATGCAATAATTTTAAGGACCATTGTTTTGTAAATATAAAGTCGAACCTTTATTTTTGTTTTTGTTTTTTTTTCTAATTTTTAATTTTTAATTTTAATATTTGTTTAAAAGAAGAAAACAAAACGAAATAAATAAGCATTTCATTGGTAAATGAAGTTACAGAAGAGAGTGGGAGATACCTGAAGCCAAAAGGATTACAAATAGATTCATTGGCCAAAAGATTTTTTTTGGACTACATTTGGGAAAATGAGGATTACATTTATACCCATACAAACCTAAAGTCAGAACTAACTTAAAAAGATTCAAAAGACTTGAAGGTTCTCATTAAAAATGCAGTTGTTTCTCACTAACTGCTCCCCCCCCCCCCCCCCCCCCCCCCCCCCCAAACAAAAAAAAAACCATGCTTACGTTGAGCTAAAGTGGATGTGGGGCAATATTTGCTTTCTAAATGTTCTCAACTTTCCTTTCCGTGTTTTAGCTCCCTGTTGTGGTTAGGAAGAACTTGGTGAGGCAATTCCACCTAGTTCTCCTTCAGGTAAAGTGGACGTGGGGCAATTCCTCCTAGTTCTCCCTCAATTAAAGCATAGCTGGGTAGTTTTGTCCAGGAATTGAACTTTTTGTGTGGATTTCTTGTGTCTATGCGCCTAAGCCTTACTGTTTTGTCCATATGAAGTTGCGTTTTTATCCTAGTAGTTTTTTTTGGAAAAGGTAACAAGCCTCTATCATTGAATTAATGAAATGAGACTAATGCTCAAATTACAAATAGGGAAACAATAGTACAAAAAGCTAAAAGTAGCATGACCATAAACAAAAAACAAGCTAACATCAACAGAGGACAAAAGACTACAAAAAAAAAGTACTAAGGTCCAACAATGCGATAAAATATATCTTTAAAACAAAAGCTCTCCATCTAGGCACAAGTCACCAACTTCTAGATTGCAATAGATTCCTTGAAGGCATGCTCCACCTTATCCAAAAGCTTAATTAATCCACGGCCGAAACTTACAACTACCGAAAGTTGTAAGCTTGAAACTTACAATTAATCCACGACTGAAACTTACAATTTATCTTAGTAGTTGTAAGCTTGAAAGCGTCAGTTTAGAAGTTGGGTTGATTTGTGGTTTGATCCTCACGCTTTCAGCCTTATTGGACGATTTACCGTGCTTGCTAACTGGACTTCTATCGGCTTTGGCTTTATAGTTCACGTGCTCTCTAGTTTTGGTTTCCTTTTTGGGTCTGGTTTGTTAGGTTTTAAGTGTTTTCCTATTGTTGTCTGCTCCTCTTTGTATCTCAATTGTAATTCTTCTTCCTTTGTTTTTTCTTATTTTCTCTATCCTCTTTTCTTTTTTTTTTTTTTGAAAAGGAAACATAACTTTTCTATATCAATGAAAAGTTATGTTTCCTTTTCAAAAAAAAGGGAAAGAAGGAAGAACTTGGTGAGGATCATGTGAGACTTTTTGTGGGAAGGGTTTGATTGAAGTGGGGGTCTGTCTAAGTTGGTAAGCCATGTGGAGATTGTTTGATCTAGGAGACCTAGGCATTGGTAACTTGAGGTGATGTAATGAGTCCCATTTGGCTAAATGGCTATCGTGTGAAATTTTTGGTTGGTGATGTGTATTTTCCAGCATTTTATTTTGTTCCACACGTGGGCTGGAAGTGTTTTTTAGTTGTATCCCATTGTATTCGGGATGTCTTTTGTTATTCGTTTGAACTTCTATGTGGTCTTGGCTCATGGTGTTCTCTTTATTTTGTTTTGGATATGATGAAGAGTGCTATGGGGTGTCAACATAGTTGAGATGTCCGGGTGCACTTGCTGATCCTAAGGTTTTTATATTGGTATCCCTTATTGTACATTGAGCAATAGTCTCATTTCATTACTTCAATGAAGAGACTTGTTTCCTTTTCAAAAAAAAAAAAAAATGGCTAACGTGTTTCTCCTTGGAGTTCGACTATCATTTTGAGTGGGCATTGGGTTGGGAACTTGGGGTCACCGAGGGAAAGGAATGCAGACTTTGTTTAAAAACTCCTGCTCGCATGATGGATTTTATTCTAATTGACAGTGAAATAGTAGATAACTGGAGTTTGTATTTTTTGAGCATTAGTTTCTTTTCATTTCATAAAAAAGATTCGTTTTTTGTTAAAAAAACAAAAAGAAATAGTTGATGACTGGAACAATAAGGAAAAATAAAAGTGTTGATGCTTTAAATTGGCTAAAAAAATTTTCATTTTGTGTTAGAAAACAAAAAGAAATAGTTGATGACCGAAAAAATAAGGAAAAACTAAAACGTTGATGCTTTAAATTGGCTCAATAAAATGCACATTTGATGTGCGCTGTTGATTTTTAGATGCATCATTGAAAAATAGAGGAAGATATATGTCTCCTTTGTTTGAAGAAATGAATTCCGTATTTTGCATCTCTACTTATAAGTTATATTGTTTCCTTTTCTTGCAGATGAAAAGACTCATGGAATCGGATGCAGCAATGACAGAGGACCTAATTGCATATAATATTATTCCATTAGATGCTCCTTCTATGACAAATGCTATTGGGTCCTTGGCTGAGGTCTTTTAGATTCCAATATTCTCGTTTTGAATGTGAAAATATTACCCCTTTCTTCTGTTGTTTACCTTGCAACTGAACTTGGCTAGGTGCAAGCAGCAGTGTCAGCTTTAAAGTATTTCAGTGGCCTTCCAAAATTGCCCGCAGAATTTTCTGTTCCGGAGACTAGAAGTCCTGATATAGTAGACTTTCTACACTTCGTTTTTGGATTTCAGGTTTGGATTTATATGTTGGGTGGTTGTATAGAACTCAATCCATTCCACTAATTGTATTATAATGTATATGTATATGTGTGTGTGTATATACTATGAAGCACATACGCAAATACGGATACGATAGGATCCAACGATTTGTCAATTTCTAAAAAACTAAGATATGGATACGTCGAGGATATGTAATTTTTTATTTTTATTATATATATATATATTCTTTATATATATAAATTTAACATAAAGATATTAAATATAATCCACCAACGCATAAAATACCAAATTAATAACATAAAGATACTTAATTTAATACACCAAATACATATTACATTCATCTAACAAAATATTCATAGTTCAACAAATTAAAACAAAGTTTTTAGATTGCTGGCCAGAGGGGTTGTTAGTTTGCTAGGTCTGTGTGAAATTGTTTCATGCAGAAGTTTGACGTTCAGATTGCTGGCCAGAGGGATATTCGTGCGATAATCGGGGAGTTCCTCCTCCATTCGCTTTTCAGAGAGAGAGGCCGTTTGTTGTGGTTTGCTGGAGTGTGTGATGTGTTGTGGGACATTCGGGGGGAGAGAAACAATAAGGTGTTTAGAGGTTTGGATAAGGACCCTAGCGAGGTTTGGTCTTTAGTGAGGTTTCATGTTTCGCTTTGGGCTTTGGTTTTGAAGTTTTTTTGTAATTATTCACTCGATAACATCTTACTTTGTTGGAAACTCTTTCTTTAGGGGTTGCTTTTGTGGGCTTGTTTTTTTGTATGTCCTTGTATTCTTTCACTCTTTCTAAGTGAAAATTGATGATTTCATTAAAAAAATTGATTTTTCTTCTTTGTCGCCCACAATGTCCTTCACACTCTAGTTCTAAATCTCAACGTGTTTGCTTACTGATCCTTCACACTCTATCTCGAATTTTCTAAATTTCCTATTTCATTTGATGCTTTTTCTTCTTCTTCTTCTTCTTCTTCTTCTTCGTCGCACAACTTTTCTTCTTCTTCTTCGTGGTATTGGTCTTTTCCTCTTATTATGCTTGCTTGAATTTCATCTGTGAGCTTCAACTGTGATTCATTGAATAAATTGTGCAGATTCACAGCTTTAAGTGATTTCCAGCCTTTCTTGAATTTTTTCCAAACGTCTCCAGATTTCATCCATGCCCTTTTGAAAGTCCTCATGATAAACGTTCTTATTCGAATATTTTTGTTTCCTTGAAAATGTTTGGACTTCCATATTGGTGGGGGGACGATTCGTGGGTGTTTTTTGATGTTGGTCATAATAATTTCTTTCACACTCTGAATCATTTTTCGAGTCATCTAACTCTTAATTCTTAGGTTGATTTCTTGAAAAACTGTTTTGGTTAGATCCTCGGGCTCTTTGTTGATAATGTCAGTTTGTTATTCTGTCCCAAACTGCATTAGAATATGCATCGGAATCGCGAGAATCAAATTCCAATGTTGATAATGATAGGTTTTTTGAGAAATTCGAGCATGGGCGAAATTATTATGTTGGAATTCTTCTTCTAAATCACTTAAGTCAAAATTCGAGTACTGTTTTTGGGAGTAAATTTGACTTTCTTGCCTATACCAATTGTTGTATTTTTTGGGTGCCCATTCTTGCAAAATCTAGGGAAAAAAACTTCAGTTTCTTATTTCTTTTTTAGAATTTAAAGAGTTTCCCTATGTTCGACAATGAACACAACTCACAAACCTCCCTCTTGCTATCGGCGTTGTCAAGAGTTATTCCAGTCATCCATTGGCGATAGTCAATGTTGGCCTAGGCGACTGCTTTGATACTAGATTGATGTAGTCTTAAAAGATAAAAGGAAAACTTTCTCCAAGAATCAAATCAAAGTCTTTATTATAAATTAAAAATTATCAATACAAAATACAATTCTTCTATCGATATAGAATTGAAAAACAAACTAATCGTAATCCTAATAAACAATGGAAATCCATCCTAATCCTAATCAATCAAGAAATTAATCCTAATCCTAATTAATTAAGGATTTGACCAATATACCCTAATTTAATCCAATTGCATCAGGAAACATAACTTTTCATTAAAAAAATGAAAAGAGTAGCTCAAAGATACAATAATCCTCTAGGGAGGTTTTTTTTTTTTTTTTTTTTTTTTTTTTTTTTTTTTGGGGACAGTGATCCTTTAAAAGTTGATTTTATTGTAAGCTTGACTTCCCTTCTATCAACTATTTTTGTTCATCTCCAAGGAATCTAATATTGTTTACAACAATAATTATGATGACTGCAGAGAACATTTAATTCTGCCTCTTTGAATTTTAATTCCATGGTTCTGAGTCTAGTTGCTTTTACACCTTCACTATTGGGATGGAGATTTTTTTTTTTTTTTTTGGATATAAAACAAACATGTATATTTCAAAAAGGATAAAAAGATAACAACCTAAGGGCAAGGGATGAAGTTATGTTTATGTACCTCTTATAGTCTATTGGTTATTATTGGTAACCATTGTTGTTTCTATTAGATATTTAATTGAATATGTTTAACTCAGAAATTGCATGCCTCGATTATTTGATTTAATTTATCTAACGTTGAGATTTGTTGGCTTTTAGAAAGACAATGTGTCTAATCAGCGCGAACATGTAGTGCACCTACTTGCCAATGAACAATCTCGCCTTCGTATTCCTGAAGAAACGGAACCAGTAAGTGCTATATTCTCATTACTGAACATTAATTGATGGTATAGTGTACTTTTAATTATTAACAATTGGAGCTGGGCCAATGTCTTTCTATCAGACTGTTTTATGGAAGATTGTTTCCTATCAAAAATATATCTATCTATCTATCTATATATATTTCTGGATAAAAAACAATTTCATTGATAAATGAAATATCAAATATGAAATCCAAAAATCCCATAAAGAGGTACAAGATGAACCAAAGGGGCACCCCTAGCAAAAGAAAAAGTTACAACATAAACCAAGAGGGAAGAGCATGGCTAAAAGCGATGCAAGAAGCCCTCAAATCTCTTGTGAAACGAATAGGCAAATACCAAAGAAAACAACAATTCAAGGAATGTCAGACGAGGCACCCCAAAAACTGAAGAAAAAACCAATCCATAAGCACTCTTTGGTGATCCAATAATCAATCAATGATGTTGCAGTTGTTGGTTAATTGTATATTACGTTTATTGGGAACTTGATATCTAATTTGTAGTTCATTTTTCCTTTGTCAGTGCCAAATCTTGGTGATGAATTTGTCATTCTAAGCACCTATTAATTTCTCTGCCTTTACCAACGAATTCATGTTCATTGGTTCAATTTCCACGAAATGCTCTTTATGCAAAACACCAAATAAAACCTACTTTCTCCCGTGGCACAGAATGAAACTCACCAATTAAAACCTCACCCCCCACCAACGGCAACTCATGCAAATTCGCCAAGAAATTCTCAACCTCCACTAACGGTCATTAAAGCTGCAAAAGGTTTCCAAATCTTCCAAAGACTTTGAAAGCTACTGTTGTAGAAATTTCTTCAACGAAAGCCTTTTGTTAGCATCTCTTTATAGAGGCACATGCTGTGGGGGCTCAATTAATGTAGTATGTTGATTAGGTGTGTGCTTAAGTGGGGAACCAAGACACTTGAACATGATTCTTCAATTGTATTTGAACTGATAGTAGTGTTATCAATGATGTTGCGAATCGAAGAGTCAACACCTTTTTACCGAGAAGAGAATAGAGAATAAGTTTAAAAAAAATAGAGAATAAGTTTCAATAAATAGTTTCTCAACTTCTTGTATATTTTGTGGACTTGTTGAATCGGGGAACGAAAAAGGAACATCAAAAGGCGTCTTGGAAGCATATGGATGCATTGTGGTTGGGGGAAGGATCATTAACAACAATCATTAAATAATGCTGGTTTTTCAAAATGAATTAATTTTTCTTTTTTAAATGAATAACCACACTTTCATTGAGAAAAAAAAAGAGAGAATACACGGGTATAGGATAAGGAAAGCCCACAAAATATGAACTGAGGATGCAATGGCCATGGAAGGCACATGAAACAGTGGCTTTGAAGAATCCCCTACTCCACTTAATGTCTGCTTAGTACAAGAGAGAGGATCATGCAACTCCTCATATGCTGTCCCAATAAAAGCCTATGCACATTAATGGCTCCCCCATCTTGACTTGTGGCAAACGTGTCCAAGGAACTTTAGAGTCATTTGAATGTAATTCTCCTTTGAAGATATTTGGAGGATCTAATGGAGCAACATCGCTAAATCTAAGAAAAAAATTCCCTCTTTTCTATCCTTAATTTTGATTATTGCTGGAAAAAAAACCAAAGGCGCAATACGTATTTTTCTTGAAAAGAACATAACTTTTTCTTGATAAAATGAAAAGAGACTAATGCTCAAAGATACAATAACCTTCTAGAGGATAGAGAAAATATGAAAAGACAAAGAGAGAAGAATTACGATTGTGATACAAAGAGGAGAAGACAACAAAAAGCAAACATTTAAAACCTAACAAACCAGGCCCAAAAAGGAAACCAAAACTAGAGAGCACATGAACTATAAAGCCAAAGCTGACCGAAGTCCAATGAGCAAGCACGGTAAATTGTCCAGTAAGGTCGGAAGTGCGATAATCAAACCACAAATCAAACAAACTTCTAAATTGACGCTTTCAAGCTTACAACTACTAGGATAAACACACTTCTTAAGGACAAAATAGTAAGGCTTAGGCACATAGACAGAAGAAATCCACACAAAAAGTTCAATTCCTGGACAAAACCATCAAGCTAGGCTTTAATTGAAGGAGAACAAAACCAACTGAATCTCCATCAAAATCGTAACTAGAAAGATTATCTTTAGGAGATGGATGACTATAAACTCCTTTTACAAAAGAAATATTTGATCCCGAAACACTAATGATTGATTGGCTGAAATTCGAACTAGAAGGCAAAGGATGTGGATTGTCTGCTAGATGTGAATCAGCTAGAAGGAGACGTATATAGGACTCCTCCAGAACATTTGAATTGATCTCAAAATGTTCCTTTACAGATGACTGCTTCTTTTTTGTCCTACTGAAAGGAAGAGGATAATAAGAAAATGGAGAACTTTCAATGTTCCTATCCTCTTTATTGCTCTTTAAGTCTACATACTGTGGAGTATTAACTGCGGTTTCCAAACGACAATTAAGGCTTCCTAAAGGAAGTAGATCCATCTCGTTTGGAGCTGAAAACAAAACTGGTTTCCTTGTTTGACTGTATGGGAACACCCTCTTCGACAAAATCCGATACCTCAAACACTTCGTCATGCTTAACTTCAATCAATCTTGCAATATCCAAAGAGTTAGAAAAATCATTGAAAAATAACTCGCCTTGAAGGATTGGAAGATCTAATGGAGTAGTATCACCAATTCTAAGGTGAAAATTACCAATAATCGTGTCTTTAACTTCTATTTCAGTTGAGAGAAAACTACACAAATTTCTTTTAACTTCAATATGAGCTTTAGAGCAATCCAAGAAGTTCAGAGTTTGAGAAGAAATACTAACCAGACCTCCAAGGTTTTCTGCAATGGTTTCAAAAGTAGGACGAGTCCAAAAAGGCAAAGGTAAATTTTTTAACGAAAGCCAACCTCCATAACTCACAATGAACTTTGGATGAGGATTTGTTTTGAAAGACCAATTTCTGATCTTCAAGTGAAAGGATCCAATTTCTTGACATTTTCCATCGAAATCCATATCGGCAAAACTATCATCAAGTTTTAATAATGCCTTATCAACCATGAAAGGATTGATTAGAACTTTAGACTGAGCAAGACGAATATGCTTCCAAGAATAGTAGGCAGACAAACGAGAAATAACAAACAAATTGTTGAAGTTTATTGTCAAAACTTCCTTATCTTTTCTAACCCAAAAAGAGAAATCAAAGTCAGACGGCTGAGAAACGACCTAAAATTTTCTAGCCACCTTTAAATCATCTGAGAGAGCTGGAGTTGAAGGCTTCCCAAAATCAGACTCACCAACACCAAACCGAGGGGATGACAACAAACAAGACTCCACTTTGCCCAAAAAGTCTCAAATCATTTTCCAGAAAACCATCCAACCTTTCGTCAAGAAACCAGCCAGAACATGAAGTTTTTTCCTACCACTAGTAGGCGGCCAAATAGCACATTCGAAAAATATTTCATTGAACGATTTGAATTTAGCCAAATGAATGAATCTAGAGTCATCCCGATTTTTTTTGATCAAGAACACATGAACCGTATCTTGTAACAACTCCACCAAGGATAGTTCAAATCAACACAAATGAGAGATTGAAAGGTAAATCTTCTGACTAATACTTGAATTCTCAATAGAAAGCATGTTCTTCTCATACTTTATCCAAAAATAAGAATTTCGAATACAACAACTTATTGCCTCCAAATTGTTCAAAGACATCTTAAAATGAGAAGAAACGCGGTGGAAATCAAATCGGTGACAGGGCAGGGACAGAGAGGGTTGAAAGGAATAGGAAAAATCTGAGGGAAAGAATTACAACAAAGGTTGGGAGAGGCAATGGGAGGTAAGGGTTAACAGTGAAGAAGTCAGGGGAAGAAAACAGAGGCGAGGCTAGAGAGGTTGATGAAAGGAAACGCAGCTAGGGTTTCGGGTAGAGAGGAGAAAAGTAAAGAGAGAAAAACGGGGTTTAAGAAAAATAAGGTTTTGGGGGTGACAAACTAGAAGCGTTGGCCGAGGGAGGTGGGCTAGCGGCGGAAGGCCGAGGATGGTTGACGGATATCGGAGTTGACAATGGTCGAAGAAGACTAAAACAGAAGCTAGAACGAAGCTGACGAACGCAGAAAGGTTGGAAAGGGAGAGAGAGAGGGTTATGACGAATGGACCAAAACTGAGAAAACAGAGATCAAAACAATATATTAAGAGTTTTTTTTGGTTTTCTTTGGTAGTTTTATAGTAGCTTTTGTTTTTTCTACGGCTGAAGGAGGCTTGTAGGTAGAAGTTGTTCGAAAGTTTATCTTTTTTTTTGGTTTTATTTGTTCGTACCTTTTTTTTCCTCTCATTGTGAGAGTTTGTATCTCCTAACTTTTAATTATTTTCATTACATCAATGAGAAGTTTTTAGTTTTTTTTAATTTTTTTTAATTTTTTTTTAATTTTTTTTAATTTTTTTTAATTTTTAAAATAGATTAAGATGTTTTGAAGAGATACTAATATGGCCCTCAAAGTTCTTGTGAATTGCCTTAAAAGTGCTATGTTCCTAACATTTTTATTTATTTATTTTTAAGAAGACAAATTTCATTGATGTATCAAAATTTACAAAACGACAATAAGCCAAAGCCAAAGGAGTTACATTAGACTTCTCCATTTGGCCAAAAGAGAGGAAATGCTATAATAGCTAAAGAAAGATTTACATTTGCACCGAGTCATAGCAAGAAAGATAACATTGTAAAAAAATCTATCAGAAGTGTTTTCTTTTTCATTGAAGAGACGGTCGTTCCTTTCCATTCAAGTGCTCCACAAAAAGCCCTTTATCAAATGCATCCACGTGGATCTTTTGCCATCAGTGAAGGGGTGACTCATGAGAGTGTATGAAAGGTGGATGATGACATCGTTTGGGAGAGCAGTTGACCATCCAAAGGACTGAGTAATTTTCTTCCAAAATCTACTTGCAAACTGACAGTTGATAAATAAGTGGGAAGGAGAATCATGTGTTGCTTTATCGAAAATACAGCAGTGTGGGGAGAAAGCCATGTACGGGAAGCATCGTTGGATTTTGTCACATGTGTTAATGGCCCGATACAAACTTCCGATAGAAAAAACTTGATTCTTTTGAGGTAGAAATCAGCCCGGATAACCTCAGCAGTGTGGACAAAGCCATGTATGGGAAACATCGTTGGATTTTGTCACATGTGTTAATGGCCCGATACAAACTTCCGATAGAAAAAACTTGATTTTTTTGGGGTAGAAATCAGCCCAGATAACCTCATTGAGAAGGGTAGCAGTATCAATAGGGGAAGAGATCAAGTCACTTGCAAGAAACTTCGTTGTAAACACCCCTTTTGGGTTCGGTTTCCAAACCCAACGATCTTTGTGGGCGGTTAAATGAACCCTATTGATGCTGTCCATAAAGGAGATCCAATCATCAACCTCCTCATTATTAAAGTTTCTTACAAAATAGTGAAGCCAACCTTGTTGGTTGTTCCATGAGTTTTGTAAGGAAGCATTTTTGTTGATTGCCAAGGTGAATAGGCGAGGGAGTTGTTTAGCAAGAGTAGCCTCACCTAACCAACGATCGTTCCAAAATGAAATGCGGGCTCCATTCCCCAGTTTGTACGAAACTGTGTCATGAATAAGCCTCATATGCATCAAAATAGCCCTCCACGACCCTCTGATATGATTGGAGAAGGTGCCATTGGGCCAAGCTTTCAATTGAGAAAGACCATATTTAGCATCAATAACCCGTCTCCAAAGGGCTCTCTCTTCATGGTAATATGTCCATATCCACTTAGCAAGAAGAGCACGATTTTTGTTTCATCCACAACATGTATACCAAGACCACCCTGAGCAAGGGGCTTGATGATCTTCTCCCATCTAACAAGGTGAGTGCCACCTTTCCATAAAAAGTTACTATATGGTCTTTCAATAGACTCAAAGATTTTGGTAGGAATCTTGGAGAAAGTCATGTAATAAGTGGGAGATTGTAAAGGGTGGCTTGTATAAGGGTAAGCCTACCTCCCTTGGAAATGTGTGTGTGGTTGCATGTATGGAGCCTTCCTTCAATCTTTAAGGGCCAAGTGGATTTCAGCTTCTGTAAATGGAAATTGAAGATTGGCAGCCTGTTGACAAGTAATAGGGCTCCATTGATCAATAGGGTGGAGGAAACGAGAGCCATTGCCTTCGTTTAATGGGCCTTGTAAAAGGCTATAATCTCCGATTCGATCTCATTTTCAGTCAATCGACTATGGCTCTCTCTAGACAAGATTTCAATGATTGTATTTTTCCACTTTTAGCATTCATAAGGCGGTGGAAGAAGTTAGAGTTCAAATCTCCATCCTTAAGCCATCTTTTCTTGCATTTTTGTTTCCAAAAAATTTCCTCTTTAGAACTTAGATAGAGGATTTGTTCTTTGATGAGCCTTTTTCTGTCACCATCGACTTGTTTTGGAGTTCCTTGTTCTTTCATGGAGTCTAAGATGGCTAGATCAAAAAGGTGCTGGTTACGAATTGTAGTCAAGCAACTAAAGGTAGTCTTATTCCAATCTTTAATGACAGGTTTGAGAAGTTTCAGTTTCTGCATGAAACCGTATTCGGGCCTTCCTTGCAGTTTGTTGGTAGACCACCAATGCTTACGGAGGGGAAGAAAAGAGGGATGTTCCATCCACATGTTTTCAAAGCGAAAGGGCTGAGGGCCCCCATTGGCAATACCCAATTGAAGGAGGATGGGATAATGGTTAGAGGTAGGCCGGTCTAATCTTTTGACAGATGCCATTTTGAATTTCTCCACAATAGCCTCTGCGATAATGAACTTGTTGATCAAAGTTGGAGTGGGGTTGGCTCTGAAGTTGGATCAAGTGTAAAGTTCGTTCTGTAAAGGTAGGCCGATAAGGTTGCAATCCTAAATAAAAAAATTGAAGAGCCTCATGCTTCGTGTAGAGGAAGCCCAGATGACTTCTCATAACTGCAACGAGTGACATTAAAGTATCCTCCGATAATCCATTTGTCGAGATAGAGGGCCAAGAGATCAAGGAGTTCTTGCTAGAATTTTGGTCTCTCTTGGTAACGAGAAGGGCCATAGATGCCTGTTAACTAGAAATTGAAGCCATCAGCTAAAAAGATTAAGAGAGACAGAGAGAAATCACCTTTTGTAATCTCAGTGGCACTAATAGATGGATCATTCCATATGATGAGGATACTCCCAGAAGAGCCATTGGATTCCAAAGCCGACCAATTG
This sequence comes from Lagenaria siceraria, assembly GCA_002890555.2. NCBI lineage: Eukaryota > Viridiplantae > Streptophyta > Magnoliopsida > Cucurbitales > Cucurbitaceae > Lagenaria > Lagenaria siceraria. The sequence goes on along the minus strand of CM016492.1, from coordinate 4,913,429 downwards.
ATATTACAGGCACTCCATAATGATTGTATAAAGAAACGGTCAAATTCAGAAGATTTGGTTTCTTGAAGAATCACGATGATAGGGTTATGCTTCACAATTTCTTTCTTGATGAGGGCACATTTTTCTTAATCACCAAGGCCATTCTTACATTTCATGAGATGATAATCATAAAAGCAGATTCGACCTACCAATTTGAGAAGAGGAGGAAGGATTGTCATAGTTAATCAAGGACTTGAGGTCGGTGATCTCTCGAATAAGCTGGTTCTGCTTTCTGGCAATTTTTGGATTCTTCTTTGTCAATGATAGAGCCGTGATATAATGCATGTTCTTTTGGAGCCATGATAAAATAAACTTCAAATAGCAACTAGGATCAACGACCTGTTCTTCGGCCACAAAGGAGAGGTCAACTGATATGAAAGGAGGTGAGAGAGGTTGTTCGAGCTGATCCATCAAGGACTTTCCAACTATAGATTCCCTGAGAGATGGTAAGGAGGGAGGACGGAAAGGATCTGTGTGATGGAACGATGAGAGAGGCAGAGGGCTGGATAGATAGTCATCAGTGTTTGGTTCATCGGGAATGGGTGGATTTGTGGAGAATTTGTTGTTGGGGATGGAGAAGGTTTTTTGTTGGTAAATAGTGAATGTCGTCTTGTCGGGGGAGGAGAGAGGCACAGATGGGTCGGGTAAGGATAAAGCGTTGGATGGTGGGTCTTTAGGAAGGTTTATTAAGGGAGATGGTGGGGAAGAGCCAATAGGTGAGGATGGGTTTTGTTTGGGCGGGAGTGGGGAAAGGTCAGATGATGGAGGTGGGTTTTGTTTGTGGGGTGGTGGGAATGGGGAGGAGAAATGGGTGGGCTATGATTGGGTGACGTCGTGTAATGAGCAGAAGATGTGGGTGGGTTGGGCGAGTGGGGAGGATGTGTGACAATGGGCTTTAGAGAGATGTTAATTGGTCTGGGAGGATTAGTGAGAAGGGGAGGATTTGGGTTGGAAGGCAGGCCCATAGATGGATTGGGTTCAGTTAAAGAAGAAGAGGGAGAAGAACAGTGGTAGGAGGGTTTTTTTTTTTTTTTTTAAACGTACCTCCTTGAGAACTGGTGACCGTCGATGTGTTGTCTATTCCATCGGACAAAGATGAAGTAGGAGCAGTGGTGTCAGTACCAGGGTATGGTTCGAGGAGGCTATCGAGTCGTTGTACTCGTTTGATGTTGGGAAGATCTGCTGGAATAGGTCCATGAACGCCGGCCATGTAATTGATAAGGTTCTTGACTATGAAAATGGGGTCAATTTGTACAGAAACGATGGATGAAGAGGAGGACGAGAGGCAAATCAAAACGGGATAAAGTCGGAGCTGCTTTGTTGGACCTTGATCGTTGCTTCCATTAAGTCCATCTGCGAAAGGGTTTTTGTGGCTGTTCTTATGTCGCCTCCACATTGATCTCCAATCAATCTAAGGGTAGCTTCTTCCCATCGATTAAGGGGCAAGTTTCGAATTTTAATCCATCCACCATATGATGGATCGGCTACATTCTGATAGGCTTGGTCTAGGTTCCACTTTTCAAACTTTGATATTTGCCCACCTTGTACCAGTCCTCAAGGTTGCAAAGGGTTTCAACCTGTTCTCTACCTTCACAATGCAAGATGGCTCTATCGGCTTGGAAAGGGTTGTCGACACGTAAGTAGCTGATATGATGCTGAAGGGCTCTGTTTATATGGTACCGATCGTTGTGGAAAAATTTCCTGTAGACAATAATCAATGAGTCAAGGTTGGTTTGGGCGTGAACTTGTATGGGTCCTCTGTTTTGTTGTTGGAAGAGTGCCATGTAAAGGTTGGGCTCTTGATGGAAGCTCCTTTTTTAACGACGTCTTTGTAGGAGTGTGTAGAGAAAGGTGGTGGTTCAGGAGGAGGGTGGGGTAGAGATGGGTGTTTATAAGGCTGTGTGGTTGGTGGTGTGTTTGGGGGAAGAACTCCTTTTCTGTTAGACGTCTTCTCTGGAAAATTGGAATTCTCTAAAAAATATTTGGTTTAAAGGGGCGAATTGGAGTTTTTTGAAGCAATCAATCAGGCAATGAACGATGGGTTGTTTAATGGAGATGAAGAAGGAGGGGTTTCGGTAGATCTCATAAAGCTTCGTTCTTTTTTCTCCCAACCTAAAATCTATTTCGATGGTGAAAACGCCTTTTCTCTATCACCGTCGAGCGAGGGCCTGTAGAAGGAGACATCGAGGTGACCAGTGGTGGGTGTGTGGGAAGTCATTGTCGTTGGAGACGTTCAGGTCGGGGAGCAGGTGGAGGGTTCTGAGAGAGCGTTTTCATTGAGAGCGTTAAAACAAACCCTATGTTCCCAACAAGTGAAAAGGTTAGTTCCTAATATAGATCCAACCTTCATACTCTTCAATGAAATCTGGACGAGAATGCTTTTCTCTCATCATTTCTCAATTTTCAAACGAGAATTATCGAAAAGTTTCAATTTTCCAAAATATAGAACATTGGAGAAATTCATTTCATACATTTTGGGCAAAGCTTTGTCTGACATGAAGAGTTTGATCAATGATGGTGCCTCAAAATGATCTTCTAATTTGAGATATTTAAAGAAACTCCAAAATTGATCCAACCAACTGAAACCAACGTTGGTCGGTTGGTTTAAAGGATTTGTCGATCGAGTTGGTTTTGCATTGGCAAAACCGTCCAAAGAAACTTTGAAAACAGATTCGACCAATGAAACTAACCAAACCGATGTCGATCGGTTGGTTTAAAGGGTGAGTCGGTCGCATTTAATTTTGCCAAATGTAAAACTGACGAATTGGTTGGCCGGTCTAACAAAATATCAAGAAAACCAACCGATCCACCGAAGCCTTTATTTACAAAGATTCGAAATGTGCCTTCATTTTTCGGCATTAATAAGAATGGAGACGGTTTTGCATAAAGCCATGGGCCTCTATGGTTTTCTTATAACTATTAATGGTTTTACCAAAGTAATAATTACATCTTGTCCTTTCTGCTCTCCTACACATCAACTAACTACCCAAATCCCAACTTTTCTCTCTCTCTCTCTCTTCTTTCCCCTCTCTCATCTCCTCTTTGCTCCTTCCCGGTCTCTCTTTTCCTCTCCCCTCCTTCCACCAGCCACTGCCATTACCACCGCTATGTGATTGCTGTCATTGTGAAGGTTGTTGCCCTCCTTCCACCAGCCACTGCCTTTCTCTCTTTTTCGTCTTCTTTCTTCTCAATCCCTCAAAATCCTTCTCCATTTTCTTCTTTTTTTCTCTATTGTTTTTCTCTCATCCTTTTTTTTTTGTTTTGTTCGCCGGTGACACTAAACTGACTGTGTGGATGGTGGGTCGGCATCTCGGACCTCTAAAAAATTGTTGGAAACCGACTGACTGAAACTGACATGTTAGTTTTATAAAAAAATTGACACCGATTGACCAATGGACATCCTTCTAATACCGCTTTAATATCCGTAGAGTCTAGTAACTATAAAAAAACGCTGAGTTTACAGAACAACCGCCTTCTTATGGACAATATGGAAGGAGAGGAACAACGCCTACTCAATGAGAAGGGGTGCTCATTTGATGCCTATCATACTATCTACCTTACTATGACTTGGTGCAAATGTACATCTTTTTTTAATTCTTATGATCTTCCACCTTTTGTAAATTTCATAGTTCATACATCAATGAAATTTGTTTCTTATCAAAAAAAAAAAAAAAGAAAGAAAAATGCTGAGTTTACAGAACATAAGCTCTCCCTTCTTTCTAACAAAAAAAAGGTCTATTCACTGCATTGATCCACAAGCACCCATGCTTTGTGCTCAAACTAATATCCTCGGTAAATTTATTTCCTGTGAACTATTAATGTACAGATGCTCAAATATGAAATATACATCTATATTCTAGGGCTCTCATTTTAGGCTATTTCTGTTTTGTGTTGCTATAGAAATTGGATGAAGCTGCTGTGGAGGGTGTTTTTAAGAAGTCTCTGGAAAACTACGTTAAATGGTGTGAATATTTATGCATTCAACCTGTTTGGAGCAGGTTTGGTTTTTGTAACTTATTCTTGTTATTTTCTGAATGGAGTTTTAGTTGCATCTATATTTTTATTTTCCAACAATTATATTTGATTATTATAAGTGTTCTATGTTTTTACAGTTTGTCTGCGGTTAGCAAGGAAAAGAAGCTATTGTTTATTTCCTTATACTTTCTTATATGGGGGGAAGCATCCAACGTCAGATTTCTTCCAGAATGCTTATGCTACATATTTCACCATGTATGTAACTGTGGATTTCACTTGTAATTTTATTGGATTATGTTCGCCTTTTTTATTTTTGATTTTGAAGTTGATCCAACTTATGGCTGGAAAGAAAATTATGTTCAGTATTTATTTTCTTGCAAAGGCTTCTTTCGTAATTTTTTTTTTGGGAAAAAGAAACATAACTTTTCATTGATATAATGAAAAGAGTCTAATGCTAAAAAATATAATAAAACAAAGCTAATAAAAGGTGAAAAATAAAAACAATAATGTGCACAAAAGTATCTAACAAATTGATACAAAGACAAAGTTCAATGAGAAGAAATAAAAGCTCTCCAATTCGGACAAATATCTTGAATGGAAAAATTCGCAAAAGATTTGGAAAGAGAACACCAAGCCGAAGCGTTGGGCCTTGCTACTTCGAAACGATTGGACCGCTGAAGATGCTTTTCATGAAAAACTCTCTGATTTCTTGCAAACCATAATTCAGCAAGAAGAGCTTTGACTGCATTAATCCAAAGTTGCTGGAACATCTTCTTCAAAGAAACTCCCTAAAGGACCTGCTGGACATTAAATTTTAAGGATTTGCAGAAGACCCAGTTTAAATGAAAAATGGACATAAGCTTTTTCCAACATGCAAAGGAATAGCTGCAATCAAAGAATAGGTGTTGGAAGTCTTCACAATCAGCCTTGCACAGGGGGCATACAAATGGAGATAAGTAATGGTCTGGTAGCTTTCCTTTGAAGTGTTGAAGAACAATTCAAGGAACCATACAGCATAATCCAAATAAGAATATTGATTATTTTTGGACTATTTGACTTCCATAGAATTTTGTACTCTTGTTTGTTCATATTTTGTTCGGCAACGAAGCTTCTAAAAAGTGATTTAACCAAAAATTTACTAGAAGATTCCATGGACCAGCATCTTGAGTCTAGCAAAATCCCAAGGGATTTATTTGATAGATCCATAAAAAGTTGCTGGAATTCCTGAATTTCATCTTCCTTTAGCAATCTTCTAAAGAGAACAACCACAAAACTCTTCTGGATATAGCAGAAATATTGAGATTCCAATTTTCATCAAAATTAAAATGAATTGTGATGAATAACCTTTCCGAGCTTCAAGCTGCAAGCTTCAATTAATGAGGAAAACTTTGAAAGGAACAGACCTAACTCAATGTTTAGGGGTTGGATTGAGTTGTGGCACTTTTTTAATTCAAAAATTGCCCAACCAACCTACCTTCAGTGAACAGACCTAACTCAATCTAACAATGTAAAATTTGGGTTACAATGTTACACATCTCGAATTTTATAGAAAATTCATGAACGCCAAGAAATACCAAAGTCTTGTTATTCAAATGCCATGTGCAAGAACACATATTATTAGAAAACAGTTTTCTGTTGGAATATTTTGCAACCATTATTAGGGCTTTGGTCCAATAAGAAGTTTTCTCATCTTCAGGTACTAGCCTTTTGAATGATTAGTATATTGAAAATGAACTTGTTCAATTTTTCCGTCCCATCATTACAGAAGAAGGTATGATGCTTGAAGCTCCTTTCACTAAAGATGAGATCCATAAAGCGATTTTTGAATTGGTATAGATAAGTTTCCTAGAGCATTCTCAAGGATGATGTCAAGGGTGTGTTCAATGATTTTTTGAGAAAGACATCATAAATGCCATTGTTTACCGAACTTATGTTTGCTGCATTTTTGTGAGTGCTAATATTAGTATTAGTATGGTATCGCAAATGTCTTTTTCATATTGTCCTTTACTGTCTTTTTACCTTCCCCTACTCAGGTTACTATTGTACACTTGTATATAGATTATTTTGATTCTCCTAAACCTTAGCGATCACAGTTCCCACATAGTTGGATGCCAAAGTAGCTAGGTGATTACAGGCTCATTAGCCTCCCATCTTGTTTATCCATGATCATTGCTCGAGTTATCACTGAAAGATTGAAAACTCTTTTGCCCTATAACATTATAGAATCTCAATCAGCCTTTGTGGCCGATAGAGAAATCTTAGTTGCTTTGCTTATTTGTTGCCAATGAAATTATTGATGTTAGGAGCCTTACTGTTTTGCTTTAAAGAAGTTATGTTTTTTCTAGCTGTTTTCAAGCTTGGAAGCGGCAGTTGAATAGTAGTTGGTTTTCTCAGCATTTAGAAGTCTCGTTTTCCTCGTTTGTTCAAGATATCTAGCTCCCATTTTGGTTTAGTCTTCGTTCTCTGGGTTGTTCTTCGAGATCTTGGTTTAGCTCTATTTGCAGGCTTTTGATTGTTTCATCATATTCAAGGATCATTTTCATTCGTTGGTGTTTTGTTGGCACTGGATTTAAGGTGTTTGTGATCCATAGTTGTGGGTTTTTTTTTTAAGAACAACAACTTTCATTGAGAACACGGACATACAAAAAACCAAGCCCACAAAAATGGGAACTCCCTTTACAAGTAGGGACTCCAACTATATAAGATTATGTCAATAGAATAATTATAAAAAACCTTCGAAATCGAAGCCCAATGGGAAACATGACAGCGAACAAGGGACCATAACTCTCTGGGATCCTTTTCAACTCCTTTGAACACCTTGCTATTCTGCTCGCTCCACAGAACCCAAATAACTGCACAAACACTAGCAAGCCATAAAAAACGACCTCTCCCCCCAAACGGTGGATTGAGGAGGAACTCCTTGATCATATCCCTGACATCTCTATGATGAACACATACCATAGTAGTGGGTTACTTTCCTGTTGTTGGTTTGTTAGGCCTTTAAGGGTTTGCTTGTTTGATGTTTACTTTGCATTGTATCTAAATATTTTTGTCAACCTTTGTTTTACTTTGTTTCTCTCCTCTCTTGAGGGTTATTATATCTTTGAGCATTAGTTTCTATTCCTTTTTTTCGATAAAAAATTTTGTTTATTATTTTTTTTAAAAAGAAAAAAAAGAGAGAAGGAAGGAAGTTGGGGTTGTGATTAAATTAGCCATTGAGAAAGCTTTCGATAAAGTTGCTTGTGAATTCCTTAATCTCATTCTCCAAAGTAAGGGCTTTGGTACTAGGTGGAGGAGATGGATACACAACTGCATTTCATCCCCAAACTTCTCCATTAATATTAACGACAAGCCTTAAGGAAGATTCGTGTCACAAGGGGTCTTCGACAAGGTGATCCTCTCTCACCTCTCTTTTTTATTCTTATCGTGGATTCATTAGTCGCATGCTATCTAAAGTTGAAGGTGGGGGTTTTAACAAAGGTTTTGTGATGGGAAGGGGTCAACATACCATATCTATTGCCCATCTTCAATTTGTGGATGATATCCTTCTCATCTCCCATTGCCACACATATTGACAACCTGTATGCATTCATAAATTCCTTTTAGAAGCAGTGGGATTGATCATCAATTGTCTGTTAGGTATCCGATAGTCCCTGCACTCTGAAAAATACCCAACAAGCAAGAAAACGGGGGAAAACCCTCCAGAAAAGAGCCTTAAATCACAAGAATAAAGAAACTATGAAGAAGAATAGAACACGAAAGCAATAAAGCAATCCCTCCCAGCAAATTATAGAGTGCTGGTACTCTCCCCTCTAGCCTTCAGCCAAAATGATCTATGCCTCCCTCCGCAGCACAAACTCTCTCTTAAACCTCTTCAACCTTGGTTCCCACATCCCAAAATAACAGACTCCACGTTCCCTGGCACCCTTGTATGTGGGAATTCCCCTTCTTGCCCCTCCTCACTTATGTGTGATAAATTGGAGGCCTTACTTTATCATAAATCCGAAATTTTGGGTCTTAATATGGAGCCCTCTAATGTCTCACTTATAATAGGCGTTTATGGGTGCAAAGTTGGTTAATGGCCAAACGCATCTCTCAATGGCTAGCAAAAGTCATCCTCCTTTTGGGATCTTAGTGTTGAGAAAGTGGAACGTAGACTTTACTTCATGAGGCCATTCACATATATCCAAGAGAGATCAACACTCTTATTCAAGAAATGCTGACTAATCTTCCTCTTTATTACCTATCTTGTCCTGATTCATGTAAAAGTTTATGAGAAGATTGGGTGCTTATTTTGCAATTTCCTTGGAAGGGGAACAAAGAGAAGTCAATTTTTCACCACCTTAAATGGGAGAAGGTGATGATTCCTATTTATGAAGACGGGCTAAGCATTGTTGGCATCCAACATAAGAACAAGTCCTTTGGCTAAATAGATTTTGAGATTACATGAAGAAAAATCTGCATTATGGCGTTAGGTGCAATGTTATAAAAAACGGACGATTCACGATACGTATCGAGACGAAGGGAAAACAAGTCAAATCTGTAATTGAATCGTAGATTTCATGTATCGGATGATTCATGATACTGAATTATGCATTTCGTTCTAAATTGAAACGTTTTGATTCACTAATCCAAAAAAGAAAATACCATTTTTGAGCTGCAGTGCGTTGGAGAAGAAGTCTTATTGCCGGAATAGAAGAGAAAATGGAGATCCCCAAGTGAAGCTTTGGAACTTGAAATAGAGAATATTTTATTCATAACTTGGGAGAAGAAGAAGACTTCTTTTGTTTTTCCATCTCATCAAGAAAAGAGGGGGTTGGAAACCAAAGAGATTTTTTTTTTTTTGAAACAGGAAACTGAAGAGTTGCTTGTTGAAGAAATTGAAAGCAAATTGAAGAAGAAAGATGAATGATCTCCATGTGTGGGCCTTTTGATTTTTTCTTTTAGTTTTTTAGTAATAAAGACTTTTCGTTTTATTTTTTTCAATAATAAAATCAAGTGCTTTTCTCTCTCTCCATTGTACACAATTTTTCCTTCCATACTTTCCCTTTTTTTTCTTATTTTTATGACATAGTGTAGACTTGTTAGTCTTTTCATTTTCTTTTTATTATTTGTAAATAATAAAGATTTTTCATATTCTTTTCACTTTTTAAAATAGACTTTTCATATTTTTTCCTTAATATTGATTTTGAAAATATTGAAGTCAATAGTTGAACATTGAAACTTGAAAACAAAAAAGTTCTATTGTTTTTAATGTTTTTTCATACTTATTTTGAAGTTAGTTGGATGTTCTCTTTTCTTGGCTATTTTGAACATTTCATTTTCTTTTTATTATTTGTAAATAATAAAGATTTTTCATATTCTTTTCACTTTATAAAATAGACTTTTCATATTTTTTCCTTCATATTGATTTTGAAAATATTGAAGTCAATAGTTGAACATTGAAACTTGAAAACAAAAAAGTTCTATTGTTTTTAATGTTTTTTCATACTTATTTTGAAGTTAGTTGGATGTTCTCTTTTCTTGGCTATTTTGAACTTTGTAGTTAATTTATGTTTTTATTTATATTTTGGGTTTATTTAATGCATGACTATTTTATTTCTCTATTTTAAGCTTTCATATTTATATGTTATCGACCAACATAAAACTTATGATACACGATACCCTAAAAATCAATTACGATACACGTTCCGTTTTACGATTTAACAACCTTGGTTAGGTGAATGCTACCAAATTTGGATCTTTACATTTTTATCTCAAGCTGAGTCACTCCCCTATATGACATTTCTTGCAAGGTTGGAAATGGCACTAGTACACATTTGTTCTGGCTGTTGGTTGAGAAATAAAGCTTTGAAAGAAGAATTTCCTTCACTATACTCCCTCATTCTTGACAAAGAAGCATCCATCTCAGAACAACGTAGAAGGTGCCTTTGAACTATGGAAATTGATGAAAGGGCTAGGCTCTTAAACTCCCTCTCTTATGTTGACTTATCTGAGCAGGAAGACTCATGGGTATGGAACCTTGACAAAAATGGATTTACCTTTTTTTTTTTTCTAGACAATACAAATGAAATTGCGTAAGAACAATAAAAAATGGGAAGTCAAAAAGGCCACCAACATCACGTTCACAGTTTTCAAAACCAAACTATGATTACCAAACTGTGATCACCCCAAATACTGCAAAATCCAGTATATATTTTACCTTTAAATCCTGATCTAGAAATCTCTCATCCATGGGTGTTTTGGGAAAAGTTGATTTTTACAAAATGATTAGTTTGGGTGCTATTAATACTGCTGATCGTCTCCAACGTCGTATGCCTTATATGTCCATTTCTCCATCTTGGTGTCTTATGTGCCAGAACCACTCTGAATCAGCTGCTCATTTGTTTTTGCACTGTCCCTTTGCTGCTCGCTTCTGGCATGTTGTTTTGGCTGCCTCTGGATGGTCTGTGGTCAGCTCCAATAACATGTTTGACATTCTAGCTTCTCTCCTGGTGGGACATCCTTTTGTTGGAGACAACAGAGTGCTTTGGTTGGCGATTCTGCGAGCTTACTTCTGGACGTTATGGGGTGAACACAATAAGCATCTCTTTGGTGACTCCTTTTCAAATTTTGATAATTTTATGGATCTGGTTTTATCTACTGCTTTGTATTGGTGCAAAAATAAGCACCCTTTTCAGCACTTTGGCCTTTCATATTTAGTTCCCAATTGGACATCTTTTCTGTAACACCTTTTGGTGCTTTGGGGTTTCCCCATATTTCATTTTATCAATGAAATGTTTCTTCTCTAAAAAAACAAAATGATTTTCAATAGGAGGTAGTTGAGAGAAGTGAAATTCTTTTATGGGAACTCGGCCACTCTTGGCTATTGACAAAAGACAAGGGTTAATTTAGATTTCTAGGCTTTTCTTTATCTCGTAACTGCTACCTCTTGTGTAAAAAGGGACCCGATACACAATCACCTTTTTTATTACTTACTCATACTCTAGATCTTTGAGGATTTCCATCCAGCAGTGTTTTGATCAGTCAATGGTCTTTCCTACTGATATTTGGTCTCTCATGGACAGCACTATTTTGGGGCATCCATTGAAGAAGGATATGGGTTTTTCATCGGGGCTTTTCTCTGTTTTCTATGGCTAGAGAGGAACTCGTGCACCTTCACAGATCTTTTAGGATATTGACACTTTGATTTCATACGCTACTTTTATATTAGTTTGGCAAAATCGTTGTTTGATTGGTTGGTTTGAGTTGACTATAATAAAAGCTTCATAATGGTGCTCACTTTCTAACCTTTTCACAACAATTTTTTCCTAGAAAGATGTTTGTTTGTGTTTGAATTTGGGTTTTTAAGAATTTAATAAGAAACGTAATATTTCATTGATGAAAGGAAAAGAGACTAATGCGCAAAAGTTGAAATAGAATATCCAACGAAGAGGTTGGAGAGAGAACACAAAGAAGAGCCTTCAAACGAGCCATTTCCCAATGATTGACTTGGGAAATTTTGTTTCTAATTAGTTTTGTTGCTGTTGTTTCTGTATTTCCCCATTTGGAGTTTGCTCTTTTCAGCCTATCTTATGAAGAGTTTGGTTTGATTCAACTGGTCTTAAAGCTTCACATTGGAGCTCTGTTTTCAAATTTTTGTTGGCTTTTCTATACATGATATGTGTCTCTATCTTTTCATTGTAATCTTGTTCTGTTATTTATTGCTTTTCTTACTCACCTCCCTTGCACCTCCCTTGTGGATTATGTATCTTTTGAGCATTAGTCTCTTTTCAGTTTACAAATGATATGTCTTGTATCTTGTTTATAGCATTTACTTTGTTGTTTTCCAGTTCGTCTCTAAGCTCTTTGTTTTTAATAAAATTTTGGTTAAGTTTCAAATTGAGTCCCTAACCTCCTAGTATTGTGTCTAATAGGTTCCTAAATTTGAAGTGTTGAATAGAACTATTAGTTTTTAATTTTGTATTTAATGTTTAATAGGTTGACTTTAGAGGTGTTTCTAAACTTTCAATCTTGTGTTTAATGGTTGAACATGAAAATTTAGTAGAAATAGAAAATGAAAGAAAATGAAATGTGAAGCTATGTATGAAAACTATATTTTTCTCTAAATTTATTTAGTGAATAAAAATTGGATTTACACAGGAAAATAAAGTAAAATTCTGCAATCAATCCATATGCTAAAATTCTTGACTCAATCTAAACCTATAAGGAAAAGAGAAAATACAACAAAAAGTATATACAAGAAGACAACGATATTCATATAGAAGGAAACAATTGCTGAATTAGATCTCTAAATTACAGATCGATTTTCTACCAAATGTTCTTCTATGAGAGGGGAGAGTAGTGAGGTAAGTAATGGGCTAGCTTGATTTTCTAAAAATGTGCTTGTTTTTCTCTCATCAACTTTGTTTCAGGTTGATGTGTCCACGTGTTTCCCTATTCTGACGTGTTCCCAACTTATTCGAAAATTTAAAAAATATAGAAATGAATACCATTTTTCGTGTGCTAGACATGTATCTGGATGTATCCATTTCCACACCTGCTTTTTAGAAGATTTTATCTATTTGTCGTTTCGTAATTTTTATCTTTTCCCATGAGCTTCATTGTCTTACCCTTGCACCTTAAATTTGCATGCAGATGGTTCGGGAAATGGATGAGGTATTGAGGCATCAAATTGCGCAGCCGGCCAAGAGCTGCGAGTCTAAAGATGGTGTTTCTTTCCTTGATCAAGTTATCTGTCCTCTTTATGAGGTTCTGGCTGCGGTATGTTCTTTTCTGTTTCTTGTGTCTCCTAAAGGTTTTAACGGAAGAGTAGGTTTTATTTTTCTTTTCTCGTTAAGAGTAAGAGTGAATGTGTCCATATGAGTAGTTGACCTCAAGTTGCATCAGGAAGTCTTCTGCTAAAATTTGAGAAATGGAGTTCGAAAGGTGAAAATTTTCTGATAGGCGCGGTTCAGCTACAGTTTCTTGAAGTCTTTGGGGGGTTTTCTCTTGGTTTAATTTTTTTTCGTGGGTGATCTTTATTGTATGGACGGGCTTTTTGGGTTCTTTTTAATGCATTTTGGTCTTTGGTTTGGTGCTCTGGCTCTCCTTTTTTTGCGAGTTGTTGCACCTATCATTGTACTTTTTCATTTAAAGAAGTTTCTGTTATCTTCAAAACATGGAAAATGGAATGGAAAGGTTAGTTTGAAGGTGCTAAGTTTACAGAACATAAAGAACTGGTTTCCAATTTCATGGAGCTGTCCTCTGTTCATCGTTGAATTATTGCATTTGAGCTAGATTTCTCTAAATCACAAAAAAGACAATTGAATTTTCCATTTAAAGTATGTTCCTGGAAAATTTAGTCTGCTGTCTTGAGCTGCCAATTGATGAGCCCAGGTTATTAAATTCTCAGGAAGCCGCAAACAATAATAATGGGCGGGCACCACATTCTGCATGGAGAAACTATGACGATTTTAACGAGTATTTCTGGTTAGTTGCAAAATGTTGTATGTTTGATTTATAATGAATAGTTCATACTGAAGTAGTTTTTAACGTTGTACATTTTCTTATCAGGTCGCTTAGATGCTTTGACCTCAGTTGGCCATGGCATAAAGGCAAATCTTTTTTTCAAAAGCCAACCCCAAAGTCAAAGGTTGTCTGCATGCTTTGTTTAATTTTATCAAAACTTAGCTTTCTTCTTGTTCTTATTATTTTATTTTATTTTTCCTTTTACTCATTTATACTGTGGTATTTATGAACTATTTGTTCCACTGATTGGCTTGAGTTGATGAAGATAAATTTTCCTGTGCTGTATAATTCCATACGTGAAATTATTGCTTCCTCTTAAACATTTGGGAGTGAAAAGTCTGGTTTAGCAGGTGGTCTTCAGGATTTTGAATCTATATTATTTTCTTGAAACCCAAGAATCCTTGAATTATGATGTGTAATTTTTAGGTAGTTTCTGTGTGCATATACAATTTAGTACCATACCAACCGTAGAAAAAATATCTAACTCTTGGAGGTTTGTTTGAGTAGGCTACTTTTGGGCTTGCTTACCCTGACCCTTTGCCTTAATCTGAAATTTTCGTAGCTTTAGGCCTGGTCTATATTGATGCAATGTATATGATTATGATTTGGAGCGTCCAAATAATTAGTTAATTTTTTTTTTTTTTTTTTTTTTTTTTTTTTTTTTAAGATTGTTATAAAGGAAGCGAAACTTTTCATTAATGGAATGAAAAGAGTTTAGTGTCAAGGATACAGACGAACTGAAGCGAAAGCAGAAATAGAACAACTAGACATAGTAACAACATAAGCATAAAAGTCAGATACATGACAAAACAAATTAAAGTATGTGCGTGTATTTCCCCAAAGATGTCTACAAAAGGATGAAGAATTTTAGGATGCCTGAAGGTTTCACAATCAGTAAATAGGTAGTGCTTACTCTAAAGAAGAATAATCTGTGTATTAGGTCTTTGATAGGAAATTCGGCTAAGAAAAATAGCGTGACTCGGAAGAAATTTTCTAGGGAGGTAGGTAGCTTATTGTGGATGCAGACCTTGAATTTGTAGCTATCAAGAATGATATTGACAAGGTCCCAAAAGTATTCTCTCTTTTCCAATGTTCTGCTATGGCTGAATCTTTGAGGCGAGAAAGCATAAAGCCTAGGAAGACCCCTTTTTGAGGAGATGGACCATCTGTCTTTCCAGAAAAAGTGGATTCACCATTACCAATAATGCTCACAGTGTTGCCGAAGATCAATTATTTCTGTTCAGTTATGTACTTCCTTGGGCCTTTGGATTTATGAGACATCCTTTTTACTTGTCGTAGTGGCTTGAGAGGAGCCATTGGATTTTCAGCGTCAAAGAACACCGTTTTGATAGGCTTTATTGAATCACTTACCTTCTCAACTCTTTCATGGTGTATATTATCACCTCCCTTTTGCGTTTCTTATTGCCAATTTAAAATATTTATTTTAACTTCAATTGGCTCAAGGCTTGGCCTTTTTTGTAAGTTGTGAATTGTTTCTTATAATAAAAGAAAAATGCATCCGGTTGGATGCAGCTTCTGATTGAGCAAGGGACTGGTGTCATTGTCTATTAGTTGAATTATATATTTGTACATATATCTTTTTTCTTTATTAATAGTATTATCGTGATTCTGATGAACAAAAGGTACTTGTTGGCCCTATTTGCCCTTTTGATTTAATACTGTCGATGAAATTATGACTGAATGTTTCTCAAAACAAATAAAGGTACTTGTTGGCTAAAGAACATTTTCCCGTTCATGCTTTCATTTTTGTTCTTCTATAACTGACAATTAGTTTCTTAATTTCTATTTAGTTTTCTGTGAGGGTTATTTAGCATTTAATGTTTAGTTTCCTGATGAAAATATATATTGAAAAGAACCACGTGCTATTGAGTTTCATGCCTTCAGTATGGTGCATCAGCCATGGCATGTAAAGTACTTTAGTTTTTTCTTTGTGATGTGCTCATCTGAATATGTTGAGTAATTTTCCTTTTTTTTCGTTGCCAGAATATGCTTGGTAGAAGTCGTCATCAAGGGAAAACGTCATTTGTTGAGCATCGGACTTTTCTTCATCTTTATCATAGTTTCCATCGTTTATGGATATTTTTGTTTATGATGTTCCAGGTATCTGGCTTCTAAATGGCTCTTTATTATCCTTATTCCTATTAATTGAAATTTGCTAAACTGGTCTTGGTGCTTGGGAAAATTCTTTTGTTTTTGTTTATGTGGTGTAGCCTAAATGACAAAAGAGATTGATGCTCCCAGAAATCTAACCCAAAGGATTTTATTACGATTCATAAGTGTTCAATACAAGAGACTAGGATTTCTGCATTTTCATATATTTAATTATTATTGATCACATTTTTATTCTTACAGGCTCTGACCATTGTTGCATTTAACAATGGAAGCTTTAATATGAAGACACTGCTGGAAGTTCTGAGTCTTGGTCCAACATTTGTTGTGATGAAGTTTATTGAGAGTACGTGCCGTTCTGGTCATTTTTACTGAAAGTGTTTGAAGCTGATTTGTTCCATTATCCTGTGTGCAATAGATTGAAATAATTATCTTTGTTGTTCTAACAAATTTCTATTTAACGGCATGGACTTCATCCAGGTGTTCTAGACATCCTAATGATGTATGGTGCATACTCTACTTCAAGGCGACTTGCTGTTTCTCGAATATTTCTTCGTTTTCTTTGGTTCAGTATTGCATCAGCTTCAATAACATTTCTTTATGTGTATGTATTCTTGCTTTATTGTTCTCGCTGTCTTGTTTTTCCACTAGACATTTAGTGTTATTTTTATCTATTCCCTTGCAGGAAAGCTCTTCAGGAGGGGAGTAAACCGAATGCAGAAAGAGTGATGTTCAGACTATATGTAATTGTGATCGGAATATATGGTGGTGTGCAGCTTTGTCTTAGCATACTCATGCGTATACCTGCTTGCCATCTTTTAACGAATCGATGTGATCGGTGGCCTCTTGTTCGTTTTATCAAGTGGATGCGTCAGGTTTCACCCTCTTATGCTTGCTTTATTTGTTCTTTTCTGCTTGCTTAATGTGGTTTTCTCAATTTCAGTTGACACACGTTATTTTGTTAATTCTATACTTTTTCTTCTGAATTTTTTTTTATTAGGAACGGTACTATGTTGGGCGTGGGATGTATGAGAGGACTACTGACTTTATCAAGTAAGTATCTGAATTTATTTGATATGGATCCACTGATATTTTAGGATCCCAAACAGAAAACAACATGAAACACAAATATAAAATTATGTTACAATATCAAGAGAGATTATAAAAGAGGGGCGGGACGATATTGATGTAAGGTTCTTTTTTTTTCCGGACTTTAACATCATGGCCAAAGTGGCCTGCTAAACCCCCAGAATGCATTCCGTTAATGATGAATTTCCTAGAGAGGTATGTGGAATGCAGTGCATGTCACCTTTAAACAAGAAGCCATCTGAAATATGAAAACGTGCATGGTTGGTGATTCGTGTATTTTTCCCAATTATCCTTAAAATCTATGTACGTGGCACATTATTTGGGAATGTGATTGAAAGCTATTATCTCAGCCCGAAGGAGGGCTAGAAAAGTACCTTTCGTAATTAATGCATCGACAACCTTATTAACCCTGGGTGTGTCTTATGACAAAATCGAATCTATGAAGGAACAGAGCCAACAAGCATGCATACATCTGATGTTCTTTTGTGATTGAAGAAACTTCAAGGATAAATGATATGTTTGTAAAAAAAGAAAAATCCTTGTTGAGGTAATAATGTTCCCTTTGCTCAAGGACCATAAAGAGTATAATTTTTCTCATATTTGCTCTATCAAGCAGTGGTTAGTTTTTCAGAAATAATTGAATAGGGTGGCTTTCTTGAGATAAAACTGCCCCAATAGCTATTCTTGAGGCATCCACCAAAACTCCAAAAGGTTTTGTAAAGTTGGGAAGTGCTAGGCCTGAGGTAGATAAAGGTGCACAACCAAACTTCAAAAATTGAACCGAATCTCAGTTTTGCGGTTTGGTTTAGTTACAAAAAAAAAAAAAAAAAAATTAAATGCAGTATGATTCGGTTTGGTGTGTCTTGCATTAGAAAGGGAAGCTCCTCAGCATCAATCAACTCATCAATGTTGGATCTCTACCACGTCATTGAAATACAATGTTTTTTCAGTGGCGAAAATGGTTAAAGAAAGATTAGATGAGATGAAAATGGAGTTGCCGAAGATGCATAAACTAGGGAGAAATAGAGGAATGAGAATACTTCTTGTTATTGGAGAACTTTTTGGAAGGGGAGGTTCAAAAAAATAGAAAAGTAAAACTGCTAAATCCAATCGAACCAAACTACATATTGTGCATCTGTTCGGTTTAGTTTTTTATGAACATATAATTTGGTTTCATTTAAAAAATTATTCTTTTTAAATTTCGGTTTGGTTTTGCTTTGGTCATCAAATAGGACCAAACCGAACCATGAAGACCCCTAAAGGTCCATGTTAAGTGATTTCTTTAGAGCACTGGAGCTAGTGATTTTTTTAAGCAAGTTCTTTTAAGGCACAACAATAGTTTTGAGAAATGGAAGCTAATACCAGAAAAGATTGGATTTTGTGAGTGTTTTTTGGGATAGACCAATCTTTTGTTGCTACCGTCTATCCTGGGTCAACGGCCTCCCCTTTTATGCTTCAAACAAACCCCCAAATATATGTTTTTTAGACAAGAAATTTGAGTTGTTAAAATTTGTTGAAATTTTGCTTTAAGTATGAATGAAAACGATTTTGTAAATGCGTTCTGGGTGATCTTCATTAATATGTCATGCTTGGTGCATTGGACAAATCGAGAGGCATGATTAATGAAGTTTTAGGGTTTAGGGTTTAATCCTTTATCGAAAATGACATTAGCGTGTGAAATTATAGAATTGTGTGTAATTAGGACCATAAAATTGAAAAACTTGAACTGAGCTATTGTAGTTAATTAAAAAAATTGATTGTTTTTGAAATTTTCTCGAAATGTCGAAATTTCTCGAATTGTTTTTTGAGATCTTGAAATCCTGTCAAAATGGGGGAATTGGAATGTTCTCGAAATATTCTCAAAATTTTGAAAGTTTCTCGAAATTTCGAGAAATTTTAAAATTTTGTCGAAATTGGGGGAAGAACAAAATTTTTCCCAGTTAAAATTTCGAGGCCATCAAAATCTTGAAATTTCGGTCAACATTTCGAGATTTCAATGAAAATTTTCCACCATGGATTTTACTAAGATAGCCTAAT
Organism: Lagenaria siceraria; assembly: GCA_002890555.2. Taxonomy (NCBI): domain Eukaryota; kingdom Viridiplantae; phylum Streptophyta; class Magnoliopsida; order Cucurbitales; family Cucurbitaceae; genus Lagenaria; species Lagenaria siceraria. The sequence continues at coordinate 4,894,649 of CM016492.1, read as the reverse complement.
TTACCTTAATCCTATTACTTCATTTTATCCCTCCCAAAACAACTCGTCCTCGTGTTTTAAAAAGAAAATGAATATAAAATAAACAAATAAACATCCTCGACATCAAAATACGTTGTAAAGCATAAAAGAAATTCATCTTCCAAGCCAATTGAACACAAGTAGTAGTGTACCTTGAGGAGAAAATTGCTTACTTGAACAAAAGAAGCTCTCATATGTCCGAAGTTAAAAATGGGTTGAGTTAATTGTGTTTTTGATAGAATACAAGGACGTACAAAACAACGAGCCCACAAAACATCCCATCTAAAGAAAGGGATTCCGACTAAGTAAGATGTTACTTATAGAATAATTACGAAAAAGCTTCGATACCGAAGCCCAAAGAGAAACATGAAACCTCATTAAGGATCAAACCTCACTAGGGTCCATATCCATGCCTTTGAACACTTCCTTTCTCCCGTATATCCCACAACACTGCACACACCCCAACAAACCACAGAAAACGACCTTTTTCTCTAAACAGCGGATGGAGGAGGAACTTCCTGATCGTCGCACTTTAAGAAGCATGGACACTTTAGTTTAGGTTGCGTGTTCGTGTCGGACACGTGTCAAACACTTGGATACTCTGACACTTGTTGAACATGTATCAGACACTTGTTAGTGCAATAAATGTGTTAGATTCATAGATCACTTTTTGAGTAGACTAAAAAAAACACATATGTGATAATAATAACAACTTTTGAGTGTGAAATACATCAGACTAAGTTTTTTAAGCATATAAATGCATCAACCCATTTACTTTGAAGTTTCTTTTGGTATAAAAATGATATATATTTTTAAAAATGTATATTTTAATAAACGTGTTTTTGTCGTGTCGTGTCTTAGATTTTTAAACCATAGTGTGTCGCCATGTCCGTGTTGTGCCGTATTTGTGTTTTGAATCCGTATTTGTGCTTATTAGGGCACACTAATACCCAAACTCTTGCAAGAAGCAACTCCACACAGACCTCGCATACTGACAACCCCAAAGAAAATGATCTAGGTCTTCCTTTGTCTTCTGACACAAAATAACTAGGTCATTTTCCAAGCAAGCCTATCCAAAGTGTTCACCTGACCCAACCGAACTTGCCAGGTAAAGAACTTGAATTTTTTTTGGAATCTTAATCCTCCATACCACATCAAAGACCGACTCACTAACAAGGGGAGGGTCCAACAACATCCTAAACAAAGACTTGTAAGAGAAGCCTTCCAAAGGGTCTAAGCTCCAGACACGAACATCCCTTCTCCCCACCCTAAAACTGCATTTTTCCATCAGAGAAAGAAGAGAAGCAACCTCCCTTGTTTCCCTATTAGATAAATGACGAAGAAACCCGTAAGAAAAGGACATAGAGCTTCTCGACCAGACCAAAAAATCAAAGACCGGATGATTTTTAAAGGAAGACAGGTGATAAAGATGAGAAAATACAGAGCAAAGGGTTTAGTTAATTGTGTAAAAAGAACTGAGTTTGTTGGTGCCTGGAAAAATCAGCTGAAAGAAAGAGTAAACAACTAATTGACAAGTTTGTAACCAAATATGGCGTAAACCAGTAATACAAAGACAAAGATAAATATGTCCCTACATCAAATGCCTCCTTTCAAGTAAATATTATGGAGCAATGGAGTTTTGTTTGTGTACATGAGGAGCTTCCCAATCTCATTTTGCAGGTACATGCTTTTGTGGATTATCATTCTGGGTGGAAAATTTGCATTTGCCTATTTCCTTCAGGTTAGTTGTGGTGTTTATGCAGTGATTTCTATCTCTAGGCATGGAATCTAAAGACTTGATTCGTCTCTTGCAGATCAAGCCTCTTGTTGAACCTACCAGGCTTATTGTAAATATGAGAGATATAAGATATTCATGGCATGACTTTGTGTCTAAAAGTGAGTTTTTCTTTTCATTTCATTTTGATTTGTAGGTCATAGGTTTGTGTTGTTGCTTAATATATATATATATATATACATATATATAAATCATGTTGCTTTGTTATTTAGTGCAAGTATCATGTCTGCTATTGTTTGTGTGATTTGCTGTTTGATCTTAAGGCTACATTTTTTAATTTAGTTTCTTTATGTTCTGCAAGGATGCTGCCGTGCAAAGTCATAGTACCAAAATGAACCAAAGTTTAAAGTATTAGGACCAAAATAGTATTTAAACCATATATATGTACATATTTTGGGAGGATCCTTTTCCATGTTAATTGGTTAAGGATAAAGGGTGGTCTTTGAGAGTTTTTTTAGAGGGTTATTGTTGACACGTCGATGGATGAAATGTTCATGTTCCTTATCCTCAAGAAGTGGAGCAGAAGGCAAGAGATTTTTTAGTACAACTAGGGGTAGGGGGGTTTGAACCATAGATCTCGTGGTTACTAATACACTTGGATCCCAATTAAGCTACGCTCACTTGGGCAGCTCAAGGAGAGTGATTTTAGACTGATTAGTTTTGTAACAAGTCATCAGATCATTGGTAAAGTTCTTGGTGAGAAGTTAAAATTTCTTTCCCTAGCACCACTTTTTATTATTGAGGCACTTTTGTTTTAGGAAGACAACTCGTAGACCTATTGCTTATGGCTAATGAGGCTGCAAAGGACTATAGCATTTGTAAAGCCGAAGGGATCTTTTTTAAAATTGATTTTGAACAGCTTGCGACTATGTGGATTGGGATTATTAAATAAGGTTCTAAGGGGGGATTAAGGGTTTTGGCTGGAAAAGGAGATCTTTAATGTTGTATGAGGAAGGTGAGATACTCCTTTCTTATCCACGCAAAATTGAGAGGCAATTTGTATGAGGAAGGTGAGATAGTCCTTTCTTGTCAGTGGAAACTGAGAGGTAAAGTTGTTGCTTCTAGAGAGCTTATTAGGCAATGAGGTTCTTTCACTCCTTTTTTTTCTTACTATTGATGGATATTCTAAGTAGATTCGTTTCTGCTAGTGTAGAGGGTGGGGCCTTTAAGGGATTTAGAGTGGGGAGGGATTCACCTAATTTGCAACTGACACGATGTTGTTTTGTTTGGGGAGGGAACTCCTTTGCCATCTTAACCCTACCTTATGACTTTAAGGTCAATTTTTGTCTTAAGATTAACAAGTCTAAGAGTGTCATCCTTGGTATCAAGTGTGATCCCTCCAAATGGAGTACTTTAGTAGGTTGTGAGGTTAGCCTTCTCACCTTGTGATCCCTTTAGGCTACAATCATTTGTAGGTTTTCTTTTAGCCTGTTAGGATCCTTTAGGAAAAAAAATTCGCTAGTTTTGGATCCCTTTTTATTATTCTTTTTGTAGGCCTATTTTTTATATAGATGTTTTGTCAATCTCTTTTGTATACTTCATCTTTATCCTAATGAAAGTTTGGTTTCTCAATAAAAGAATAAAAAGAACTTTTTGTTTTCAATGCGGATCTCATTAATTAATATTAACTTTGAACCATCAAGATGAGTTTCGAAATGGATAAATTGATAGAGAACAAGGGTTTTGTTAAGTGAGTTCAAAGGACAATGAATGGCCTAGCCGCCTGTTACCCTTGTCGTCACTTCTTTGCCTTTCCTCCATCCTCTCTCTAGCCGTCATCCTCCTCTCCCCGGCTTTTTGGCCATCTGCTGTCGTCCTCTGTCCACCTTCACGCCATCCTTTGCTCCCTCCCTGAAATCATCCCGAAACCCTCTCTCCCCTCATAAATGGCCTAGTTGCCCGATTCCCTTGCCGACCTTCCTTCTCTGTCTTGTCGTCCTCTCTCTGGCCGCTGTCCTCCTCTCTCCGGCCATCCTCCGTCTACTTTCGCCCCAACCTTTCTCTCTCCACGTTTTTGTCCTAGCCACCTGTTTTCCTAGCCGCCTCACTTTCACCGTTCCTTTGTTTTTTCTTCAGCTGTCATCAGTCTCTCTCTCCGTTTTTTTCGGGCCATCCCGTAGCTTTTCGCTTTTTCCATCACTCATTCTCCTTCTCTCCGTCCCGTAGATCTGCTGTCAACTCCTATCCTTCCCTTCCTTTGGCTGCTGTTTGCTTCTGTCCTCCTTCCTCTTCGTTGGACAGCTTGCATCCCAGTTATTTCAATTTGAGTCTCATGGATTCTTTGAGCTGTTGTATAAGCAATACTTACTTCAATGTTTGGTTTGAAGATGAGTTCGGCTTTGTTGAAGACTTAAAAAACAAAATGTCAATTCCTCTCACTTTCTCTCATTTGAGTTGGATCGAAAACTCTGTCAGAAATATTGCAAATTCCAGTCCATACTTTTTTTGGAGAAAAATTCAGGGATGATTCCAACAATATCCATTTGGCTAAATTTAAATCCACCCTCGGTTGGAAACTTGAGTGCATTGTATGGCCACCTACTGGTGGTAGAAGGCTGGTTTGTAGCCCTCTCCTGGCACTTCTTCAAAGCTTGGGGCTGAAAAAAAAGGCTGGTTTGTAGCCCTCTCCTAGCACTTCTTCAAAGCTTGATGAGAAAGTAGAAGCAATGTCCACGGAGAAGTACAAAAATAATCTTATCAATGCCATGTTTGCTGATGGGTTGCATATGCAAAATTCAGAGGCTTCCACCTATTGGGTGAGGAAAGAAAAAGAGGTAGTGGAGTTCAGTTTTCGTTCTCTTTTAGTGATTTCAAGTTTTGGATCTACATCGCGATGATCATGGAGATTTATCATTCTTCAGTTTTTCAAATACAATGGATCTTAAGAAAATATCGCAGGTAATGATTGATGAAGGGTTTAGTGTGCCTACTAAGTCATACAAGGAAAATATGGTTGTTTCGAACCATTCTCAAGAGTGTTTATTTGTAGAATTTAGGTAGGTCCCTTCTAAATAACGACATTCAAGCTATTCTTCCTTCTTCAAATGGTGGTCAATCCCTACAACCATGCTCCAAGTTTTCAATTCAGGAGCCTAATTCGACTTCTTGGCTTTTTGAACCATACTCGTTCTATTATACTAGAAAGTTTACTCGCTCTAGTCTACTTGGAAAATCAGATATTAATGCAGATATTTTGGAGGAAGCTTGTACTCGTCTCATTTCTTCATCACCAAAGATACCCCAGCCTTCTTTACCTACTCCTGTAGATCGGTTCACATATATCGAGTTCATTCCTTCAGGATCAAATGTGGTGTTTACCAAAGGTGTTTTGTCCTCTTCCACTACCAAGGCTTCTACTTCGACTCATTCTATTGATGACGGAGATTCTGATTTTGCATCTGATGTTAGTATGAGCAGTGAGGAGGTGGAGGAGCAGAATGCAACTACTTAGATGATTTCCCTGTTAAAGATTCTATTCCATAATCTTTTGATAATCTCTTTTCATTTGACGATGATATGGTTTCAGATGAGGCTTTACTTTTAGTAGCATCGGCAAAATCTCCTTCAATTCCTTCATAATTTCATTCCTTAATTGAGGCGTGTGATTTACAGATGATAGAAATCGGACCTCAGCACCTTAGATTAAGGTTTGCGAATTTGGGAGTGGGGTTGGCATTTTGGTTTTCTCAATGTTCCTCTTTGATAGTTGATGATCAAAGTTGTCTTCTTATCTTCTTTGGAAGGTGCTATTAGTGTGCTTGTTGGAAGTAGTTGAAATCTTCTTTGGTTTTGGAATGCCGTCCAACCCTTTTAGTTGGCTCCTCATTAACTTCGAGTTCAATCTTTGCGAATTGTTGTGGTGGAAGTTGTTCTTTTTTTGCTTTGGGCTTGTTCGAGTTAAAGTCATCTAGAATATGTGTTCATCTTGAGATGTGTGCTCATTTGGAATATTTTTATTCTTTCTTCAAAGTTTGTATTTGTGGTGTTATTTGGTTCTAGCCTTGGTTTGGCAAATTTGTAGTTTCTATTTTGTTTCCTCCCATGTATTTTGAGTAGCCTTGTAGTGGCAACTTGTAGTTAGTATCTCGTTTCCGTTGTACTTTGAGCATTAGACTCTTTCATTATATCAATGAATAGTCTTGATTCTGTTTCAAAAAAAAAAAAAAAAAAAAAAAGAAAAACTGTGAACCATTATTCTTTCATCCTTTGTCATTTGTATTTGTAAAACTCTTGGGTTTGAGAGAATCAGAATACTTTATTCCATTCACTAAAAAAGTATATATATATACAAGTGTTCAAGAGTGTCCAAAGAAGGAAAGCGTAGAAATGACCACCAAAGGAAATATAACAAAGATATTTACAAAATAAAATATTCCTAATATTAGAACTATAACACTCCCCCTCAAGTTAGAGCATATATGTTAATCATGCCCAACTTGTTACATAAATAATCTATACGTGTTCCATTCAATGCTTTCGTGAAGATATCTCTTAATTGTTCTCTAGTCTTTACATATCTTGTAGATATCAAACCTTGTTGAATTTTCTCACGTACAAAATGACAATCAACTTCAATATGTTTAGTCCTCTCATAAAAGACTGGATTAGACGCAATATGAAGCGCTGCTTGATTATCACACCACAATTTTGTCGGTGTTGTGATTTCAAATCCCATCTCAACAAGAAGTTGATATATCCAAATCAATTCGCACGCAGACTGTGCCATTGCTGTATATTCTGATTTCGCACTTGAACGTGACACCACATTTTTCTTCTTACTCTTCCAAGAAATAAAATTACCACGAACAAACACACAATATTTTGAAGTTGATCTTCTGTCTTCTTTAGATCCTAACCAATCAACGTTTGAGAAACATTCAATATTAGTATGACCATAATCCCTATATAATAAACCACGCCGGGGAGCAGCCTTTAGATAACACAAAATCTGTTCTAATGCGACCCAATAATCAACTGTAGGGCATGACATATATTGGCTTACAATACTCACTGAATAGACAAGGAAATCGTCCTCTGACTCGTTATGCTCCCCCTGACTCTTATTCCAAGAGAAAGAAGGTGAGGAAAAGTAGGAGGAATGTTCAAAGAACGTGACATTAGAGGAGACAAGATATTTATTTAGACTAGGACAATAACATCGATACCCCTTCTGAACACGAGAATAACCAAGGAAAATACATTTTAAGGACTTTGGGTCCAACTTGGTATGTTGAGGCCGAACATCTCGAACAAAGCAGATATTTTGGGTGGAATGGGAAACAAATTTTGGTTGGGGCATAAAGTACGAAAGGGTATCTCACGTTTAAGAATGGAAGAGGGCATGCGATTTATTAAGAAACAGGTTGTGGAAACAGCATCAGCTCAAAAACATTTTGGAACATGCATCTGAAACATTAAGGCTCTGGCTGTTTCAAGAAGATGACGATTCTTTCGTTTTGCAACCCCATTATGAGATGGAGTATCGACACAAGAAGATTGATGAAGAATGTCATGGACATCTAAATAAGACTTAAGTACATGAGAGAAATATTCTTTAGCATTATCGCTCCGTAAGATTTTAAAAGCACTTTACCAAAAAAAAAAAAAAGATTTTAAAGCACCATTAAACTGAGTTCGAATTTCAGCATGAAAGTTACGAAAGTGAGAGCGATTTTTCGTTAAATATAACCACGTTAGACAAGAATAGTCATTGACAAATGTAACAAAATACCGAAACCCTCCTTTGGACTCAATAGGACATGGACCCCAAACATCAAAATGGATTAATTCAAATGGAGCACTGACTCGTTTATCGACTCGAGGATACAAACTTAAACGATGAAATCAAATTAAAATCACGAGTGAGTTTACTGACCGTAATCAAATTAAAAGAGAATTGTGGTAAATTTAAAACTGAGGACAAAACAGGAGTGGAGGTTCCATCAGCTATAAGGTCATTAGGTGAAGAGGTATATGTACAAAGGTTAGAGAATAAACTGGGGTTACCTGTCATATGGTCTGTAGCGCCAGAGTCAATGACCCATTTCGAAGTGGAGGAAAGAAGGCATTTAGAGATGTTACCTGTCTCTGTGACGACAATAGTGGGAGTAGAAGATGATGCCATCAATGTCTCCTAATACTGTTCTAATTTAGCAAATTCTTTTGCAGAATCGTAATTGACTTGTCAAGACTATCAGGAGTAGAAGCGACATGTGTAGATGTCACCCTTGGACCCTTATTCAACAATTTTCTGCAATCTCGTTTCATATGGCCAGGTTTACGACAGTAATTGCAAACATCATCACCTGAATTTGATCGTTGGCTATTGGGATAACCTTTGGAGTTATTTGATCCAACTCCCTTATTACCTCTATAGTCATTTGTGCGCCAAATCAAAGCACGGTTAGAATCAGATTACATAACAACTTGTGGCTTCTTTGTACGCAGTATTCGAGTATAAGCTTCTTCCAACGATGAGATGTTTGAGCTTGACAAAACTTGATCTTTGGCCATCTCATATTTAGGTGTAAGACCAACTAAGAAACTCATGATAAACAACTTTTCACGTTGAGCCGTTAGAATTTTGCATTAGTGCTAATTGGCATCAAGGCATTGAACTCCGCACATGTATTTTTGACCTCCATAAAGTAACTTGTATGGAACTTTTCTCCTTGATTAGGTTGATGTAGAGTCTTACAAACATCAAAACACTCTATTAATGTTCTTTTACCCAGAATAAAAAAAATCCAAATATTCCACTAATTCCTTGACTGGTTCGCAGTGATTTACTAACTCAATGATTTCACGGTCAACAAAAGTTTTTATTTGTAGAAGCATTCTTGAATCGTCCCGCCACCAAGTCTTTTTAGTAGCATTCAGCCGGTGGCTCTTCCGTGATATGATCAACCATCTCAATGCTCCTAATAAAGTGGCGAACATTTGATCTCCATGAATAGTAATTTGATCCATTCAACTTGTATTGAGTTAGTTTTGACACCATAAGAATCATTTCAGACATAACTACTGGTTTCTTGTCAGCCATTACCTCAAAAACCAGATAGAAAAATGATTAAATTTTAAAGGAGAGCTGTGTTGAAGCAAACCTTAATTTACCAAAGAGATTTCTTCTTTAGTGAACCACAAACAGTGAGTATATGGCCCGAATAAACACACCACCACAGAGATGAAACAACCCCGAATGCACCCCTAGAAGATGAACAGAAACGAGCAACACACTCGCCTACATGTGTCAGCGCGTGGATGGGCTAGCTGAAGATTTCGGCGGCGCGTGAGCCTCATACGCTGGACAGATGGACACCGAACTTTGTCGTTCTGTAGATCGGCGGCTGGGCTCCTCGTTTGACTGGGCGGTGTCGAAAAATAACGATGAAAAAAATTCTCCGGCAGCAGCGAACGACTGTGGTGGACAAAAGTATAAGAAAACCCACCCCTAGATGTATCACAAAAGGGTTCTAAATTCTCAAACCCTAAGGTTCACAAAACCCTAATTTTCTTGAGCTTTGATACCATGTAAAACTCTTAGGTTTGAGAGAATCAGAATACTTTATTCCATTCACTAAAGAAATATATATATACAAAAATGTACAAGAGTGAGTAAAGAAGAAAAGTGTAGAAATGACCACCAGAGGAAAATATAACAAAGATGTTCGCAAAATAAAATATTCCTAATATTAGAACTATAACAATATGAGCTGGAGTTGGTTACACGCAAATCCACTTTGATTCGATATTCGAGTCGAGCTGGTCTCACTTTGATTAGTTGCACGCTTTATAACGAGATATCCTAAGAAAAGTTGCTTGATATAGCTTACGTCCTCATTCTCTCATATTTTTTCTCTTTATAAAAAGAAACCTTTTATAGAAATTTACGAAAAATTTATTCATTACATTAAGCTTTTAGGCTGTTTTGAAGGTTATTCCCTTTCTGTAGTCTGACTTCTCATATCTTATGTCCTATTTGCAGATAATCACAATGCTTTGACTATTCTTAGCTTATGGGCCCCTGTGGTTGCTGTAAGTTTAAATTTGTATACATCAATGTTGCTCATGAACTGATATGTTTGATTGAACTTTGATTTCCCTTTTCAATCTGACTAGCCTACGAACTGATAGGTTAAATGCTTCATCTTGGTACACATTATCCTGGCCTTTTGAAGACTTCTCCATTCAAGACATATGTTTAAATTGGCATGCTTTTATTTTTCCAGCTTAACTTTTTCTTTTGTGTTGTATTGTTCTAGTTTGATTGTTGTGTTTTTGTTTCCTATGATCTTTGAGATTCCCAAGTGCATCTCCTGATCTCTAGGCTTTTTTTGCTCTTTGTTTCTCTTATTGTACTTTGAGCAATAGTCTCATTTCATTATTTCATTGAAGAGGTTTGTTTCCATTTAAAAAAATAAAAATAAAATAATAAATAAAATTGACTAGCCTACGAATTTTTTTTATTTTTGTTGTAACAGAAAAAAAAAAACTTTTCAGTGATGAAATGAAAAGAGACTAATGCTTGAAGTACAATGAGACATAATAGACAAGATAAAGCAAATAGAACCAAATATAGCCTCTATGTTGGACTTGCCTAGAAAATTAAAGCAAATAGAATTAAATACACCAAAAAATGGAACAAATTGGCTCTTTAAATGAAAACTCCAAATACCACTAAAACTGAAACTCTGAGAACAAGCAACCATATGATGGGGATAATTGTTAGGAGAGAGCCAACTTCAACTTCGACAAATCTGATAATAACCAACAATCCAAAAAATCAGAGCCGAAGAGAGGAACAAACCGACTAGATTAGTTGGAGAACCACAATGCCTTTGAACCAGACGAATCCAAATATGTAGAGGCCGCCAAGAACTTGGAGAGGGTGCCACCCTAAAGTATGAGACCTCCAATATCCAACTTATCGAATCTAAACTATCGAAGAAAACATGTACAACAACAAAATCTTTCTCATTATTTCTTCCTCCCCATAATCTCCACAAATGAATCAAAATACAATATAAAAATTCACAATGATAGATACCAAGGAGAATGAAACAATCTTCATAATGAAGCGAAAGAGTCGAGTTGGTAGAGAGCAAACAATCCACAAATACGCAGGGAAAGGCCCGAAACTACACTAATCCACATCATGCTGACATTGACCCCTATCTATGCACAAATTTAGCTTTTTTCTCTTAGGAGATAGAGCATTGTAGGTTTCAGATTTCTCGAACGCATTTCCTTTGTTTCACTGTGCACTTGTTGTTCCTCTCCTCTTCTTAGCGGGGATGACCATAATACAAAGCTCGTTGTCTTTGAACCAAGGAGGCAAAGCAATCAAGTGAGACCCCAGATTGAAATGCTCCCGTCGGAAGAGGAATGAAATCATATCACAGTGTTTCAAGAGGATCATAAAGGATGAAGGGTGAGGAGAAACTGGTGGACTAGGGATAGGGCTGGAGAAATATTATTCTGTGTTGGCATCTGATGTCAAAGCGACAATGGCTGTAGGATGTTTAACTCCTGGGCGGAAAATTGTCTTTAGACATCTTGTGGCTGTGAAGTTTGGCAAAGGCAAGGGGCTGGTTGGAGGGGCAAAAGGAGAAGCTAGGGGATGAGAAGAAATTTCTATAAAGGATGAAGAAGGATGAGGTTGCGTGTGTAAGGGAGGTTGCATGGCAGGATGGGAAGATGGGACAGAATGCTTGTGAATGGGAGAAGGGATGGATGGGAAATCCGATGAGGATGGTTGGGTAGAGACAACAGAGGAGGAAGGCTACTTGGGCAGAAATTGAGACAAAGGAGTCTAATTGATGGCTTTTTGAGATGATAAGTCTGTTGATTTGACAAAGGCTAATGGTGATTGGATGGGAGGAAAAAAAGGCTATGATGCAAATAAAATAGGTACTCGATGGTCTGATAAAGGGACTAATGGGACAGGGGTTGTTTACAGTTTTGTACGAAAATCAGAATCAGGGGTTGTGTCAGTGTCCTTGTTGACCAATATCAAACTTTTTTTTGGCAGGGCTATCGGTTGAGAGAGAAATGAAGCAAACTCCGGCGACTTTGATGTTGAAGAATCTAGAGGTATATTTCCATGAACGACGACAATGTAGCCAATTGAAGGGTTTGCATCAAAAAAGGAATCGATCTATACAATCAAAGAAAATGAAGAAGAGGATGGTAGAAGGATGTGTTCTGGAAGGAAACCATTTTTCTTCAATTTGACCTTTAAGCTAACCTTCATGATATCCATTCTTGGCAAAGTCTTCTTCGATGTTTCAACATAACCACCACAAAGGTCTCCAATAAGCTTGAAAGTATCGTATTACCACTTATCAATAGGCAAGTTACGGATCTTTATCCATCCTCCCTGAGAGGGTACCTTCATCTCCTTGCAGAAAGCCTCAGAACTCCACTGTACAAATTTTATCTTTTATTTACCAATTAGCAAGGATGACTTTGTTTGGTTGCAAATAACTAATCGATCAAAAGTAGGTGATCAATATTCGGATAGCAACCAGGATGCCATACCAATCATCATCTATGTTTTTTTTGTAAACGATAACAGCTTTTTCGGTGTAGAAATCTACTAGCTCGAAAGAAGAGGGAGGAGGAACCTTTTTAGAGCATCCTTTTATGAATTCGTGGTATTAATGGCTAGTGGTGGAGGTTTGTTGGTTTCCTTAGAAAGAGAGATGAAGTTAATCCATCCCTCCTTTTCTTTTCCCACAGCAATGATGATTTTATTTAAGCCTCCATTAGTGCCAAGCTTCACTATTTCTGCACAATGCTCTTTTCGGCTGGTGAACTTTTGTACCAATAAGTCATATTCATCATTGTGGCTTTTTTGGAAGAATTTTTGGTTGAGGGGGGTGTCGACCAATGCTGCGAAGCTGGTGTTCAGCCATCGATGGGACTCTTTCTTCAAAGAAAGAGTGAAGGATTGATCTTTCCAAGATTCGGTGATGTGCAAACCACGCTCTAGATCAACGAAGAAACAAAACTTTTTTTTTTTTTTGAAAGGAAACAAAACTTTTCATTGATATAATGAAAAGAGACTAATACTCACAATTACAAGGATACTTGAAAATCAAAAGATCATGTAGAAATAGCTAAAAGCCAAAAGATAAACATCTTAAAATAGAAGATTAAAAAGAAAAAATAAATGCTCCCCAGTCCAAACAAATATCTTGGATTGAAAAGTTCACAAAAGGCTTGGAAAGAGAGCACCAAGATGAGGCATTGATTCTTGCAGCTTCAAAACGAAGAAAGACTTGTTGATGGAGAACTGAAGGAAGGGGAAAGGAAGAATGGCGAGTCATGCAGTTGATCAAGACTATGTTAACGAGGATGGAGGGTGAGTGTACGAAGAGAATTCCATAAGGGGAAACTCTCATCCAACTTTTCCAGCTGCTAAAACAATAAATCAAAGCATTCGAATGAGAAAACAAGCTGTACTTCTAGGAAGAAAACTCTAAAGAGCACTAAAAAAAATCAAAGTCTAAAGAATGACATATGCTGAACATGACATCTCTTGTCCTATGGCACTATCCATGGATCACCTCGTTATGTGGCCTTTACATTCTGATTATTACCGGAAAACTTAAAAGAAAAGGTTGAGTATTACTATTTTGATATCATTAATCAGTGAGCTGATAAAAGTCATTTTGTTACATTTGTTGTCCATGAGCTGATGTGATGATAAAAGTCATTTTGTTACATTGTTGTCAATCAGCTGATGTAAATCAATTATTATAAACAGATAGAAGTCACCTTGTTGTGATTCTTTTCCTGAATATCATATACCTTGTTGTGATAAAAGTCATATTCTTTTACTTATCTCTATTTAATTTATGTTGTAGATTTACATCTTGGATGTTCATGTGTTCTATACTGTTATATCGGCCATTTGGAGTTTCTTAATTGGGGCAAGAGATCGTCTTGGAGAGGTACTGGTCAATTCTTACTATTTTTTCTATTTCCTCCTTCATATGAAAACAATTAGGAAAATAGTCATTTTTCACATGGCACTTAACTAGGTGGATCAATTTTAATTATAAAATTTTATTTCATCAATTGAACCGTAAATTTGATTATAAGTTATTAAATTAATACTTTCTAAACCCAATAAATAATTAAACGAAGACATCAAATAAATCACATAAATGCTTACAAACAAAACTTTTCAAATATAGCTAGAATACTAAAACTTACTCTTAAAAGAATACAAATGCAACCATAATTGATCACCTAGGAATCCCAATCGAATCATAATTGACTCTAATGAAAGGGAAGAAAACTTGCAATTATGTGAAATTCTTCGTTCTCTCTCCTGACCCTTCCCCATTCGAAACCTTAGCCACCCTTCCGGCCTGGCTTTGTTTGTCACATATGTCTCAGACCACCACTCCCAGCCACCCTCGGCAGTCATTCTCCACGTGTCGCCTGCTGTTCTTTCTCTCATTTTCACTTCTTTAAACCCTAGCTCGTTGAACACCTTTCCTCTCTTGTCTAAACCTTAGACACTTGCTGAAACCCTTGTCGTCTCCGCTTCTCCTTTGGTCAACTCAATCACCTTTGTCACCCTCTGTCTTTCTCGTTTTTGCTGTTTCTCCTTCAGTTGGAACTTGCAACGCAGTCCTCCAGATAATGGCCAAATAATGCAATATTCAAACCATCCAGATGTACATCTACGTTTTTGTAGATGGCGTTGATTTCTTGCTTGAAGAAATTTGAATATATTGGATGATGTAACAAATCAATGGAAGACCACATATGTACAACATGTAGAATCGATTTGTACAAGTAAGGTTGTTACACTTCTTATTTTGTCAATTGTTGAAGTATGCTTAATTAATTTTGGCTAAATTATAAAAAATGCCCTTAAATTTTGCACTTTGTGTCAAGAATACCCTTGAACTTTTAAAAGTTTAAAAAATACCTTTAAACTTTCAAAAAAACACCTTAAACTTTGAAAAAGAGTAAAAAAATACTCTTATCGTTGGTTTTGGATGGAAACCATTAATGTTTTGTTTCAAAAATACCCTTGACTTTCAAAAGTTTTAAAAATATGCTTAAACTTGAAGAAAAGTTCCAAAATACCCTTATTGTTTGGGTATTAATGTTTGGGTCCCTCGATTGCTCAACCATCTTACAACACAAGCTTCGGTCACACTTTCTTTCCCCTACTATTTGCCTTGTATGCTAGGAAGCACGGACATGGACACGAAACACGCGACACGACATGATACAACACGGCAATACGCTAATTTCTAAAAATGTAGGACGCAACACGTTCGGGACACGTTATTTTATTTTATATATATATATATATATATATATATGACAATAGGGCTGTTTTCAAATATAGAAAAATGAGCCAAACTATTTAGAAATATAGAAAAATTTAAAATACTAGTTTTTTTATTAAGTATTAAAAATAATTAATATAGTTTTTTAAAAAAAATTAGAAAAGGAAAAGGGCATTTAAAAAGGAAAAACGAACCAATAACCCATTTAAGAAAAAGAAACCGACGGCCACATCACATTGGAATGGATATATTAAGGCCCAAAAGCCCATTTAAAAGTAAAATCCCTAACCCTAAATAGTTTCCCTGTTCTTGTACTATTTTCTTTCCTCACACACAGCAACCCTCATCCCCGATTCTGCCCTTCCCCTCCTCTTCGATTCTGCTCTCCCTTCGTCGCTGATGTCAAAGTTGCCGACGCCGATCACGACTCTCTCTGCCGCCGTCAATGTTGTTCGATCCCCCTCCCTTCGTCGACCACCCCTCTCCAACGCTGCATGTTGGTTTGAAAGGTGTGGATCTTTTTTGTGTCTATGCGTGTCCAAGAGCATGTCTATACGTGTCACGGCGTGTCCAAAATTTAAAAAATAATAAATAAAAGGGGACACAGATTTTTGCATGTCTGACATGTGTCAGGAGCGTGTCTGAGCGTATCGGTGTCCGGCACATGTCCGACACTGACACTTCGTTAGTGCTTCCTAGCCTATATGTTGGGCAAATAGTGAGGATTTACCGCATTTGCTATTTGATTGTTCCTTTTACTTATTTGATTGTTGATTGGGTATTCAACAACACGATCCAGGATAATGTGATTAAAATCTTGGTGGGTCCTCGGTTATCCTCTAAAGCCCAATTGTTATGGTCTAATGCCGTCAAGGCCCTAATTTCAGAAATATGGTTTGAACGAAATCAAAAAGTTTTTCATGATAAACCTACAAATTGGTCCGATCGTTATGGAACCACTCGTCTCTTAGCCTCTACATGGTGATCTCTCTCAAAGGTCTTTGAGGACTACTCCATCCAGGATATTTGTTTAAATCGGAATGCATTTATATCTCCAAATTAACTATGTAATTTGTTCGTGTGACTTTTGTTGAGAAATCTATTTGTATCTCTTTATTGTAATTCTTCTTATAGGGAGGTGATGATGGTGCTAGGGGTATGTCAACCTAGTTGAGATAGCCGGGTGCGCCTGTTGATCCTCGTTCTCTTAGTTGCATTTTTCTCTTTTGTATCATTGTAATTTGAGCATTAACCTCTTTTCATTTCATCAATGAAAAATAATGTTTCGTCCCTTCGGGGATATCCGATAAATTTGGAACGATACAGAGAAGATTAGCATGGCCCCTGCGCAAGGATGACACGCACAAATCAAGAAAAAGAAAAGGAAAAAAATATCCTTATTGTTAGTATATGAATAGAAACCGTCAATACCTCATTGCAAAAATACCTCTAAACTTTCAACAAGTTGCACTAGTACCCTTATCTTAGGAAAAAAAAGAAGTTAAAAATGCTTTTACTGTTTATCTACACCCTATTACCTCCCTCTTCCATTTTCTCTTTCTCCCCTACTTCAATCTATTGACCTTTGTTCTCTCATAAAAAAAAATATTTTCCCCTTTAGTTAAGGTATATAGATTACAACAAAGAGAGAATGAATAATGGAAGTACTAAAGGAACCTTAGGACTTATATGTTTTGACAATGTTGTACGTTAGTAGCTGAGTGTGTGTTAATAACTAAATATGTCATTTTTGTATTTGGCTATTTATCGTTTTACTAAGTTTTAAGGGGAGATTTTAATTTTGGAATTTTGTGGGATTTGGTGCTTTAACTTGAAGTTTTGGTTTATATTTTGTTGTGAGAAAGTTGGCGTAAGGATTGGACAAATGGGAGAAAAATATGAGTATCAATATGAAAAAAAGAAGATTTCTTCAATGAAATTTGTTTCACTGTACACAGAGCATTAGACTTTTTTCATTTCTTCAATGAAAAGTTACGTTTATGTTAAAAAGAAAAAAAGAAGATTTCTATATAATTTGTTTTAAAATTGATTCTTTTTTAACCCAAGAAAATTTTAAACAAATTGATCACTATGCTAAGAGTATTGATGCAACTTTTGAAAGTTCAAGGATACTATTAATAGTTCATAAACTAGTAAGGGTATTTTTTAAGTTTCTTTTTTTAAAGTTTAAGAGTAGTTTTGAAACTTTGAAAATTTAGGGTATTTTTTTTTTATTTAAAACGGAAACAATACTTTTCATTGATGTAATGAAAAGAGCAATTGCTCAAATTACAATGAGACAAAACCAAGAAATCTAAGAAGCTTAGGATCTGTAGGGTTGACATATCCATAGCATCCTTATCATCTTCCTATACAAAATACAAGTACTTAGGGATTACATAAAGTCTTAATTACTTGATTACATAGAATAAACAAAAGCATTCCAATTAAGACAAATATCGTTAATGGAATAATCTTCAAAGAACTTGGACTGCGAGCTCCAAGAAGAAGCTAAGAGTCGAGTAAGTTTAGGGGTATTTTTGAAAAAAAACACTAACTGTTTCCATCTAAAACTAACGTTAAGGTATTTTTGAACTTTTTTTGAAAGTTTAAGGGTATTTTTGAAACTTTTGAAAGTTCAAGGCTATTTTTGACATAAAGTACAAAGTTTAGGGGTATTTTGTATAATTTAGCCATTAATTTAATATCAAATAAATTACTAAGACAACATTATTAGTTATTACTGCTGAAGTTCATTAATTTAATATTCATCATTAGTGATGTTCTTCTATGTAAAATCCTATTTGCATATTTTGGAGTTAATCCATTTTCTAATTTGTTTGGAGTGTGGAATACCTTCTGGTAATTGTAACATGTCATTTCTATTAAGCAACATGAATAGGCTAGGAGAAAAATTGGCTCACTCAGCCAAATTCAAAGATTGTAAGATGATCGTTTTCTTATAAATAAATTTTGTTGATGTGATGCGAGGTTTGGTGGTTTGAAATCTAACATGTCAACGTCTGTGCTTACTTGAATGCATAAAACTCTTGCTTTTAGTACTGTAGTTGAAGTTAAATATTCCCTTTCATTTTTTTTTCTTTTTATTGCCTTCAGATTAGATCATTGGAAGCCCTACATAAGCTGTTCGAGCAGTTTCCTGGAGCTTTTATGGACACTCTACATGTTCCTCTACAAGACAGGCATGGGTATTTTTCATAAGATGGCAATCTAAACTACATTTCATCTTTTTAAAAACGTATCTTCCTTTATCTTGTATCTAAACGTATCTTTTGCAGGTTTTCAAATCGGTCTTCAAGTCAGGTGAGTTCCCCTATTGCCTCCTTGCTTCAGAAATATACTTGATTTGGCCTCTGAGATAGATTTTTTTTTTTTTTTTTTAAATATTATTATTATTACTTTTTTTTATTGGTAAGTTTGAAGCATTCTTTTTCTAGGGTTTGAATTGATCTTAGAAAAGATCTGCTGACCTTTTCAAACTACATTGATTAAATGTTTGAGATATACTAACGTTTTTCTATGTGAGATAATTTCATTGATGGATGAAATTTACAAAAGGAAAAAACTGAAAGATGACTAGCAAAAGCTCTCCCAATTTTCAAGAAGAGAAGCAAAGCTATAGGGACTAAAATAAGGAGTTAATTTACACCAAGATAAAGCAACAATGATTACTTGATTGAAGAAATTCTCTCAATTACGCTCTTTATTTGCAATTTTTTTAACAACAAACAAAACTTTTCATGAAAACAACGAAAAGAGACTAATGCTCAACATTATGAGCAGCTCCCCAAGGGAGTGAAAGAAAAAAAAAGATTGTACATAATATGAATAATCATGACACAAGATATCCAAATGTAGACTAAAGGAAATTGATCTGAGGTGGACTTGAGATCAACAGACGAAATATGGGGAAAGAAAAAAAATCTAAAAGTGACTCTTCGAGAAGTTATTGGGTATTTTTTCAAATAATTGCATGAGTTAACGAAGGATATCAAGAAGCTTATGGAATATCCTTTTTCAATGCAAACTATGGTAGTTCTCCGACCAACTAATCAGATGTGTAGAGTGATGGCTCGACATCTTCTTCCTCCCCCGACATCCATCACTGTAGATAGGAAAACCTTTTCCATTGAAGTACCTCATGGAATCAAGATCACCGAAGTTTCTAGGGACAAATCCTCTCACTTAAGAAGGAATCCCTCTCATGGCTACTTATCACTTTCTCTTTGTTAGTTGAAGCACCTTTGAACCAAAAATTCTTCATCAAGTCTAGATTGATGAGTATGATATTTGGGTGGAAAAAATCTCTAATCGGAAAGACCATTTTTCCGAGAAGCTTGGTGTAAATGGAGGGTTAAATAAAATTATCTTACCAGGGGGCAACAATAAAGTTGGGTGGAATGATTTCCTCTCTCTTCTCAATACACCAACCAATCGATACACAAACAAGCAAAAATCCAGCCTTGTGTCATCATCTACCACCTACAAAGATGTTCTCCATGTTCTTCAGAAATCTAGTGATCAACCACAAATCCCCCTAGCACAACAGCCTTCATCTTCACCTTCCTATTCAATTGAAGTTGCAGCATTCTACCCATAAAAATCAATCTTAATCATTCGACAAAACCTACATGATGATTGGTTCGAAATATTTAGAGCAATGCGGAGGGAAGTGTCGGACTTGGGTTGCACTAGCCCATTACAACCCAACAAGGCCATCTTGGCAGTAGAAAACATGGAACAAGGGTTAATATTAAGCAACATCTGTGATTGGTAAAAGGTCGGATCCTTCATGGTGAAGTACGAGCGATGGAGCATTGAAGCATTTTACAAAAATCAAATGGTACCCTCTTATGGGGATTAAGATTAGAAATCTCCTCATTGATAAATGGTCCCTTGAAACTTTCAAAATTATTGGTGACATTTGTGATGGCTTTTTAGATGTAGATACAAAAGAGAAGCCCATTCAGTACCTTCCAACTCATTAAGATTCCGACGAATAAATAAAGTCCAAGCACTTTGAGACAATATCCATGCATCCTCAGCTGTAATAGAAGGTCGTGTATATAATCAAAACAAACAAGGACAAACTGTCGAGAGAATCCTACAATTAAGTCATGAATCGTGCCAAAAAGAAGTTGATGAACCATTGCCGAATTTTTGATAGCACAACAAGCAACATTATCTGTGCAAGAGCTGATAAATCTCCATGGAGCCTTATAAGAGCCATGTTGATTAGGCTGAGGCAAAACATGTAAATCAGACGAATAATACTTAGCGACAATGAGCTTACGCCAAATAGTTGTTTCTTCATGGATAAACCTCCACATCCATTTTGCCAAAGAGCCCGGCCTCGTCATTTGACATTACCAATTCCAAGACCTCCCAACAATTGAGTAATCTGTGTTTGATCCCAATTAACATTGTGCAAACCACCATCACCTCTAGATCTTTCCTCGGAATATCACAAATGGGTTTATCTAAGGAATTGGCCACCGTAGAGGGTAATAATTGTAAGATCTAAAACTTCAGTTTGATATCCTGGCAAGTATCTGAAGTGCAAAGTTTTCCTCATGCCAGCCTAGGACGTGCTGCCGGAAAATTAGTATAGGCATGCATTGTAGGTTTAAAATGCTATTGTAATTTAACATTATGTTTGCTGGTGGGGTTAGGGAGGATGGCTAAGTGCTTTATTTTGAGATTGGGAGTAGAGACTCAAAAGAATGAAAGGGGAAAGGCAACTTAGTGGACTCTTGATGGGTTGTGTGTGCAGAATCAGTAAAAGAGAAAGAAAAAGTTGTTAAGCATGTGAAACAGGATTGAATAGATAATAGGTTTTGATGCTCATGTTACTTTGCTTCCTTAAATGACTTTATTTAGACCTTATTTTTGCTTCCCTACATCTTGTCTTGAGTGTCTACAAGCATTGTTTTTGCTTGTCATTTTGGAAAGTGTTCATGCAAACATGTTAAGCTGTTTGTCAAGGTTGTTGAGAAAGACAAGTTCGATGCTGCCCGATTTTCTCCCTTCTGGAATGAAATCATAGCAAGTTTACGGGAAGAAGATTATATTACAAACTTGTGAGTATACTGTCTAGAGATTCTTGCTGTTATATTATTGTTATGTTCTCTTATCTGGTTCTGTCTGATGTTTTTAGATTGTTTCTATTGCCTTAGTTTCGTATTTTTTTCAACATCTTCTGGTTTTCCAGGGAAATGGAGTTACTTCAAATGCCTAAAAACAAGGGTAATCTTCCCATGGTTCAGTGGCCACTTTTTCTTCTTGCCAGCAAGGTCAGTTATCACTTGAAAAAAGGGGTCTTAAATAATCATGCTTTTCAATACACGATGCTTTGACTGATTGACTTCCAATTGTTTAATTGTTTACAACATTTTGATTGTGGTTATGAAACTGTAGATATTTCTAGCTAAGGATATTGCTGTTGAGAGACGAGATTCGCAAGCCGAGTTGTGGGAGCGTATTTCAAGAGATGACTATATGAAATATGCAGTACTGGAATGTTACCATGCCATTAAGCTTATCTTAACGGAATTACTAGTTGGGGAAGGAAGGATGTGGTATTTACCTTGCAGTCTCCATATGGTTCTTTTCTTTGTTATAAGCTCAATAGTGCAATATATCATATATGCAAACCTCAACTTTACTGACCAGAAAGAGGTATATGAGGAAAACTATATATCTATTATCTGCCTAGAGCATGAGTTGAGGAGCACATTAAAATTAAAAGGGAAAAAAGAGGGGTGTAAACTCTGCAATTGACTAGAATAAATGTATGGTGCTGGCATGCCAAGAACAAACATGTTAGATCCTGGACCTCCATACTTTCCCTTTCCCTTTCATATAAAATTATATAAAGAACAATGATATGATGCATAAAAAATTTAATTGTTGCGGAAGAAAAAAAAAAAAGAAAAAGAAAGACCCTTTTTTAATTTCCTGTACTTTTTCAGGGTTGAAAGGGTATTTGAAGACATTCAAGCTAGTATAGAAAACAATTCCATTCTAAATGACTGCGAGCTCAATAAGCTGCCACTTGTGATTACAAGAGTAACTGCATTGACGGGTATTCTGGTTCGTATATTTAGTTTAGAATTTATTGTTCTATAGAATTTTTAGCTATATTATGTAGTTCAATCTATATTTGCATTGTGGATAACGTTTTCATATTAAAAAGAAGAGGAAGAAAAAGAAAAGATAGAGAGAAAAAAGTTAAATGTTATACCTTGTTGGGAAAATATCAGACGTGGGCTTTGACGCCAATTTCTTTTCTAAGGAGCAAGTTTTAAGAGATTCATCTTTTACAAAATTTAAATTAAAAGATTAAAACTCTTTTTTGTTGTTGGTTGGTGTCATTTCATCACAAATATTTTATTTGGTAGGATAGTTTCAAAATAAAGCTCTGTAGTTTGCAAAATTTTCAAATTGTATAATTTGTATCTTACAAGCAGTTTAAACGTTACTCTAGCTTGCAAAAGCTGCAAGTCAGACCCTTCTTTAAATTAGAAAGCTATTTAAATTTGACGGACTTATAATAAGTGGCTCACGTAACATGTAATTTTAAAAAAATAACGGTTAAGCCAAAGTGAGCTTAGTTCAATAGTAATTGGCATGACCTTGTTCCTTAGAGGTCGAAGGTTCGATCCCCTTCCCTGCAATTGTTGTACTACTAAAAAGAAAAAACCCGTCAATTTTATTAGAAGGGTTGTATTTTCAATTATTACTACATTTCTTAATTTGTGGACTGATGCTAAGTAGCTTCTAAGACTATCATAGAATTTATCAATTCAAGTTTAAAGGAATGAACAATGACTAGATTAGAATACGTTTTGGAGATTCTTTATCTTATGTATCTCAGTGAGTCATCTGTAGTCTTTATGAAAGAGGTAGCGTTAAGCAATTATTGCGTAATTATTGGTTTCTCCTTTTGAGTAGAAGTCGTTTATTAGTTTTTTGAATAAACTACTTTGGTATGAGAAACTGAAGTTGATGATTGGTATAAGTCACTGCATTCTTTACTTATGGATTTGGTGTATTTCACTTTGATTATGACATTGTACAGAAAGAGCCAGAAACTTCGGAGCTGGAAAAAGGGGCTGTTAAGGCTGTTCAAGATTTGTATGATGTTGTGCACCATGATATCCTTTCTGGTGACAAGAGGTCTGGAACTTGTAGTTATTGGAGTTTCCTATATGTTGATTTATCTTTTGACATACGATGTTGCATTTTTTTAGGGGGCACTATGAAACATGGAACATATTAGTAAAAGCCAGAAATGAAGGTCGCTTGTTTACAAAGTTAAATTGGCCCAAAGATCCAGAATTGGTATTTTAAAAAAAAAAAAAAAATTCCTCGTGCTTCATTTTCATTCATGTTGCTTTTATTATTTTATGGGACTGAATTGTTGTTATCATTCGGCAGAAGTCACAAGTCAAAAGATTGCATTCCCTGTTAACCATTAAAGATTCAGCTACAAATATTCCAGTTAATCTTGAGGCCCGACGGAGACTGCAATTCTTCACAAATTCACTTTTCATGGTGATGCCAACTCCAAAACCTGTTCGTCAGATGCTTTCCTTCAGGTAGTTCTTCTTTATACATCATGTTTTTTTCGTGTCTTTTATTCACTTGTATACACTTTGTTTGGAGTTTCATCTTTTGTCTCTTCCTTATTTTTTTAATCATTCTGTATCTTTTAATGTAGTGTATTCACTCCATATTATTCTGAGACGGTGCTTTATAGTATGGGGGAACTCCTGAAGAAAAATGAGGATGGGATAACAACCTTGTTTTACTTGCAAAAAATTTATCCAGGTATTTTTTTTTTTTTTTTTTTTTTTAACTTCATGGAGAAGGAATGAAATGATATAAAACAAAAGGACCACGGGAATACAAACGAACATGGCACCCCAAAGGAGCCTAGCTACTATCTATACAAGAAAGCTCTGATCCTTAGTAATTCAACCTAATAAGTAATTACAGAACATCTATTAACAACGCCTAAATAGCGGCATTAAACCTTGCTAGTAACCTGACTTCTTCTCAAGACCTCTCCATTATTCCTAAACACGCTATCATTCCTTTCAAGCCAAAACCTTAAAGGACAACAAAGAAGATCTTCTTCCACAAAGCCCAACCCTTATTGTAAAGGGCTAATCCTTTCCTCATCGTAGATCTGCACTCCCTTCTCTTAGCAAGCCCAACACCTATACTAAACAATTGGAAAAGTCAATCCCTAATAGAACGACCCCACCCACAATCCCAAAGGACATGATTCATATCTTCGGATGCATTCTTGTAGAAAAGGCACGGCTAAAGGGCCACCACACATGAAGAATGCCTCAAATCCAATTCACTGTGTTCACTCTACCAAACAAGGCCTTCGAAACAAAGAATTTCAACGAGGAAAAGGAAAGACAACCCAAGGGAGAGGGATCACTTAGAATATGGAGAAAACTACAAGGAGAAAATTAGTAAACGAATCGGGAGACTAGATATGACGATTCCTACCTCCAAGGACCCATTAAGCAAAGAAAAAATGGGGAGAGGATCGATTGAATCTCAACAAAGGGGGAAGGGAACGCGAAATTGGTCAATGGAAATGTTTTAGAAGAAAAACGATACCAAAAGTGAGGGAAGTGTTAAAGTGTTGATATAATAAACTTACCATAACTCATCAACTTAAGTTTTTGGGTCAATCAGTGATTTAACAATGAGTCTGAAAAGTTGTGTAGATGCGACTAGTTAGAATCCAAGCCACTTCTAAAGTCAGGACCATTCAAAAGCAATGACCAATGTCAGTAATTGGCACTCTCTTTTGCTCTTTTGTTTCATTATATTTTGAGCATTAGCTTCTTTTCATTTCATCAATGAAAAGTTCTGTTTCTGTTTTAAAAAAAAAAATTGGCGCTCTCTTTTGTAATCAACTTTAAGTGTTTAGGGTTCTCTGATTTCATTTATCAATGAAATGTTTCGTTTATCAATGACCAATGTGTTTCCTCTTGAGGTTTCTTCTTTCTGAGTAAGGAAAGAGAAGAAAGTGGTGGATTTGAATTTTTTTTTTTTTTTTTTAAGAAAAGAAACCCAAATTCATAGAGAAGTGTTATGAAGAGACTGAAACTTACAAGGTACTCAAGCCCTCCCAACAAGAACGTGGGTTGAAAAACTATTCCACTAGTGAATACATTATGCAGCTGTTTCTTAACATTTTGCACAAAGTGAACAAGATCTCAAAGTTGCTTACATTCATGAATAATCTAAGTGAGACTCGGAGTAATTGTTCGGGTAGGGCAACATAACCTCTTGCCCTGGCTGCTGCAGTACGTGGTTCATTGTAGGTCGCGGAGTCGGGTTGCCATCAGTGCACCTTGCTGGTATTTTGAGAATCGCTTCTATAGTTTCAACATTTGCATTCCGGCACCTATTATCAACTATGTTCTCCATTTGGTCTTCTCCCCACAGTGTGTTTAACCAACCAACAATATTTATGCCCCTCTTTGAGAAAAATGGATCACTTAGTTTCTTCTCTATTACAAGCTCCAGCAAGAGAACTCCAAAGCTATAAACATCAGACTTCTCAGTTGCTATCCCACTTTTCAAGGGTGGATTTGAATTTCAGTTCCCTTTTGGTAGTTTCTAGGATGCTTGCTCATTTTTCTTGGAAAAAGGTGCAATTCACTTTAGAAAATTATTTCCAGTCCTGAATATCAATAAATCCATTTACGGATGTCAAAGCATTGGTAAAGATTGATGATGGATTTTCAGGAAGGCTTATTGGTAATCTTCATTTGAAAATTGAACATTGGTCCAATAAGAAACACTCCCATCAGTTTATAAAGAGCTATGGAGGATGGATATCTTTAAAGAATTTACCTTTGCCATATTGGAAACATTCTGTCCTCGAAGCAATAGGGTAACACTTTGGTGGCCTGGTTGGCATCTCATCTGAAGTAACCAATTTTATTGATTGTTCAACGGCAATAACTAAAGTTGAGGAAAATATTTGTGGATTCATCCTAGCGGAAATTTTTTCCTCCGTTTTGGGGACATTGTTCCGCTAGACCCGGGTGTTTGGTCGCCATAGGTGATTGTTCAACGACAATAACTAATAGACCATCCTAGCATGAGAAACCTTAACCTTGGTGTTTTATCCTTGAAGGCTTCTTAAATTTTGTGGATAGAAGGAGAAACATCAAGGCAATGGAAAAGGAAGGATTCACTTGGTCAAATAAAGATGAATTAATTAGAATATTAATAATTATTGTGCCCTTGTGTAGAGGTTGGGATTTGTGTTGATCCACCTCTTTCTCTCAAAATCATTCCTCTCATATTTTAGGGTTAGGGTTTTCAGTTTTGATTCGAAATAATTAGAATATAATAATTAGTAATAAAATTTTATATTAAATAGTTAAGATAACATAAAATATTAATTGTAAATGTATTAGTTGAAATTTATTAAATCTTTATATTTAATGATTAATTTATTAATTAATTAGACTAGAACTTTGCTGCTCATCTCCTAGGTATAAAAATCCCATATGTATGGAGGTTATTAGAAATCTCATGTTAGATGGGTTTTAAAGTTTTTATCCTCAGTTTTAAAAAGTGAAATCCGTGAAACAAACATGGATATTGAATGTATGTTTGAAAACCTATGGCAAAACCTTTGAGGCAAACTAGCCCTAAGTGACATTAATTCTGTGGGGTCTGAAGCTTTAAATGATGATTTCTTGCATGTTTAGTATCAACAACCACCTTTAAAAGGTATTACTTCTCCCGGTTTTATTGGTCGAACTTTAGATGGAAGTGGTACATAATGGAAGTGAATTCTCAACGGTCAACAAATACTGTTTTGTCGCCTCATTTTCAAAATTTTATACAAGCAAAACCCTATCAAACTTGTGATGCCCCAGACCCAATATTCGGATTAGAATTCGAAATCTAGATGGCCTCGGTATTCCTACAACTTGGCAATGTCATTCTTGCTTGTCTTGAACTAGGTGTGCAAGTTAACATCGTCCATCTGCCTAAACCATTCAAACCTCTCGAAACTGATGGCAATTCGGCGATTCGGTCCTTGCGGTCGGTGGTGGGTTGATGACCAGAGAAACTAATGATAATTAGTTGATGGCGGTTCCATTAAAAAGTACTTCGAATGGAACCAAACCGACCTACATGCACTGACGCTTCATTGTCTTCTTCAATCTTTGCTGTTAGTATGGAAACCTCGATCTGGACATTACTATCAAATTGACTCACCATTTACTTCTTCAATCTTCATATTTTTCGAGTATGAAAACCTCAATTCTAACATTAGTAGTAGTAGGGAAGGAAGAAAGCGAGATAGAGAAAGATAGTACGAGGGAAAGAGAGAAAGAGAGGGCGACTGGGGTTGAGGTTTAAGGGAGAAAGAAACCAAAAACAAAAATGAAGGAATAAGAGAGATGTGAGGAAGAATTATAAAGGTAAATTGTTTTTTACTTTTCAAATTTTGAAATTTACCTTTACCTTTACCCAAGGCTTACTGTATATTTACATCTGTAACCAATGCACGTGTCAGTCCACTAATGAAACACTTTTCTTTGAAATCTGAAAAAAGTAATATAAATTATTTTTGCAAAATAAATTGCCAGCTATTATTTTGAGTACCTTCTTTTTGAGCCTAGTGTCTGTCAATGGTGTGATTTTTGTAGAAATGTGAACAAAATAATAAATGTTATTTTTGCAAAATAAAAGGTAAACTCATGCTCATTATTTGGCAAACGAAAAACCAAACTGAACAGACCGACGGTTTAGGCGGTTTGGCCAGTTTGGTTTGAGATAGCAATGGTTCGACGTCGGCCAGTTCCTGTCTAAATTGTAAGTTCGGCTCCTATTTTTCCTAGTAATTGAGCCGAAGTGAACCGCTTGCACTCTTATCTTTAACTACTTCTCAGAGGGAAGACTATCTCCACAAACCAACACGGGTCCTTTTCAGCATGTTTTGCCTTCACCCACATGTTTTCTAGAAAAATTCCTAGAGGTCACACAACATAGAATTGCTCTAAGCTAAGCACACTTGATTTTAGAGTTCCTATGATTAAGTTACCGAAAAAGAAGACGCACCTTGTTAGTATATATAGTAACTATCAATTCTTTTAAACTTTTCTTAACCATATTTTGATATCCTAAGGATCCATCTCATTGGTGATTTCGGTTTATTCATGTACCCTTCCTAAACTTAGGCGTTACAAAATTCTTCTTTCAAGGTTCTAGATTCTTCCATTTTTAATAAGGACATTGTCTCTTTAAATGATTATTCGATGTCTCGGCAGTGAGGTTTGATTGTCTCAATAAATGCAATGACCGATTATCATTTGGAAACTCAAGATGTTTTACGGTTTGACAAGTTTAGAAATTTCAGCAGCTAACTCAGATATTATCAAGATGTACTGCTTTCTCCTAAAAAATTTATGCTCCATCTTCTTCATCATTTATTTTGACCATGGCAAATAATCAGCAATCAGTGTAAGCAGTGAGAATTGTAAATCATTCAGGATATCCTTTGTGAGGACGATCAGATTGAACAATCCGTGGCCCTCCTTTTTTTGGAAGATGATGTACATTCATTAAAGTTTGTGGATCAGGTTAGAGAAGATACTCCATTGATTCATAAAAAAATGTTAATCTCTAATTGAGATATGCGGTCTTGAAATGCATGAAATTCCACCTTATTCACCTCAGATAAAAGTTTAGTTGCTTTTTCTGACTTGTCTCTCAATGAAGATCCTTTCATGGCAATTTAGATGACTTGGGAAGCTTTGAAGCGTTCAACATTAAAGATATTTTGGTCCAATTTGCTTTTCAAAATAAGCAATTTTGTTGAATAACAAATGAATATGGTTGAGTACAAAAAAGTCTTTGGAATGACTTGCTGGGTTGTCTTATTAAGTTGATCCAGGGTGTAATGGAGGAACTTTTATTTTCTCTCATTGGTTTCTTAAGGTTCCCCTAGTTGGAAGGCACTGAAATGCAATAGCTTCATAAATCTTTTAAAGATTTTGGTTTGCTGGGTCTACCTCTTTCAAATGCTTGCCATGTTCATCGGAGATATCTTTTCTTGGCTTCAATGTTTTGGGTCAAAAGCTGTAAATTTGAGATTCTAGCCCTTGTAATGTTTTATTCCTTAAGCAATTTCTTAAGTGTTAGCTGGAGAGGGTGCTCTTTATTGCAGATTTTTGGCTTTGTTTTTTATTGCTTTGCTTGTTCTTATTTATTGTTTTATGCTATTGTGTGCTTCTTTCGGATTGTATTGTCTATTTTTGTTCCCATTGGGAAATTGTATCCTTAAACATTTTTATTCTTTTCATATATCAAAGAAGAGTTGTTTCTTGTTCAAAATTAAACTTTTGGTGTGTTGTGCCATAGCTATTCTTTTGTGCTGCCAGTGGCCACATCATACCAAATTGTCAGCCTTTGTTCCATCAACACATAAAATGTTGTTATCGTTTTTATTTATTAAGAAACTGCCTTTCCATTATCTAAAGAGATTTACAGAAGAGGGGGAGATGAGATATCCCCACACACAAAATGGTCACGATAGTCACCGGTTGGGCTTCTTTTTTTTAATTGTTGTTAACATTAGAGACTTGATTGTATTAGTTTGGTTCATGGTTGTAATCGAAATTCTGTGTAATTTTAAGGATATAATAGATATAAATTAAATTTGCAATTTAATGTTTATCTTTTTTGTGTAATCTCAACACGAATCATTATCATGATTTGTGGACATTCACCAACAGTGATTTCTCTTTACGTTTATGTGTTCTTGTTCTTGCTGGCCCGTCTTTCTTTTGACCTCATTTCTACTTTTTGTCCTACTCTTCATGCTAACTAAAAAAAATCGTGATAGATGAGTGGAAGAACTTTCTTGCTCGAATTGGCCGAGATGAGAATGAAGTTGACCCAGAATCGTTTGATAACCCTAATGACATCCTTGCACTGCGATTTTGGGCCTCTTATCGGGGACAGACGTTAGCAAGAACTGGTAAAATTTTATGCTGTCTTGAGGTTAATACTTGTTCATCAAATTGTTCATTGACCTGCCTAAATTCTGAGGATTACGTAACTATGGATGAAATATAGATATCATTTCAAAGATCACTAGTCATTTACACGTGGGTTGCACATGATCATTTCTTTTTATTTCATAATAGCAGTAAATTTTATTTCTTTTTAAATTCTTGAGTTTGTCCAAATACTATGATAATTTACAAGAATACTTCTTAGTTAAAAGATAAATAATTTTTAGTTAGGTACTACTAAATGATGTCAACAATCAAATTAGTAACGCTGATTCTCAATCTTTAGTGTCTTTTTTTTGTAATTTTTTTGTAGTAAACTTTTCTGTTATTGTCATGTCTGTATAATATCTCTATTTTCAAATTAATCATAATTGCAGAAAGAAATATATATTTGATCAATATCAATTATCATTAAAATCAATCTTATAGCAATTAGCATAAATTATTAAAATTAATTTGAGAATTAGAAATTATTACTTTTCTAGGTATAATTATATTTGTTCAAGATTGTTAATGGTTAAAAGATGGCAATATCCTAATGGTTAGCTTAATTTGGTCTCTGATATTTTAAAAAGTTTTTAATTTTAATTTCTTCCTCGTGGTAATGATTTTTTGTTTTCAATTAAGTCTTTACAATTATTAAATGAAAGATTGACGGTATAAGAATCTGAAATCCGTAATTTTAATACGTTGTTACATTTTAAGTTATATGATCAAATTAAAACATGGTATATTTATTTCAAAATTACATCAGCATTTTGTTTTTTAGTGTTTATGTTTTGTGGCAATAAGAACTTGATTGAAAAGAAAAACAAAATTAATACGTAAAGAATGAAGTTGAGACTTTTATAATATCAAATGACCACATTGTAAAAAGAATCAAACATTAAGTACTAAATTATTTATTCATCACGTATCATTAAGTGGAATTTAAGTACTTTTAAAAAAATAATTTTATGGATGACACGCATGATGTATTATTTATAAAGTATCATTTTATATTAGACATTCTAAAAAGTAGTATCTATGACTTTAGCCATAGTTATTAAAAATAAATAGCCTATTATATTATTATCAAAATAATTTTTTATGTGATTTTTATAATCTCCTGTATAGAATTAAAGTGAATAAAATACTTGTACTCAATCTTAAAATATGAAACACCAAGTATAGATCTGATCATATATTTATTACAATAATATTCAATACTTACTCTTAAATTTAGGTATTGATAGCAATCTAAAAATCTGAAAAAAGTAGGAGGGCTTTGTTTTCAAAAGATAGTTCATCCATTGTCCATTCTTATGTTTTATGTAGATATAAATATATAGATTAAGCTGCAGGAGATTTTTTTGCAGTTCGTGGAATGATGTACTATAGGAAAGCTCTTATGCTGCAGACTTATTTAGAGAGAGGAACTTATGGAGGTTAGAAGAATCATTTAATCTGTTTAGTTCCACCTACTGAAATTGCATTATCTAACCATATGAGGAATTTCAGATTTGGAAGCTGCCATTCCTTCTACTGATGCTACTGATACTCGAGGCTTTGATTTATCTCCCGAAGCACGTGCACAGGCAGACCTTAAATTTACATATGTTGTGACGTGTCAGATATATGGAAGACAAAGAGAACAACAAAAACCTGAGGCCTCTGACATTGCACTGCTTATGCAAAGGTGGGTTGCTTGGTATTCCTGGGAAAATCTTTGTGCTAAGTAGCATTTTTTTTGTGTGTTTGAAATCCTATTTTTTGTTTGTAATGTCTTATACTTTGAAATACTTCTAAATAGAAATGAAGCCCTTCGTGTTGCGTACATCGATGATATTGAAACCCTAAAGGATGGTAAGGTGCACAAAGAATTTTACTCAAAGCTTGTAAAGGCTGATATCAATGGAAAAGATAAGGTCTTATTTCTTTCCTTTTACCTTTCTATATTGTGTGGAAAAGAATATTACTTTTGCCTTTATTTTTGTCTTTTATACTAGTATTTGCCTAGTATTCTTCACATCATGCTCATTTGTAAACTAAGACATATTATGAGACACGGATACGATACGACAAGGACATGACAGCATGTCATTTGTAAAAATCTAGGACATGACACGACAAGGACACATTTATTAAAATATACATTTTTCAAAATATATCTCATTTTTGTACCAGAAGAAAAACCAAAGTAAATGGGTTGATCTTTTATATGCTTAAAAAATTAGTTTGATGTATTTCACACTTCAAATTTATTATTATTGTGTCCTTTTAGTGTAATCAACAAGTGTTCTATACAAGTATCCGATACATGTCCAACAAGTGTCCAAGTTTCTAACACTTGTCGGACACGAACATGCTAGCCAAACTAATGTGCCTGTGCTTCTTAGTGTTAAATCACCGATTGTGGGTCAATCACCAATTTAAGATGGTATTAGAGACCATAAAGCCCAAACGAGTATTCGGTCCAATAAAAAGAAATTGGGATCCAATCAAGAATGGTGAACCCAAAAGAGGCACCATCTTGAGGGGGCATGTTGAGGATCCCGCATTGGACAAATCAAGGGACCTCACACTCTTATAATAGATGGGCTACTCCTCTCATTGCCAATTGGTTTTGAGATAGAACTCCATATTATCTAATAATTTTGAGAGTCCTATCTTGTTATAATCTAAGGATTAACAAAATAATAGCATCAAATGATTGACAAGTTAAATGATTGTCTATCAATAGCATCAAATGAATTACAGCAAGAATTTCAGATTTGGAAGCTGCCATCCTTAGATCTCAAATTTTTTTTTTTTTTTTTTTTTTTTTTTGGGATAAGAGATGTTCTTTTTTTTTTTGTTTGTTTGTCAATTTCATATATATAGTTATGCACATGTTTTCCTTGAAACAATTTGCAAATTTAGGATCTGTGGTTTTTTCCTTGCTTAATCTCGATCTGTCTTACTGTAGTTGGTTAAGTTCCAACATTTCTAGATTGTTTTCTTTATTCTGCCTCCACCTCTTAATTGATTTATCTTTTGTATTTTGCCCATTGTATAGGAGATATATTCAATCAAATTGCCTGGAGATCCAAAGTTGGGTGAAGGAAAGCCTGAGAATCAAAATCATGCTATTGTTTTTACTCGTGGAAATGCTGTTCAGACAATTGACATGAATCAGGTGGAAGTTATTTCTTTGTATATTGCTGTTTCTCTTAGTTTTCCTTGAGCTAAAGCAATTCTACTGAAATTCGGTAGTTTATGTAGGCACAAAGCTTATATATATTTTATTTTTACCAGGTGTCATTATATTTCAATTTTTACTAGTTGTCTATGCTTGGTTAAAATGAGAAAAGATTATGGAAGAAACAGGGTTAAAAATAAGGATGAACAAAAATAAATTCTTACAAGATATGCCTTTTAAACATGATTTGTATACCGGCACAAAGATAGTGGGAAATAGTTCATCAAAACAATTTATTGAAAAGAAAAACAAAACACTTGTATATTGTTACTCGTGGTAGTTTCATAGCATAATTTTTAATGAAGCCAATGTTAGGACATATAGGTAAAGATACCAGAATGATAAATGTTCCACTCTTCCATGTATAATAAACAAGGTTTGTGGCTTATTAACATAGTATCGTTATGTCAGATCTATTTTTTCTCCATTGCTTGTAACATGTGAAATTCCACAAATCTAGGATAATTACTTTGAAGAAGCATTGAAGATGAGAAATCTTCTTGAGGAATTTGGTTGTGATCATGGTATTCGTCCTCCTACCATACTGGGGGTCAGGGAACATGTATTTACGGGGAGGTACGTCCCATTTGTAGCTAATAATTTCACTCCTTTTTCGTCAACTATTTTTTAAATGACATGTAATGATTGCTTCATCTGTGCAGTGTTTCATCTCTTGCTTCATTCATGTCAAATCAAGAAGCTAGTTTTGTGACTCTTGGTCAGCGTGTTCTGGCAAATCCCTTGAAGTATGTACTTGCCCATTACCATCATGCAATAGATATATTAGTATTTTTAGATTTTTTTTTTCTAGTTTCTTCTTGAGAGTAACTCTTTTATTAATTTGGTCAGAGTGCGTATGCATTATGGCCATCCAGATGTTTTTGATAGGGTTTTTCATCTAACACGAGGTGGCATCAGCAAGGCCTCCCGTGTTATCAACATTAGCGAAGATATCTTTGCAGGTATTGTCTTTTACTTGGTAGGATGTATTTAAGTTTTTTTATTTCATTTAAATTAAATCTTTATTTAGCTGCACTCTAATGGCTTGTTTTATGATGCCATATATTGAAGTCCCGAAGCTACTGAATGGTTGGTACCAGTATGATTTGATTGATATATCATTTGCAAAGAGATTTTAGTGTGTTTGTTGTGGGAAAAAAAAAAATTGTAAACAAAATCAATTTTTCCAGTAGTACCCTAGGAAAAATTATTGGTTAAAAATATGTTCCATATACCTTCTTGAGAGAATGACTTTAGGTGATTAAAAAAGTTTCTTAAAAAACATCTTAATAAATAGGAAAAAATACCTTTTTGGTCCTTGGGTTATGGGTATAGTTTCCATTTTGTTCCTATGTTCCAAAATGTAGGAATTTTAATTTTTAAGTTTTGAGTTTAATTTCCATTTAGTCCCTAGGTTTCAAAATGTTACAATTTTTTCGTGGAGATTTGAGTTTTGTTTTATTTTAGTCCCTGGGTTTCAAAATCTATACTTTTGGTCCCCAAGATTTAGAATTTGTGTCAAAATAGTCCCTCAGATTCAAATTCAAGTCCCTAACATCTGGAAAAGGCTCGATTATGGTCTTTTGATTAAAAGTTTTTTTAATTCCATGCTACGTGGCAAGATGTTCAATTTTTTTTTAACAAGAAATGAAACCTTTTATTAATGAAGTGAAAAGAAACTAATCCTCAAAAGTTACCAACTCCACAAGGGAGTGAATAATAAGAAAATAAAAATATCACATGGAAAAATAAAAGCATGCCAGATGAGAGATAATTCTTAAATAAAATGTCCAGCAAAGAGACTGGAGTGAGCATACAAAGAAGAGGCCTTCAAACGAGCCAAAACAAACCGATCCGACAAAAGAGGATTCTTGTTGTTGTAAATTCGTTGATTTCTTTCCAAGCAAAAGTCCAATCTTAATTGATCCAACGAGATGAAGAGCCGTGCAAAGAAACACCAATAAAAGACTTTTAACAACCATGGTCTATTCGTAGACTTCTGTGTTCCACTTGTATCAACTTCCTTAATAAAAAGCATAATAAACACAGTTTCTCTATCCTGTACATATTTCGTTTTCTTGATCATTACTGGTGTGAGTTTTTTCATTGCCCTTTATGAGGCATAAAATCTCATATACCTGAGTACTTTTTTGTATTGAAGGATTTAATACAACATTGAGGCAAGGGAACGTTACTCATCATGAGTATATTCAGGTGGAATTTGTCATCATTTAATTTTCTAGTAATGTGGGATCAGTTTATGGTAAACTTATCAAAACTGTTTTGAGTTATTTCAGGTCGGTAAAGGACGAGATGTTGGTCTTAACCAGATTGCTCTTTTCGAAGGGAAGGTTGCTGGTGGTAATGGAGAACAAGTTCTTAGCCGTGATGTATATAGGCTTGGCCAACTGTTTGATTTTTTCCGGATGATGTCATTCTATTTCACCACTGTCGGCTACTACTTTTGTACTATGGTATGCCAGTAAAACATGTAGATTATTACGCAATGATTATTCAGTTTCTAAAACTCATATTTAGAACCTGTTTAACAAGAGAGAAATAGTTTGAATCTATTGCCCAATTAGTTAGGGATATTTATGATTTGTGTATCTGGAAAAAGAAAAGGCCTAATGCTTGCTACATAGTTTTATTGTTTGCCTTTCCCTGAAAAGCCATTGCTTATTATGTGTTTCAATCCTTTTTATTTTTAAACTTGAGTATCTTGATTATTTCTGCTTAAAGTTTAGATGCCAACTGATTCTATTTCGTATTAATTTTGAGACACTTCCTGCGATATATGTTTACTCATCTTATGAAAAATATTGAGGCTCCATTGTTTTTTTTTATCAGAGACAACATTTCCAATGTTGCAATATTTTAACAAGAACAATTCAACAAAATAATGTATTACTGAGAACCTCTTACTGTTTATTGAACAAGATTGTATGTTAATGAGTAATTGAAGTACGGCCTCATAATTCTGTTATCATTATTTATGAGAAATCTAATCTATTTTCTTTATTTATAATCTTCTGCAGTTAACTGTGCTGACTGTGTACATTTTTCTCTATGGAAAAGCATATTTGGTAAGTTTTATCTTATGTGAATATGTTTATATGAGATATGAAGATTTTTTTTTAGTTAAAAGTTACCTGGTTTGTAGTATGATGTAAATTTAAAATCGTCTTGATGGCCCATCGCCCATGAGCTGGACAAGCTGTTTGGATTTAACCTGTGCCTCCAATTTTTTAAATTTTTTTTAACTCTCATAGGCACAAACTATTCGATTGATACAGTTAAGGTGAGTGGAGTTAATCCAGTAGTGGGCTGCAATGTGTAGCGGGTTAATTTTCTTTAATTAATTATTGGTCATTTATTTCCAATCTGATGTACTCTTTATTTCTTGTTCACCAATCTGATTCTGGACATAATTCTGAGTAAGGCTGTGTGATTGGATTGAGTTTTGGTGAAACTGATGCTGGGACCAATTTTTTTTGGAAACTGGATTAGGTCTTGTCGGTTTTTTAGGTTTCAACTTACACTTCTATCTATGAGTAGTTTACGCATATTTGTATGAACATGTTTCCTCTTTAGAACTGAGCATGGCTGTGTTCCAGGCACTGTCTGGAGTTGGTGAAACGATTGAAGATAGAGCTAATATTACAGATAATACGGCATTGTCAGCTGCTTTGAATACACAGTTCCTCATCCAAATTGGTATCTTCACTGCCGTGCCTATGATCTTGGGATTCATATTGGAGCAAGGTTTCTTCAGGGTAAATGCTATTCAAATATGTACCTTGTTTGTTGTACGAAAAGAAGTTGACTGCTCTTGTACAACTTGAACATAACAGTTATCATTGTTGGTCTCTCTCTCTCTCTCTCTCTATCTCACGCACACACATCTAAAGATTAGCTTCAAAATTAACGGCAAATGCTTTTTGGCTAAATGGAGCACCCATGCTTGTCATATGCAAGAGCAAGTGCAAACAGTCCTCTTGTCAACGAGACCATTATTTAGTTATCTTTTTCGTGGGAATCTTGTTGTTTTTGTCTCAGTTATTACTCTGAATCGCGGTTGCAGGCTATTGTCAGCTTCATAACCATGCAGCTTCAGCTTTGTTCTGTCTTCTTCACATTCTCTCTTGGCACAAAAACTCACTATTTTGGCCGAACAATTCTTCATGGTGGTGCGAAGGTTTGTTCTGCTATGTTTTTTGCTTCTCTGTCAATCTCCAAGAGTACCCTATAATATCTTAAGAACTCTGCTTCTATACAGTATCATGCAACTGGAAGGGGATTTGTGGTTCGCCATATCAAATTCTCTGAAAATTACAGATTGTACTCCCGCAGCCATTTTGTTAAAGGGTTTGTGCCATTCTTTCCCATTTCACATGAGAATTTTCTTATGTATTATTTGCACTCTGCTGTTTACGTAAGTTATTTCTTTTTAAGCTTATGGGCAGTGCTATTGGCATCATCTTTACTTACTTTTTATTCATGTACAGGATCAAAATTAAGATTAAAAGAACTCTTAATTTATTTAATGTGCCGATGCAACTATTTATGAACGCAAATATGTTTGAGATCATGGGGCTTACATCATGATAGTTTACTCGGGATATTGAGTATTTTATTAGTTTTCAGATGTTGAAAGTTGAGAAAATTATCCAACATAGTTGAGGCATGTGTAAAATAGCTTGGACCTTCATTGTCTTAGAAAGCATGTAAAATACAAGTTTATTTTGTTTACAAAAACACCATAACCACACCTCATCAGCATCTCCCATTTAAACCGTTTTAAACCAATTTGATCTTGGTTCTTGTGGTCTTAAAAGGTCTTATGGTTTGGGTTTACTATCAATTTGGATCCTATGATTTTTAACTGTCTCCATTTGGCTTCTATGATTTAAATAATTAAAATTTTCCAATTTTGCTCTTCTGATTTAATTGAACTTCACAAATCATCTCTTAATTGTTCCAAAAACTCAATTATTCTCTTAGTTTTTTTAGTCGGTATGAAACCCTACTATAATATAGGAACACAGTTGGGCAAATAGAAAGTATTACCTCATGGCCACACAAATAGAAAACATGGCATGTATTCATATGGTAACGGAAGGACAATCTATGAGATCGGACCAACTATAGGGACTAAATTGAACTTTTAGAACCCTAAATACCAAATTGAAATTATGTTCAAATCATAAGGGTGAAACTGTAATTTTTGAAACCATATGTACTAACTAGAAAATCTAAATTATACAGTTTTAATTATCATTATAGTACCTTTAATTACAAATATTTAATTTATCTACATTGTTGTGTTTTCAGATTGGAAGTTGTGCTTCTGTTGGTTGTATACATGGCCTATGGATATAGTTCAGGTGGTTCATTAGCATACATCCTTGTAACTCTTAGCAGTTGGTTCATGGCAATATCTTGGCTTTTTGCTCCCTATCTGTTCAATCCATCTGGGTTTGAGTGGCAGAAGTAAGTCGTCTTTGCCATGACATCTTTTTCTTTGTTGATTTTGAATATAATTTACAACAAAACAAAAAACTGGGCTCCTTAAAAAAAATTTCCTATTAGTGTGGAAAGGAGATGTCACAAAAGCTCTATCCTGAATCTACAGATAATCAAAATCGTAAATTTTAATTCGTTATGTTTCCTTTCAGGACCGTGGAGGATTTCAGGGAATGGACCAATTGGCTTTTTTACCGTGGTGGAATTGGTGTTAAGGGTGAAGAAAGTTGGGAAGCGTGGTGGGACTCAGAACTGGTAATTCAAACTTTTACGTACTATTTTTTATTCCTTTTCTTTGTTTTTCCTTCTTTTATATAAATATTAAATGCAGTGCTCGTTAAATCTGTATTTAATAGTAATAACAGTTCTCCTACAATGCAACATTGTTGTGGTTATAAGTAGATGTACTTGGTTGTATGGAATCAGTAATTTGGGTGCTAGTTCCTTCTTTTTAATTTTTATACTTTCGATCACAGAAGTTATAAATTGTACGAATGAGTATATGTAATCCTCACACCAGAAGAGAAATGAAATGATTCAGTTATTGAAATTAACTGCCCTAAATGAACTAACAAGCTTCCATATTAATCTAGCTCTAAGCATATACACATACTGTATTGTATGTCTATGGGTAATATTTGGTTATACATTGTGCATTTCTGTGATTTATACCTTAGTAATGTTTAGATCAGAAAAAGTCGGTCAGCTGAGAATATTGTAAAATACTACCTCAATCACAGAAAATGGGGAAAAAATAATAATAATACAGCCTGGCCAAGAAGCACATTGCTGTGATTGTTTTATCAGCCAAGATATTACTAGCAAGCTATTTTTTGTTTGAAGTGATGCCCTCATGATCATCATTCAGTAGCATACTTGATCGCCTAATAAGCTGCCATCTGTTTTTATTTTCAAACCACAACTATACATTAAAAGCGCTAAACAGAATTACCGATATCGACATGGATTTATTTTACCTTATTCTACCAACAGATTTTCTTCATAGCTGCCATTAGAAGTACCCTGTGTAAAGACTATTAAATTTGGGGAATTAGATAATTAGACTTAGATAAACCTCTATATATTAGACACGTTTTTTTCTAGTCTAATTGTAAACTTCTTTCAATCTGCAGGCACATATAAAAACCATTGAAGGGCGGATAGCGGAGACAATCTTAAATCTAAGATTTTTTATTTTTCAATATGGAATTGTTTATAAGCTCCATGTGCAAGGATCAAACACATCATTGTCGGTATGGTCTCTCTATGAAATACTTTTTCTTTTTTTTTCTGTTTTTCACTTACATTTTACCAATATCGGATGAGAAAGTTCAAAATCTGGAAGTTTTATTTAAATATCTTTTATTAGCACCAGTTTGATGTTATATTTTTTAGCCATCAAGTAGTTTTAAGAATGGCAGCTTGCAAATAAGTTTCATGTATTAAAAACCTTGATAATCATTTCAGTTTCTTTTATAGCCTTTCCATATTTTCTTTCTTATCAACTTCTTCTTAACTCCAAAATGTGCAACTCTTTAGGTATATGGGTTCTCCTGGATTGTGTTAGCTGGGCTTATAGTTCTCTTCAAGGTATGTCCAATTCAACATCAAAGTCACCATTAGTTTCCTGTATGTTTACCTATATGTTAGATAGTCATTTGATCTTCCACATCTCTCTGTTCGGCAGGTGTTTACCTTCAGCCAGAAGATGACTGTCAATTTTCAGCTTTTGTTGCGATTTATCCAAGGTCTTTCTTTCCTTTTGACGCTGGCTGGCCTGGCAGTTGCGGTTGCTATTACAGATTTGTCACTGCCTGATGTATTTGCTTGCATCTTGGCATTTGTACCTACAGGATGGGGCATTCTTTCTGTGAGTTCCCGAGTCTAGTTATCCTATTCTTTTACTGCACCATTTATCTTGGTTGATTTGAGAGTATATCAGGGTGTTGAAAAATGTAGTGAATATCATTCATTGGTCACGTCCCTGGTCAAGACTGTTTTAGTTTTTGTCCACTAAATGATCAATGAGGTGTGTTTGGGAATGCTTTTAACAAAAGTACCTAAGCATTTTAGTAAAAAGTACTCTATAATCTCAATTTCCTTTTAGTGCTTCCGGGTCAAATTCTGGGGCCAAAGTCGAAAAAATACCCTAAGTTCTTTCTCAACGAAGCTCTTGAATGTACTTTTTGGCTCTTTTCAAAAGCACTTTTATGTAATTTTTCAAACACGGTTGTTTTGAGGGAAGTACTTTTTTATTCTATTAAAAATATTTCAAACACAGCCTTCATCTAACGAGTTTCTTGAATCTTAATTCTTGTAATGTTGTTACTACTTAAAGCACACTTTTTTAAAATATATATATATATTCACTTCTATATTTATTTTGGTTAGGATAGAACAAAAGATACCGACTTTTCCCCCGACTTTGTAAAATTTTAAAACTCTCCTGACATTAGAATATTCATTGTTTCAGATTGCATCAGCTTGGAAACCTTTAATAAAGAAACTGGGACTCTGGAAATCCATTCGCTCAATTGCTCGGCTGTATGATGCTGGGATGGGGATGCTGGTCTTTATCCCCATTGCATTCCTTTCATGGTTTCCATTTGTATCGACATTCCAAACTCGACTTATGTTCAACCAGGCTTTTAGTCGAGGGCTCGAGATCTCTCTAATTCTTGCTGGAAACAATCCCAACACTGCCCTATGATTTGGCGAGTGGCAAGGTCGTGGCAGTTTGTATCCTTGTAAACTAGATGCAATTTATCTTCGTCTGTTTTATCTCCGACCACAAGGAGCGCCTTTGAAAATCCTTCATGATAGGTAGCATAGATGATTAACAGGAGTTTCCTTATAGCCTCTCACCCAATCCATTGTACTTTCCCATTTCAAATGTTTGGATTGCTTAACCAGCCACCTTTAAATTGCAGTTCTTGCCCTCCTTCATTTAATTTGTTTTTCACTCAGCATTTTTGGTTTGGTTTGTATTGTTAATTTCCTGTGTATTATTATCAATTAAATTGACATTCTAGTATGAAGCTTTGTTTAGCTTGTAGCAGGTATTGTACTACGTATAATTGAGCAATCGAATTGAGGATTTAGCAAAATTATTCTAAAGTGTTGTCTTCATTCCTTTGTCTTCGTTTGGTAACTATCTAGTTTTTTACCAAAAAACTTAAGTTGATAGGTGAAGAATTTAATATTATATCATCTAACACGCCTCTTCACTTATGAATAAGACCCAACATGTGGAAATTGATATTAAATGGGGAGGAAACAACGCTGCAGGGGTTTGAACACATGACATCTTGAACCAACCTGCTCTGATGCCATCTTATATCATCGATTGATCTAAAAACTTAAGTTGATGGGTGAAGACGAATATAATATTATATCATTCAACATAAACTTATTTCCTTACATAAGAATGAGGAGATGACGAAACTGCATTTTTGTAGAAGACCAAACTGAGAGTTTGATCATGTGGTCCAAACAAAATACCTTTCAATATTCTAAATCTTGCATTTGTTTTTGTTCTAACCTCATCTCTTCTATTTTCTCAACTTAATGGAAGGTTAAGTAAGGTTAAGTAGCATTGTGACATGAAATGAAACTTACCTCCATATTTAACCACCTTTGAATATTGACTTGGAAGTGACTTTTGAATTGGTAAGGTAGACAAACTCGACCCTTCTCCACCAATTATCTTATTTACCCTCCCCTTTTGCATTGGGCTTGGGCCCTATGGGGTACCCATATTTTGGAAGGGTGATGAGATATAGATAATGGTGGGTTTGGTGGCTTCTCCACACACACGCTGCAAGGTGAGGTAGCAATAAAGATAATTTTTATTTTTATTTATTATTTTATTTTTTAAATTAAATTTTTTTTATTAAGTTTTACCATTTTGCCCCTCGCCGCATACATTGCGCGGTCATCCAATCTTCCCGCCCGCGCCCTTTTCTCAATGCACGTGCAGTGGATTAGCGCTCACCTTGTGGCACACGTTCTGTGGTCGAGCGCTCGTCCAGCATGCGGTGGTTAGACTTCGCGGTGTATATAAAGCATGTCATCTCCATTTGACGAAGACAGAACGAAAACTTACTTTCACAAAAAAAATTCCTGTATTCTGAGCATTATTGAAGGGTGTGAGCTATGCAAGTTTCGATCCAGACAGAAATTTCTGGGTTGTTTTATCCTAGGGACGACATGGCAACGATTCCAAACTGCAAACACGTTGGGCAGAGTCGCAAAACGTCTTAAAGAGAACAAGCTTCGCGACTCAGCCTTCACGAGTTTTTGTTTTGCAGGCGTTAATTTTCAGGCGTTCAGTACGAGGGTTCATCGCATAGCTTGGCGTTCAACTTCACGCGTTCATTTTCCTTGCGTTAACCAATAGGTGTCCAGCAGCTTGCGTTGACCACCAGGCGTTGACTGTTAGGACGTTCAAGATTCTCAACGCATATTCAAGTTCCAACAATTCAGCATATCAAAGTCTTGCTCCTTAGTGTATAAAGGATCTCTTGAATACCGACGAACCTTCGATATTTTTTCATCGCCACTCTCACAAACACACACCTCAAAGTACGTGATGAATTATGGTAATTCTACATATTCATCAGAGTTGTTGAATTTCGTCGAACATCATTTAGATGTTTTATTCCAATGATTTGTCGTTGTAAATGTTTTCAAAACTATATTTGACCATCTTCAACTTGAAGCAAGAATCCATGGCAATACCGACTCCTAAAATCATGTTGCAATCGTTCAAATATTTTCCCAATGCTTCCATCAAAGTTTTTTTTATGTTACTCGTAGTTATCACCTACACTTGCAACACACAAT
Organism: Lagenaria siceraria; assembly: GCA_002890555.2. NCBI lineage: Eukaryota > Viridiplantae > Streptophyta > Magnoliopsida > Cucurbitales > Cucurbitaceae > Lagenaria > Lagenaria siceraria. The sequence goes on along the minus strand of CM016492.1, from coordinate 4,850,825 downwards.
TCTGAGTATATATTCCATATATCTTCAAATACAGCAATTGCATGGGCATTTGTTATGGTAAATATGTTTGTTGCATCAAATAAGAACTTCACGCGTTTGCAAAGAACCTCAACTTCCTTCCAATCATTCAATTGGCTTTCTAGTGCTTCATATATATCAATAACATTTTCCAAGCGTTATCTCATTTGTGGCCACCAACATATTATAGGCGGTATTCCACTGCGTTGGATCATCAATATCAATCAAAATATTGTTCTTAATTGAGACGAGGAGTTGAAATATTTCCTTACAAGCATCCTTATGAAAATAACTTCTCATACAAAAAAAATTGAAAGCCATTTTTGTTTAGACCTCATGATGTAACTCTCTATTTAGTCTTTTAAGAAAAGTAAAGCAGTTTGGTTATCTTCGTTATTATGTATATAATCGAAGATCACTTTTTTCATTCAATTACATTCGTAAAGGATCAGAACATTCTCAATGAAGTTCAAAAATGGGAAAAGATGGAGTGGAAATATGTAATCCAATATTGTTGTGTCGTGGATAAGCCCACTACCTTGAAGGCCCAACCTCGGTGCTATATCGCAAAAAACCGGTTGCTCCCCAAGGTTCACACAACACCCGAACGCTGACATGCACTCGCCGGAGAACGGATTGGAAGCAAGGAAAATGGTAGCTCAGAAACCAGAACCGTGAAAACGAAAGAGAGAGCTAAAAGAGAACGACGGCTAGGGTTTTTCTTACTGAATAATATTCCACCACACAAAACCTTTTGAAGAGAAATAAAATAAAAGGTTTTTTAGATCTCAAATTAATTTGAAATTAATTCGAATTTAGAAAACGTTCTAGGTGAAAATTAAAACCAAAAAACGTTATAGGTAAAAATTAAAACCAATGGAATAAATATTTTAATAAAATTTAGAATGGATAGATAGTAAAAGTTATTTCTTTTTCGCAGAAGCGCAATTACCCGGACTCGGACCCGACCCAGCCCATCCCGTCCGATATACTTCCACCACCACACTTTGGAAGCTCCCTTGCAAGCACTTGTATATATACCCACTCGCCACTATTTAATCTTCCAGGATAATTTCTACCTCTATCTTCCAGGATAATTTCTACCTCTTTTCTCATAAAAATTATCTTTTTTCTTTTTTGCTATAAGCCAAAGGCCCAAAGTCATTCCAACAAAATATGCATAATAGAAAATTGCTATTTTTAACTTAAAAAGGATTTTACTTTACAAAACTAATCTCTTTTTTAAAAACTATTTTTCTAATCTCTTTCTTACTTTTTTTTTTTTATTTTAATTGGAGGGGCCAACATAGTGAAAAGTTCATTTTGTCCCCATTTAATTGCCTTCAATTTTATCTTTACATAACTTACCTATATATTTTAGACCCAAGTTGAGTTTTAAACCTTAAACATTAGTGGTTTCCCATTTTGTTTTCCCAAAAAAATGTTATACTTGATGGTCCTAATTTTAGTGAATATATTTTCTTTCATTTTTTAGAGTCCTTCTAAGATGTATGTTTTTTATTTTGTTATTTATTTTCATTCGCGTAAGGTATGGTTGTCTCCATGTTTTTCGTAAGTTTCAACCAAGATTTGTAGTAAATTTGTCTTTATTTTTAAAGAAAAAAGTTCGGGGAGAAATTATCGAGAGGGGAGGTTATTTTAAAATTTTTTGAAGTTTTTTTAACATTTTTTATGAGATTTCAACCCATTTTGTAAAAGTTAGGTTTGGTAAATCGTTACGAAAAAAAATCTGGATAAAAATTTCAATTTCTAGTGACCCTTATGGGAAATCTTGGTTGCCAAGTATTCTGTCTTTTTTTATAATGACATGATCTTATGAGAAAAAAAAAAAGACATAATACTTAATTTCATGAAATTTCTATTTTATTACCGAAAAATTATAATTTTTCAATCCAATTCTAGCATTCTTTCCCTTTTTTTTTTGTAAGATCAGGGTCGATTTCTTATGGAAAAAAAAGACAAGCAAAAAAAAACTTTTCGAGAAATCGAATTTTCAAAAACCCCAAATTTTTACGGTCCATTTTCAAATCCTACGTTAAACCTTGTTTATTTAAACACAAAATAATCCTTTGAAGTCAATTTCTAACAATTTCCAAGTGAATTCAACAAACGTTTCCATCCGTTTGAAGTCCACCTCTAATTGTCTTAATATCAGTTTGTCTTCAAACAATTTTGGGATTTTAACTATCGTCCTACTAGAAATCACACAGCAAATCCCCTAACCATATAATCAAATATAAGACAATGTTGATAAAAACTCTAGAAATTGAATCTAAACAAAGTACCTTTGTAGAAATCCAAGGTATATTGTGTATATTGGATTTTGTGTCCTAAAGTCGTGGTTTGTAATATTGTAAACATTTTATTTATCAATAAAATAATTGTTATTTTATTGTAACTTTTAGAATTGCATAACTTAATCCAATAAACAAAGTCCAAAGTTATTTAAATGAGACTAGAACGGTTTGTAGTTGACATATAGTGGATTCCGTTCAAGTAACAATTTAAAAGGTCTATAATAGATGTATAATGTTGGGTGCTTATTTTGATAAATACAGCCCACCTTGTAAAGGTTACAAACTATGTAATCCAAAGAGACATGTTAGTGGGTATTCTATACAATGACTATATGTAACTCAATCTCATTCCTAAGTTATAAACTCCTGTCCATGACGACTCGTCTTAACTAAACCGGAACATCACACTTCTGTCGCGGAAAAAAAGAAGGGGAGGGACGAGTAAGCGGCTTCAAGGGAGAGAGGAAGGAGATAATTGTATAGAAGCAGAAGGAAAATAGTCCAAATTTGGGAAAAAATTTGAAAATTTGCCCTACTATTTTAAATGCAATTTATTTACCTAACATTAAATTTGGGTAAACTTACGAAACTTGAACCTCGCGCAAGTGGATTATAAGTCTGTCACTCTATTGCTCCCTTTCATCTCTCACATGCAGAACGCTCTTCTTTCTCTCATTTCTCTCACGATTTCGCTATCCTGTCATAATCTCGTTCTGCAACAAAAACTTAAGGGAAATATAGATTTAAAAGGGCATAGGCGTGTAGGCGCACGGAGTTGGAGTGTGGTCGGAGAAGAAAAGCAAACAAAAGGAGAATCGCAGATGAAAAGAGGGAGAGAAGGAAAAAAATGAAATAAGGACCTAAAGGGGAACGGTAGCGCTGATTAAAAGGAGGGAAGAATGAAAAAAAATCAATAAAGGAAGAAAGATGAAGGGAGGGGGAAAAGAAATGAAGGGTAATCTTGTAAATTTGGCTGATAGTGAAATTAAGCAAGAGGTTGAAAAAATTGTACAAACGCCCCATATAATAGCCCAGTTAACGTTTGGGGCATGTGTTGAGAAAATAGCATTATTTACAACTTAGTGGTTAAAATAACCTACTCTGTCTCTCTGCTTTTCAATTGACTCTGATTGCCAATAACTACCTTCAGCGATCAACTCCGATGACAACCTCCTGCGACTAACTCTAGCTATCACTATGACAATCAACTCTACGATGACCAACCCTCATACCTACTTTCAACGATGACCACCTATGCGATCAACACTAGTGACTAATTCATAGTGTTTATTAGTCTTCTTTTATAGTAATTTAACATTAATATAAACATTTTGAGTGTATAGCAAACCAAACAAACTTATGTATAAAAACACTTTTGAGAAAATGTAACCAAACACATGAGTGTTTTTATTCTAAAAATTTTTTATTAAAAAAATGTTTAAATGAAAATTACTTTTTGAAAAATAATTCTTCCTAAACAATCTAAACATGTCTTAATATATAACTTGTTTCGTAGGTCTTAAAGCAAAAAGAACTATGTATATATGTTTAAAAAAAGTCATTCATAAATTGAACTAGAGAATAAGACAATAAATCTTTCAAAGAATCTTTTACAATGATTTATACATTTCGATTCAATTCATATAATACAGTAACTTATTTTAGTATTGCGAGCTTCTCTTTGAAAAACGTGTTTGATGAACCCTTCTTCTTGAACTACTTTTGAATGATTACCTACCATGATTTCTTTTATGTACTAAGTTGACAATATTTTTTACGTGTAGTCGTGGTGGTGGCCTATACTCTTGGAAACTATCACTCATAGATCTACGATAAAGGGTGTTTGTATATAATTTTCATACAAAATAATGGTAAAAGTATACATTATATTAACAACTAAGGTTAGAGGGTGTTTGTGTAAGACTCACTTTTACGTCTCTTAGGGGGTGTGTGAGGTGAGAAGATGGATCAGATGGGTTGAGATATGAACTCAACTCATTGTTTAGGAGGTCAACTTCGTGTGTCACCGACATTTTATACCATGTTTATTAACAGTGCACCCAGCCCTCATCACCACTAATGCTTCGTTGCTCAACTCCAGCGACCACCTCTGATGACCAACTCCGGCAACCAACTTTGACGACCAACTCAATCGACCACCTCCGACAGCCAACTCCAACAACCACCACTTGCAGTCAATTCCGGTAACATCCAACCACCACTGTTGACGGCCAACTCTGGCAACCACTCCACCAACTTCGACGACCATCGTTTTAAATTATGAGTACTAATAATTTGGGTTTTGTTGACACACGAATTTTTTGTGTTGTTGACACTTATGACATAAAACCATCAATAAAACCTTAATTTAAAGCTTAAAAGTATCTATTAATTTAAAAATACATAGAAAACATCAATAAATGTTTATATTTAAGTTGACACAAAATTGTCAATAAAAACACCTTTGTTGTCACAAAAATATGTAAGTTCCGTCAAAACATTGAATTCTCGAACTTTTTATTAGTGCATAGTGTTTTGTAGTCGTCTTTATAGTAATTTAACATTAATAAAATCATTTTTATCAGGTAAGAAATCAAACAAACTTGTATATAAAAATATTTTGAGAAAAAATTGTCAGACATATGAGTGTTTTTATTTTAAATTTTTTTTTATCAAAAGTGTTAAAGATAAAAATTGACTTAACTAGAAACGTCACATGCATAAATTTGTAAAATAATTGCTTAAATTAAAAAAATTGAAATGCATGATCCAAAAGTAAACCTTAAACCTCATTTTTCAAAACTTTCAACAATACATGTGTGCTTAAAAAATAATAAAATAAAATGCAATCATCATATAAACTCTATAAATATCATATCTTCAGACATCGTATCTCAACTCAGTACTCCAAACAGTCGTTTAGTATTTTGTTACATGTGAAAAATAGTGAGTTGTTTAGTTTGAAATATTTTGGTTAGAGGAAGTTTAAAAATAATTGGAAATAATAAAGTGAATAGATAAGTAAGGGCAAAAGGGGTAAAATTGTCTTTTAACTCTTTAATTAAAAGAGTTTTGATAAAATTGAAACTAGTGCATTAGAATATATATATTATATATATATTAAAAAAGAGAGAAAATTTAAAGAAATTAAAAAAGGTGAGTGGGAAAATTTGAATAAAGCTAAATTTATTAAATAAATAAATAAGTGTGGCTTCTAAGGGAAGCCACGTTTAAAAGGAAAAGAAAGCTAGTGAAAGAAAGGAAAAATTAGTAATTATAAAAATTAATAATTATAAAAATTAAAAAAATTAAAAAAAAAAAAAAAAAAAAAAAGGAGAGGGAGGAGAAGGAAGAAGAGAATACGAGAAAGGGGGAGAGGGACAAAAAGAAGAAATAAATTACTTGAAGTCGCCGGAAATTACTAAAAGCTATCGGAAATTTTTGGAGCAAGGTGGAGAATGGGTCGGAAAAAGCCGATGAGCAAAATTTTCAACAGGGTAAGCTTGTATTTTCAAGAAAGGGCATGTAAATTATTTGACATTTATTATTTTGGAACTTCCTTTGTAAGCTTTTGTATAAGAACATTATATTCATGTATTTTCTATTATGTTTCTTTTGGAGTGGGTTTGAATGAAAGGACAAGGCTTTCAATATGGAATTTCTTCCTTTTGTCAAGAACCAAAAGAGAAGGTTTATTGCTTGTTTGGTATCATTAATCAAATTAGAAGGTTTGGTCTTAGCAATTAGTTAGAGGGAATAGTAATTAGAGAGAGAAAATATGGGCTAGAAAGGGGGAAAAAAATATAGTAGTGTTAGACAGAGATGATTAAAATATGATAGATTAGTGAAAAAAATATAGGGTTATTTTCAAATATAGATAAATGAGTTAAAATATTTATAAATATAGAAAAATTACGACAGACTTCTATCGCGATTTATCGCTAATAGATAATAAATTTTTTTTATATTTATAAATAATTGGATATTTTTCATTTATAATAATTTTTTAAAAATGGTATATATATATTATTAAAAAGAATGTGTGAAGTAGTACAAAAGTATTAAGGCTTGTCTAAGAGTACTATATATATATATATATATATTAAAAAAATGTGTGAAGTATTACAAAAGTATTAAGGTTTGTATAAGAGTTGAGTGGTCTATTTTACGAAATATTTTATTATTTAGATAAATACTATGAAATTTAATGTAAATTATGTTTAAATGTGATTTAGAAGAATTTTCATGTGCTTTTTAGAAAGTGTTTAGGGAATTTCATGATTTTATATTTAAGAAGGATTTATAAGATTTATCTTATGATTTTCAAAAATACATATCAATAATTTGAAGTAAAGTCATGTTTTTAGCAGGATTTGTTGTCTTGAAATATTTGAGAAAAAATGTGTTCCATGTGAAACTCCGAATTTATGAAATAATGTTTGAAAGTAAGATCAAGATTTAGAATAATTTACAAATTATGTGAAAGCGAGGTTTTCAAAAGAATCAAGTTTTTTGTACTAAGTTTGAAGTGTTTGTTAAACCACTAAGTTATTGACCTATGGTGATTTCTTACTATACTAATGTGAATGTGTTTCCATAGTGTAGTCAAGATATAAATGAGGTTTTTGGGATCCACTTCAGCACACACATAGGCTTTAGGCCGTGTGTCAGGGTGTTTTGCCTTTTGCAGGCTTCTCTGCGCGCGTACGACCATGTTTGCTTTTCTATTTATCTTGAGATTACTTGATGAATAGTATAACCACGTTTGCTCTGCTATACATCTTGAGATTACTCGGTGTATAATATGACTATGTTTCTCTGCTATATACGTTGAGTCCCTCTTTCTATAGTATGGCCAAGTTAGGTTACAGGTTTAGTGAAGGTTTTTTACAAGAAGATCATGTTTACGTTTGCAAGAGAATGCTTATGATATTCTTTTTAAATGACGACTCTCTCAAGTTTCTAAATTTCTTATGTTTTATTTCAATTTACAGAACTCAAATTTCTAATTAGTATGATTATAGATTTCTTAATTTATTTTCTTATAAACTTTCACCATTCATTGGGCATTTTTAAACTCAAACTTTTATTATTATTTTCTCACCAGGTTGTTCTTGAGTTTCAATAGGTTTTAGCTTATCAAAATATGCCACCTGACTATCAGTTTCTTGTGACATGTAGCCAATCATGGAGTTTTAGTAGGAGTATAGTTGGTGAAGTGTGTAAGTCACGTATTTTATTCAAGCTAAGTTTCAAATTCAAGAAGGATTGGACGATGGGCTCCATTGCACGTTCGGGGTCTACTTGTCTTAGGTAGTTTGGTAGGGTAATTTAGGGCGGGATATGACAGTTTGGTATCAAAGCAAGGTTGATTCTGTAGGACATGAGTGGTAAATGGATGTTAGTTATATGTAGCTAGTGATGTGTAGAGCATTGCAAGAGCATCATGAGTCGTGGTGATAGATATTTTTGGATACTAGAAATTGAAACTCAACGAGCTACTACGAGGTAAAATAGTTAAATATATGATTGATAAGATAGGAGGTACAAGAGAAGAGTACTAGTGAGATATTAATGACCGAGAAAGAAAGTTGATGGCTACAATTGCATTTAGTGTAGTTGAGGGAATGGGAATGGTTGAGTAGTGTTGAATAAGCTGAAAGTTGAGAAAACTTTATTGGGAGCAAGTTATGGAAAAGCAAATGATGAATTTACTACTGAATTTCCCTCATGTTGAAAACGGCAACAAAACAAAAAGGTCATGCCTAGAAGAAACAAAATGAAGATGAAACATAAGTGCATAATTGATATTGCCACTAATTTTTTTATTTAACATGATTGAATTTCAAGGACGAAATTCTCAAGAAGGAGTAATATTTGTAAGACTCATTTTTACGTCTCTTTGTATTTTGGTACATCTGAAAAATATTGAGTTGTTTATTTTGAAATATTTTGGTTTGAAGAAGTTTAAAGGTAATTGAAAATAATAAATTGAATAGATAACTAAGGGCAAAAAAGGGAATTCTATAATTTTAGGGATAAAATTGTATTTTCACTCTTTAATTAAAATAGTTTTGATAAAATGGAATAAAATTGGTGGAATATCAGTGTATAAGAATATATATATATATATACTATATGAATAAATTTAAAATTATTAAAAAAGAGAGAAAACTTTAGGAAATTAAAGAAAGATAGTGGGAAAAAATGAATAAAGCTAAACTAAAAAAAGGAAAAAGGAGAAGAAGCTAGTGTGGCTTCCAAGGGAAGCCATGTTTAAAGGAAAAGGAAAGGAAATATATATATATATATATATATATATATATATATATGAACTGTTAAAATACCCATTGACCTAAAAGGTAAGTTGATGGGTGAAAGCAAATTTAATTTTATAAGATCTAATACTCTCTCGGCTTGAACACAAGACCTCTTAGGACCATCTACTCTGATATCATGTTAGATCAGCGATTGACCCAAAAGTTTAAGCTAACGGATAAAAGTAAATTTAAATAATATCAACTAACCAGAACCAAAAGGGAAAATTTATTGCTTGTTTGGTACAATTAATCAATTAGAAGCTTTGGCCCTAGCAATTGGTTGGAGGGAAGAGTAATTACAGAGAAAAAGTATGGGCTAAAAAGGAAAAGGATTATTTGGAATGGTGAATGAAAGAAGAAGGGAAAAAAAATATATAATGGTGGTAGATAGAGGGAGGAAAAATATGATGAATAGTGAATATATATATATATAATATATATATATATATAACTCTTTAAGATAATATTAACCTTACTTATTTTGATAATACCCAATCTACTCTCTCATTGCATTTACCTCTTTCTTCCTCTACTATCCATCTTTCTCTCTCCCTCTCAGACGATGAGAGGATACCTAATCTATCCTCTCTAATACGCTTGCATTTTATGATTTTGCTAAAGTCATTTGAAAGGTTGGAATATGAACAATTTTATTTTTATCATTTAATCATACTCAACTAAACAATATCAAAAGTTTTATAACCACTTTATTTCTCATCACTATAAAATGACTCTCTTTTACTCATTTCCAACAACAATTTTAGGTTTATCTGTCTCTTCTTCTTCTTTTTAAGTTTTTCTATCTCAAAATTTCTATATGTTTTAGGTTTTTTAATCAATGAAAGACAGCAATAGTTATTTAGATTTTTTTTTTTCAAATAGTGTTCTTTAGCGAGCTCCAATGTTGGTGTAAAGTATATTTTTCCTCCAATTTTTATATAATTCTCAAATGCCTTACAATTATTATATAATTTTTTTTTCTGCATTTTGAATATTTGCATGCTTTAACTTTTAATATTTTGAATGTTTTTCCTACTATTTTGAATGTAACATTATGTGTCTTTTCATTACATAAACTGTATATATATATATATCTCAAATTAGAACAATTTAAAATAATAATAGAGACATGCATTTCTAAATAGTTAGGGTCTAACAAATATGTTGAATTTAATTTTAATAATTGATGATGATATATAACATTTTCATTTAAAAAAAAAATTGTACACATATTTATTAACATATAGTATAATATACAAAGTATTTGAAGAAAGTGGACATAACTAACGTCAATTATTTAAATTATGCAATTATATAATTCATAATTACATTGTTAAATTGTATTATATAGTAATATAATTATCAATCATATATAATTAAAATTTTATTTTTTTAGTTTTTAAAAGAATGTCATGTGCAAACTATACCTAAGTTCCTTTTTTCGTTTTATTTTTTTTTTAAAAAAAACATTAACCTTATTTTCAATATATAATACCCAAATTTTCTTTAAAGTAAAAATTTTAAAAATTAAAAGAATTGAAAAAATTGAGTCACTACAAAAGTAAGATCCACACATGTCATCTTAAAATTTGGGATATAAATATAGGTTTACAAAAAAATAGGTTTATAATCATTTCTTAAATTGACTTTTAATCCTTCTTCTCTTTGTTTCTAATTTATTTTTCAGTAAAAACAATGTAAAATTAAACATTCAACTTTCTACCGACTACCTTCAACAAGAATTTTACAGTTGGTCTTCTCTATTCTTCTAAAGATTTCATAAATTTTGTCTTTACTTCTTAATTCTTTAATTTCAATTTGAATTTAATTTGTGTTTAAAATTTAGAAGTCTTAAATATGTGGTTTCAATTATTTGTTTATATAAAATAACCATCTAGTAAATCAAACAAAACATGTGTTTATATTCAGGTGTGGATTTATTAAAGGGATGACGGGTACGTACCCTCGTCAACTGATGACGTTTAGCTTGCCTTTAGTGGCAAGGAGGAGCATATTTTATCACCATGCGTGCAACAGATCCAGTGTTCTATTCCCGAAATATTTCATATATCCTCAAAAAATGGATATAAAATATATAGTTACATTTGATTTAAAAATGATTTCTACTTATATATTTAAGTAAATAATTCAATAAAATTTTGTAATAATTTTGTAATTAGTATTACTTAATCTATATATTATATATCGATGCATTTAAAATTACATTTATATGAAAGTTAAAATAAAAGTTTATTCTCTTAGTTTTGAAAATGGTTACTAACAAATTCCTAACTTTCAATTTTGACTCTAATCCTTGAAAAGTCTAATAAATCTATAAGTTTCAATTTTATATCTAAAATATCTTAGAAATATTAAAAATGTTTAAAAATTAAATTTTTTTATAAGACAAAAAAAAAAGTTTGTGTCGAATTGAACTTTAAAATTTAAATTTTGTAGTTTATAGATAAATTAATTTTTAAAAGATGTCTAATCATGCCTATTAAGCACAAAGTTAAATTTAATATATAAAATAACATTTAATTTTTAACCTTTTTAAATGTGTAAGAAACTTATTGGATGCATAATTGACATATTAAGAATCTATTAAAAACAAAAATTGAGTATTTAAAGACCTATTAAACATTTTTTTAAGTTTAGGAACTATATATAAATACAAATCTAGAAGTTTATGCGTCTTCTAATCTTATATACATGTGTGCTCCCTGAGATGAAATTTTGGATCCGTCAATGTTTATATTAATTTGTTTATTTAAATATTTATAGGGATTAATGTATATATATAATAAATATAAAAGCTTAGACACAAAAGGTAGGATTTATATTTTTACTTTTTAAAAAATATTGATAAAAATATTGACATATTTGGAAATTTGACTTTCTATGCATTTTTTCAAGAAAAAAAATTATAATATATAACAATTAAAAGAAAAGTTTGTCAATTTTCACATTCCCACATCTGTATAAGAGTGTAGCTTATATAGATTAAACTATATAAAAACATTAGTTCATATTTATTATAAGTTTATTAAAGTATTTATACTTTATTTTGTTATCTTTCTTTATAAGACTTTTATAATCTATGGAGGCATTTTTTTACTATTATTATTAATTTAATTTTGAAGAATATAATATAGAGTTGGAATATATATAGATTAACTCAAATATAAAAGTTTTGTTCATTTTTTATATGATAACTTTGCTTTAAAATATTATATATTTGATAAGATGTTACATAGAATATGACAAGTTTTTTTCTTTTTAATTTTTAGTATCACACAAAAAAAATGAAAAGTTGAAATATTAAAAGATTGTATTGTCGATCTTAATTAACATAATTCAAAGGATATCTAAAAAAAACATAATTCAAAGGAAAATTTTTATAGATAGAAAAAATGTCAAACTATTTACAAAAAATAGTAAAAAAGAAAACACCGATAGACATTGATAGACTTCTATCAGCATCATGAGTGATAGACTTCTATCATTTCTATCACTGATATACCCTGATAGACTTCTATCCGCGTCTATCACAATTATCTAAAAATTTTGTTATTTTCTGTAAACAGTTTTCCTTATTTTTTTACTTTTAAAAATTTCCCTAATTCAAATGGTTCGTCTATATCCTTATAAAAATGGTTTTATAATTATATTGTTAAGTTAAAAGGAAAAAAAATCACGGGCAACATACGTGTGAAAAAAATCTAGTCTAATCTAGTATGTATAAAAGTACGCATGAGAAATAAACTTTTTTTTGGACAATTCTATTCTTTATATTTTGATAATTGCTAAATTAACCTTAAACCCCACACATCCACTAATCACACACTCACATAAACAACCTGATTTATCTCCCTCCTCCCTCTATCTCACGGGTAGGTTTTAAATTTTTGAGAAAAAAAAATTAAAACTCACCCACTACCATTTAAACCCAGTCTCGAGATAGTAGGGGTGTTTGGTGGTCCATAATAGGATGAAAATATAATGTAATGTAATCCAAAATCTATGATTTGAATGAGCATTTTTTGTCTGATTTGTAATACAAAATTTATTTCGTTTCGACAATTTTCAATCCAACCATCTTTCTCATCGTTTTTATGTCTCACAATCTCATTTTCGTTCCATCTTCGATTACTCACGCTTTTCAACACTCGATTTCAAGTAATCCTGATTACATTCTAGTTCTCCAAACACTCCTTAAACCTCACACACTCATGAAATAATTCATATATTTGATCTTCTTTTAAATTAATTTTTTTTTACATTAAAACAAAAAAGTATATTATATATTATCAAATTTTCTAATTATATAATATTTTGATGCATTGTTAACATATGAATTAGAAAATAATAATAGTATAAGAATCTTGGAAAGTTGGAGTATGAAAAGCTATAGAATATTAAAAGTTTGGTCTTAATTTATGTAAATTAATTCTAATATTTATGGCTTTACATTTAATTATATTTACTAATGAATTTTCAATAGTGTAAACATTCTTGATCAACTCCTAGCTACAACTATATAAAGAGTTAATATTTACACATTTTCTACCAAAGTTTCAGTCTCTTCTTCTAATAGTTTGTATGAATGCAAAGTAGTGTTAAACACCAAAAAGGAAAAAATATGCTTCAATCAAATATTCTCCATCATAGGTATCAATTTTTTTTTATAGATTTTTTCAAGTTATTTTATAATAATTATTGTTTGTTTTTGTTCTTTAAGGTTTATGTATATATGTTACAATTTTTTCAATTTAACATTTTGAAAATTTTTAGTTTTACCGTTGTAATAGGATTGTTAATTAATTTTCTCATATAAAAAGTTACCATCTCTAATATTTTTGAATCATTACATTGTTTAGAAAGCTATCATCTTTAATATATTTTTTGGCATTTCAAAATCAATAAAGTCTCGAACATTTTATAAGTTATTAATTTTTAACACTTTTAGGTCATAAACATTAATGAAAGATAAACACATCATTTAAAGAGAGATTGTTAATGCGTGTATTAGCTATTTTTCTGCATATGTTTTAAAATTTTTATTTTATGTTAATTTTGTTATCAGTTGTATTTATAATTTTTCTGATACAATTTTGATTAATTTTTTTAATTTTATCAATCTAATAGGATTATCTGTATCTTTTTACTTTTACGTTAATTTTAATATTTTAAATTAAACTTTTAAAAGGTTAATTAAATATTTTCTTAGTTTACCATGGTAAATAGTGTTTTCAATGTTTTTTTTTTTTTTTTTTAATGAAGTGTTTTTCAAGTAATAGATCCTATATTTTTTTAAAATAAAAACAAGAAAAAAATTAAAATATCTACATGTCTAAAAACAAGTCATAAAATATCTAATAATAATAAATCTTTAATTTGACTTTTATATTAGATCGACAACATAACCATTATGTTTAAACTAAAGATAATTATTGAGATATTTGCATATAATCTTTTATTATAACTTTTATTATTAATAATAATCTACCTTTAATTTTATATTTTAAGAATTATATTAATTTTAACAAAATATTGATATGACCCACAATAGTATATCAACGACCCACTAGGACACCTCCAAGACAATCAACCAAACAATAGTACTCTAATACACTATAAATTTATCGCCAAATAACCACCAAGCAATCAACCAATGGTGGACAACAATAAACCATAAAATTTTGGAAGACTAAAAGCAAATAACACACACGAATTATGAAAACTCCTTCGATGTGAAAAGTAAAAACCACGGGACTTGTGGGGAGTCCACCTTTGCCAACTTCTCTTATTATGATAAAATTGAGGGAAAAAGAACCCAAATCAATCATTCAAAGATTCACAACCCACCAATACTTTTATACATAAGAGATCAACGCTTGAGAGATAAATGAAAAATATCATCCAGTTTACAAATTCTGTTCAACAGCAATTACGGACAAATTAGAGCTCAAAACAACAATCCAACCGTTCAAAACGAGATCCTATGTGTCCCGAATAGGTTAACCAAATTTCAGCACGATCCAACGGTTGAAACTTTGGAATCGACAACTTTGTGGAAGTTGTCACTAGAAAACCGAACTACACTGTTTCTCTCTGTTTTTCCGTATTTTTTCACTCTCCCTCCTTAGGTCATATCCATATCATAGAAAATAAAACCTAGGGCTTTCAAGATGGGCCAACCTCAAAATTAACCTCAATTGGGCCAAACATATAACCCAACATTTTGATCTCACAAAACACAAGTTTATAAATATAGTCTTGCTTGTGCAACAAGTAGGTTGAACATCCACAACAAATATATATTATTATCACTAATAAAATTAAATTTTTAAAAAGAAAAATCACGTGCACCAGACGTGTAGAAGATTTAGTTTTAAAAAAATTATGTAAAGTAGTACAAAAGTATCGAGGCTAGCTTGTCCGTGAGGAGACATTTTGAGAAAATTTCAAGCATGGAAGAATGAGAATAACAAATTTTATGGAAGAAAAAAATGACAATGTTAGTACAACACCCTTAGTGTGATGGAAGAGAAATAAGGTAATATTGGATTCTAGTTTAATGGGTAACATTGAAGAATATGACAAGTTGATTTAGCTTATATTCAAGGTGTTCATAACCTTTTTGGAAACAACTAATAAGGTGGGTGTTATAATAATATCGCAGGTCAAAAGTGATTCGTGACGATTCGATTTCTTTCGACAAGAATACTGTAAGTAGTTTATTTTACGAAATATTTTATTATTTAGCTAAATACTATGAAATTTAACGCAAATTATGTTTAAATGTGATTTAGAAGAATTTTTATGTGCTTTTCAAAAAGTGTTTACGAATTTCATAATTTTATATTTAAGAAGGATTTATAAGATCTATCTTATGATTTTCGAAAATAAATATCAATATTTTGAAGTAAAGTCATATTTTTAGCCAAATTTACTGTCTTGAAATATTTGGGAGAAAATATGTTTCATGTGAAAGTCCGAATTTATGAAATGATGTTTAAAAGTAAGATAAGATTTTAGAACAATTTATGAATTATGCGAAAGCAAGGTTTTCAAAAGAATCAAGTTTTATTTACTAAGTTTGAAGCGATTTTCAAACCACTAGATCTTTCTACCCACTAGATCGCTCACACATGTTGTTGTACTGAAAAAAGAATTTGTACTAAAAAAAAAACATAAAAATTCTTTTTTTAAGAAATAAAGAAACCTAAAAGGTGAAACCAACAAATATCCCAAAAATTTGAGTTGCAACCTCAAAAAGTGGACACAACTCACACAAGGTTACATAATAAGAGGGAGGGAGAAAGAATTTTTTTTTAAAAAAAAAAAAACCCAGAGGGGAAATTTTCCTGCAAATTCTGGTTGACGTGGCCCTAGGATTTTTCTTCTTCATCTTGGCGTTCGCGTCAATTGAAGACCAAACCTCATCACTGGTCATAACCAGTGATTCATTTTTGGTTTAATTTGCAAATTTAGTTTCTATGATTTAGTTTAAATTGTAAATTTAGTTTCTATGGTTTGGAAAAAGTTAGAGTTTAGTCTCTATAGTTTAGAATTAGAATTTAATCCATATGGTTTGATAAAACCTTCATAAATAACCCATAAAGTATGGACTAAATTCTAATTTTTTCTAAATGGTAGGGACTAAATTCTAATTTTCTCAAATTGTAGGGACCAAATTCTAACTTCTAAAATCATATGGATTAAATTCTAACCTTTTCAAACCATAGGGACCAAATTGGTAATTAATCAATCATTTTTTCACTACCCACCACATTCGGTCGTTTCATTTTTTTTTTCCTTTCGCCTTCCCCTCTTTCCCACTCCCATTTTTTAATCTTCAGCTCATAGTTATAATCTGTGTATAGGGTGTAAACTATTTTTGTTTGAGTAGGAAATAATAAACACTGTAACAAAGAAGAAAAGAGAAGATGGGTGAAAAATAATAGATACTGTAACAAATAGTATATACTGTAGCAAAGATGGTTTTGGAATAGTATTTAATATACTTAATTGTAGGTTATAAATAGTGCTAAACACCACTATTATATTTGGTGTCCCAAACGTAGAGTGAGTTATAATAACCCATTTCACCAACTTCAAGTTGGTGCCCCAAACACTCTTTTAGAAAGTCAATCCAAACGAATCCTTAGTCTTCAAGTAAAGTCATGAAATACGACAGAGAGATGCCCGTTCACTTGCTTTGACATAGCGGCTAGTGACATTGTTCATTGTGATTTAGAATGAGAATTTATCTGGTGGATAACAATGTGTTATAGTTGTTATGATTTAACAATTGGGGCTTGTTTTGATAACAATTTGGCAATAATTAGTTTTTGGTTTTTTGCTTCAAGTTTGTTATGCCTTGCATAGGTGAAGTGTGATTAATGAAAATAGTGTTTTTAAAAAGTTCATTTTTATTTAATTTCTTTTGACAAGAACTCTTTAAAATACACTCCAAAAACTATTTGTTTTGATCTAGGTGTTTGTCTACTTTATGCTTTTATTTAATTCAATAAGGTGTTCTTATTCCATATGGTAGATCATTATTATTTTTCGTTTTAAATAATTTTCCCTCTTATTTCAATAGAGAATGACACGAGTCGAGGGGTTATCGGAGTGCTTAGTTCGAGCAGCCTTAAGAAGGGATAGAATTGGCATTGATGCTGGCATGGCTAGGAATGTACCATCTTCACTTGCAAACAATAGGGATATTGATGAAATCTTGAGAGCTGCAGATGAAATCCAAGATGAAGATCCCAATATCTCAAGAATATGTATGCTATCCTTTAATTTCAATTTTTTATTTTATATTACTTTTTACACATTTTAAAAAATCTCATTAATATTGGGGAAAATAGATTCTACAACTCATAAGACCTTGAAAAGTTCTTCCAGTTCAATCATTGAAGGAGAAGAAATGATTTATAATTTTCAAAATATCATTAGAAGACCTTTAAATTCTTTAAACCTATTAGATAATATGAGGTTTTATCTCAAAACCAAAAACCAAATTGACAATCAGAGAAGTAGCTCATTTATCTTATTATGAGCTCTTTTGAGTTTTTCGGGATCCTTAACATGTCCCATCAAGCTGATGCTCTTTTGGATTTACCATTCTTGGAACGTATCTTCTTTTTTTTTTAGACTGAATGCTCGTTGAGTTTTATGGGCTATGATACTATATTAGATAACATGCGGTTTCATTTCTAAACTAATTGATAATGAGAAGAGTAACTCGTTTGAAGTTTCTTGATTTTTTCAATGGGGGATCTTCAATAAAACCAAGAGAAGAATTTGGTAGAAATTCTTTGAATGTCACATCACCATTACATTGTTCAAATTACTAGGCTATAACTTTTAAATATCATTAAACTTTTGAAATTTTGTAAATATTTTTATGGCCACTTGGTGCTCGATGATTTTTGTAATCTATTAGTTGTGTGGGAAAAGTTCGTCCCATCTAGTGTTTTAAAAATCACTCCCAGGCGCGCCTAGGTTCAAGGTCCAAGTTTGGTGCCTCGCCTTTTCAAGACGAGACTTACAAAATAAGAACGCGCTTGTGAAGCTCCACCTTGGAGCTAAAAGAAAATCAATTTTATTAAGCCTAAATGCAAAATTTCTTGTGTTTAAGGGTCTTTTTTTTCATACTAGTTGGAACTAATACGTTGCACACATTTCATAATGTTGAAAATGAAATGTATGTCTATAAGTTGAAATAAGAATCTTATACTTGATAATCATTTTTTTTATATATATATTTTTTATAAATTTTTTGGTTATTTTTAAATATAGAAAAATGAACTAAAATATTTACAAATATAGCAAAATTTCACTCTTTCTTATACTAGGGAATTTTACTTGAAAAAGAAAATGTTCCATACTAATGGATTTAGTTCCATAACCATAGGTTCCAATGTATGAGATTTTGTAGCACTTACCAATGAGGCCCTCACATATTCCATGTGTTAAAGCTTTAAAATATGCTTCAGTACTACTTCTGGCTACTACATTTTGTTTCTTGCTTCTCCATGTAACTACCTTCCCACCAAGAATGAAACAATAACTAGAGGTAAATCTTCTATTGTAGCACTTCCTGCCAAATCTGCATCAATATACACTCCTATTTTGAAGTGATTATGCCTTTTGAATATAATACCTTCCAACAAGCACATATAATATTAGGGCACGTATGAGATAAATATATTAATCTTCTAACAAGTCTCTGGTATAGTTCTTTATCCTTTATTTCTTTTACCTTTGCTACTTGTAACTTCAAGTGAGGTCCAATAGGAGTTTCTGCAACTCTGCAACCAAGTAATCCTGTTTCTTCAAGTACGTTAAGTACATACTGATGGATCTAAATCATACATGCGCAGCGAAAATGAAAGAGAATCGAAATAACAATCTAGATGCATATATCAACCTAGGATTAAACATGCATGATCATACAATATGATTTAGAGAAAAAGGAAAGAAATTACAAACCTTTGTAGCTCTTCTTCCTTTCTTGAAATTGCTTCCTCTTGGACCACCAATAGATCTTCCTAACTATTCTCAAGGGCTTAGAATAGAGTGGTGGGACTCTTTAAAGAAGGAAAATATGAGAGGAAATTGTGAGGAATTTTTTTTTTTAAAGTTTCTCAAAACTTCAAAAAAAAAAAAAAAAACAAAGAGTTTTCCAAGAAGAACAAAAGGATGAACAAAGCCTTCTTAAATAGGCAAAAAGCATGCAACTTTTATATGTCTAAGTTCACCAAATGTTGACAACACACATTCTACTAATGCATGTTAAGATTATGTGTCAAAGTGTAGAATTTTGAGATTAATTAAATGTTTCATTCATCAAGTTAGTAGATTTTTCCACTTTTTTGATAAGAAACATTAATTTAATCTCATGGTCAACTTCTAAAAAGTTTAACTAAATAAAACAACTCTTTGACTTGCTCGGGTCAAAGTCAACTATTTGACTTTTTCTGAAAACCGACTGTTTGACTAAATCCATGTCTCCGATTATAAATCCACATTCATAATTTCAGTATTTAAATCCCATTTAAATATTTTTGACCAAATCTCTCATTTGATATCATATATCAATTACTTAATCATATCTCATATGATCAACCTAATTTGAACAATTCGAATTATTCCTTCATTTTATTCCAAGATTATCCCTATATGAGCTAGCTAGGGAACCTTATGGACCTACAAATCATGAGCTCCAACGATCCGAGATTAACCGGTTAAACTCTTTAACCTAGTTAATCAACATTCGTTAACTACCGGGTCACTCCACTAAAGCCCGTAGTTGCACTCTCCTCACTGTAGATATATTATGTCCATTTGATATAACCATGATTGGCGAGTCGACCCTTCACTGGTTGTTCGTAATCACAGCTAGGTCAAAAATACTGTTTTACCCCTGTGATTACCTCTTGTTCCTTAAATCCCACTGATCCTCTATTGAACAATGATTTGTAGTCCAACTACCAAATCAAAAGTCCTCTCAAACCCTATTTGAGAGGGCGGCGCCTATTGTTCAAGACCTGGATTCAGCACTTAAGAGAACAACCTTTCTACTAACCCAAAAGAGGGTAGGAGTGAATTCCTTCTTGCACCCTATGTCCCTAGCTATCTACCTGGTCTTACCCCTGAAATAGGAGGCTTATTGAGCCAGCGCTGTTGAGCTGCTCTCACCTATGCAGATCTAAGGATAATCCCGAGTAAACAGAATTTCATAGTTAGCTCAGGATTAAGATCGAGTTACCTAGGCCATCAAAGTCGAGATAGTTAGTTTTAGACAGTAAATGATGTTAATAAATAAAAATGACTATTTCATGGTCCGGTCTTATGCAAACTTTTTGAACAGGACGCCCCCACTCGCATGTCTCCACATGAACGAATTAGGATCACTTCGTTTGTACTAACTACGAAGTGGGCCGCATCCATAGTGTCCCCAGAATAAGGCGCCCAACCTTATTCATATACTATAGACCATTTAAACTGTTAACTTAAACTTGATCCACATTTATGTCTCTACATAAAGTTTGAGTCTCATGAGTAACAGTCTAGGATCCTTTGATTGGATTTAGATTTAGTAAGAACAATTTATAGGATCAATAACTTCTTATTAATTATAAATTTCAATAACAACTTTATTGAAAGATAAAAGTATATTTGGTATTTACAAACTATGAGTTTTAGGACATAAAACCCAACATATACTTTCTTTGATTAACAAAGATACCTTTCTTTGATCTAGCAAACTCCATCCCTAGAAAATATTTCAATGTTCTCAGGTCCTTAATTTACAACTCAAATGCAAGACTTTTCTTGAAATTAGCTAAACTTGCTTCATCATCACCTGTGAGAATAATATCATCTACATAGACAATCAAAATTGAGATTTTATTATTCTCAGAGTGTTTATAAAATATAGTGTGATCTGCTAGATTTTGAATAAATCCATAGCTAGATACAACTTTTCCAAAACGCTTAAACTAAGCTCTCGGAGACTGTTTCAGGCCACAAAGAGATTTCTTCAATTTGTAGATTTTACTACTTCCAAGTTCCTTCTCAAAGCCTAGAGGTAAGCTCATAAAGACTTCTTCCTCAAGATCACCATTAAGAAATGCATTTTTTTACGTCTAGTTGATAAAGCGGTCAATCTGAGTTAATTGCAAAAGATAAAAGAACTCGAATTGAGTTATTTTAGGAACAGAGGCAAATGTTTCTTGATAGTCAATTTCGTATGTTTGAGTGGAACCTTTTGCTACCAGTCTGGCCTTGTATCTCTAAATACTACCATCTACATTATGTTTAATGGTAAACACCCACTTACATCCCACTAATTTTTTGTCTGTAGGCAAATCCACTAATTCCCAAGTGTCATTTTGTTTAAGAGCATTCATTTCCTTCATAACTGCTAATTTCCAATTTAGATCTTCTAAAGGATCATGTATATTTTTTGGAACAAACAAGTCATCTATCCTAGATGTGAAAGCCTTATGACTATTGGACAATTTTTTATACGACATGGAGTTTGCAATAGGAAATTTGGTACAACTTTGAGTATCTTTTCTAATAGCTATAAGAACATCAAGGTCAGATATGACTGGCAAAGTATTTTGAATAGTTGAAGAAGTAGGAATGGAATAAGAATTACTAGGTTTTCAAGTTTCATTCATCAGAGATTCAGATTGGATTTGTGAAGGATCATCCATCTAGTCTTGGTTCATTTGATTGAATTTTCTTCTAATATAAAACTTAAACCCAAGAACTTGATCAATTAGATCATTTTGTAGTATTTCTCCCCGATTTGAGAAGTTTCTATGCTTGACATGAAAGGAATAACATCAGGAGAGGAGAGACTAGGAAGAGGAATACAAACATCCAAAAAATTATCTTCCAATTTGGTTTCTCTCCTTTGAGAGAATTTTACTCACAATTTTTTTTTTCTGTTTTTTTGTTTAAAGATCAAGACATTTATAACCCTTTTTATTTGAAGAATAACCCAAGAAAATGTATTTAACAGCCCTATGATCAAATTTTGACCAAGAGTGACTAGGTATGTGGACATAACTAATGTACCAAAAAACTTTGAGAGGTAACTCACAAAATAGGCGAGATGTTGGAAAAACATTTTTAAGGCAATTAATGGGAGTTTTAAAATTCAAGGTTTTACTGGGCATTCTATTTATTAGGTAGGGAGCTGCGAGAATTGCTTCCCCTGTAAACATTTTGGGACATGCATGGAAAATAGTATAGCACTTGCTACTTCAAGATGCCTATTTTTTCTTTTAGCAATCCTATTATGTTAGAGGAATATCTTGACAGGTAGATTGTTGAATAATACCTTTGTCTTTTAAAAAGCCCCAAAAAATTCATTGAAATACTCGGTCCCATTAGCAAAGTGTAAAATGCAAATTTTGGTATAAAATTGGGTTTCAATCATACTGTAAAAATGTCTAAATTTCTTTCACCTCATTTTTTTTCCATTAAATAATCCCAAGATAGACGAGTATAATTGTCAATAAAAGTAACAAACTATCCTTTTCCATTATGAGTCTTAATTTTAGAAGGACCCGAACATCACTATGAATTAAATAAATTTTTTTGAGGCTTTTATAAGGTTTGGTGTGGAACGATGATTTTTTGTCAATATGCAACTTTCACAATCAAAAGATTAACAATCAATGTCCTAAAAAAATTTGGATGAGATATGAAAGACTAGGATGCCCTAGCCTAAGATGCCATAACATAATTTGTTCTTTAATAGAAAGAGAGCTAATGCTATTGAGACCTTGAGTTATTTTAATACTAAAAGAACTTTCATCAAAGTAGTAGAGACCGTCAAATATCCTAGCACTCTCAATCATCCTTTTCGAGTCCTGATGTTGAAAAATACAGTGTGATTGAAAGAATATAATATGACAGTTAGAATCTTTTGAAAGTTTGCTGATAGATAAAAGATTGCAAGTTAATTTGAGGCATGAAGGACAAACTGTAGGTATATATTCTCAGTCAATTTAATGGTCCCTTTTCCTACTATTGAAGTAAAACTACCATCTTCAATTCTAATTTTTTCATTGGAATATGAAGGAGATTGGAATATGAAAGAGAGTAATTTTCAAACAAATTAGATGAACTTATCATATGATTGGAGAGTCCATAATCAATAATCCACGGAGACAAATTACTAATAGAGAATGCTTTAGGATAAATACTTGTTTGTGTCAACGACATACATTAATTATTAGAAGGTAAATGGATTGATAGCAACTTCAAAGGTTGATGAATATGATCTATACCAACTAATGACACTTAGAAGGTGTTTGGAGAGCTGGAATGTAACCAGGATTACTAGAAATCAGAGGAGTGTTGGAAAGCGTGAGTAATCCAGGATGGAGCGGAAATGAGATTGTGAGACATGAAAACGATGAGAAAGATAGTTGGATTGAAAACTATCGTAACAAAATGAGTTTTGTATTACAAATTAGACCCAAAACGCTGAATCTAAACATGAATTTTGGATTATATTACATTTCCATCACATTACGGGCTACTAAACACCCCTTTAGAAAAAATCAAACCCAGATCCTGCCTTGGACCAAACCGAATCCAGGGCTTAAAGAAACCCTGGTAGTGGGTCACCTGTATTTCGTGAAGAGAGCTTATATTTCGTGATTTGAATCATGAAAATTATTTCATGGATTACCAGAGGGTCTTCTCAGAAAGAGTTGCAATTAAAAACCTTTTAAAAATTCGAACCCTGATTTAAATCTTATTTAGGAGACCAAAAGGGAGGATTTTGACATTCGTTTTATCTAATCGTTGTGGAGCTCAAGAGATTTTGGTTGATCTTTTATGGAATCCTTGGCTAAATCAGGAGGTTTGTTAATCTTTTGGGGCCCTTCTCCTTCCCGCTTTTGTAACAGTTGGTTGCTACACAAAGAATGCCGCCTAAAGATGAATCTTCAGTTGCTGGGTTGGGCAGTTTTTTTTGGCATTTTTTCTAAACTCGGGTTAATTAAAGAAGCTTTGAAGACATGGTTTTCTGAGTTTGATTTCTTTGATGCTAAATCAGAACCTAATAACATTTCTCCACTTGAAATTGTCATCTGAGCTGCAGTTGAAGGAGAGCTCTTGGAGTTCTTCTTAATTGAAGAAAGGAAGTTATATTCAGAGGAGTAAGTTAAATTAGCTTAGGATGGGAGATGAAAATTGGCTTAATTGCTCAAAATTCTTCAAAGAAATCTTCCAAGTCATTCATTATTGCCCTCAGTTTCTCCTCTTTGTTTGATGGATTATGAAGATTCTCTTCATATTTTCTTTGGATGCTGTTATTCGATGGAATGTTGGTGCACAACTTTATGGGCTAATGCGGTGAAAGCTCTCCTTTCTGAAATTTGGTTTGAGAGAATCAACATATATGTCAAGACAAGCCACTTCCTTTTTCTGATAGTTATTTGATTGCTCAAGTCAAAGCCTCGTCATGGTGTTCTCTATCTAAACACTTTGCTGATTATTCAACTCAAGTTATTTGTTTAAACTCGCATGTTTTTCATGCTTCTTTAGAAGTTTAGTCTATGTTTTATATTATGGTTGTAGCCTTGTTTTGGCTAGTTCGTAGTTTTTATCTTTGTTTCCTCTCATGTACTTTGAGCATTAGACTCATTCATTATTTCAATGAAAAGTCTGGTTTCCGTTTCAAAATAAATAAATAAAAGGCTCCTCATTCCCTGAACATTGTGTCATCAGTGAACTGGAGGTGTGATAATGACATCTTCTCCTTCCTGACCTAAAAAGCCACGACAACAGTCTTCTCTACTCCGGTTGAAACGAGCCTACTCAAGTGTAGGGAAAATGTTGTCTTTGTTTTCTTGTGATTATTTATTGGTTATATATGTATCAATTGGACATCTCATTTGTGTAGTTCTGTATTTTTTGTCTGTCAAAAAGTTAATTACCTCACAAGAAATAGATATTTGAAATAATATTATCATATGATAAATGATGAATGTCAACACTTTTCCATTGAGTGACATGTACAACTGAACTAAATTCTTCTGAATGCCTATTTATATGTCAATTTTATCATTTCGTAACAATTGCAAAATAATATTCGATGCACACTTTGTAAATACTTGGGACTCCTGATATTCCCTTTGATATGATATTCTTATTGTTTTAATACATTTATAGATAATTCCTAACCACTTCAAGCTTCTTCTGTTTCCTTTCATACAAGATTCTATATTTTCTTTGCCTGTAGTATGTGAGCATGCATATTCATTTGCGCAAAACCTGGATCCTAATAGTGAAGGAAGAAGTGTTTTGCAATTCAAAACTGGTTTGATGTCTGTCATTAAGGTACGTTCTTTTTCTTAAAAAATTTTGAGTATTGGTTGATCTATGGTGGTTAGATTTCTTGTCATCCTCTTATTATTTTCTTTTCACATAAAATTTATGCTCTTGCTTTTTTATTGTTTGAGAATTCGAGCCATCTACCTGCTTGCAACTTTGACTTTTATATGGTTGCTAATTTAGCTTATTTCATCGTTTGATTTAATCATGTCTAATTCTTGATTGTTTGAGAGATATTTTTCAGCAAAAGCTAGCCAAGAGGGAGGGTGGAACCATAGATAGAAACCAGGACATTACTCGGTTACAGGAGTTCTACAAAATATACCGAGAAAAAAATAATGTAGATAAGCTTTGGGAAGATGAAATGAAATTGAGGGAATCTGGTGCTTTCAGTGGTAATCTTGGACAGTAAGTTCATTGACAAAAGTAGTTACCTCTTGTCATCCTTCATGATGTCTTTTATTAGCTGCTTTTGTTTTCTTGAATGTCTCTTTTTCTGAAAAAGAAGCAAAACTTTTCATTTTTTTTGGTGTAAAGATATACCAGCTTTACAGAGCTATAGTTTTTCTTTTCTCACTACAAATTGGAAACATCTATTGTACTACCTTTAATATCTATGGATAGCTTTGGATATTTCATTTAATCAACGAAATTGTTTCTTATCCAAAAAAAGAAATGATGAAAAGAGAATAACGCTCAAGATATAAAAAAAATTAGAAAAGGACAACAAATCCTTACACAACAAAGCAAAAGTTCTATGCAGAAAACTGAAACAAAGACAAAACTCTAAGTGATCTCAAACTAGAAACCAAGAAAGTGGCTAATCTTGAAACGCTAAATTTTTTTTTTCCAAAGCGAAACTCCTCAGGGTAATCTATCTCCGCCAAGGAACAAAACAATTGAGGAAAATCTTCTAAGATGTCCAACCAATTTTATTTTTTTTATTGAATCAACAACTTTCATTGAGGAGAAAAAATGAAAGAATACGAGGGCATATAAAAAAAAGCCCACAAAGAATACCCCTCTAAAGAAAGGGATTCCAACTAAGTAAGATGTTACCTAGAGAATAATTGCAAAAAAGCTTCGATACTGAAGCCCAAAGCGAAACATGAAACCTCACTAGGGACCAAACCTCACAAGGGTCCCTATCCAAACTTCTGAACATTCTATTGTCTCTCTCTCCCTAGATATCCCACAACACAACACATACCCCGACAAACCACAAAAAGTGACATCTCTCTGAAAGGGTGGATGAAGGAGGAATTTCCCGATCATCGCACGAATATTCCTCTGGCCAACTATCTGAACATCAAACCCCTGCAAGAAGCAACGGCCAAAAATTGAAAACTGTTGACCCTAAAGGAGCTATCAAACACCCACTGAAAGTGAAAAAAGGTAAACCAATGACCAAAAATAATGCACCGTCACTGAAATGCTTCAAAAGATGCTTCAGCCGAATAACTTCGGATGACACATTGCTGAAACGTTGTCCTTGGCTCTCTTTATCTCCTTCTTGGTGTTGCCTTTGCCAATCCAACAATAAATCTGCCTGACACTTATTCTTCGATTGTCCATATATAAGAGGCATTTGGTCGATATTTTTACAGCTTTCAGTTGGTCAGTGGCTCTACCTAACGACACTCATAATTGTCATTTGGTGCTCGTGCTCATCGATCTACCATTCTAAAACACTAATGAGCGTTTATGGATTGCATTGTTTATGCAATTTTGTGGAAGATTTGAGATGAAAGAAATGCAAGAATCTTCCCAGGAAAAAAGCAAGATTAAAGAAGACATCATTAATTCTAGCGTTTTTAATGCATTTTTTTTGGTGTAAAGATATACCAGCTTTAAAAAGCTATAGTTTTTCTTTGCTCACTACAAATTGGAAACATCTATTGTACTACTACTCCCTTTAATATGGGCCTTTTCGTAACTATGGATATTTTTGGATATTTCATTTAATCAATGAAATTGTTTCTTATCTAAGGAAAAAAAAAATTTCGGATGACAAAAACTGAAGAAGAGTATACAAAAAATATAAAAATCCCCGAAGACTTTTATTCTTTTTATTGTAATTTCTCAAATATCAACAAGAAGTTCTGGTGTCCTATTCAACTTCTTTTTGATTATAATCCTGACGTGATAATTGTTTCTATTGCAGTGTCCAGTTAAAAATTCTACAAAATTTAATAGTTTCCAACAGTTTATTTTTATGGGTCATGCAATTTAAGAAATTTATTAGACTTGATGACATTAAATGTTGTTTCTCTCTGTGATGGAATGATTGGAGGCAAGTCACTATAAAACTTTTGCAATGAAACTAGTGTTTTCGGTTGTCTGGACCCTAACTTCCATGCATTATATACTCTTATCGGTATTCCTGGGTTTTTAATGGTTTGGATTGAACATTTAACATTTCTGATGTTCAATGAGAGCATATTCCTTTGAACTTTTTTGTTTCCTCTTGTTAGTGTTATCGCTATGCACCTTTTTAGCTTCTCCTTCTTGTACCTTAAGAATTATTTTATTTTATTTTCTTTTTTATTTTTCAATGAATCTTTTCAGTGTAAAGTTGCTATAGAAAACCTTCACATTAATTTTCTAACTCAGAGCAGAGAAACAACCTGTCTCTTCTAGGCTGGTTAATATTTAAAAGCATTTTCTGCTTTTCTTATTCTCCTGAGGTTGTTTTGTGTTTGTTATTTAATATAAAGTTACCTGTTGCTTATACAACATTTTTTTTAAAAAAATACGGATTTGCCGATGAAAAACTAATCCTAGAAAATACATCTATACAACCCCCAAAATTTTCTTAGTTTATTTTGTATACATTGATAATTGGCTAACACGTGTCCCTTGTGACCTATATATATTCCTATGAGTACTTAATTATCTTGTATCATGTACGGGTAATAATTTTGTCTTCACATAATTTTAAGGTTGGAACGGAAAATGTTGAAGCGAAAAAAAGTCTTTGCAACCCTGAAAGTATTAGCAGTGATACTGGAGCAACTCAGTGATGCAATTCCTGAAGAGGTTGGCCTTACAATTATCTTATGGTATTATACGTATATAGAAATGATTGGTGCAAGTATTTTAAGGACCATTGTTTTGTAAATATAAAGTTGAACCTTTGTTTTTGTTTTTTATTTTAATATTTGTTTAAAAGAAGAAGACAAAAAGAAAGAAATAAGCATTTCGTTGGTAAATGAAGTTACAGAACAGAGGGTGAGATACCTGAAGCCAAAAGGATTACGAATAGATTCACTGGCCAAAAGATTTTTTTAGACTGCAGTTGGAAAAATGAGGATAAAATTTATGCTCAGTCAGAACTAACTTTAAGAGATTCAAAAGACTTGAAGGTCTCATTAAAGATGCAGTTGTTTCTCACTGACCGCTTCTGAAAAGAAAACTATGCTTACATTGAGCTAAAGTGGACAGGGGGCAATAGTTGCTTTCTAAATTTTCTCAACTTTCCTTTCCGTATTTCAGCTCCCTGTTGTGGTTAGGAAGAACTTGGTGAGGATCATGGGAGGCTTTTTGTAGGAAGGGTTTGAGTGAAGTGGGGGTCTGTCTAAGTTGGGAAGTCATGTGGAGATTGTTTGATCTGGAGACCTAGGCATTGATAACTTGAGGTGATGAATGAGGCCCATTTGGCTAACTGGCTATGGTGTTTCTCCTTGGAGTTCGACCATCATTTTGAGTGGACATTGGGTTGGGAACTTGGGGTCAACATGGGAAAGAAAGGCAGACTTTGTTTAAAAACTCCTGCTCGTATGATGGATTTTATTCTAATTGACAGTGAAATAGTGGATGACTGGAGTTTGTATCTTTTGAGCATCAGTCTCTTTTGATTTCATAAAAAAAGATTCGTTTCTTGTTAAAAAAAAAAATAGTTGATGACTGGACAAATAAGGAGAAACTAAAGCATTGATGCTTTAAATTGGCTCAATAAAATGCACATTTGATGTGGGCTGTTCTTTTTTAGATGCATCGTCGAAAAATAGGGAGGAAGATATATATGTCTTCTTTGTTTGAAGAAATGAATTCCGTGTTTTGCATCTCTTCTTATAAGTTGTATGATTTCCTTTTCTTGCAGATGAAAAGACTCATGGAATTGGATGCGGCAATGACAGAGGACCTAATTGCGTATAATATTATTCCGTTAGATGCTCCTTCTGTGACAAATGCTATTGGGTCCTTGGCTGAGGTCTTTTAGATGACAATTTTCTTGTTTGAAATGTGAAAGTTTTACCCGTTTCTTCTGTTGTTTACCTTGAAACTGAACTTTATGGTTAGGTGCAAGCAGCAGTGTCAGCTTTAAAGTATTTCAGTGGCCTTCCAAAGTTGCCCGCAGAATTTTCTATTCCGGAGACTAGGAGTCCTGATATACTTGACTTTCTACACTTCGTCTTTGGATTTCAGGTTTGGATTTCTATGTTGGGTGGTTGTATAGAACTCAATCCAGTCCATTGGTTGTATTGTATATGTATATACACACTCCGTTTATTTAGGAGTTATATTAACGGATTTAACTGTCAACAAGTGATTCTAGTTTTTATTCTTCACCTTGTGTGTTGATCAGGGTTCTAGAATAACATAAACTTTTTTCCTGGTTTTCTTTTTTTTTTTTTTTTTGTGTGCGCGCTTTCTAAGGTTCTGATTGGAAATTGGGTGGGTGTAGAAGTTTCTTTTTTCTTTTTTTTTCCCCTCTCTCTCTCTCTCTCTCTCTCTCTCTCTCTCTCTCTCTCTCTCCTTCTTGTTAGAAAGTCATTTAGTAGATACATTTTTTTAGATAAAGAACAGCAGAAAATAGCGACAGTTTTTGTTACATAATAGATCTGTTATATTATTGAATAAGAATAGAAGAAAGAAATAAATAAACACAAGGCCCAGAAAGTATTTTGTCTGATTTTTATATAATAAAGGAAGTAGAAAATGGTTATAAAAAATTAATATGCATTAATATGCATCAGTCTCAATTGATCAGCCTTCCTTTTCCCTTATTAATTCAACTTTTGTTCTCTTTAGGTCTATGTATTTTCTTTTTTTGGAATTTTTCTACTTATGTATTGATTGTTGAAATGTCCCTTATTTACTTTTTTCTCCTCTGTGGAGCCATGTATCTACCGAGCAATAGTCTCTCTTTTCATTCATCATTCAATCAATGAAAAGTTGCTTGTGTCAAAAAAAATATGCATGTAGTCCTGCCAGTGTTCTCTAACCTCTTTAGTCCTGCTGTCATGCCAAAACCGTTTATTCAAGGTATTGATTGGTGCCCTATTTTGCCTAGGGATGGGGAGGAGTTGGTGGCCCCATTCTCTTTGGAAGAAATTAGGAAAGCTATTTTTGAGAGTGATGGGTAAATCTCTGGGTCCGGATGGTTTCTCCATGGCTTTTTTCCAAGAGAACTTGAATCCTCTAAAGGGGGAGCTGTAAATTGTTTTCAAAGAATTCTTTGAAAGAGGCATATTGAACCATTCCCTCTCGGAAACCTTCGTGTGCCTCATTCCCAAGAAGGAGTGCGCAGGTAGGGTTAAGAATTTCAGACCTATCAGTCTTATCACTAGTGTTTATAAGATCCTTGCTAATCGTTTAAGGAAAGTGCTTCCTTCCACCATTTCTGAGGCTCAAGGAGCTTTTATAGTTCGGAGACAGATTTTTTATCAGGCCCTCACCGCGAATGAGGCCATAGAGGACTATAGAGCCAAGAAAAAGGAGGGTGTGATCTTTAAAATGACTTTGAGAAAGCTTATGACCACAACAGGGACTTCTTGGATAGGGTGATGGAAAAGACGAGTTTCGGGCAGATCAAAACTATAACTTAAATAGAGAAAATACAAAAAAGTTATGTTCGTTTAATGATCCCTACGGTTGATAATTCTCCAAAGGGGCTACATTCTTCTTCATCTATCACTCAATCTTCTTTTACAATACCAGGCTCAATATCACCTTTGTTCAAGGTAAATTCAATCAAGTAATTGAGAAATCTTGCTTATCGGATTCAGATGATGATTCAACAGTTAGTGCAAGTAGTGAAGAAATGGATCACCCTCGATGCAGTCGTTGAAGAAACATTTTTTGAGGATCATATTGGGGAAGCTTGTAATGCATTATTTCAGCAACAGAAGAGCAGTATCTCAACACTTGTGAATGAATCTTATTTATCTCCTCAAACTCCCTCTTAATTCACGTCACTTAGTGGCAGCTTGTGGATTTCAGTTACTAGAAAGTTCTTCCCTTCTTTAGCACAACAGACGACGTAATTCTCTCATTTTGAGTTTAAATGAGATCATTTATTGGAGCTAGTTGGGATTTGGTTTGAAAGTGCTATTTGTTGATGATACTGATATGGGTTTTTTGAAGATTAAAAGTCTGGCTTTATTTTCTAAATGAAGGTGGAGATTCAAGCAAGAACTAGTTGCTCTTTGATGCGAAGTGTTAAGTAGTATTCTTGGTGGTAACACTCATAGTTGGCACAAATCAAAGAATTTGACTTGAGTTTAAAAAGTCCTTGGAATAGCATATTCAAATTTGACTGAAGTTTGTTTCTTTTACTGGTTACATGTTGGAAAGGGGAGGCACTTTCTCTTTTGGCTTGATGCTTGGTGTAAGGAGTTTTCTCTTATTGAAAAAATGAAGAGAGACTATTGCTCAAAGATACAAGAATCCTCCAGGGAGTTTTCTGTTCATATAACTTTTTCTCTAATTAACGTGACAGTGATCCTTTATAAGTTGATTCTGTTGATTTTATTGTAAGCTTGACTTTCGTTCTGTCAACTATTTTTTGTTTCTCTCCCAGGAATCTAATATTGTTTACAACTGCAATTATGATGATGGCAACAAACATTTACTTCTACCTTTTTGTTTACGCTATGTTTTGTTGTATCATTTAGTATCTCAGAGGCTCATAGCACTATTTTGTTAGGATACCTCCTAACAAGAGTACTCAAGAACACAAAGAATAAACAAAGAATACTAAAAGATAAATTTATATTGCAATATCAATGAAGAAACTACAATATACCATGGCCTTTTGAGAGGGCTACTCTCTCCTAATATTTCCCACAGGAAATCACTACCAAATTCTCTACCCCCCTCTCAACCCACACCTTCTATTTATAACTAGAACCCTAACCCACTCACTAGCTATTTACTAATTTGCCCCTTATAAATACCATATTAATATTCTACTAATAATCTTATATTTTCCTAACTAAGGGTCTAACATATTCTCCTTTCATTTAATGAAAAGTTTCATATCTTTTTCTAAAAATTTACTTCTGCTTTTTTGTATTACAATTCCCTGGGTCTAAGTCTAGTTGCTTTTACACCTTTGCTATTTGAATGGAGTTGTGTTTATTTACCCTCGTATAGTCTATTCGTTATTATTGGTAACCATTGTTGTTTCTGTTAGATGTTTAATTTAATTTGTTTAACTTAGAAATTTCATGGCTTGGTTATTTCTTTTAATTGTTGATTTAATTTTTCTAATGTTGAAATTTGATGCCTTTTAGAAAGACAATGTGTCTAATCAGCGCGAACATGTAGTGCACCTACTTGCCAATGAACAATCTCGACTTCGTATACTCGAAGAAACTGAACCAGTAAGTGCTATATTCTCATCACTGGACATTAATGGATGGTTTAGTGTACTTTTAATCATTAACAATTGGAGCTGCTTCTTGTAATTTGGCTCTGGTTGGTGATTTGGGCCAATGTCTTTCTATCAACGTTATGGAAGATTGTTTCCTATCATAAATAATCGACGTTGCAGTTGTTGGCTATTTGTATATTACGTTTATTGGGTACTTGATATCTAATTTGTAGTTCATTATTCCTTCGTCAGTGCCAAAGCTGGGTGACAAATTTGTCATGCAAAGCCTATTAATTTCTCTGCCTTCACCAATGAATTCATGTTCATTGGTTCAACTTCCACCAAATATTCTTCATGCAAAACACCAAATAAAACCTACTTTCTCCCATGACACATAATGAAATTCACGGATTAAAGCCTCACCCCCCACCAACGGCAACTCATGCAAATTCGCCCAGAAATTCTCAACCTCGGCCAATGGTCATTAAAGCTGCAATAGGTTGCCAAATCTTCCAAAGACTTTGCAGGCTACTGTTTTAGAAATTTCTTCAATTAAAGCCTTTTGTTAGCATTTCCTAAACCGGTTGTATTCCTTGTTTTTTGGAATAAATCTATTCCGTTGTTGTTTCTTATTAGTAAAAAAGGTGATCACTATGAATAATAACAGAGCACTTGTGCCTCACCGCATGGATCCATAAGCACCCATGCTTTGTGCTCAAACTAATATCCCCATAAATTTATTTCCTGTGAATTATTAATATATTGATGCTCAAATATGAAATATACATCTATATTCTAGAGCTCTCATTTTAGGCAAATTTTTTGTGTTTCTCTAGAAATTGGATGCAGCTGCTGTGGAGGGTATTTTTAAGAAGTCTCTGGAAAACTACGTTAAATGGTGTGAACATTTATGCATCCAACCTGTATGGAGCAGGTTCGGTTTTTGTAACTTATTCTTGTTATTTTCTGAATGGAGTTTTAGTCTCATCTATATTTTTATTTTTCAACAATGAATTTTTTAATTTGTTTCCTCATAGAAGAAAATTTCATTCGATTATTATAAGTGTTCCATGTTTTTACAGTTTGTCTGCTGTTAGCAAGGAAAAGAAGCTATTATTTATTTCCTTATACTTTCTTATATGGGGGGAAGCATCCAACGTCAGATTTCTTCCAGAATGCTTATGCTACATATTTCACCATGTATGTGACTATGGACTTCATTTGTAATTTTATTGGATTATGTTAACCTTTTTTATGTTTGATCTTCAAGTTGATCCAACATACGGCTTGAAAGAAAATTATGTTCAGTATTATTTTCTTGCAAAGGCTTCTTTTGTAATCACAACTTACGTTTATGGGTTGGATTGGGTTGTGACACTTCTTTAATCCAAAACATGCCCCATTCAACCAACCTACCTTCACAGAATAGACCTCTTACGTAATCCAATCATGAAAAATTTGGGTTACAGTGTTACACGAATGCTAAGAAATACCAAAGTCTTGTCACTCAAATGCCAGGTACAAGAACACCCTTTATTAGAAAGCAGTTTTATGTTGGGAGTATTTTGCAACTATCGTATGGATGGAAGATGTCAATTAAGGATGATTGCAAGAGGGAGAAACTGGTGTAGGTTGTTAGCTTTTCAGTTTTGGTCAAGTCTGTTTAGTTTCTTTTAACTTTTAATTTCAAGCTTTTAAGGTGTTTCTCTTCAAAGAAGACTGTTGGTTTCTTCATTCAAGTCCACTGTTTTTGCACCAAAATCCTGAATGGCTGCACTAAATTCAAATCTGGATTTTTGTTAGATGATATGATATTAAATTTGTCTTCACCCATCAGCTTAAGCTTTTGGGTCCATTGACGATTTAAGATGATATCATCTAACAAAAATCCATCTACCACCTAGGGTTTTGGTTACTGTTTAGATTTCTTTATGTTATCTTAGTTTTCAACCATTTTGAATTGTTTTTAAATTGCCTTGTGATCGATACATTTTGTTGTCTTTAATCCAAAATTGGTTTTCCAGCTTTACAGTTTTACGTTGGTTTGAAGCCAGTTTGGTTGAGCTTTTGCATCTTCCTGAACAGTCATTCTTTCATAAGAAAGATCGAGGAGATTCAGGAGTCATTCGGTTATCCAAGTTTAAATCTTTTTTCGAATGTTTCTTTGAATGTGCAGTGTGGCCTAGCACTTGAGGTAGATTTAATATTCATGTTCCAACTGATTTTGGTAAAAAAGGATGGTTAGTCTTTTGGGAAATGGTTAGAGATTCTCTCTAATTTGGATGAAATGAAGATATTGAATCTCATTGCAGCAGTTGTGGTTGTTCTGGCTTATCAATCAAAGGATTTTGGTTTGAATGGAGCATGCAAGAGTTATGCAGAGGTGTTAAGGAAAATGATCACTCCCCAGGTTTTGGAAAATTAATTCTTGACTCAATCAAAGCCCAAACTTCTTATTGGGTTAAAAAAGATCATGATGTGCTTCAGCTTGAGTTCGATGAACTATGGGTAATTTGAAGACTTTTTGCGCATAATGATTGGACGAAAATAGTAGCGGTTTTGGAAGATCACTTCAAAACCAAAGTGTTGATCAATCCGGCTTTCGATGATAAAGCTTTGATTAAAGCTGTCAATGGGAACTTAGCCAATTTTATTGAGTCTCCTGGAAAATGGATGACTTTTGAGGATTTTCTTTTGATTTTTGAGAAATGAAATAGCGAGATTCATAGTCTTCTGAGAT
Organism: Lagenaria siceraria; assembly: GCA_002890555.2. Lineage (NCBI taxonomy): Eukaryota > Viridiplantae > Streptophyta > Magnoliopsida > Cucurbitales > Cucurbitaceae > Lagenaria > Lagenaria siceraria. Next base: position 4,814,942 of record CM016492.1, on the reverse strand, counting down.
TTATAAAGGGTTATGGGGGTTGGATTTCAATTAAAAATCTACCCTTAGACTACTAGTGTCGTGAGACCTTTCAGGCTATTGGGACATATTTTGGAGCTCTTATTAGCATAGCAGCTGACACTCTCAATATGATCAATTGTTCGGTGGCCCGAATTCAAGTCCAATGTAATCTTTGTGGTTTTATGCCCGCAACAATTGAAATTAAGAATAAAATCAGAGGAAATACTTTCCTTCATTTTGGTGACATTGAAGTCTTAGATCCTCCAAGTATAGTTTACAACGCTTTATTTGTGAGTAAGTTTCACAATCCAGTTGATATTTTTCGTTTAAAGAAGGTTATGGAAGATGAAGGTATCGACCCTATTGTTCAAAACCCTGAAGCAGATTTTTATGAAATAATTTAGAATTTTCCTTCAAGCTCAAGGGATCCCTTTGAATCTTCTAGGATTGTGGAAAAATCTAAAGAGGTCAACCTATTAGCAAAGAGTTTAGGGTTGTTACAAGTGAACAAGCATGGGATTGATGGAAATGCGGCACCAATCTCATCTTTGAACTCTTGGCTTATTGAGCCCTACTCTCTCTTTTATACTAGAAAGCTTTCTTGTTCTGGTATCCCTGGAAAGTCAGAGATCAATGCAGATATTTTGGAGGAAGCTTGTACTCAGGTCATCACTTCATCATCAAAGTTAATTCAGCCTCCTTCTCCTCCTTCAGATCAGTTCACTTATACAGAGTTCATTCCTCTAGGATCAAATGTTGTGTTTACTAAAGGAGTTTCGACCTCTTCCATCACTAAGGCATCCACCTCCACTCAATCTGTTCATTTAGGGGATTCCAATTTTGCATCAGAGGTTAGTATGAGTAGTGAGGAGATTGATGAGCAGTTAGCAGATACTCAGTTAGATGATCTTCTTGGTGAAGATTCTCTCACAGAAGTTTTTGATAATCTCTTCTCAACTGATGATAGTAAGGTTTCAGGTAAGACCTTACTTTTCACAGTTTCAGAGGATGAGGTTCCCTTAAGTCCCTCCTCAATCCCTTCCAAATTTCATTCCTTAATTGAGAAGTGTGGCTTTCAGATGGTAGAAATCAAATCTCAGTCGCCACAAATTAAGATTTAATTGAGGCACCTTACTTTCTACAGCTTCAGAGGATGAGGTTCTCTTAAGTCCCTCCTTAATCCCTTCCAAATTTCATTCCTTAGTTGAGTAGTGTGACTTTCAGATGGTAGACATCAAATATCAGTCGCCACAAATTAAGATTTAATTGAGGCTTTGGGTGGTTGATGCAGTTTTGGGCTTTGCTTCTCCTTTCTTCACTCTAAGTGGATTTTCGTTAGCTCGTTAAGACATAAAACTAAGGGCTGTTTTCTTCTTCTTTGGGTTTGATTTTTCGTCAATCATGCTTGGTGGGCCCTTCGTTATTCTCAAGTTCAACCTTTGCAAGATATTGCAGTGGAAGCTTTTCTTCTTTTTGTTTCAGGCTTGTTTGAATTGAAGTATTTTGAAATATGGGTTTCTCTTGAGTTATGTGTTTAATTGGATTGTGTTACTTTTTCTCTAGAGTTTTAGTCTTTTTGACGTACTTTGGTTCTAGCCTTGTATTGGCATGTTTGAAGTTTTAACTTTGTTTTCTCTCATGTACTTTGAGCATTAAATTCTTTCATTATATGAATGAATAATCTTATAATGTATAATCTTGTTTCCGTTTCAAAAAAAAAGAAAGAAAAATATACAGGATATGTCTTTACCTTTTCATTGTAATCTTGTTCCGTTATTTATTTATTTATTTTATTGCTTTTCTTACTCACTCCCTTGCAAATTATGTATCTTTTAAGCATTAGTCTCGTTTCAGTTTATTAGGAAAAAGTTATGTATCTTGTTTATAGCATTTACTTTGTTGTTTTCCTGTTCTTCTCTAAGCTTTTTTTTCTAATAAAATTGTGGTTAAGTTACAAATTGAGTCCTTAACCTTTTAGTATTGTGTCTAATAAGTTCCTAAATTTGAAGTGTCGAATAGAACTCTTAATTTTAAATTTCATGTTTAATGTTTAATAGGTTGACTTTAGAAGTGTTTCCGAACTTTCAATTTTGTGTATAATATTTGAACTTGTAAATTTAAAATGAAAAAAGAAAAAGAAATGTGAACCGATGTATGAAAATTATATTTTTCTCTAAATTTATTTAGTGAAGAAGAATATTGGATTTACACAGGAAAATAAAATAAAATTCTGCAATCAATCAATATGCTAAAATTCTTGACTCAATGTCTCAATCTAAACCTAAAAAGAAAAGAGAAAATACGACAATACGACAATAAATATATACAAGAAGACAACTATAGTCATATACAAGGTAACAATCGCTGAATAAGATCTCTAGATTACAGCTCGATTTTCTACAAAATGTTCTTGTAGGAGTAGGAGAGTGGAGGGTAGTGGGGTAAGTAATGGGCTAGCTTGATTTTCTAAAATATGTGCTTGTTTTTCTCTCATCATCTTTGTTTCAGGATGTGTCCACGTGCTTCCCTGTTCCAAACTTATTTGAAACGTTAAAAAATATAAAAATCAATACCATTTTTCTGGTGCTAGAAACGTAGCTGGATGTATCCATTTCCACACCTGCTTCCTAGAATATTTTTATCTATTTCTATTTTGTAATGTTTATCTTTTCCCATGAGCTTCATTGTCTTACCCTTGCACCTTAAATTTGCATGCAGATGGTTCGGGAAATGGATGAGGTATTGAGGCATCAGATTGCGCAGCCAGCCAAGAGCTGCGAGTCTAAAGATGGTGTTTCTTTCCTTGATCAAGTTATCTGTCCTCTTTACGAGGTTCTAGCTGCGGTATGTTCTTTCTGTTTCTTGTGTCTCCTAAAGGTTTTTTATTGGAATAATGAAATAAGACTATTGCTCAAAGTACAAAAAAGCTTGGATAAGGTGCACCAAGATGAAGCATTCAAGCGAGTCACTTCAAAACGATCCAACCACCCAAGTTGTTTGTCATGGAACACCCTTTTGGTTTCTTTCAAACCAAATTTCAGCAAGCATCGCCTTAACCGCATTAGCCCAAATCAGCTGAGGGCCCACTTTCAAAGTTGGACCGATTAGAAGTTGTCGAACATTGTCACAAAAAACATCTCCAAACACCCAAGCAACTTTGAAGAAAGAAAATAATCTCCACTAGCATCGGGCAGCATAAGAGCAATCGAAAAATAGGTGTTTATGGTCTTCTCATTCCATGATGTAAGAAGAATAGAGATCAATTAGGTAATTAGGCAATATTCTAGATTAATTCCCTTTTTACCCTCTCTTGTATGGAACACACTATCATTCTAATAAAAGATCCAAAATCTTGATTCTTGGAGGATTACTCCTTGAAGCTACTTAGGCTACATCAATTTGGTATTAGAGCGACCGCTTGGGCTATCTCATGGTTGGATATGTTTTTTGTGGAGCAGATCTTGGACTATCTCATTAAGGATTTTGTATTCAGAAGGGCTCATTTTGTAGTGTGGTAGGTGAGGTAATGCTGACCATGGTATGAGATCTATGTTATGCTGGATGTCCCGAAAGGGTGGTAAGTCCTTTGTTGGTCTAGTAATGTAGGAAATTGATCTAACAATTGCTGTACCCTGTTGTCTACAAGGCCAGGAAGGATTGGAGGGTTAACTTCCTTGATAAAAAGGGCAATGGAGAAATTGGGACCATGTGTAATAGCTTTCTTATTCGAAAGAAATGTAAATAATTGCCCCCTCTGCTGGAGAGATGTATGGTGATTTAAAGGAAGGAGGAGGACTCTCTTCCCCATCCAATCAAATTCATACGTGTTATTGCCATCTTTGTGAATCGTTTGATTGTCATACTGCCATGGTCGTCCCAATAGAACATGGCAAGCATCCATGTCTAGGACATCACAAATTGATGACAATATGGCAATATTCTAGATTAGTTCCCTTTTTACCCCCTCTTGTATGAAACATATTATCATTCTAAGAAAAGATCCAAAATCTTGATTCTTGGAGGATTACTTCATGAGGCTACTTAGGCTACATCAATTTGGTATCAGAGCAACTGCCTGGGCCAACGTTAAATGCCACTGGTGGAAGTCCGAAAAACTCTTGGTGACGCCGATCACAAGAGGGAGCTTTGAGTGTTGTACATGTTGCCGAACAACATATATCTTATTAGGGGGAACCCTTGAAATTCCAAGAAAGAAAAAAAAAACTAAAGATTTATCAAGATTTTGCAAGAATGGACTATTGCCGATCAGTGTTGGAATTTTGACTTAAGTGATTCCGAAGAAGAATTTCAACATACTAATTTTTCCCATGCTCAATTTTCTCAAAGAACCTATCATTATCCACATTGGAATTTTGATTCTAGTGATTTTAGTGACTTCGATGATGTTTCTAAGGCAGTTTGGGACAGAATAAGAAGGCGACAATATCGAAAAAGGGCCCAATGATCCAATCAAGCCCATTTTTCAAGAAATCAACCTAAAGAATAGGAGTTAGATGAATTAAATAATCATCAAGAATTATTAAGAATGAATTTTTACAGCCCAAGAAGAGAAGAATGTTCAAGACTCAAAATTACTCTTTTGGCTATGAAACACGATCAAGAAAGGTTGATTCAAGAGAATCAATGGATGAGTCCTATACCCACTATGAGATTTAAACATATTCAAGAATCTAACAAAATGACTACTTTGATCTCGTAGCATCGGAGGAAATAAATAAAACAACAACAAAAAAAAAATTCCAACGTTCATTGAGGAAAATGACTCAACATATTGATCAACTATCAATTCATTTGCAGGAGTTCAAGAACGGATTGATTTCATATACCGAAGAAAAAACAAAGGAACTACGGTTGGAAACTTTTTAAATAGAAAATCTTGAAGATAAAATTGAAGAAAAACAAGAATTTGAAGATGTTGATTTGGAAATAGTCTCAAGTGAAGAAGAAAAATCCAACAAAGAAGATGGAAAAGAAGTATCGAACACCAAGCAAGAATCAAAGAAGAACGACAACACACTAATTGCGCCAAACCGTCGAAAAACTTGAAGCGAATGATAAAGAAGACATGAATTTTGAACGATTCTCTTTGGATGGTGGTTTTTTAGTGATTGGTCCCCTTTTTTTTATGAAAAGGAAACAAGTCTCTTCATTTAAGTAATGAGCTTGAATGAAACATCTTTTTTGGGTTTATGGCCAATGGAGAAGTTCATCTTTTGGTGGCAATATTGGATTTTTTTTGTCTCGAATTTATCCCTTTGATCATAATATCTTTGTTCAAAATATAGGAGGTTGGTTTGGTCATACTCTGTTGAACAAGTTTATTTCATTCTTTGTTTGCTTCATAATTTTTTTTTTTAACTCGAGGACGAGTTTTCTTTTTGGAGGGGTAGAATGATGTAAGAAAAATAGGGGTTAATTAAGTAATTAGGCAATATTCTAGGTTAATTCTCTTTGTACCCCTCTTGTATGAAACACATTATCATTCTAATAAAAGATCCAAAATCTTGATTCTTGGAGGATTACTCCTTGAGGCTATTTAGGCTACATCATTCCACTTCACATAGAAGGCAAATAGATGTAGACAAGCAGTGAGATTGGAACTTCCTTTGCAAGACTGAGGAGCAGTTTAGTTGACCAAAAACCATAATCCACACAAGGATGTTAACTCACCACGAACTTGTTGTCTTCCATAAGGCCTTAAAGAACAGCCTATCTAATGGGGAAAAAGGGAACAAGTGTGCTAAAAGGGATTTGACTGAGAAAGTCCCAGATGCTTCTAAGGACCACACTCTCCTATCAAAGTTCTCGAACACCCTCCTGTTAGAAATTTGCCCAAGCAATTTTTGGAATTCAATGATCTCATCATCCTTTAGCAACCGACGGAAAATAATAGACCATGAGGATGAATTCTCATCCCAATGATCTGTCACCGATCCCTTTCTTCTAAGGAGCCCTTCTTCCGTTCATTTCTGCAGCTCTTCAAACTTGGTATGCCAAACCTTTAGAGCAGACTTCACACTTCTCAATTTTGCACCAAGAACAAAGCCAACCCATCCATTTACCCTGCTTCCACGCAATGCTCTTTCAATAAGCCGAACACAATCTTTATTTAACAGCCAACTGTTACAAAATCGAAAGGGTGATGGACCCCAACATCGAACCTGCCTCAAGTAGCAATGGGAAGTAATCAGAAAATGTGTGAACTTGCCGACTGACTCTTGTATTTTCAAACACTTCATCCCATTCCTTAGTAATGAAAAAATGGTCGATAAGTGATCGGAAGACCGAAGTACTTTCACGTGATTAAGTATACCTTCCATTTGAGAGAGGCACTTCCATAAGATTAGCTGAATCTATAAAGCCATTAAACTTCCTCATTCCTTTTGTGACTCTTTCCATAGGAAAGCGTTCATGGGCCCAACGAGTGATGTTGAAATCTCCTCCAATACACCACGACTCCAAACAATAATTGAAAAGGGAATGATAATTCAGGCCAAACGAATCTTCTTTCTTTATAGTCATTTGGACCATACACATTAGTGACCCAACATATCTTCTTGCAAACTGTTGTGCATTTGACTGATAAGGAGTAGCCACCTTTGAGAGTTTTAGTAACCGAAAGCTTGCTCTCATCCCACTTGGTCAAGATGCCACCTGATTTGCCAAATGATGCAACAAACCCCCACCCATGTCTTTAGAACTCCACAAAGACTTAATGAAGACTATATCAAACTCATCCCTCTTTGATTCTTGAATTAGAACTAAATCCGAATTATGTTTTTTAAGAAATCTTGAGGGCCAATTGTTTGGATGCATCCCCGGGCCCCCTTGTGTTCCAAGATACATTTTTCATATTGAGACTAAGAGACAAAAGAACTCAATTAATTCTTGGCAAGTAAGGAAGAATCAGCCCAATGTTAGCCCACAATCTTCAACAATGGACTTTAAATGTGCAGGAACTTCTGAATGGAGCAGTGGACTAAAGCATGAATCGCCCACCTTCGTTTCTTTTCAAATCAACTTCATTATGAAACTGAGCATTGTGTCTCCTAAAGGTTCTGAAGGAAGAGTAGGCTTTCTTATTTTTTTTTTAAGAGTAGGAGTGAATGTGTCCATATGAGTAGTTGACCTCAAGTTGCATCAGGAAGTCTTCTGCTAAAATTTGAGAAATGGAGTTCAAATGGTGAAGTTTTTCTGATAGGTGCGGTTCAACTACAGTTTCTTTAAATCTTTGGGGTTTTTCTCTTGGTTTTATTTTTTCTTCGTGGGTGATCTTTCATGTATGGACGGGCATTTTGGGTTCTTTTTAATCCATTTTGGTCTTTGGTTTGGTGCTCTGGCTCTCCTTTTTTGGCGAGTTGTTGCACCTATCATTGTACTTTTTAATTTAAAGAAGTTTCTGTTTTCTTCAAAACATGGAAATGGAATGGAAAGGTTAGTTTGAACGTGCTAAGTTTACAGATCATAAAGAACTGGTTACCAATTTCGTGGAGCTGTCCTCTGTTTATTGTTGAATTATTGCATTTGAGCTAGATTTCACAAAATCACAGAAAAGACTATTGAATTTGCCATTTAAAGTATGTTCCTGGAAAATTTAGTCTTCTGTCTTGAGCTGCCAATTGATAAGTCCAGATTATTAAATTCTCAGGAAGCTGCAAACAATAATAATGGGCAGGCACCACATTCTCTATGGAGAAACTATGATGATTTTAACGAGTATTTCTGGTTAGTTGCAAAATGCTGTATGTTTGATTTGTAATGAACAGTTCATACTGAAGAAGTTTTTAACGCTGTTCATTTTCTTATCAGGTCGCTTAGATGCTTTGACCTCAGTTGGCCATGGCATAAAGACAAATCCTTCTTTCAAAAGCCAACACCAAAATCAAAGGTCGTCTGCATGCTTTTTTTTAACTTTGTCAAAACTTATCTTTCTTCTTGTTATTTTATTTTATTTTTTCCTTCAACTCATTTATAATTGAAAAGAAACAGAACTTTTCATTGATATAATGGAAAGGGACTAACGCTCAAAATTACAAGGAAATGAAAATGAAAGAGAAAAAGAAAAACAACAATAGCACTATCAAAGATCAAATCCACAACCCAATACAAATCAAAGATCAAACCCAATTTTCTTTTGTATTTTTTCAACACCAACATCTAATCGGGAGTATAAAAATTGTGGGGACTATGTCCGTGGCTGTTGGACTTCCAAAATATTCTCATTGCTACAATATGGAATGGCTGAAAACTGCTCATTTAAATTTGGAGAGAGAGGAATGGCTGATGAATGCTCATTAATATTTGGAAAGTGATGATATTCCTTCTCTCCAACTTCAATTAAATTTGTTGCATGAACCGAAGAGACATTTGAAGGGACCAATGCCGTTTGTTGGATGAATGTGCTAGCCTCAGTCTCATTTAAGACTACATTATCTGAACCATTGATTGTTTCCTTTACATGCAGACCATGATCAACAAAGGCATCAGTCCTTGACAAATGAACAGCCGCATCTTTTGGTTGAAGAGACTAATGCCGCCTCATAAGCTTCTTCCACAGTAGGCTGATTTGAAGTCCCTACTGTTCAACGGAGGGAGTAGCTGAAGCAATTAATTCCCCATCATTAATTCCAGCCAGCTTGTTAAGATTCTCAATCAACAATGAGACTTTTGGACTTCCTTCTATTGAATTCCGAAGAACCACCTCTTGAACTTCATTCAAAGGATTTCGATGAACTACCTCTTGAACTTCTTCAAACACAGAGAAACCCTCATTAGTCATGGTCTCCTTAAGTCTGATTAATTCCAGCCAGCTTGTTAAGATTCTCAATCAACAATCAATGACTAATGAGAATTAATGCAAACAAGATTCTCAAACACAGAGAAACCCTCATTAGTCATGGTTTCTCAGAATCCAGAGAGTCAGCATCACCGAGTTTCAAACAGAATTCTCCAAGTATATTGTCTTTGATTGCTAAGGTTGCTGGGATAAATCCACATAAATTCTTTTCAATCTCAATAATAGCAGAAGAGACATCAATACCATTAAGGGTTTGAGCTGAAATACTCACTAAACCTCCTAGATTTTTCCCAATTGCTTCAAATACTGAATTCTTCCAAAAAGGCAATGGTAAATTCTTAATAGAAATCTTACCACCATAACTTTTGATAAATCTTGGAAGAGAGAAGTTCTGAGACTAGTGCTCAATCTTTAGATGCAAATTTCCATACTGGTTCCATTTTTCAATGAAAGTGAAGGAGATAAAATCCCCAGGCATCTTAATCAAAGCTTTGTCATCCAAAAAAGGATTAATCAAAATTACAACTTGGAAATACTCCTCCAATGCAACCTTAACCTCAATCCATGAGTAATGGGCCGTCAGCCTTGTCACAACTAGAGCAGACTCCAAATTCAAGTTTAACATGTCACTTTCTTTTCTAACCCAGAAGACATTTTCTACCATTGAAAGACTTCTTATCCCCCAAAAGTCTGGATTGCACAGCTTGCTGAGAAGTTGGCAATGTTTTTAAATGCCCAAGGTGCACTAAGGCGCAATGACCCACAGGAGCCTAGGCGCAAGGTGCACAAAAAGGCGCGGTTTTTTTTTTTTGTGAGGCGCACTATATGTAAAAATATTACATTAAAAAGAGAAAGCATAGTTGAAGTGGAAATATGGAAAAAGAGACCCCAAACACAAGAAGGTTTGCATTTAGGCTTAGTAAACTTGATTCTTTTAGTTAATAAAGAAGGAAAACTCTTAATTATTAATATTTTTTTAAAATAATGAAAAAGCCCCAAGGCTTGAGGCTTTGAGCCTTGGGGCTTCACAAAAGGCGTGCGCTTGAGGCGCACCTTATTTTGTGAGCCTCGCCTTTCCAAGCGAGGCGCCAGACCTGCGCCTTGAGCCTAGGCGCACGCCCGAGAGGGCTTTTTAAAACATTGGAAGTTGGCATCATACAAGCTGCTTCAGCATAGGACCTTGGAGTATTATAGCCGGATATTCCTTCAAATTTAACAGTTGATTTCTCAATAGATGCAATTGATCCAAATTTACTAACCCGAGAGAGTTTGACACCTTGAATAAAACTTGAGGCTAAGATCATGGTTTCACAAATCTGAGTTCTGAAAGATTGCCATCCTTGTTTGTCAACTCCAAGAGGAATATGTATGTTCTGTCTGTCCCCTGAGGAAGGTCAAACTGCAAATTCCAAGAACCAACCCTCCAAAGAACGAAATTTGGACAAACGAATAACCCCAATATCAACTCTAATCTTTTGGTGATTGATTTATGTTTAGTGGACATGATGAGAGTGCGAAGGGAGTGTCAACTTAGTTGAGATGTCCGGGTGCACTTTCTGATCCAAAATATCTTTTGTTCTATGTATCATATTATGTACTTTTAGCATTAGTCTTATTTCATTACATCAATGAAGAGGCTGTTTCCTTTTTAGTTAATGCATTAGTCTTAGTTCATGCTTTCATTTTTGTTCTAATGTTCTTCTATAACTGACAATTAGTTTCTTAATTTTTATTTATTTTTCTGTGAGGGTTATTTATCATTTAATGTTTAGTTTCCTGATGAAAATATATATTGCAAAAAACGACGTGGTGTTGGGTTCCATTCCTTCAGTATGGTGCAATGGCCATGGCATGTTAGTACTTTAGTGTGTGTGTGTTTTTCTTTTTTTTTTTTTTTTGTTTTTGTGATGTGCTCACACAAGTATTAATTTTCCTTTTTCTTCTTCTTCAGGATATGCTTGGTAGAAGTCGCCATCAAGGGAAAACATCATTTGTTGAGCATCGGACTTTTCTTCATCTTTATCGTAGTTTCCATCGTTTATGGATATTTTTGGTTATGATGTTCCAGGTATATGGCCTTTTTAAATGCTCTTTGTTATCCTAGTCCTATTAACTAAAATTTGCTAACCTGGTCTTGATGCTTGGGAAAATTGTTTTGTTTTTGTATATGTGGTGTAGCCTAAATGACAAAAGAGATAATGCTCCCAGAAATTTAACCCAAAGGATTTTATTACACTTCATAAGTGTTCAATACAAGAGACTAGGATTTCTGCATTTTCATATATTTAATTATTATTTATCACATTGTTAATCTTACAGGCTCTGACCATTGTTGCATTTAACAATGGAAGCTTTAATATGAAGACACTGCTGGACGTTCTGAGTATTGGTCCGACATATGTTCTAATGAAGTTAATTGAGAGTATGTGCCGTTCTAGTCATTTCTACTGAAAGTGTTTGAACCTGATTTGTTCTATTATCTTGTGTGAAATAGATTGAAATATTTAACTGCATGGACTTCATCCAGGTGTTCTAGACATCCTAATGATGTATGGTGCATACCCTACTTCAAGGCGTCTTGCTGTTTCTCGGATTTTTCTTCGTTTTCTTTGGTTCAGTATTGCATCAGCTTTGATAACATTTCTTTATGTGTATGTATTCTTGCTTTAATGTTCTCGCTGTCTTGTTTTTTTCACAAGACGTTTAGTGTTGTTTTTATCGATTCCCTTACAGGAAAGCTCTTCAGGAGGGGAGTAAACCAAATGCAGAAAGAGTGATGTTCAGACTATATGTAATTGTGATTGGAATATATGGTGGTGTACAGCTTTGTCTCAGTATCCTCATGCATATACCTGCTTGCCGTCTTTTAATGAATCAATGTGATTGCTGGCCTCTTGTTCGCTTTTTCAAGTGGATGTGTCAGGTTTCACCCTCTTATACTTGCTTTATTTCTTCTTTTCTACTTCTAATGTGGCCTTCTCAATTTCAGTTGACACGCGTTATTTTGTTAAATCTATACTTTCTCTTGATGCTGAATTTTTTTTTTTAATAGGAACGGTACTATGTTGGACGTGGAATGTATGAGAGGACTACTGACTTTATCAAGTAAGTATCTGAATTTATTTGATATGGATCCACTAATGTTTTATTTAGGATCCCAAACAATAAGAACACCAAACACAAATATAAAATTATTCTTAAATTATCAATTGACCTAAAAGCTTAACCTGATGGGTGAAGGTGAATCTAATCTTATATTATCTAACACTCCTCCTCACTTTTGGGCTTGAATTATGAAGAAAACCCAACAAATGAAAATATATATTAATTGGGGAGGAAATAACATTGTAGGAGTTTGAACACAGGACCTCCTGAACTAACCTGCTCTAGTACCATCTTAAATCAACAATTGACCCAAAAGCTTAAGTCGATGGATGAAGGCGAATTTAATCTTATATTATCTAACAATTAATTTACAATATGAAGAGAAATTATAAAAGAGGGCGAGACGATATTGATCAAAATCTATTATATCAGCACACAAAGAAGGGTTAGAAAAGTACGTTTCTTAATCAATGCATCAACAACCTTATTAGCGTTACTTCTTGCGTGTCTTGTGACAAAATCAAATCTATGAAGGAATTGAGCCAACAAGCATGCATACGGAAGATGTGAGTGAAGAAACTTCAAGGATAAATGATATGTTAGTTAAAAAAAAAAAATTGTTGGGTAAATAATGTTCCCATTGCTTAACGGCCATAACTAAAGAGTATAATTGTTGTTCATTAAAAAAAAAAAAAAATTAGATGTACAATATTTGGCAACAAGCACAGCTCAAAAAGCTCCCTCTTCCAATCTATTTTGCCAAGAGTTTCTCAGTCTTCCACCAATGGCAGCCAATGTTGGCCCATGCGTTTCTCTACTACCAAATTGATGAAGCCTAAAAGATAAATGGAGAGCTTTCTCCGAGAATCAAATCAAACTCTTTATTGGCAATTAAAAAATGTCCATACAATAAGACAATTTCTCTATTTTTAGAGAATTAGAAAGCAAACTAATCTTAATCCTAATCCTAATTAATCTTAGAAACTAATCTTAATCCTATTAAACTAGGGAAACTAATTATAATCCTAATTAATCTAAAAAACTAATCTTAATCCTAATAAACCAATGTAACAAATCCTAATCCTAATAAACTAAGGAAACTAACCTTAATCCTAATTATTTAGGGTGTGTTTGGGATAAGGAGTGGAATAGTAAGGAATTATGAAGTCTAGGGAGTTGTGAACTCCTATAACCCACATTATAAGGAGTTGATAAGATATAAAATTGATGTTTTTTAGCAGTGGGACCCATCAACTCCTTGGGCCAAACAAGGAGTGGAGTTCACAAACTCCTACTTCCCAACTCCTTGGGCTAAGCACACCCTTAAGGATTTGACCAAGAAGACCTAATTTGTCCTAATTCTACAAAAGAATTTTTATTACATCAACTAACCATCATGGGGACATTGAAAGTTGTCTTCCATTCATCCTCTGGTTTTATTCAAATCTGGTGATGGTTGTTTTTAAGATTAATCTTTGAAAAGACCAAGGAACCTCTGAGTTGGTCTAAAAGATCAGGGATAAGGGTTCTATATCTAATGGCAATCTTATTGATTGCCTTGCTATGAATAAAAAAGGCTCCAAGAACCATCTTTTTTGGATGTTAATCAGGCTTGAATCGCACAAGGACCAAGGGCTAGGTTGGATATGTCCTTTAATGAATAGTTCTTGGAATTTTTCCTGTCAGATTTTGTATTCTTTGGGTTTCATTCGATTGTGTGGGACATGAGAATGATTTCTTCCTGGGATAAGATTTATTTGGTGTTGTATGTTTCTTAAAGGAGCGAGAGAAGTTGGGGAGTTAGAAGCCACAGGAAAGTCAACCAATAATTGTGTGATTTTTTGGAAGGAAAGTTTGTGGTTTGTTAGGTTTAAATTCTCCCTGTTTCGTTGGTGGTGAAGTAGAACAAGCTCGCGACTCTAATAGAAACAAACGGTAAGCTCTCCTCTGTTCTATTTGCTTGCAATGCTCTTTACATCCAACAGTGAATAGCCCATGCCCATGCGGTGAGCCACTCAATCATTGATGCTGGGAGTTCGGATAACATAGCGTCCACGGGGATGGTGGATCAGTTAGGGCAGATAAAAAAACAAAACGAGAGTGGCTAGGAAAGCCCCGGAGATTCTATGGGAAATTGGAAACGTCGAAGTGAGCTGTGGCTTATAAATAGGAAGATGAGAAGAGTATCTAACAGCCAAGAATCAGCCGAAAGAAAGAGTAAACAACTAACTGGCAAGTTTGTAACTCAATATGGTTTAAACAAGTAATACAAAGACAAAGGTAAATATGCCCCTACATTAAATGCGTCCTTTAACTGCTCAAGTAAATATTATAGAGCAATGAAATTTTGTTCGTATATTTGAGGACATTCCCAATCTCATTTTGCAGTTACATGCTTTTGTGGATCATCATTCTGGGTGGAAAATTTGCATTTGCCTATTTTCTTCAGGTTAGTTGTGGTATTTATGCAATGATATCTATCTCTAGGCATGGAATCTAAAGACTTGATTCGTCTCCTGCAGATCAAGCCTCTTGTTGGACCTACAAGGCTTATTGTAAGTACGAGAGATATAAGATATTCGTGGCATGACTTTGTGTCTAAAAGTGAGTTTTCATTTCATTTCATTTTGAGTTGTAGGTCATAGGTTTGTGTTGTGTTTCTTTTGATAAAGTCATGTTGCTTTGTTATGCAAGTATCATGTCTGTTATTGTTTGTGATATTTGCTGCTTGATCTTAAGTTTACATTTTTTTTATTTAGTTTCTTTATGTTCTGCAAGGATACTGCCGTGCTGGCCATCTTTTTATGTAATATTATCTAATCTTTTAAAATATTTTTTGGCCTCCTATAAATGAAAATCTACTATGCCTTAACCTTTATATATACAAATTTTTTAGGGTCTTTTCCATGTTAATTGGTCAAGTATAAAGGGTGGTCTTTGAGAGTTCTTTAGAGGGGTATTGTTGACGCTTTGATGGACGAAACGTTCATGTTCCTTATCCTCAAGAAGTGGAGCGGAAGACGAGAGATTTTAGACCGATTAGTTTTGTAGCTAGTCATAAGATCACTGGTAAAGTTCTTGGTCAGAAGTTAAAATTTCTTACCATAGAACCAATTTTTTATTATTTAGCACTTTTTTGGGAAGACAACTCTTTAGACCTATTGCTTATGGCTAATGATGCTACAAAGGACTATAGCACTTGTAAAGCCAAAGAGATCTTTTTAAAATTGATTTTGAAAAACTTACGACCATGTGGATTGGGATTTTTAAATATGGTTCTAGAGGGATGAGATTTGAATTTTTCTTATCTTATCAACGGAAACTGAGAGGTAAAGTTGTTTTTAGAGAGGTTAAGCAAAGGTTCTGTCACTCCTTTTTTCTTTGCTTCTTACTATTGATGGATATTCTAAGTATTAGTCTCTTTTCATTACTTTAAAGAAAAGTCTAGTTTCCGTTTAAAAAAAGATTAGTTGAAAGGCAAGATTGTAGGTCTTGGTCTTTAGATGCTTCAGGTGTATTTTCGGTGAAGTCACTATTCAGGCATTTGAACTCATCCTCCCTGATGGACAGTAAGTTGCACAAAAACTTATGGAAATCAAGCTGTCCAAAGAGAACAAATATCATAATTTGGGTAATGCTTTTTGGTTCTCTCAATTGTTCACATACTCTTCAAAGAAACCTGCCAAACCATTATCTCTTGCCCTCAATTTGCCCCCCATGTATGCAGAATTCTGAAGACAGCCAGCATATTTTCTTTGATTGCCAATACTCTTTAGAAATGTGGAGGAAGTTATTTGCAACATTTAATCTTCATTGAGTTTTTAACAATGTTTTTAGGGAGAATGTGGCTCAAATTTTCATTGGCCCTTCTTTAAAAGCTCATTCGCTTCAGTTGTGGATTAATGCAGCTAAAGCCATTTTGTCAGAAATTTAGTTTGAGAGAAATCAACGTATTTTGGAGAAGTCGTTTTATTGGTTTGATCGCTATGAGATTGCAAGAGTCAAAACTTCTTCTTGGTGCTCCCTATCTACTCAGTGTTTGAAGCTAACAAGTATTTTAACCCACAATTAGCTACAGTGAAGACTATTCGAAACCCTCTTTAGCTGCAGTGAACACTAGTTGGAAATCCTCTTTTAACTACAATGAACACATAATGTATTTTTTTCCCATGATGGAGACTTGTTTAATTATTGTTTGGTTTTTGTATGTTCAAGTACATAGAAATACATTCACATAATTTTGAATGGTTTTTGTATTCCCACTTAAATATAAAATAATAGAGAACCAATAAATTACAAAATAATGTTTTATTAAATTAAGGTATGAAAAATGTACTTCCAATAAATAAATAAATAAAAGAAGCTTCAATCTTGACCTTTATTTTCTTTTTCCAGCTTTAGTATAGTCCTAAAAAATGAGGTATAAAAAAATGTAATGAAATTCCTTTCTTAAATTAAAGTACAACAATAAATGAAAATGTTTCAACTTTTATTAATTTATTTATTTATATTTTTTTTTTGTGGTTTTAGTATAGTTATAAATAATGAATCATACAAAAATGTAATAAAATTTCTTTCTTAAATTAAAGTACAAAAAATGTAATTACAAAAAAATTGAAAAATAGTAGGAAAAGCCTAAACGCTGACTATAATAACCTGCACCTCAAACACAACTATTATAATCCAAGTTGTTTTACTTAATACCCCAAACACAAACTATTATACTTCACAGACTATGAGACTATTATAAGCCATGGGCTATAATAACCACTAACTATAATAACTAACTTAATGCCCCAAAGCAACCTCTTAATATTCTTTTAGATGATAGTTCCTTCTTTTTTAATTTTGGATCCTTTTTTATTTTTCTTATTGTAGGCCTATTTTTTTTTATATATAGATGGTTTGCCAATCTCCTTTGTATTCTTCATTTTTCATCCAAATGGAAGTTTGGTTTCTCAATAAAAGAATTAAAAAAAAAAAAAACTTTTTTTTTTGTTTCTGACATGGATCTCATCAATAAATATCAACTCTGAACCGTTATCCTTTCATCCTCTTTCATTTGTATTTATAATGGGATATCCTAAGGAAAGTTGCTTGATATATCTTACATCTTCAATCTCTCGTATTTTTTCTCTTTATAAAGAGAAACCTTTACAAAAATCTACGGAAATTTATTCATTACGATCAGCTTTTACTCTGTTTCGAAGGTTATTCCCTTTCTGTAGTCTGACTTCTCATATCTTATGACCTATTTGCAGATAATCATAATGCTTTGACTATTCTTAGCTTATGGGCCCCCGTGGTTGTTGTAAGTTTAAATTTGCATACATCAATGTTGCCCATGTACTGATATATTTGATTGAACTGTCATTTCCCTTTTCAATTTGATTAGCCTACAAATTCTTCAATTATCATTTCTTGTAAAATGTTGAATGCTTAGAACCACATCATGGGTTGTCTGATTTGCACCATTGGTATGATTTTAAAATAAAATAGATAAACTTGTTTTAATTAAAATGAGCAAGAGCAAGCCATAAGAAGTTAGGTTAAGTGACACGATGGTTGATTGAGTCATCAGATGTAACAACTCAACTTGCTAAGATCTCTATCTGGGGTCATTAAGAAATAAAGGAAAATACCTCCATAAATAACTTAATGAAGAAAATCAAATAATTTTGTTTCGAGATCCCTGCTAAAACAATAAATCAAAGCATTCGAAAGGGAAAACAAGTTGCACTTCTTACAAAGAAAACTCTAAAAGAGCACTGAAAAAAAAAAAAACCAAAGTCTAAAGAATGACATATGTGGAGCATACATCTCTCATCCTATGGCACTATTAACGGATCACCTCGTCACGTGCCTTGATGTAGATATCTATAATTAACGTATTATTGAGTCAGTTTAGGTTTCTGGAATTCTATTTTTTAGTTTTTTTAATTATTGGTAACCGGTTGCCTAGGTTCATAACCTATTTTACTGGCTCAGCCGGTTACAGCTTGTGTATAAATGGGCTTCCAGCCCTTCATTCTGGGTATTAATTCAAGATCTGTCTTTAAGTTCTTGGAGTTCTCCGTCATGCCCTTTATGTTCTGATTTTTACCTGAAAATTTTAAAAGGAAAGGTCGAGTATTTTGATATCATTCAATGAGCTGACAAAAGTCATTTTGTTACATTGTTGTCAATGAGCTGATGTAATAATAAGAGTCATCTTGTTACATTGTTGTCAATCAGCTGATGTAAATCAATTATTATAAACAGATAGAACTCACCTTGTTGTGAACCTTTTCCTGAATATCATATGCTTGAAATTAGCAGTATATAGCTATTGTTGGGTTGGGGGGATTCAAATTTTTATATATTTTTTTGTGTCTGTAATGGGTGTGCAGTTTACTTATCTCTATTTAATTTATGGTTGTAGATTTACATCTTGGACGTTCATGTTTTCTATACTGTTGTATCGGGTATTTGGAGTTTCTTAACTGGGGCAAGAGACCGTCTTGGAGAGGTACTGGTCAATTCTTATTGATTTCTTGTATTTCCTCCTTTATATGAAATGAATTAGGAAAATAGTCATTTTTCACCTTGCACTTGACTGTGTGGATCAATTTTAGTTCCAAAGTTTTATTTGGTCAAATTGAACCTTTTAGTTATTAAATTAATACTTTGTAAACCCATTAAATAATTAAACAAAGACATCAAATAAATCATGTAAATGCTTACAAACAAAACTTTTAAAATCTGGCTGGAATACCAAACTTAGTGTTAAAAGAATACAAATGCAACCATAGAGGATCACAAATGAATCCAAATTGAATCATAATTGACTAGAAGAAAAAGGAAAAAGACTAGCAGTGATGTGAATTTCTCCGTTCTCTCTCGTCCTAACCAAACGTCTCAGACCACCACTCCCAGCCATTCTCGGTAGTCGCTCTGGCTCACCGTTCTCTCTCATTTTCACTTCTTTAAACCCTAGCCCGTTGAACACCCTTCCTCTCTTGCCAAAACCTTAACCACTCGCCGAAACCCTAGCCATCTCTGCTTCTCCTCTGGTCGACTCAGTCGCCTTTGTCACTCTCTGTCTTTGCCATTTTCTGCTGTTTTTGCCACTTTTCCTCCAGTTGAACACTCCTTCGCTTCTCTTTGTCGTTTTTGATCTTCACCCTCTGCCTTTATCTGCTTTCTGTAAACCCAGAACCCCTTCCTAACTTTTCTTTCATTATAACCCTAACCATCAGTGGCGCCCTTTTTTAGTGACATTAGTCACTATTGTTGTCCTCATTTTTTCTTATTGTGAGTTTTCATCCGTCTTAGTCATTTAGTTACACGTTATCATGGAAGTTCAAAGTAGTTGCATCTGGAATACATATTTCCGTATTTGGTATGAGGAGAATGGATTTTTTGTGGAAGACATGAGCTACAAATAGAAGATATTCCTCTCTCTCCCTTCTGCAATTGTTTTTTTTTTTTCTTGAAACAGAAACAAGACTTTTTCATTGAAGTAATGAAATGAGTCTAATGCTTAGAATACAATGAAACAAACAAGAAGAATGAGAAAGCAACCTAGAAAACGAAGCAAAATACAAGCAAAATGAAAGATGATAGCCCAATTGATGTAAGTAGAAAGGGGTTAAATTGGGTAGTTGGATAAATTTATAGGTTAATTCCCCTTTTACCCCTAACTTGTATTAAAACTCTATTAATAGGAGTCTTCCCCATGTATGGACAATTAATGAATAAAATTTTCTTTCAAGAATTCTCCAAGATTCGTAGTCTAAATCAAATTGGTGTCGGAGCGCCTTCGTGAAAGGGCTTGATGGTGATCAAGAACACCAACAAGAATTTCGATTCTCCAACCTTAGATGCGGAAGCATCATCTTTCTCCCCTCAATCCGTCAACCGACAATTAACTCTTGTAGAAACTTTTGGAGGAAAGTTTAACGTGAAATTGCTTGAAGTTCAAACCAATATGGCGGTAATCATGGCCACAAATTTGCGCATCGAGCAAGCTGTAGAAAATCTTACTCAAAAAGTGATAAAGATTCTAAATGTTGCAATTCCAAATAATGTTATCCGTATCCAAGAACAACACCATAACCTTCCGCGCGATCAAGAACAACACGACAATTCAATCCGCGACTAAGAATGTGGGAATTTTCATCAAGATTTTCATGGGCTTGATCAACAAAATTGTCAAGAAAATCATAGACAACCAATTCAACCTCCAAAAAGACTAGAAATTCAGGATTGATTCAACTTGAAGGGTAAGTTCTCTCTTCTCTCTTCTCTTTCCTCTCTCCTCTCCCTTCTCCGGTGACCTTTACTCTTTTCTCTGGTGTTCTTCGCCTCAAGTGCCAGCAGCATGGAAGTAGTAAGTAGTAAGGTGAACGGCTCTTTCTTTTGCATTTGGTCCGATTTGGGTTGGTACTACGTTGAGGATATGGAGGTCAACAAAGTTCTAACATTGGCCAAATCCCATCTTCACTGGTTTGTGGAGCAAATAACAGAGCTTCTCCAAGGCCCAAGCAACCGTTTTTCCTCAAAAATGAAATGAACAATTCAAGGGCAACGAGGTTGTCCAAATTGAGAGATACTACTGGATGGGTTATGAGATGTGTAGTATGGCCAGTCACTGGAGGGCGTTATTATATCCATGTTCTGATGGGGCCGTCGCAGCAGGGGTGGCGTTCCTTCCTTGGAATGCTTAATGATTTTTTAAGTAAGTTTAAACCTGTTGAACCCAAGTTTTTTAAAAGGCCGGTTTCGACTTCCATGGAGCAAATATTCACGAAGAATCAAAACTTGAGCTATGCTGATATTGTAAAGGGTCAAAGAAAACCAACATCCTCTGTTTCTTCTTCGTTAAAACAGAGTTTGAAAAAGGAAAAACAGTCCTCTGTTCAGCAAAGGCAAAACAGAGCAACGACCTTTTCTGGGTTCAAAAGAGTCACGATGTGTTCAAGGAAGATTTTAATAAGTTATGGATTATATCCAAGCTATTCATGTTTAATGACGGGAAGGAGATAGCTAAGATCTTGGAAGACTCCTTTCAAACAAAAGTCATCATCAAACCCCTGTTCGTAGACAATGCATTGATTAAAATCGATCAGGTTAATTTAGAAGATTTGATTGAGGTTCCGGGTAAATGGCAGGCTTTTGGAATTAACATCTTTAAATTCTTCTTTTTCTTCTACGTCTTTCGCATGATTTTTGTCCCAATCACCTTCGTTAACTACATGGGTCTCAACAAGATTTTTCCCAATTTTATCTTCAAGATTTTCTATTTTTTTTTTCCAACTGTGATTCCTTTATTTTTTTTCCGTATAAGAAATCAATCCATTCTTGAACTCGTGCAAATGAATTGATAAATGATCAATATGCTGAGTCATTTTTCCCAATGAACATTGAATTTCTTTTGTTGATTTCTTTATTTCTTCCAATGCTACGGGATCAAAGTAGTCATTTTGTTGGATTCTTGGATATGTTTCAATCTCGTAGTGGGTATAGAACTCATCCATTGATTTTCTTGAATCAACCTTTCTTTATGTAAGAAGAATAAGGGTTAATTGTGTAATTAGTTAATATTCTAGGGTAATTCTCTTTTTACCTCACTTGTAATAAAACTCTATAAATAAGAACTTTCCCCTCTTGTATCAAGGACATTATTCATTCTAATAAAGATCCACAATATTGATTCTTGGAGAGAATTCTCTTTGTTATCTCTTTAGACTACATCAATTTGGTATCAGAGTAACCGTCTG
This sequence comes from Lagenaria siceraria, assembly GCA_002890555.2. Lineage (NCBI taxonomy): Eukaryota > Viridiplantae > Streptophyta > Magnoliopsida > Cucurbitales > Cucurbitaceae > Lagenaria > Lagenaria siceraria. The sequence goes on along the minus strand of CM016492.1, from coordinate 4,793,258 downwards.
GGCCAACGTTGACTGCCGCCGGTGGAAGACCAGGAAACTTTTGGTGCGATGATCACAAGAGGGAGTTTCGTGAGTTGTGCTCGTTGCTGAACAACTCACATCTAATTAGGGAAACCCCTTGAAATTCCAAGAAAAAGAGAATTACCCTAGAATATTAACTAATTACACAATTAACCCCTATTCTTCTTACATCAGGAAGCAAAAGGACTTCTTGAAAAACTTAGGACATTCGGATGTGGTAAGAGGAAATCCAAATCGGAATTTAGTGAACTAAGCTCCACTCCTTCATCCTTCTTTACTTGACCCAAACGAACCGCATCAATAAGATTAGTGAAATCTTTGACAAATAATGCACCTTTAACCTTGTTAGGGGGATTAATTAACTCAATGTCCCCAAAATTCAAGATAATGTTGCCCCAATTCTCATCTTTAATCTCAATGGTTGAAGGCATAAATCCACATAGATTCTTTTTTACTGGAATTTTAGCTTCCGCACAATTGAGGAGATTCGAAGTTTCAATAGCAATAGATTCTAAACCTCCGAAATAAGTTCCAATAGCTTCGTATCCCCCATAACCTTTCATCAGGATTGGCCGACCATGCCTAAACTTATTCCATTTTTCAAACAACAAATGAAATTCACCCCACTCTTGCCATTTGTTAGAGACTTCAATCATGTCCTCAAAACTTCCTTGATCAATTTTAATTAAAGCATTTTCCACAAACAGGGGTTTGATAATAACTTTGGATTGGAAGAAAACTTCGATAGTTTTGGCAATCTCTCTCCAATCATTAAACTCAAACAACCTTGAAATGATCCATAAGTTGTTAAAGTCTTCCTTAAAAACTTCAAAAAAAATTTGTGCCCAATACATCATTGCCGGTGATAACGATATCATCAACATGCACAACTAGCAAAGTAATACCATTATCAGATCGTTGATAAAATACAGAATGATCAGACGTACTTTTCTTCATACCAAAACATTCAAGGGCTTGACTAAACTTACCAAACCATGCACGAGGGCTCTGTTTCAATCCATACAAAGATTTTCGAAGTCGACACACTTTACCACTCTCCCCCTGAGCAACAAACCCAGGTGGTTGCTCCATATAAACTTCCTCCTGAAGATCACCATGCAGAAAAGCATTCTTAATATCAAGTTGATCATGAAAAGAAACAATCGAATGGAAGTTAATTTGGCAACAGGAGAAAAAGTATCAGAATAATCAGTCCCATAGATTTGGGCATAACCCTTGGCAACACGACGAGCTTTCAGACGAGCCACTGTGCCGTCAGGATTGACTTTGATAGCAAACACCCATTTACACCCAATTGTCTTCTTGCCTGTCGGACGAGACACCAAATCTCAAGTACCATTGTCATCCAAAGCAGTCATCTCCTCAATCATTGTACTACGCCACCCAGGATGGGATAAAGCTTCATGAACAGAGTTAGGAATAGAAGTGGAATCAAGAGATGTAAGAAAGGAATAAGTGGGAGGAGACAACTGGTTATACGAAACAAACGAAGAAATAGGATAAGTACAAGTGCGCTTACCTTTCCGAAGGGCAATACGAAGATCATCACTCGGTCCTGGATCAGATGTCGAAGAAGTCAGAGGTGTAGGACATGTTCCTGAAGGTTGTTGAGGAGGCCGCTTGGAGAAGACGCGAGTAACAGGTGGGTGAGCCGGAAGAGATACAGAAGACGACAGAGGAAGAGATGGTGTAGGAACGGTAACCTTGGTAATCTCATAAATCAAAAGATCATCATCCTCCCCTTGACAAGGACTTGACGGTGAAGGACTGAAGGGTATATCTTCAAAAAACGTAACATCAGGAGATACAAGATATCTGTTCAGATTAGTAGAGTAACAACGATAACCCTTTTGAACACGCGAATAGCCTAAGAATATGCATTTCAAAGATTTTGGATCTAACTTAGTACGATGAGGACGAACATCCCGAACAAAACAGACACAACCAAAGATCTTAGGAGCAATAGGAAACAAAGGTTTTGTAGGAAACAAAACACGATAGGGAATCTCACCGTTGAGAACAGAGGAAGACATTCTATTAATCAGGAAGCAGGCGATGGAAACAGCATCAGCCCAAAAAGACTTTGGGACATGCATTTGAAATGATAGGGCTCGAGCTGTTTCAAGTAGGTGTCGGTTTTTTCTTTCAGCAACTCCATTTTGAGATGGAGTGTCTGGACACGAGGATTAATGAATGATGCCATGATCACGTAAGTAAGATCCAAGTACATGAGAAAAATATTCACCAACATTATCAGTGCGCAGGATTTTGATAGAGACATCAAATTGAGTTCGAATTTCAGCATGAAAAGCACAAAAATGAGATAGTAATTCAGAACGATTTTTCATTAAATATAACCAAGTCACACGAGTATAATCATCAACAAAAGTAATAAAATAACGAAAACCAGTTTGGGACACAACAGGACAAGGACCCCAAATATCAGAGTGAACTAACTCAAATGGAGCACTAGCTCGTTTATGGACTCTAGGACTAGAACTAAGACGGTGAAATTTAGCAAACTGACACGAATCACAATTTAAAGAAGACAAAGAACGAAATTCGGGATAAAGTTTCTTCAACACAAACAGCGATGGATTACCTAAACGACAATGAACTTCAAACGGGGATGTAACTCTAGAACAAGCCACAACTTTCGGGATCTAGTGGTAAAAAATGTAAAGGCCTCCTGACTCATGTCCTCTACCAATAATCTTCTTCGTCACATGATCCTGAAACAAGCAATAACCAGGAAAGAACGAGACAAAACAGTTAAGGTCACGAGTAAGTTGGCTAATAGAGATTAAATTAAAAGACAATTGAGGCAAATGTAACACAGAGGACAAAGAGAGGGATGAAGTGAGATGAACGGTGCCGGAGCCAAGGACAAAAGAGGTTGAGCCATCTGCCAAGGTGACAGATGGAGATGAGGTAGGGGACAAAGGACTAGAAAACAAGTTAGAATTACCAGTCATATGAGCAGTGGCACTAGAGTCTATGACTCATTAGGTAGATGATGTAAGGAGACATTTTGTATTACCTATCTCAGCAATGGTGGCAATAGGAGTCGATGAAGAAGATGCCTGTAGGGATTCCTGGAATACTTGGAATTTAGCAAAGTCGTCGGCAGAGATGGTAACAGACTTCTCAGGCATATCAGTGGTGGAAGCTATCTGAGCATGTTGAGATCTCTGAATCTTATACAGCAGCTTTTGACAATCACGTTTCAGATGGTCTGGCTTACGACAGTAATGACAGACGATCTCCTGAGAATCTGATTTCCGACTATCATAGGTAGGCTTCTGCAAATTGTTAGGCATCCCTGAAGTAGCTCGAGAGTGATCATTCTTGCTTATAAGAGCACTGTTGGATTGAGACACAGGCGAACCAGATTGAGAACTCTCAATACGAAGAACACGACTGAAGGTGTCATCTAGCGATGGAATGTCAGAATCAGAGAGAATCTGTGTTTTAGCCATGCCAAATTCAGGTGAAAGCCCATTCAAAAATATCATAACAGCCATCTTTTCTCGTTGAGCTTGTTGAACTTTGACATCAGGGCTAAAAGGTAATAATAAAGCAAGTTCAGCGGCTATCTTCTTAAATCTCATAAAATAGCTTGTAACAGATTTTGCCTTCTGTTCGGCTCGAAAAAATTGCATGCAAATGTCAAACATCCGATGGATGTGTTCTTTTCCAGAATAAAGAAATTCCAAGAACCCTAAAAGTTCCTTCACAGAATTACAATAATTCACCAAGCCAACGACTTCACTCTCAATGGAGTTCTTAATCTGAAGATAAAGGCGAGCGTCATCGCGAAGCCAACCCTTTTTCTTATCATCTGTCAGTAGATCCTCAGTCACATGATCATCCATAGTACTAAGTAAGTAAAACTGAATCGTTCGTCACCACTCATAGTAATTAGATCCATTTAACTTGTGTTCGGTAATCTTGGATGATAAGGGAAGTACATTAGACACCATCATATGTATCGGTTCAGCCATGACAAAGTACCACACAACTTGTAGATCTCGAAAGTAGGATAAATGCAAAAAAAATGAACCAAAGAACTGAAATAACCAAAACAGTCACAAACCCTAAGAGCAAAAAAAAAGGGTATTTTCGAAATAACCTCACACCCGAGTAGATTTCGATTGAACCAAAGGTACAAACAGGTCGGAAAATAGAAACCGAGATGAACCCAGCTGACGGAAGTGGAATCGGAGCTCCCACGCGCCGGCGCGTGACGACGAGTCGAGATCTTCAGGCGGCACGTGAGCCTCACGCGCAGCGGTTTCCGGCGACCCATGAATACAAACGACGTCAGACGGTGGCGGCGCTTCTCCTGAGGTGGGTGGTGTCGACAAACGACCACTCGAACTCGATGACCAAAATACCAAACCCTAACTTTATGAGAATGTTGCCGTCAAACGAAAGTTTGAAACCCTAGAGGGCTCTAATACCATGTACTCTATAATTTAGAGAATAAATCTCAAAGTATGTATTTCATAAGACTTGAGTTACATATATATATAGGCGGGATAGAAACCCTATTCTAGAGAATATGAAATTACAATTAAGGACAATATACATTAAAATACATATTATAACAGCTACAATGTTCCTTTTTCGGGCGCAATAACAAACCCGATCCTTTCCACGACTGAGGATCAAACTGTTACAACAAACTCTTTTTCCGGGATCAAGAGCAATCCTTTACAATAGATTTGAAATGAAGAACAAGATGAGGAAAACTCTCTCAAAGAGTAGATTTACAACTTTGTAGCACTCAACAAATCAATTCTCACAATACAATAGATCTCTCTCAAGTATTAGATGAAAATAATAAAATTGAAGCTTGGAGAGAGAGCAACAATGGTGGCTTTGTGTTTTTATAGAGGATTAAAAATAATGTGAAATTGTTGTTCAAATGTAGAGAAGATGAAGAGTTTAAAAAGAGAGGGAAGAGGTGAAAATCAAATACAATTTTGGGCCTTTAGATCTTTAAAAAGAAAAATCAATGGTGGAGATTTTTCCTTTTTGAATCAACTAGGTGTTAAATACAAACAAAAAATAATATTAAATTCACTTTCTTCTTAAATTCATTTTCTTTTTAAAAACCCAACAAAAAGCAAAAGCCCATGTGCCCAACTAGCCATTAGACACAAACATAAAATAATATAATAATATTTATTTTAAAAAATCTTTTCTTTTAAAATCCAACAAAAAAGTAAAAGCCCACCATGTGTCACTCCTCCATTGCTCCACATGTCATCTTACAATTGGGTCCACCTTGATGAATAAGCCGCCACATTATCACATTGGCTATTTTCCATTAAGCTTGTTTCAGCCATATCTTCTTTGTTTGAGTGATTCAAATTGCGTTAGAACTATTGTCTCGAGCTCTACACAATAGACTCTTCAAAATACTAAAATTATGAGTGAATAAAAGTAGGTTTGTTATCATCAAAACATTAATTAATTAATTAATTAAATTTAATTAATTTGAGATTAAGTACCAAACAACCAACAATTACTACTTCTAACTAGTTTGATAATTATTTCATTTTTGTTGGAACAACCATTAACTAGTTTGATAATTATTTTATGTTTGTCGAACTGTTAAAATTTCAATGAGTTATTATTTCTGAATATCAAATAAATGGTTAAGATAGAATTCATATTATTAAATAACATAAGAGTCAATTGAATAATATTCAAAGATTGTAAAGCGATGGTCTCCTTATAAATGAATTTTGTTGATGTGATGAAGTTATGCTGAGGTTTGGTTTGAAATCTAACATGTTAACATCTGTGTTTGCTTGAATGCATAAAATTCTTGCTTTTTGTACGATAGTTGAAGTCAAAATTTCCCCCTTTTTCATTTTTACCTTGTTTTCTGTTTTCTCTTTTTATTCCCTTCAGATTAGATCATTGGAAGCCATACGTAAACAGTTCAAGCAGTTTCCTGGAGCTTTTATGGACACTCTACATGTTCCTCTCCAAGACAGGCTTGGGTATTTTTCATAAGATGGCAATCTAAACTACATTTCATCTTTTAAGAAACCTTTCTCCCTTTATCTTGAATCTAAACATATCTTTTGCAGGTTTTCGAATCGGTCATCAAGTCAAGTGAGTTCCCCTAATGCCTCCTCCTAGGGTTTTGAAAATATTTGCTGACCTCTTCAACCTACATTGATTGAACTTTTGAGATATACCAATGTTATTTTATATGAGATGATTTCGTTGATGTATGAAATTTACAAAAGGAAAAAATATTTGCTGACCTCTTCAACCTACATTGATTGAACTTTTGAGATATACCAATGTTATTTTATATGAGATGATTTCGTTGATGTATGAAATTTACAAAAGGAAAAAACTCAAAGATGACTAGAAAAAGCTTTCCCAATTTTCAAGAAGAGTAAAATTCTTTCTTTTAGAAAGGCAGTCAAAGATTTGGGGAAGAATAAAGCACCTGGACCGGATGGCTTCACACCAGAATTTATTCTTAAATTTTGGGACTTGCTCAAGGACAACTTTTTAAAATTATTTGAGGAATTCTTCGAAAATGGGAAGTTGAATTCATGTGTCAAAGAAAATTTCATTTGTCTAATACAAAAGAAAGAAGATGCAGTGTTAGTCAAGGATTTTAGACCCATCAGCCTAACCACTCTTATCTATAAGATAATTGCAAAGGTACTGGCAGAAAGACTTAAAAGAATTATGTCACATATCATCGCTCCCACACAAAGTGCGTTCATTGAAGGAAGACAAATCCTAGATCTTGTTTTGTTTGCTAATGAAGTAGTGGAGGAATATAGAGCCAAGAAGAAAAAGGGTTGGGTTTTAAAGCTGGATTTAGAAAAGGCCTTCGACCGTGTGGATTGGGACTTTCTTCAAAAAGTCATGCAAAAGAAGAATTTTGACCCAAGATAGATTTCTTGGATTATGGGCTGTATTTCTAATCCAAAATTTTCCATATTCATAAATGGTAGACCAAGAGGAAGAATCCAAGCCACTAGAGGACTTAGGCAAGGTGATCTCCTTTCACCTTTTCTATTTCTTTTAGTTAGTGAGGTTTTAAGTGCTTTAATCAAAAGAATCTATGAAAAAGGCAAATATGAAGGTTTTATTGTGGGAAATGACAAGATCCATGTTTCCATCCTTCAATTTGCGGATGACACCTTGCTGTTTTGTAAGGATGATGATGATATGATTGATTGCTTAAAGAAAACCATTGAAATCTTTGAATGGTGCTCTGGTCAGAAAATTAATTGGGAACATTCTGGTCAGAAAATTAATTGGGAAAAGTCAGCTCTTTGTGGGATAAATATTGAAGATAACAAACTGTTTTCAGTTGCTGCAAGGCTAAAGTGCAAAGTTGAAAGCCTTCTTTTTCAGTATTTAGGTCTTCCTTTGGTAGGATACCCCAAAATTGTGTCTTTCTAGCAACCTGTTATTGACAAGGTGCAAGGGAAGCTTGACAAATGGAGAAGATACTGTTAGGAACCAAGGTAGTATGGGCTACCTTTGTCCCACATTGGTTAGAATGGGATGACCAATGTGGTACTTAAGTGGCTTGGCTCTCCCACCTCAATAGCTAGCTTTTGGGGTGTGGTTCTCCAAGGTGCTTAAATACCTAACAATGGTATCAGAGCCGGTTGTTGACGTTCCGGAGTGGAACCGGCGGAGGGTTCTGACCGGGTATGGCCGAGTGAAGTACCGTCGGAGTAGCCGCCGGGACGTTGGCTTTCCGGGGATGGGTTATTGTTAGGAACCAAGGTAGTATGGGCTACCTTTATTCCACATTGGTTAGATTGGGATGACCAATGTGGTACTTAAGTGGCTTGGCTCTCTCACCTCAATAGCTAGCTTTTGGGGTGTGGTTCTCCAAGGTGCTTAAGTACCTAACAGATACAATCTTTCCAGAGGAGGGAGAGCTACTCTTTGTAAGTCAGTTCTATCCAATTTGCCTACTTTTTATATGTCTTCCTTTTTTATGCCAGAAAAAGTTCTTTCTATTATTGAAAGAATTAGGAGGAATTTTTTTTGGGAGGGGAACAAAGGCAGCAAGATTAATCATTTAGCAAAATGGGAGCTGGTTTCTAAAGCCTTGGAAGATGGAGGGCTTGGCTTCGGTGGTCTAAGAAACAGGAATTTGGCACTATTGGCAAAGTGGGGTTGGAGATTAACATTTGAAGTAAATTCCTTATGGAGCAAAGTGGTTTTGAGCATTCACGGGAGAGGTCAATTTGATTGGCATACCTCTGGAAAGGCTGGTTTAAGCCTTCGCAGCCCATGGATAAGTATTTCTCGATCCTAGCTCAAAGTGGAAGCATTGGCGGTCTATAAACTTGGAGATGGAAGTAGAATTAGTTTTTGGCAGGATCCCTGGGTAGAAAATGTGGCATTTATGAGCGGATTTCCAGATTTGTTTAGCCTTGCAATCAATCCTTCAGGATCGGTTCTAGAATATTGGGATCAAGGTACTTCTTCTTGGTGCATTGTTTTCAAAAAATTATTGAAGGAACATGAAATTTTTGCTTTTTAGAATTTATTGGGTTTAATTTCCACAAAGCAAAGGCGTGATTGTCCGGATAAAAAAACATGGTCGATTGAAGCTAGTGGATCATTCACGGTAAAATATGTAGTTAATCATCTCTCTCTAACATCCTCTTTGGACCCTCTTTTGAAAAAAGCTTTGTGGAAGACACGAATGACCGACAGTGCAGACAAGGATGATTGAAGATGACCACTCACGAATGACCGACGAGAACCAAAAACCAGTGAGCAATGAACGTCAATCATCAAAAAACTATGAGCTTCCAACGAGAAGCGAGCGTCTAGCGAGATGTGAACAACCGGTGGCAAACGATCGAAGATGTGAATGACTGGCGGTGAGGATGCAGAAGGCGGGGGCGATAGGCAAGATGGCAATAGTGGTGGCTGCAAAGGATAGGACTTTAGGGTTTCAAGAATTAGGGTTAAGGGTTTTAAAATATGAGGTGCCCTGACCTAACGTTTTACATAGTTCAGCAAGGAGTCATCGTTCTTCAAAGGTTTTCAGTCAATCTACTCTTTCCATCCTTGGTTCGACTAGAGATGTTGCTTGTAACTCCTTCCGATGATTTCTCTCGCCCCTATGATTCTGATGAGGACTCAGTTGTTAGCGTGAGTAGTGAAGATTCTGATTTTCATCATTTGGACTCATTTCCTAAGGAACCGTTTGTTAGGTTTGTGTGGAGCCCAAAATAACACTTCATAGTTGAATGAATGAAACCCATGCATGCATTTAATTAAATTCTTTAAAATGTGTTGGCCCACAATCATTTCAAAGCCCATTTCCTTTCTAATTAACCACTATAAGCAATCATTTTCATTGGCTAATTTTAGAGGCATTTTCAAAATAAGGAATTTAGTTGCGGTGGAAGCTATCTTTAAATGAAGCAAAATTTAGAAGAAAATTTGTAAGTGTGCGGTGAGCCTTTTATTTGCTGCTGAAGGAGAAGTAAATCTGTGAGCAAAAATTTATTTTCTCTTCAGCATTTCAAGTGAGGCAGTGGATGTATTTTTGGGAGAATTGTGTGTTCTATCTTCTTGAGTTGAGGGTTTCTCTTATTGTTTATTCCAAGATATCGAGTTGTGGTACTGGAAATTAAATAGTTCGTGTTGGGCTATTTGTGAAAGATTTGTAGCGTGAGTTTTTTTTGAAAAGGAAACGAGTCTCTTCATTGAAATAATGAAATGAGACTATTGCTCAAATTACAATCCAAGAGCATGAAAACTATGGATCAGTGAGTTTGAGGGTACTTTGCAATCTCCATCATAGTAGAACCTGCAGTTGCAGAAGACTAGACGTAGTCCTGAGTTTGGGGCGAACCAATATATTTTTCAATGTCGTTCTCTTTTTCCCTTATTCTCTTTGTTTATTATTTTATGATCGATTACTTATTTGGCTCTAACCCATGAAGTGGGAATTTTAGATATAAATTGTTTATTCTGCATTTATATTTATATCTAGCATAAATTCCCAACACCGTTTTTAGACGAACAAATAGGGGAAGCTTTTGATTTATTGTTCCATAGGATTGAGGAAAAGCAGTGTGTTCAAGTTAGAAGGCTGAGTGCTTCTCCTTTGTCTCCCCTCTCAGATACCATCCATTTTTTTCTTTTCAATTATAGAAGCTTGTGGTCTTCAATTGTGTAAAGTGGGTTGAATTTGTCTTTAGTCTTTCAAAATGCTCCTTTGCACTTCGTTTCGGTGGTAATCCTTTGGGTTGAAGCTACACTCTTCAGGATTAACTCTTTTTAAAGATCTGCAAAGGTTGTTGGTTCATGTTGGATTCTTCTTCCTTCAGTATCATGCCCTCTTTCTTTGGTTGTTTGGTTAGTCTTGCAATCTTTCTATTCGTGTGCCCTTTCTCAAGCTTAGTTGGAGTTCAAGTTTTCTTTTAAAGCTTTGGTTTTAAAGAGTTCAATGGTCTTTACAGGATAAGCCTCTTCATTTGATTGCTCGCTTTGATTTAGTACGGTTCCAAGCCTCTTCATGTTAGATCTGAATCGATTTTATTTCTCCTGCTTGGTCATTTTCTCCTTTTCTTTGCTTTGTATTCGCTTTGGTAATTTTGGATATTTTTGCTTTTGGATTCCTTGTACTTTGAGCATTAGTCTCTTTTCATTTATCAATGAAAACTTGTTTCCTTTTAAAAAAAATGTTAGGTGCTTTGATATCATACTGAAAATATTTTTTTGTCTTATTCATTTGAGAAAGAATGGGTTTATTAAATAAAAGAAACACCCAAAAAATAAGTAAAATAAACCTACAGCAAATATAACACAATAAATACAATAATTAACAAAAAAAAAAAGGAAATAACAACAAAGATCTAACATTTTAGTTTGATAGCCTGGCAAGTATCTTAAGTGCCAAGTTTTCCTCATGTCAGCCTAGGACGTGCTAGCAGAAAATTAGTGTATGCATGCATTGTAGGTTTAAAATGCTATTGTAATTTAACATTGTGTTTGCTGGTGGGGTTAAGGAGGATGGCGAAGTTCTTTATTTGGAGATTGGGAGTAGAGACTCAAAAAAATGAAAAGGGAAAGGCAACTTGGACTCTTAATGGGTTGTGTATGTAGAAACTGTAAAAGAGAAAGGAAACTTGTTAAAAATGTGAAACAGGATTTCTTTGATGCTATAGCAGAAGCAATGAAATTTCCCTTCTTGAAATTGAACAAAAAAGTCAAAGAGCTTGCTTGCTGATTTGTTGACTAGTAGAAGCCGTTTGGAATACTATTATTTCATGAGTATGGATACTAAATGTTTGGGATAATTAATGTCTGTGTTTGGATATGCAGGATAATTAATGTCTGGAAGTTAAATGAATGTGTTTGATTTACCAATTTTGTAGATAGAAATCAAAACTAAATAATTATTTAATCAAATGTAAGAAAACAAGTAATATAGTCGTAACTAAATTTAACTATTTAATATATTATTATATTGATTAATTATTTAATCAATTAAAATATCTTTATATGAATATTTTTAAATTAAACATTATTTAAAATATTTTATTTAATTAATAAAAATAATTAAATAAATATAAATTAATTAGAATATTAATAATTAATAATAAAATTTTATATTAAATAGTTAAGATAACATGAAATATCAATACTAAATGTATTAGTTGAAATTTATTAAGTCTAAATAATATAGGGGGATTTTTAAAAATAGAAAAACAATGGAAACTATTTACACAAAATAGCAAAATTTTTAGATAGTTGTGATAGACGCTGATAGAAGTCTATCAGAGTCTATCAGTAATAGAAATGATAGAAGTCTATCACTAATAGATGCTGATAGAAGTCTATCAATGTCTATCAGTGTTTTTTTTTTGCTATTTTCTGTAAATAGTTTGACATTTTTTCTATATGTGAAAATTTCCCAATAATATATTTATATCTAATTAAAATTAAAATTAATAGTAATAATTAATTTATATTAGTTTATTAATTAATCAAGCTCTATTCATCTGCCAGGTATAAAAAGCCCACAAGTATGGGGTATTAAAAAACCCATGTCAAATGGGTTTTAAAGTTCCCTAGATAAAAATATCATGGGTTTTAAAAAGTGAAATCATGTGAAACGAACACAGATATTGAATGTTTGTCTGAAATCCCATGGCAATATCTGTGAAACAAACAGGCCCGTAATGGCAGTGCAGTGGTAACTTTTCAGGAGATTGAAAAAGAAATTTTGGGTTTCTTCTCCGAATTATATCATAAAGGTCCTGACATACATTCTATTCTGTGGAATCTTTGATAATCTCAAGTTTCTGCAGCCCAAAATACAAATATACCACTGTCATTGCTAATGGATCAATTTCCTCTCATAGAATATTTCAACCTTTTCTTGGATCATTATCTTAAGGAGGTCATTGCTAATGGCCGATTTTGGATTGAATTCTTTTGTGTTTTTAACGTAGTCCTTTTGCGCTTGTAATTGTACTCACTGTTTTAGTTTCTTTGTATTTTGAGCATTAGTCTCTTTTCATTATTTTAATGAAAAGTTTCGTATCGTTTTCAAAAAAAAAAAAATGTGAAACAAGATTGATTAGATGGTAGGTTTTCATGCTCATGTTAGTTTACTTCTTTAAATGCCTCTATTTAGGTCTTATTTTTGCTTGTCATTTATGGAAAGTGTTCGTGCAAATATGTTAAGTTGTTTGTCAAGGTTGTTGAGAAAGACAAGTTCGATGCTGCTCGATTTTCTCCCTTCTGGAATGAAATCGTAGCAAGTTTACGGGAAGAAGATTATATTACGAACTTGTGAGTATATTGTCTAGAGATTCTTGCTGTTATATGGTTTTTATGTTCTTCTATCTGGTGCTGTCTGATGTTTATGGATTGTTTCTATTGTCTCAATTTCATATCTTTTTCAACCTTTTGTGGTTTTCTAGGGAAATGGAGTTACTTCAAATGCCTAAAAACAAGGATAATCTTTCCATGGTTCAGTGGCCACTTTTTCTTCTTGCCAGCAAGGTCAGTTATCACTTGAAAAAAGGGGACTTAAATAATCATGCTTTTTAATATGCGATGCTTTGACTGTGAGTTCCAGTTGTTTACAACATTTTGATTGTGCTTATGAAACTGTAGATATTTCTAGCTAAGGATATTGCTGTTGAAAGACGAGTTTCGCAAGACAAGTTGTGGGAGCGTATTTCAAGAGATGACTATATGAAATATGCAGTACAGGAATGTTACCACGCCATTAACCTTATCTTAACAGAATTACTAGTTGGGGAAGGAAGGATGTGGTATTTACCTTGCAGTCTCCTTATGGTTCTTTTATTTGTTATAAGCTCAATAATGTAATATATCATATATGCAAACCTCAACTTTACTGACCAGAAAGAGGTACATTAGGAAAGCATTATAATTAAAAAGGAAAAAAAGGGGGTAAACTCTACAATTGATTAGAGTAAATGTATGGTGCTAGCTTACTTTACCTTGCCTTTCCCTTTCATATAAAATTTTATCAAAAAACGATATGATGCATAAAAAATTAACTGTTGCAAAGGGAGAAAAAAAAGGACTTTTTTTTGTTTAATTTCTTGTACTTTTTCAGGGTTGAAAGGGTATTTGAAGACATTCAAGCTAGTATAGCAAACAATTCCATTCTAAATGACTTCCAACTAAATAAGCTGCCACTTGTGATTACAAGAGTAACTGCTTTGACGGGTATTCTGGTTCGTATATTTAGTTTAGAATTTATTGAACTACAAAATTTTGAGTTGTATTACGTAGTTTGTGGATAACTTTTTCATATTAAAAAGAAGAGGGAGAAAAAGAAAAGAAAGAGAAAAAAAGTTAAATGTTCTACCTTGTTGAGAAACATCAGATGTGGGCTTTAACGCCAATTTCTCTTCTAAGGAGTAAGGAGCAAGTTGTAAGGAATTCATCTTTTTTGTTGCTTGGTTGGTGTCATTTCATCACAAATATTTTGTTTGATTTATTTGTTAGGATAATTTCAAAATAAACCTTTGTAGTTTACAAAATTTTCAAATTGTATAATTTGTATCTTAAAAGCAGTTTAAACCAACCTATTCCTCATTTTGTGTTTCATCCTTGTAAAGTTTGATCATATCATCGATAAAAGCAGTTTAAACGTTAGTGTAGTTTGCAAAAACTGCTAGTCATACACTTCATTAAATTAGAAAGCTATTGAATTTTGACTTATTATAAGTGGCTTAGATAGCATGTAATTTTAAAAAATAACCGTACATTTTAACAGAAGGGTTTTATTTTCAATTATTTCTATATATCTTAATTCGAGGGTTTTATTTTCAATTATTTCTATATATCTTAATTCGTGGATTGATGCTAAGTAGCTTCTCAGACTATCATAGCTTTTATCCGTTCAAGTTTAAATGAATGAACAATGGCTAGATTAGAATACGTTTTGGAGATTCTCTTATGTATCTCAGTGAGTCGTGATTTGAAGGATACATCTGTCATCTGTAATCTTTATGGAAAGGGGTAGCGTTAAGCAATTTTTGCAATGTTATTGGTTTCTCCTTTTGAGTAAAAGTTGTTTATTAGTTTTTTATAATAAATTACTTTGGTATGAGAAACCGAAGTTGATGATTGATATAAGTCATTGCATTTTTTACTTATGTATTTTGTGTATTTCACTTTGATTATGACATTGTACAGAAAGAGCCAGAAACTTCAGAGCTGAAAAAAGGGGTTGTTAAGGCTGTTCAAGATTTGTATGATGTTGTGCACCACGATATCCTTTTCGGTCACAAGAGGTCTGCAACTTGTAGTTAGTTATTTGAGGTACTTATATATTGATTTATCTTTTGACATATGATGCATTTTTGTAGGGGGCACTATGAAACATGGAACATATTAGTAAAAGCCAGAAATGATGGTCGCTTGTTTACAAAGTTAAATTGGCCCAAAGATCCAGAATTGGTATTACTTTTTTTTAGTTCCTCGTGCTTCATTTTCATTCATGATGCTTTTATTATTTTATGGGACTTGATTGTTGTTATCATTCGGCAGAAGTCACAAGTCAAAAGATTGCATTCCCTGTTAACTATTAAAGATTCTGCTTCAAATATTCCCGTTAATCTTGAGGCACAACGGAGACTGCAATTCTTTACAAATTCACTTTTCATGGTGATGCCAACTCCAAAACCTGTTCGTCAGATGCTTTCCTTTAGGTAGTGCTTCTTTCTACCTCATCTTTTGTTCGTGTCTTACATTCATTTGTATACCCTTTATTTGGAGTTTCATCCTTTGTCTCTTCCTTCTTTTTTAATTATTCTATATCTTTTAATGTAGTATCTTTTAATGTAGTGTATTCACTCCGTATTATTCTGAGACGGTGCTCTATAGTATGGGGGAACTCCTGAAGAAAAATGAGGATGGGATAACAACCTTGTTTTACTTGCAAAAAAATTATCCAGGTATTTCATATAAATTTTACGTTTGACAGTTTTTTTTAAAAAAAATGGAAATCAAGCTTTCATTGAGAATAAATGAAATGATATAAAATGAAAGGACCACGGGAATACAAACAAACATTGCACCCCAAAGGAGCCTAGCTACGACTATACAAGAAAGGGCTCTGTTTCTTAGTAATTCAACCTAGCAAGTAATTACAGAACATCTAGTAGCAATGCCTAAATAGAGGCATTAAACCTCGCTAGAAACCAGACTTCTTCTCAAGACCTCTCCATTATTCCTAAACATGCTGTCATTCCTTTCAAGCCAAAACCTTAAAGGATAGCAAAGAAGATCTTCTGCCGCAAAGCCCAACCCTTATTGTAAACGGCTAGTCCTTTCCCCTCATCCTAGATCTGCACTCCCTTCTCTTAGCAAGCCCAACATCTATACCAAACAATTGGAAAAATCAACCCCCAATAGAACGAGCCCACCAACAATCCCAAAGGACATGATTCATATCTTCAGATGCACTCTTGCAGAAAAGGCACAACTAAGGGGCCACCACGCATGAAGAATGCCTCAAATCCAATTCACATTGTTCACTCTACCAAACAAGACCATCGAACCAAAGAATTTTGCCTTCTTTTGAACTTTAACTATCAACAAGGAAAAGGAAGGGCAACCCAAGGGAGAGAGATCACTTAGAAATTTAGAATATGGAGAAAAGAGCATCAAGGGAATTCGTAAATGAATTGAGAGACTAGATACGATGATTCCTACCTCCAAGGACCCATTAAGCACAGAAAAAAGGGGAGAGGATCAATATAAGCTCAGCGAATGGAGAGAGGAACATGAAAGAGGTCAATGGAAACATTTTAAAAGACAAATGATACTAAAAGTGAGGGGGAGCGTTGAAGTGTTGAATATGCAAATTGAAGACAAAGACTGAAGTTGGTAAAAGGTAAGATGCTCTCTCCTCTCTCCTCTCTCCTCTCCTCTCCTCTCTCCTAACCCTTCTCCCCGCCTATCTCTAGTAATTTCCGTCCATTTCTCTTTTTCTACGGTGACAATTAGAGTTATTTATCGGTATCCTCAAGCGTTTTCTCGTCTCTCAAGATGGAAGTCAGAAGCTGTTGCATTGATAGTAAGTTCTTCTGTATTTGGCAAGAAGAAGGTGGTTTTTTTTGGAAGACTTGAGTGTTAATTTGAAGATATGCCTCTCTGAGTCTATGCTGCGAATGCGGTGGATTGCACAAGAATTGAGGAACTTGCTTTGCTCTCCTCCTCACTCATTTTATCAGAAAAAGGAAAAATTGGATCAAGGTGTAATGCATCTGGCTAAATTCAAATCTCAGCAAGAATGGTTTCTTGATTGTGCTGTTTGGTTCTCCACAGGAGGTAGGAAAAATCTTCATATTCCTTTAGGGCAGGACAAGAAAGGTTGGTTGGTATTTAGCTCCATGATTTTGGCCAGTGTTAATAGTCTTTGCTTCAAGTCAAGAAGCTGAAGCCAAGACAATTTCTAAAGGAACTACTTCGGATTCTGGATGGAAAAAATCCTTTGCTGAAGTGCTGTGCCAGCCTGCTTTCCACAAAAATGTTGAGCTCTGTGTTCCAAAGACATTGTCCACAGCTAGAAAGACTTCCTACTGGGTTAGAAAGAATTCAGAGGTCTTGAACCTGAATCTAAACTCTTTGTTCGTGGTCTCAAGATTATTTGCTCACTATTCTTGGTAGAAATTTAGAGTCTTTGGTAGAGCTCTTTTGGTCACAAGTCTCTTTAAATCCATTTATGGATGACAAGCACAAATACCACTTCCAATGAGTGAGAATCAAACAGCTGCAAACCCTCGCAGGAGTGTTGGGTTATGGTTGACGAGTGGCTAGGGTTCGAATTTGCAAACACAAAGATTTCAACTGGAAGTAGGATGCGCCGTTGAAGTCGACGACTAGGGTTCCGGCAGAGATAGAGGCTAGGGTTTTTTGGTAAGGTCTAAATTTACTTCTCTGATACCATCTTAAATTTGTAGGAAATAATATTATTTTTTCTCATTGAATATGTGTGTGCAATTTAGGTCTTCTTATATAGAACAACCTCTTACAAATATGGAAAGAATAAAGGCAATAAAAGATAAATATTTGACAAGTAATATTTATACACAAATATAGAAATTCCAACAAAAAGTCTTGTTTCCATTTTTTTTTAAAAAAATATCGATATGATTAAATTTACCATAACCGATCTGCTTAAACTTTTGGCCTTAGGTCAATTGGTGATTTAATAGTAAGTGAGTCTTAAAAGTTATATAGATGTAACTAGTCAGAATCCAAGCCACTCCTAGAGTCCAGACCATTCAAAAGCAATGACCAATGTGTAAGCTCTTGAGGATTCTTCATTCTGGGTAAGGAAAGAGAAAGGACGTACTGGATTTGAATTTCAATTCCCTCTTGGTAGTTTCTCTGATGCTTGCTCATTACTCTTGGAAAAAGGTGCAATTTTGGTGTGTCCAAGATTGGAGGGAAATTCTAAAATGAATAATACCTCAATCATGCTCATTAAAGGAACCTTGTTTTAGGGTGGTGGTTCATTTACATGGCATTCCCATCGTTTTTATCAAGATGTCAAGTTCCTTAGTTTTTTTGGAAAACGCTTTGAAGTTCTTTTTTTTTTTTGAAAAGGAAACGAATCTCTTCATTGAAATAATGAAATGAGACTAATGCTCAAGTTACAAATAGGAAAATAAACATAAAAATCTAAGGATCAGTGAGTGCACCCAGACATCTCAACTATGTTGACACCCCCTTAGCACTTTCATCATATCCAAATAAGATAAAAAGAATAACACAAGTCAGGGCCACATAGCAATTCAACCGTACAAGAAAAACATCCCTAATACAATGGGGCATAAATAAAAGCACTTCCAACACAATTAACCTATGCTGGAAAGATGCACAGCACCATTCAAAAGTTACAAACATCCAAGATAAAACAAGTTTAAAGCCTAAGTCCTAATGTAGGTCTCAATTAATGAGCTGGGACAACATAGGCCTTCCAATTAGGCTAATAACTTGAATTGAGAAATCAGCATGTGCTTTGGAAAGCGCTTCTTAAAACTATTTCTCCTTCTCGTGAACAAAATGATCCTGCCATTATAAAGGTTATCTCCAGCAATTTGGCTTCTTTTAGAAATTTACTAAATTTTCGTGAACCCCTTGTTAGTCTTCCCAAAGGATAGTGCTTCTGGGCCCGTCAAATTGAGTTGAAATCACCTTCCATACACCAAGGCTCTAGTCAATAATTTGCTAAGGATAAACAAATCTGATCGCACAAACTATTTTCACTATAGTCAGTTGACCCATAAACGTTTGTTTTTCCTCCAAAAATTCACACACTTGACTGACTAAGGATAGCCCCCCTTGAGAATTCAATAATTGTAATTTTGCTTTCGTCCCACATGTTTAAGATTCCACCTCTAAGATTCTTGTATTAAAACCATCTCTGTGTTTAACTTTTTCAAACTTTTCTTAAATGCCAAACTCTTTACTGGATCGCCCAAACCTCTTGTGTTCCATGAAAGGATCTTCATTGCTAACGAGACCAAAGATCATGATAAGGAGCCATTGAAAGTACCCACTATCACTACTAATGCTTCAACCAAAGGTAATATCGCAATCTTCAACTAATGGTTGCAAATTCTGGGGGATCATCATCTTGTTGATAGGAGGGAGTGAGAAGTTCTCAGTTTTACCAATTTGCAGAGAGGCATCTAAACGAAAAAGCTGACAAATATATGTACCAAAATCGCTTTGAAGTTTCATTCTAGTCTTCGGTTCAGCACAATTAATCATCCGAAAACCTTGTTAGTATATGTGGAATGAAGGTGACCAATCGAGTTTTGGGGAACTTAATCCACTACATTGGGGGTACAAACCGAAACAGTGGGATCTAACTTAGCCACAAGCTAAATTGGCCTAAAATCATATGTGGAATAGAAGTATAGGGAAGTCCCCATTTGAGGTGGTTTATACTGAACTCCCTTGTTTAACTATTGACTTAGCTAACCTCCTTTCTTCTGTTGATTTTAGTTTGGCGGCTAAGTAAATGGTCAAGAGAGTTGCTGCTTTACACAAGGAGGTCATGGATCATTTAACACAAATGATAGATTCTTACACAAAGCAAGCTTGACATTCATAGTCATTTCAAGGAGTTTAAAGTAGGGGATCTTGCCATGGTTCACCTAAGACCTGATTCCTGTCAGGATTTACAATAAGCTCAAGTCGAGGAAGTATGGTCCTTTTGGGTCCTGAAGAGATATGGAGACAATGCTTATAAGTTGGAACTTCCAAATGATTTTCACACCAGTCATGTGTTCAATGTAGCAGACTTATCATAATACTTTCCTCTAAATTCTTTCTCGCTTACTATTTGAACTCAAGGATAAATTTCTTTCTTTTTGGTTGGGGGGAATTTTATTTATTGCTTTTAGAGTCTCTCTAGTGCCTTTGAGTACTTCTTTTTTAGCCTAGTGCCAATTTTAAGTTTACTTGTGTCAATCAATGATGTGATGTTCATAGAAATGTGTACAAATAATAAATGTTATTTTTGAAAAATAAAAGGTAAACTAATGCTCCTTATTCGGCAAACCAGAAACCAACCTGACCAGACCATCAATCCAGGCGGTTTGGTTGGTTCGATTTGAGATATTAACAATTCGGTGTCGATTTTTTAATTCTTCTTGTCTAAATTGTTGGTTCGGGTCTGGTTTTGCACAATAACAGAGCCAAGTCGAATCGCCTGCACGCCTATCTTGATCTGCTTATTAGAGTGAAAACTATCTCAACAAACCAATTTTCAGCATGTTTTGTCTTCACTCACATGTTTCTTATGAAAATTTGAGAAGGTCACCCAACATAGAATAACTCCAAGCTAAGCATGCTTGACTTTGGAGTTCCTAAGATTAAGCCACCAAAAAAGAAGGTGCACCTTGTTAGTATAAGTAGTAGCTATCAATTCTTTTAAACTTTTCTTAACCATAATTTCATATCCTCAGGATCCATCTCATTCAAATATGATCTCGGTTCATTCATGTACCCCTCTTGAACTCAGATATTACAAAACTTTTGTTTTTCAAGGTTCTAGATTCTTCCATTTTTAATAATGATATATTGCCTTTTTTTAAAAAAATAAGGATATATTGCGTTCTTAAATTTAAGAGGGTAAAAATATATTCATCTATAAATTGATATTCATATGTGCAACATAGTCTTCTTATATAGAAGAGAGACTCATTACAAATAAGGAAAGGGAATAACAATACAAAAGGAAAATATTAACAAAGAATCACTACATATAAATGTCTCTAAATAATAGGAATACCAATACTCCCCCTTAAGCTGGTTAAAAGATATCTTCCATAGCCAACTTGCCAATCATTCTGTTAAATTACTTCTTTGGAAGTGCTTTTGTTAGTACATTGGCAACTTGCTCTGTTGTTAGAAGATAAGGAATGCATATTGCACGTGTATCAATTATTTCTTTAATAAAATGTTTGTCAACTTCCATGTGTTTTGTTCTATCATTTATAACTGGATTATGAGCAATAGAAATGGCAGCTTTATTATCACAATAAATTTGAATAGGCATCTTTTGTGGAAACTTCAATTCTTCAAGTATTCTTTTGATCCATATACCTTCACAAATTCCATGCGCCAAAGCTCTAAAGTCTGTTTCAACACTACTTCTAGCCTACACATTTTGTTTTTTGCTTCTCCATGTGACAAGGTTTCCTCCAACAAAGGAACAATAACCTGAGATAGACCTTCTATCTGTAGCACTTGCTCCTCAATCTGCATCAGTGTAAATTTCTGTTTGGGAGTGATTGTGTTCTTTAAATAAAACACCTTTCCCATGAGTTCCTTTTAGATATCTCAAAATCCTATAGGTAGCTTCAAAATGAGTTGATCCAAGTGCATGCATAAATTGACTTACCATACTTACAACATATGCAATGTCAGGGCACGTATGCGACAGATAAATTAACTTTCCAACAAGATTTTGGTATCGCTCCTAGTCTTTGATTTCTTTTGCTTTTGCTATTTGTAACTTCAAATTGGGTTCAATAGGAGTTTTTGCTACTTTGCAACCAAATAATCATGTCTCTTCAAATTTCTGCTACTTTAGTAACCATTTCTTCTGCTTTTGCTATTTGTAACACGAATGCATACCTAGCATCGAACCCATGAAACGAAACCTACCACCAACGGAATGTCTTCTCCAACTACAACTTCAAAACCCACCCGCGACGCTGCTTTCAATATAAAAGAGGACGATGGTGGGACCTTAAGGCTACAGTGAGAAAACCCTAATGTTGTGACGGCAACGACGCTTTTAACTACGGCGGCAATAACATTAAAGCAAAAAATATGCTGGAGTTTGAGTGTGTCGTTTTACTTGGCAGCTAGGGTTCCAGCAATGGTGATGACTGGGTGACGGCTAGGGTTTCTAGAGGCCACTGGGGTTTTAGTGCTCGGATACCATCTTAAATTTGAGAGGGTAAAATATATTCATCTATATATTGATATTCATATGTGCACCATAGTCTTTTTATATAGAAGAGAGACTCTGTTAGGAACCAAGGTAGTATGGGCTACCTTTGTCCCACATTGGTTAGAATGGGATGACCAATATGGTACTTAAGTGGATTGGCTTTCCCACCTCAATAGCTAGCTTTTGGAGTGTGGTTCTCCAAGGTGCTTAAGTACCTAACAATGGTATCAGAGCCGGTTGTTGACGTTTCGGAGTGGAACCGATGGAGGGTTCTGACCGAGTGTGGCCGAGTGAAGTACCGTCGGAGTAGCCGCCGAGACGTCGGCTTTCCGGGGATGGGGTATTGTTAGGAACCAAGGTAGTATGGGCTACCTTTGTCCCACATTGGTTAGAATGGGATGACCAATGTGGTACTTAAGTGTATTGGCTCTCCCACCTCAATAGCTAGCTTTTGGGGTGTGGTTCTCCAAGGTGCTTAAGTACCTAACAGACTCATTACAAATAAGGAAAGGGAATAACAATACAAAAGGAAAATATTGACAAAGAATCTCTACACATAAATGTCTCTAACTAATAGGAATCCTAACATGCCTCTTTAAATGCAACAACCGATTATCATTTGGAAACTCAAGATGTTTTACAGTTGGACAAGAAAGGTCTAAATTAAAAAAAGCTTGGAAATTTCAGCAGCTAACTCAGATATCATCAAGGTGTACTGTACTGCTTTCTCCTAAAAAAATTTATGCTCCATCTTCTTCATCATTTATTGACCATGGCGAAGAATCAGTCATCAGTGTAAGCAGTGAGGAATTGTAAATCAATCAAGATAGCCATTGTGAGGATGATTATATTGAACAATCCTTGGCCCTCCCTTTTTTGGAAGATGTTGTACATTCATTAAAGTTTGTGGATCAGGTTAGAGAAGATACTCCATTGATTCCTAAAAAATGTTCATCTCTAATTGAGATTAGCGGTCTTCAAATGTGTGAAATTCCACCTTATTCATATCAGATAAAATTAGTTGCTCCTTTTGTATCTCTCAATGAAGATTCGTTCATCAGTTCATGGCAATTCCACCTTATTCATATCAGATAAAATTAGTTGCTCTTTTTGTATCTCTCAATGAAGATTCTTTCATCAGTTCATGGCATTTTAGAGGACTTGGGAAGCTTTGAAGCGTTCAACATTAAACATAATTTGGTCTATAAACTCTTAGGTTTGAGGGAATCAGAATACTTTATTCCATTCACTAAAGAAATATATATATACAAGTGTACAAGATTGACCAAAGAAGGAAAGCATAGAAATGACCACAAAAAGAAAATATAACAAAGATATTTACAATAATAAAATATTCCTAATATTAGAACTATAACATGGTCCAATCTGCTTTTCAAAATAAGCAATTTTGTTGAATAACAAATGAGTATGGTTGAGTACAAAAAAAAAAAAAATATTGCTCCGTTGTCTTATTAAGTTGATCCAGGGTCTGGAGGAACTTTTATTTTCTCTCGTTGGTTTCTTAAGGTTTCCCTAGTCGGGAAGCATTGAAATGCAATAGCTTCATATATCTTTTAAGTATTTTGGTTTGTTGGGTCTACCTCTTTCAAATGCTTGCCGTGTTTCATTGGAATATCTTTTCTTGGCTTCAATGTTTTGGGTCAAAAGCTGTAAATCTGAGATTCAAGCCCTTGTCATACTTTATTCCTTAAGCAATTTATGAAGTGTTAGCTGGAGAGGGTGCTCTTTATTGCAGATTTTTGGCTGTGTTTTTTATTGCTTCGCTTGTTCTTATTTATTGATTTATACTATTGCATTTTTTAAGGCTTCTTTCAGATTGTATTGTCTATTTTTGTTCACATTGGGAACTTGTATCCTTAAACATTTTTATTCTTTTCATATATCAAAGAAGAGTTGTTTCTGGTTCAAATAAAACTTTTGGCATGTTGTGCCAGTTAGCTATTCTTTTGTGCTTCCAGTGGCTGGATCATAGCAATTCGTCAGCCTTTGAACGTTTTAATTGTTGTTAATGATTTTATTTAATAAGAAACAACCTTTTCATTATCTAAAGAAATTTAAGGGAGAGACGAGATATCCCCACACACCAAATGTTCACAATAGTCACCGGTTGGTCTTCTTTTTTAATTGTTGTTAACGTTAGAGACTTGATTATATTGGTTTGGCTCATGGTTGTAATTGAAATTTTGTGTAGTTTAAGGATTTAGTATATATGAATTAAATTTGCAATTTAAGGTATATCATTTTAGTGTAATCTCAGCACGACTCATTATCATGGGTCGTGGACATTCACTGACGGTGATTTCTCATTACTTTTATGTGTTCTTGCTGGCCCTTCTTTCCTTTGACTTCATTTCTACTTTTTTTTCCTACTTTTCATGATAACTTAAACAATAACAATCATGATAGATGAGTGGAAGAACTTTCTTGCTCGAATTGGCCAAGATGAGAATGAAGTTGACCCAGAATCGTTTGATAACCCTAATGACATCCTTGCACTGCGATTTTGGGCCTCTTATCGGGGACAAACGTTAGCAAGAACAGGTAAATTTTTATGTTGTTTTGAGGTTAATATTTGTCCAACAAATTGTTCATTGATCTGCCTAAATTTTTCTGAAGATTACGTAGCTATGGACGAAATATAGATACCATTAGTCTTTTACATGTGGGTTGCACATGATCTTTTCATTTTATTTGATTATATCACTAAAATTTATTTTCTTTTTAAATAGGTGAGTTTGTTGATGTAGGGACATTTTGGGTATTTTTCAATCATTTAGGTTGATTGTACTTTGTCTTTTATTCTTTTTATTTTGAACAAACCCTTCCTCTTTGGGTCTATTTAAAGGGGGCATTGTTATCATTTTTCCAAGAACCTCTATAGTTTTCATCATTTGTCCAAATACTATGATAATTTACAAAAATACTTCATATTTAGAAAGACAATAAATAATTTTAGGTACTACTAAATAATGTCAACCATTAAATTAGTAACTCTCATTCTCAACCTTTAGTGTCTTTTTTTTTTTAAAGGAAACAACACTTTTCATGATATAATGAAAAGATCAAAAGTTGTCACTCGAAACAAAAAAATACCAGGGAAATAAACGCGTAGATTGAAAAGATAAATGCACTCCAATTCAGACATATATCTTAAATGAAAAATTTAGCTAATAATTTAGAAAAAGAACACTAGGACGAGGCATTGGTCCTTGCAACTTAAAACTGATTGCACCACTAAAGAGATTTATCATGGAAAAACCAGAAACCAATAATGAAAGAAATATTACAAATCTAAATAATAAATATATACAAAATACACTATAAATATAAAAGATATAAGGAAATCCAACAGTCCCCCTCAAGTTGGCTTGTAGATAGATATCTTCCATAGCCAGCTTGTCGATAAGTTTATTAAATTGCCCTTTTGAAAGACCTTTAGTTAATATATCAGCCGTTTGTTCAATCGTCAAAAGATAAGATATGCATATTACACCTGCATCAATCTTCTCTTTTATGAAATGCTTGTCAACTTCAATATGCTTTGTTCTATCATGTAGGACCGAATTATGAGTTATGGCAATAGCAGCCTTGTTCTCACAATAGATCAGTATCGGAGTCTTTTGAGACAATTTCAAGTCTTCAAGTATTCTGTTAATCCATATACCTTCACAAATTTCATGTGCTAAGACTCTAAATTTTGCTTCAGCACTACTTCTGGCTACTTCATTTTGTTTTTTACTTCGCCAGGTAACTAAATTTTCCCCAACAAATGAACAACAGCCAGAAGTAGATCTTCTATCAGCAGTATTTCCAGCCTAATCTGCGTCCATATACACTTCAACTTGAAGATTGTCATGTTTTTTAAATAATATGTCTTTACCTGGAGTTCCTTTTAAGTATGTTAGGATTCTATACACTGCTTCAAAATGAATGGGTCCAGGTGAATGCATGAATTGACTTACCATACTTACTGCTAATGCAATATCCGGACGTGTGTGAGATAAATAAATTAGTCTACCCACAAGTCTTTGGTATTTGTCTTTGTCCTTTACTTCTTCAGGCTTTTCAACTTGTAATTTTAGATTTGGTTCAATAGGAGTTTCTATTGTCCGACAACCAAGTAAACCTATCTCTTGAAGTAGGTCAATAACATATTTCCCTTGATTAACAAAAATACCTTTCTTAGATCTTGTAAATTCCATCCCTAAAAAATATTTCAAGGGTCCCAAGTCTTTGATCTGAAATTCACCTGCAAGTTTGTTCAACTAATTCTTCATCATCATCACCGGTAAGAATAATATCATCAACATACAATTAAAATAGCAGTTTTATTATTCCCCGAGTGTTTAAAGAAAATATTATGATCTGCTTGACTTTGAAGGTATCCGTAGCTAGTGACTAATTTTTCGAAGCGTACAAACCAAGCTCTTGGAGACTGCTTGACACCGTATAATGATTTCTTTAATCTGCAAACTTTACTATTTCCAAGTTCCATTTCAAATCCTGGTGGCAGGCTCATGAATACATCTTCTTCTAAATCACCGTTGAGGAAGGCATTTTTAACATCTAGTTGATGAAGTGGCCAATCTAAATTAGCCACAAGGGACAAAAGAATTCTGATGGAGTTAATCTTGGCAACGGGAGCAAATGTGTCTTGATAGTCAATCTCATACGTTTGAGTGAAGCTTTTAGCTACTAATCTGGCCTTGTATTTTTCAATACTACCGTTAGCATTATACTTTACTGTAAACACCCATTTGCATCCCACAGTCTTTTTATCTTCTAGTAAGTTAGTTATTTCCCAAGTACCACTCTTTTTAAGAGCATTCATTTCCTTCAAAACTGCTAGTCTCCAATTTGAATCATCTAGGGCTTCTTGTATATTCCTTGGAACAAATAAGTTGTCTATCCTAGATGTGAAAGCTTTATGACTATTAGACAATTTTGCATATGAGATGTAATTGGCAATGGGATATTTATTACAGGTTCGAGTACCTTTTCTAATAGCAATAGGGATATCAATTTCAGAAATAATAGGTTAGGTATTTTGAACATTTGAAAGATGAGGAATAGAAGAGGGATTACCAGACCTTTCAGTATTGGGAATAGGAGAGAGGTTTCTAACATCATTTCTCGAACTTTCAATTTGGTTTAGCGTAAAATCAACTCTTCGGTCTTTGTTACTTTCATCGACTAACCTTCTAGTATAAAACTTTAACTCAAGAATTTGACTTGTAGAATCATTTTGTAGTATTTCTCCCCCTAAATGAGGAGTTTCTTTATTTGACGTCCAAGGACTAAGGACAGATAAGTCAGGATGTGTGACATACGAAACAGGTTCAGATGGTTCCCAAAAATTATCTTCTACATTTGATTACTCCCCTTGAAGAGAATTTTGGCTAAAATATGGTTGATTTTCTAAAAATGATATATCTATACTCACATAAATTTTTTGTGTTTGCGGATCAAAACATTTATAACCCTTTTGAGTTGAAGCATAACCCAAAAAAATACATTTAGTGGCCCTATGATCAAGTTTGGATCGTAAAAGACTAGGTATGTGAACAAATTTAGTGCAACCAAAAACTTTTATAGATAAATAAGAATATATGCGACTAGTGGGAAACAAAGTTTTAAGACATTCAAGAGGCGTTCTAAAACGCATAACTTTACTAGGCATTCTATTTATCAGATAAGTAGCTGTCAGTATAGCTTCCCCCATAAATACTTGGGAACATGCATCGAAAACATTATGGCACGTGCAACCTCTAGTAAGCGCCTATTTTTTCATTCAGCAATTCCATTTTGTTAAGGGGTATCTCGACATGTAGACTGATGTAAAATTACCTTTTTGTTTAAAAAATCATTCAAGTATACGTTGAAGTACTCAGTTCCATTATCAGTGTGTAAAATACTGATTTTAGTTTGAAATTGAGTCTCAACCAAATAATAAAAATTTATGAAAAGATCTTTCACCTCAGACTTTTTTTTTGATTAAATAGACCTTGTGCCAACATTAGGCATAGTTCACCAATTTCAGTCTTGACATCACTCATGGCTGTTTCCACCAAAGCCAATCGGTTATCCATGGCTTTGGATGATGAGGAGGCTTCCACATCCATGATCTTAGTAATCGAAAGAAGAATTCGTGTTTGGATCGAACACTCTTATACCAATTTGATGCAAGCTCCAAGAACTCGAGACAAAATCTTAATTAATGAATGAAAGTATGGGCTGGAAGCCTTTATATACATAGGTTTAACCGGCTCTGTTCTAAATAACTAAAATGGAAACTTAGGCAGCCGGTCAAAGGTAAAAATAAAAGCTGTTAATCAGATTCCAGCCTAACAACTATGGCAAATGCCTCTACAAAATATTAGATATAACATCTATACATCATTTTATGTGGATATAAATGTATAGATTAAGCTGCAGGAGATTTTTTGCAGTTCGTGGAATGATGTACTATAGGAAAGCTCTTATGCTGCAGACTTATTTAGAGAGAGGAACTTATGGAGGTCAGAAGAATGATTTAATCTTTTCTAGTTCCTCCTACTGAAATTGCATTATCTAACCATATGAGAATTTCAGATTTGGAAGCTGCGATTCCTTGTACTGATGCTACTGATACTCGGGGTTTCAATTTATCTCCTGTAGCACATGCACAGGCAGATCTTAAATTTACATATGTTGTGACGTGTCAGATATATGGAAGACAAAGACAACAACAAAAACCTGAGGCTATTGACATTGCATTGCTTATGCAAAGGTGGGTTGCTTGGTATTTTTGCCCCACTGAATTCCCCACATAAAAGAAGTATATGACTATTTAACTATTCCTGGGGAAATCTTTGTGCTAAGTAGCATTTTCTTGTGTTTGAAATCCTATTTTTTGTTTCTAATGTCTTATACTTTGAAATACTTTTAAATAGAAATGAAGCCCTTCGTGTTGCCTACATCGATTATATTGAAACCCTAAAGGATGGTAAGGTGCACAGAGAATTTTACTCAAAGCTTGTAAAGGCTGATATCAATGGAAATGATAAGGTCTTATCTCTTTCCCTTTACCTTTCTATATTGCATGGAAAAGAATTGTTTTTTTTTTTTTCTTTTTTTGCCTTTATTCTTGTTACTTATACTAGTATTTGCCTAGTATTCTTCACGTCATGCTCATTTGTATTGTAGAGTGGATTTCTTAATAATTTTTATTCTCTAGTTTTCATCTCTTTGATGTTTGTTTGCTTTTTTTTCTTTTTGGGATAAGAGCTGTTCTTTTTCTTTCTCCAATTGTATATATATAGTTATGTGCATGTTTTACTTGAAACAATTTGCACATTTAGGATCCGGGTTTGTTCCTTGCTTAATCTCGATCTGTCTTACTGTAGTTGGTTAAGTTCCAACATTTCTATATTATTTTCTTTATTCTGCCTCCCACCCCTTGATTGATTTATTTTTTGTATTTTGACCATTGTATAGGAGATATATTCAATCAAATTGCCTGGAGATCCAAAGTTGGGTGAAGGGAAGCCTGAGAATCAAAATCATGCCATTGTTTTTACTCGTGGAAATGCTGTTCAGACTATTGATATGAATCAGGTGAAAGTTATTTCTTAATTTATTGCTGTTTCTCTTAGTTTTCTTTGGGCTAAAGCAATTCTACTGAAATTCGGTAGTTTATGAAGGCACAAAGCTTCCTTATATTTTGGATATTTCAATTTTTACTAGTTGTCTATGCTTGTTTAAAGTGGGAAAAGAGTTTGGAAGAAACGGTGTTAAAAATAAGGATAGTGCTTAAAATGTATTTTCCTCTTATTATTATTATTATGAAGGGAAAGGAGTTTCTTAAATAAAAGAAACTCCTATTACAAATATGGTAAAAATAAATACAATAAGAAAAATAGAAATACAGAAAATATAACACAGTAAATACAATTAAATATTAATAAAAAAGGAAATAATCACACTTCCCCTCAAGCTGGTTGGAAGATGTCATTCATAGCCAGTTTGTCAATCAGGTTATTGAATTGCCACTTTGGAAGACCTTTAGTTAACACATCTGCAATTTGCTCTGTTGTTGGGAGATAGGGTATGCATATTATTCCAGCATCAATCTTCTGCTTTATGAAGTGTTTATCGACTTCAATATGTTTTGTCCTATCATGAAGGACTGGATTGTGGGCAATAGAAATTGCTGCTTTATTATCACAATAAATGCGTATGGGAATTATCTGATAGAGTCTCAATTCTTCTAGCAGTCTTTTTATCCATATGCCCTCACAAATACCATGGGCTAGAGCTCTAAATTCTGCTTCAGCGCTACTTCTCGCGACCACATTCTGTTTTTTACTTCGCCAAGTCACAAGATTTCCTCCAACAAAGGAGCAATAACCAGAGGTGGATCTCCTATCAGTGGTGCTACCTGCCCAATCTGCATCAATGTAAACTTCAACATTTAGTTGATCATGCTTTCTAAATAATATGTCTTTTCCAGGGGTACTCTTCAGATATCTTAAGATTCTATAGACGGCATCAAAGTGTGCTGCTCCAGGAGCATGCATGAACTGACTCACCATACTGACTGCAAAAGCAATGTCTGGACGTGTGTGCGAGAGATATATAAGTCTCCCCACAAGTCTTTGGTACTTTTCTCTTTCTTTTATTTCTTTTTCAATTGCAGCTTCCAATTTCAGATTCTGCTCAATAGGTGCATCTGCTGCCTTACACCCAAGTAAACCTGTCTCTTTCAATAGGTCAAGAACATACTTTCTTTGGTTGACAACAATACCACTTTTGGATCTGGTGAACTCCATGCCTAGGAAGTACTTTAAGGTTCCTAGGTCTTTAATTTGGAAGTCATTCGCCAATTTTTTCTTCACAAACGTCAGTTTCGTCTCATCATTTCCTGTAAGAACAATATCATCAACATATACTATCAAAACCACAACCTTGCCCTGGTCTGTATGCTTATAGAACATAGTATAATCGGCTTGACTTTGATTGAATCCATAGCTAGTTACTGCCTTTTCAAAGCGTTCAAACCAGGCTCTTGGAGACTGTTTAAGGCCGTATAATGATTTCTTTAGCCTACACACTTTGTTAATCCCGAGATCCATCTCGAAGCCAGGTGGCAGATCCATAAATACCTCTTCTTCAAGATCTCCATTGAAAAAAGCATTTCTTAACGTCAAGTTGGTAAAGGGGCCAATCAAAATTAACTGCAACCGATAATCAACCCCATAAGTCTGGGTGAACCCCTTAGCGACCAATCTAGCCTTGTATCTTTCAATACTACCATCTACATTACATTTGACAGTGAACACCCACTTGCATCCCACTGTTTTTTTATCGTTTGGTAAATCAACTATGTCCGATGTGCAGTTTTGTTTCAGCGCACTCATTTCTTCCATCACTGCTAATTTCCAATTCATATCATTTAGGGCCTCCTGTATATTCCTTGGAACAAACAAGTCGGTTATTTTGGATGTGAAGGCTTTATGACTGACAATCTATGATAAGAAAGATAGTTTGCAATGGAATATTTAATACATTTACGGGTACATTTCCTAAGGGCAATTGGAATATCAAGATCAGAGACATTGGTTAAGGAATTATGAGACGAAGAACTAGGAGAGAAGGAAGAGTGTATGTTACCTGGATCTTCAGGATCATTCATCAGAGTATTAGACTGGTCCTATGTTAGATCAACTGTCTGTTCTCGATCCCTTTGAGTCAAGTTTTTTCTAGTATAAGTTCTGACAGGGGTTTGGCCTGTCACAACAGTTTGAAGTGTTTCTGCCCCTGAAGAGGAACTTACCACACTTGGCATCAAGGGACTAGAATTGATAATTTCAGGATTAATGATGTTTGGGATAGGTGAGGTGTCCCAAAAATTATCTTCAAGGTTAGATATCTCCCCTGAAGAGAATTTTGTCTAAAGTAAGGTTTATTTTCCAAGAAAACAACGTCCAGACTCTCAAAAAATTTGTTGGTCGAAGGGTCAAAACATTTATAAGCCTTCTTATTGGGAGCATAACCTACAAAAATGAATTTAATGGCTCGGGGGTCAAGTTTTGTTTGAGAAACTGGGGAAGTATGAACATAAGCAAGACAGCCAAATAATTTGATTGGTAAGTCAGAAAATAGCCTAACAGTGGGAAACAACGCTTTAAAGTAATTGAGAGGAGTTTGAAAATTCAAAACTTTGGTTGGCATTCGATTGATCAAGTAGGTCGTTGTCATAATTGCGTCACCCCACAAATATTTTGGAACACTCATAGAAAACATAAGGGCACGAGCAACTTCAAGAAGATGTCTATTTTTACGCTCAGCAATTCCATTTTGCTGAGGAGTATCACGACAAGTATCTCGATGAAAAATACCCTTATCTTGCAGAAAGGTATGTAATTGTTCGTTGAAATATTCAGTACCATTATCAGAGTGAAGGATGCAGATTTTAGTTTGAAATTGAGTCTCAATCATATTATAAAACCAAACAAAGACTTCTTTTACCTCAAACTTTTTTGTTAGCAAATAAAGCCAGGTTAGACGCGTGTGGTCATCTATGAAGGTGACAAACCAACGTTTACCACTATGTGTCAGAACTTTAGAAGGACCCCAAACATCAGTATGAACTAAGGAAAAAGGTGAGGAAGCCTTGTAAGGATTAGGTGAATAAGAGGAGCGATGATGTTTGGCAAAAATGCAACTTTCACAACGAAAAATAGAACAATCAATTCCTTTAAATAAATCTGGAAACAAATGTTTTAAATAAATGAAATTTGGATGTCCTAATCTACGATGCCAAAGCATTATAGTTTCTGAAACAAAGGAAGAACTGACACTACTTAAGCCCTGAACCTTATTACGACTAGAAGAAACTTCATCCTCAAAGTAATAGAGACCATCAATCATTCTAGCACTGCCAATCGTCTCCCCCGAGTCCTGATTCTGAAAAGTACAATGAGTTCCACAAAAAATAACACGACAATTAGTATCCTTAGAGATTTGACTGACAGACAATAAATTGCAAGCTAACTTTGGAACATGAAGGACAGAACTTAAAGTAATTTTTCGAGTTAAAGGAATATATCATTTTCCCGCAATAGAGGCAAAGCTACCATCGGCAATGCGAATTTTGTCATTACAATATACAGGAGAGTATGATGCAAACAGAGAGGAGGAACTAGTCATATGATCAGTGGCTCTAGAATCAATAATCCATGGAGATGAATGTAAGCTAGATAGAGCTTGAGGATAGTTTCCTGATTGTGCCAAGAAAACACTAGGATTACCAGATGAAGAACTAGTCTTTAGTAGTTTTAGAATTTGATCGATCTGTTCCTTGCTAAACATATTAGACTCAGCAACATTTGCAATTGAGGTATGTTGATGGAAATTTCTCTCACTGTGTTTGGAACTTTTCCAATTAGCTGGTTTTCCATGAAGCTTCCAACAAGTTTTCCGTGTGTGTCGGGGTTTATTGCAATGATCACATCAGACTCGAGGCTTTTCATGTGTCTTGTTGGGATGATCAGAGGCCTTCATGGCAGTATGTTCAGTTATCAACGCAGAGCTCTCAACTGACTCAATAGGTTTTTTTCCAATCATCACATTCCTGCGACTTTCTTCCCTGCGAACTTCAGAGGAAACATCATTAATAGTAGGAAGAATAGTTTTTCCAAGAATTCTACCTCGGACTTCATCAAATTCAACATTGAGGCCAGCGAGAAATTTGTAGATACGGCCGTCCTCCACAGTTTTCCTGTAATGTTTTTGATCATCTGTAGATTTCCACTCATATGTATCAAAGAGATCAAGATCTTACCAGATTCTCTTAAGAGAGTGAAAATATTGCATAACTGAGTGACCTCCTTGTCGCATATCTCCTAATTTGAGATTCAACTCAAATACTTGTGACTGGTTCCCCAAATCAGAGTGCATCTGCGTCACGCTATCCCATAATTCCTTTGCAGTAGGGTAGCACATATAATTGCAGCTGATATCTTCAACCATGGAATTAACTAGCCACGTCATGACCATGTTATTTTCAGCATCCCACCCAGCGAAGGAAGAGTCGTTTGGAGTAGGGTTGCTCTTTTCTCCCGTAATATAGTCAATCTTTCCTTGTCCACGGATATACATCCGAACACTCTGGGACCATCTGAGAAAATTATCTCCATTAAGTCGAATGGACGTTATTTGGACAATAGGAAGGTTGGAGTGGATTCGATTATCTGAAACCGTGACTTTTCATCTGACATAGTGGCGGTGATTGTGAGGCAGCGGCTTACAGCTGAACAAAGAGGACACCACAACTAAACACGGAATCAGACGATCAGTCGGCGAACGAGCGGGTGCAAACACAGCCGACGACGGTCGGACTTATGAGCAACTGGTCGGATCCGGCGAATAATCCACGAACAACGAGCTAGGGCTGTGCGGAATACCCACGAACCGACGAGCTAGGGCTTCAGATGTCGACGATCTTGGATGAAGTCGTACTTGCGGCGACACGGGCGGAAAACGCGACTGAAAGAGGAAAAAACGCGACTGAACGAGGAAAAACGCACGGATGGAAAAAACGATTGGATTCTGCCGAGGCCACGACGCACGGATGGAAGCACGAGGGGCGGACGGCGTTACCTGAGGCGGCAGCGGCGGACGGCGGTGGTGACTGAGGGTCCGGTGGCAGTGGCGGCTAGATCTAGGGTTAGGATATTTTTTAGTGTTTTTTTTCGCTCTGATACCATGCTTAACACAGTGTTAGGATACATGCTTAAAATGTATTTTCCTATTATTATTATTATGAAGGAGAAACTCCTTTCACAAATATGGTAAAAATAAATACAATAAAGAAAATAAAAATATAGAAAATATAACACAGTAA
The DNA here is from genome assembly GCA_002890555.2 of Lagenaria siceraria. Lineage (NCBI taxonomy): Eukaryota > Viridiplantae > Streptophyta > Magnoliopsida > Cucurbitales > Cucurbitaceae > Lagenaria > Lagenaria siceraria. The sequence goes on along the minus strand of CM016492.1, from coordinate 4,758,300 downwards.
ATACAATTAAATATTAATAAAAAAGGAAATAATCAACAGATAGAGAGTCCTTGCTGTATAAATTCTTGAAAGATATACCTATCTCCTTATAATATAAGGATGAACAAGATAAGTTATACCTTTCAAATGTGATTTTTATACAGCACAAAGATAGTGGGAAATAGTTCATCAAAACAATTTATTGAAAAAAAACGAAAACACTTGTATATTGTACTTCGTGGTAGTTTCATAGCATAATTTTTAATGAAGCCAATTTAGGACATATAGGTGAAGATACCAGAATGATAGATGTTCATTCTTCCATTCTGTATAAACAAGGTTTGTATGTCATAAACATAGTATCATTATGTCAGATTTCTTCATTGCTTGTAACATGTGAGATTCCGCAAATCTAGGATAATTACTTTGAAGAAGCATTGAAGATGAGAAATCTTCTTGAGGAATTTGGTCGTGATCATGGTATTCGTCCTCCTACCATACTGGGTGTCAGGGAGCATGTATTTACAGGGAGGTACTTACCATTTGTAGCTGATAACTCCACTCCTTTTCCGTCAACTATTTTTTAAATGGTGTGTAATAATTGCTTCATCTGTGCAGTGTTTCATCTCTTGCTTCATTCATGTCAAGTCAAGAAACTAGTTTTGTGACTATTTGTCAGCGTGTTCTGGCAAATCCCTTGAAGTATGTACTTGTAATTGCCATCATGCACTAGATATATTAGTATTTTCAGATTTTTCTTTCTAGTTTCTTCTTGAGAGTAACTCTTTTATAAATTTGGTCAGAGTGCGTATGCATTATGGCCATCCAGATGTTTTTGATAGGGTTTTCCATCTAACACGAGGTGGCATCAGCAAGGCTTCCCGTGTTATCAACATTAGTGAAGATGTCTTTGCAGGTATCCTCTTTTACTTGGTAGGCTGTATTTAAGTTTTTTTCTATGTCATTTAAATTATATCTTTATTTAGCTGCATTCTAATGGCTTGTTCTATGATGCCATATATTGAAGTTCCAAAACTACTGAATGGTTGGTACCAGTTGGATGTGGTTGATATATCATTTGCAAAGAGATCTTGTTGAGTGAATGACTTTAGCTGATTAAAAAAGTTTTTAAAAATATCTTTATAAATAGGAAAAATATGTTAGGTATCCAACACCCCTGCACTCAGGAAAACCCAACAAGAACGAATATATTGCAAAATATAGAACACAAGTTCACTTCACTATCTTGAGAGTAAATAAGAGTACCCATTGCAGAAAGATATAAAGGATAATATTCCAAAAGAGACAATAAGGAATGTCTGTGAAAACAAGGATAAGAGAAATAAGCATTCCAGCACTTTAGAGAGAGCTGGATATCCTCTCCTTCCCAATTAAGGCCTGCAGCAAGCTCTCACTCCAAAGATGATTCCCTTGCTCCCTCACTTTCCTCATTTATTCCATCACAAGGGTCCCCACAGGTAGCCGATTCTTTCTTTCCCTTTCTTCCGTTTCCACCCTCGGTTAATTTCCCCATTTTACCCCTCCTTTTATAAGTATATACCACTAATGGCCTAACAAAATACCTTTTTGGTCCCTGGGTTTTGGGTAGAGTTTTTATTTGGTCCTTAGGTTTCAAAATGTTAGACTTTTAGTTCTTAAGTTTTGAGTTTGATTTCCATTTAGTCCATAGGTTTCAAAATGTTACAATTTTACCCCTGAGATTTGAGTTTTGTTTTAATTTGGACCCTAGGTTTCAAGATTTACACTTTTGGTCACTAAGATTTGGAATTTGTGTCAAAATAGTTTGTCGGTTTCAATTCCAAGTCCTTAACATTTGGAAAAAGCTTGATTATGATCTTTTGATTACGGTTTTGTTAATTTCATGCTATGTGGCAAAATGTTCCAATTTTTTTTTTTAACCAGAAACAAAACTTTACACCGATGAAATGAAAAGAAATTAATCCTCAAAGGTTACAAACTCCACAAGGGAGTGAATAGCAAGAAAATAAAAATATCACAACGGATAAATGAAAGCATGCCAAATGAGAGATAAATCTTGAATAAAATGTCCAGCAAAGAGGTGGAGAGAGCATACAAAGAAGAGGCCTTCAAACGAGCCAAAATGAACTGATCCTCATCCAACCAAAGAGGATTCTTGTTGTTGTAAATCCGTTGATTTCTTTCCAAACAATAGGCCAACCTTAATTGATCCAATGAGATGAAGAGGCATGCAAAGAAACACCAAAAAAAAAAAAACTTTAATAACCACAGTTTATTCGTTGACTTCTGTGTTCCACTTGTATCAACTTCCTTAATAAAAAGAATAATAAACACAGTTTCTCTATCCTGTGCATATTTCATTTTCTTGATCATTACCGGTGTGAATTTTGTCATTACCCTTTATGAGGCACAAGATTTCATTTACCTGAGTACTTTTCTGTATTGAAGGATTTAATACAACATTGAGGCAAGGGAACGTTACTCATCATGAGTACATTCAGGTGGAATTTGTCATCATTTAATTTTTTTAGTAATGGTATCAGTTGATGGTGAACTTATCAAAACTGTTTTGAGTTATTTCAGGTCGGTAAAGGACGAGATGTTGGTCTTAACCAGATTACTATTTTCGAAAGAAAGCTTGCCGGTGGTAATGGAGAACAAGTTCTTAGCCGTGATGTATATAGGCTTGGCCAACTGTTTGATTTTTTCCGGATGATGTCATTCTGTTTCACCACAGTTGGCTACTACTTTTGTACTATGGTATGCCAGTAAAACATGTAAACTATTAAGCAATGATTACTCATTTTCTAAAACTTGTAGTTAGAACCCATTTAACAAGAGAGAAATAGTTTGAATCCATTGCCCAATTAGTTAGGGATATTTATGATTTGTGTATCTGGAAAAAGAAAAGGCCTAATGTTTGCTAAATAGTTTTACTGTTTGCCTTTCCCTGAAAAGACAATGCTTATTATGTGTTTTTAATCTTGTTTTTGTTTTTCCTTTTTATTTTTAAACTTGAGTACCTTTAGCCAATGATGTTCCTGATGATGTACTAAATATCTTGATTATTCCTGCTCAAAGTTTAGATACCAACCGATTCTAATTCGTATTAATTTTGAGAGTCGAGACACTTCCTGCAATATATGTTTACTCATCTTAGGAAAAAAAATTGCGGCTCCATTTCTTTCTTAATCAGAAACAACATTTCCATCAAAGTAAAAATACGTTTCAACAAGAACAATTCAACAAAATAATTTATTACTGAGGACCTCTTACTGTTTAGTGAACAAGATTGTATGTTAATGAGTAATTGAGGTACAACCTCATAATTCTGTTATCATAATTTATGAGGAATCTGATCTATTTTCTTTGTATATAATCTTCTGCAGTTAACGGTGATAACTGTATACATTTTTCTCTATGGAAATGCATATTTGGTAAGTTTTATCTTATGTGAATATGTTTATATAAGATATGAAGATTTTTTTTAGTTAGAGCTTACCTGCTTTGTAGTATGATGTAAATTAAAATCATCTTGATGGCCCATCACCCATGAGCTTGACAAGCTGTTTGGAAGTAACCGGTGCCTCTAGAATCAAAAGTTCTTAAGTTTTTTTAACTCTCGTAGGCACTAAAACTATTCGATCGATACAGTTAAGGTGAGTGGAGTTAGTCAAGTAGTGGGCTGCAATGTGTACCGGGTTAATTTTCTTTAATTAATTATTTGTCATTTAATTCCGATCTGATGTACTTTTTTCTCTGCTTGTTTACCAATCTGATTCTGGACATAGTTCTGAGTAGGGCTGTGGGTCAGATTGGATTGAGTTTGGTCAAAACCGGTGCTGGGACTAACTTTTTGAAAATTGTATTAGGTCTTGTCGGTTTTTTGGGTTTCAACTCGCACTCCTATCTACGACTAGTTTACACATATTTGTATGAACATGTTTCCTCTTTAGAACTGATGTGTGGGTGTGTTCCAGGCACTATTTGGAGTTGGTGAAACCATTGAAGATAGAGTTAATATTACAGATATTACGGCATTGTCAGCTGCTTTGAATGCACAGTTTTTCATCCAAGTTGGTATCTGCACTGCCGTGCCTATGATCTTGGCATTCATATTGGAGCAAGGTTTCTTCAGGGTAAATGCTAATCAAATATGTGCATCGTTTGTTGTATTAAGAAAAGTTGACTGCTTTTGTACAACTTGAACATGACAGATATCATTGTCGGTCTACGGTCTCTCTCTCTCTCTCTCTCTCTCACACACATCTGAAGATTAGCTTCAAAATTAACGGCAAATGCTTTCTTGCCAAATGAAGAACCCATGCTTGACATATGCAAGAGCAAGAGCAAGAGCAAACAGTCCTCTTGTGAATGAGACCATTATTTAGTTATCTTCTTTTTGGGAATCTTTTTGTTTTTTTCTCAGTTATTACTCTGAATCCTGGTTGCAGACTATTGTCACTTTCATAACCACGCAGCTTCAGCTTTGTTCTGTCTTCTTCACATTCTCTCTTGGTATAAAAGCTCACTATTTTGGCCGAACAATTCTTCATGGCGGTGCAAAGGTTTGTTCTGCTATATTTGTTGCTCCTTTGTCAATCTCCAAGAGTACCCTATAGTATCTTAAGAACTCTACTTTCTATACAGTATCATGCAACTGGAAGGGGATTTATGGTTCGCCATATCAAATTCTCTGAAAATTACAGATTGTACTCCCGCAGCCATTTTGTTAGAGGGTTTGTGCCATTCTTTCCCATTTCAAATGAGAATTTTCTTACGTATTATTTGAACTCTGCTGTACACGTAAATTACTTCTTTTTAAGCTTATGGGTGGTGCTATTGGCACCATCGTTACTAGCTAAGAACCCAAATATGTTTGAGATCTTGTGGTTTGCATCATGATAGTTTACTGGGATATTTTATATTTACTAGTTTTCAGACGTTGTAAGGTGAGAAAATTATCCTATAGAGTTGAGGCATGTGTAAACTAGCTTGGACCTTCATCGTCTTAGAAAGCATGTGAAATACAAGTTTGTTTTGTTTACAAAAACAGCATAACCACACCTCATCAGCGTCTCCCCTTTAAACCGTTATTAAACCAATTTGATTTTGGTTCTTGTGGTCTTAAAAGGTCTTATGGTATGGGTTTACTATCAATTTGGATCCTACAATTTTTAATTGTTTCCATTTGGCCTCTAAAAGAGGTAAAAACCCTAGAAGGAAGGAGGCTGAAATGTATTTTCTATATTTATCCTTACTCAAAGTTAAAAGCTACAAAGTATATATATATATGGCAGAACCAAGGACACACCCACAACATAAAGGAGAGAGAATGTAGAAAGACCAAAGAGGACAAAACAAAATAAGCCAACAATAGAAACATAAACAACACTAATGAATATGCTTAACAGCCTCTATGATTTAAAAGATTAAAATTTTCCAAATTGGCTCCTATGATTTAGTTGAACTTCACAAATCATCTCTTAATTGTTTTTACTCGCCCATAAACTCGATTCTTTTTTACTTGGTATGAAACCCTAGCATAATATAGGAACACAGTTGGGCAAAGAGAAAGTATTACCTCATGACCACACAAATAGAAAACGTGGCACATATTCATATGGAAACGGAAGGACAATCTATGAGATCTGACCAACTAGAGGGACGAAATTGAACTTTTATAACCCTAAGTACCAAATTGAAACTATGTTCAAATCATAAGGGTGAAGCTTTAACTTAAAACCATAAGTACTAAACAGAAAATCTAAATTATACAGTTTTAATTATCATTATAGTATCTTTAATTACAAATATTTAATTTATCTACATTATTGTGTTTTCAGATTGGAAGTTGTGCTTCTGTTGGTTGTATACATGGCCTATGGATATAGTTCAGGTGGTTCATTAGGATACATTCTTGTAACTCTTAGCACTTGGTTCATGGCAATATCTTGGCTTTTTGCTCCCTCTCTATTCAATCCATCTGGGTTTGAGTGGCAGAAGTAAGTCATCTTTGCCATGACATCTTTTTCTTTGTTGATTTTTGTTGAATGATATAATATTAAATTTGCCTTCACCCTACAAGCTTAAGCTTTTGGGTCAATCAGCGATTTAAGATGGTATCAGAGCAGGCTGGTGGTCTAGGAAGGTCCTATGTTCAAGCTCCTACATTGTTGTTTCCTCTCCAATTAATATTCATTTCCACTTGTTGGGCATTCTTCATATTTCAAGCCCACAAGTGAGGGAGAGTGTTGAATTATATAATATTAAATTTGCCTTCACCCACAAGCTTAAGCTTTTGGGTCAATCAGAGATTTAAGAATTTTAAATATAATTTACAACAAAACAAAAAAAAAAAAAAAAATGGGCTCCTTAAAGATATTTTCCTATTACGTGGAAAGTAGATGTCACAAAATCTCTATCCTTAATCTACTAGATAATCAAAATCGTAATTTTAATTCGTTATATTTCCTTTCAGGACCGTGGAGGATTTTAGGGAATGGACCAATTGGCTTTTTTACCGAGGTGGAGTTGGTGTTAAGGGTGAAGAAAGTTGGGAAGCATGGTGGGACTCAGAACTGGTAATTCAAATTTTTGTGTACTTTTTTATTAGTTTTCTTGTTTTTTCCTTCTTTTGTATAAATTTTAAATGTAGTGCCCGTTAAATCTATATTTAATAGTAATATCAGTTCTCCTACAATGCAACATTGTTGTGGTTACAAGATCTATATTTAGTTCTATTGAAGCAGTAATTTCGGTCCTAGTTTTTTCTTTTTAATTTTTATACTTTCAGACTTTCAGTCACTGAAAAGTTATAAATTGTACATTTTTATTTAAATAAACGAGTATATGTGATCCTCACACCAGAAGAGAAATGAAATGTTTCAGTTATTGAAATTAACTGCACTAAATAGAACTAACAAGTTGTCTTCCATATCAATCTAGCTCTAACCATATACACATACTAGTGTATGACTATGAGTAATATTTTGTTATACGTCGCGCGTTTCTGTGATTTATACCTTAGTAATGTAATGTTTAGATCAGAAAAAGTCGGTCAACTGAGAAATATCGTAAAATATTACATCAAAGACAGAAAATGAGAAAAAACAATAATGATAATAAAGCCTGGCAAGAAGCACATTGCTGAAATTGTTTAATCAGCCAAGATATTACTAGCATGCAATTTTTTGTTTGAAGTGATTCCCATATGATCATCATTCAGTAGTATACGTGATCATCGATAAGCTAAACAAAAATACAGTAAAAAGGCTAAACAAAATTACCGATATGGATTTATTTTAGGAAAATTTTCACATATAGAAAAAATGTTAAACTATTTACAGAAAATAGCAAAAAAAACATTGATAGACATTAATAGACTTCTATCATTTCTATCACTGATAGACCCTGATAGACTTCTATCAGCGTCTATCACAACTATCTAAAAATTTTGCTATTTTGTGTAAATAGTTTCCTTTATTTTTCTGTTTTTAAAAATTCCCCTTTATTTTACCTTATTCTACTAACAGATTTTCTCCATAGCTGCCATTAGAAATTCCGTGTGTAAAGACTAACTATTAAATTTAGGTAATTAGATAATTAGACTTAGATAAACGTCTATATATTAGACTTACTCGTTCTTAGTCTAAATGTAAACTGCTTTTACAATCTGCAGGCACATATAAAAACCATTGAAGGGCGGATAGCAGAGACAATTTTAAATCTAAGATTTTTTATTTTTCAATATGGAATTGTTTATAAGCTCCATATGCAAGGATCAAACACATCGTTGTCGGTATGGTCTCTCTATGAAATACTAACTTTTTCTGTTTTTCACTTACATTTACCAATATTGGATGAGAGCTCAAAATGTGAAAGTCTTATTTAAATCTTTTTTATGAGCAGCAGTTTGATGTTATTATATTTTTTAGCCATCAAGTAGTTTTAAGAATGGCAGCTTCCAAATAAGTTTGATGTTCTAAAAACCTTGATAGTCATTTTAGTTTCTTTTATAGCATTTCCATATTTTCTCTCATCAACTTTAATAAGACTAACAAAACTAACTGAATAGTGAGGAAAAATTATCTCACCATAATTTTATTCATTTCCTGATAGGTATATATAACAAATGTGTAGTAGTAAATAACCAATGACAATATGACACCTGTACACATAATACTCCCCCTCAAGATGGGGCAAAAATGTTCAAAATACCCATCTTGGAAATTAAAGAAAACAAAACATTAGATGGTAATGGCTTAGTAAACATATCAGCAAGTTGAAGATGTGTGCGAATTGGAAGAAGCTTCAAAAAACCAGAAGTAATCTTCTCTCGTATAAAATGACAGTCCAATTCTATGTGCTTCGTTCGCTCATGAAACGTTGGATTTGAAGCAATATACACGGCTGCCTGATTGTCACAAAACATGGTTACAGATGTAGAAGGAACATGTAGATCAGTCAGCAATGATTGCAACCAAACTAGTTCACATAAAGTCAAGGCAAGAGCTCGATACTCTGCTTCTGCTGAAGATCTGGAAACCACAGTCTGTTTCTTAGACTTCCAGGATACCAAAGAATCTCCCAAGAATATACAAAAACCTGTGGTTGATCTACGCGTGTCTGGACAAGAAGCCCAATCAGAATCAGCAAAGGCACGTAATTGAAAATTGGTAGTAGGCTTAAGAAGAACACCTTGGCCAGGAGCGTTCTTTAGGTACCTTAACAAATGAAGAGCTGCTGATAAATGTGCTTTGGTTGGCTGAGAAACAAACTGACTTAGTTTGTTGACAGCAAAACAAATATCTGGTCGAGTAATCGTCAAGTATAACAAGCGACCTATCAATCTTCGATAAAGAGATGGATCATTTAGAAGGTCAGATTGAATCCGATTTAATTTGAGCATGGGATCCATAGGAACAGCTTCAGGTTTGGCAGCTAACAATCCAGAATCTTCAATCAACTGAAGTGCATAATTCCGTTGGGACAAGAATATACCTTGGGAAGACCGTGCCAATTCTATCCCAAGAAAGTACTTCAAATTTCCCAAGTCTTTGAGTTTAAACTGCTGATTAAGGAGGACTTTAAGGTTGGCAATGGCAGTTTCATTGGCACCGGTTATGATGATATCATCAACATAAACCAAAAGGGCTAAGAAATTGTCACCACTGCCTTTGACAAATAATGAATAATCAGCTTTAGACTGAGTGAATCCAAGGGATAGCAAAGCATCAGAGAACTTGGCAAACCACTGTCTGGATGCTTGCTTTAAGCCATAAATGGATTTGTGTAATCGACAAACAGCACGCTCCCCCTGTCTTGGGACATACCCTGAAGGGTTATAACCCATTGGTAAATCCATGTACACCTCTTCAAATAAATCTCCATGAAGGAAGGCATTGTTAACATCCAGTTGTATGATGGGCCAATGGAAAGAAATAGCCATTGTTAGAAGGACTCGAATGGTAACATGTTTGGCAACTGGTGCAAAGGTTTCAATAAAATCCAGCCCCTCCTGTTGAGTATAACCCTTGGCAACCAACCGGGCTTTATATCTTTCAACTGAGCCATCAGCCTTATGTTTAACTTTGTAAATCCACTTACACCCTATGGAATGTTTATTAGCAGGCAGAGTAACAACACTCCATGTGTGGTTAATTTCCATAGCATCTAATTCATCTTTCATGGCTTGTTTCCAGTGATCAAATGGTATTGCTTGGTGGTAAAACTGTGGTTCATAATGAGAGGATACATTAAGGGTGAATGCTTGGTAAGGGGGGGAGAGATTATTATATGCAAGGTAATTTTGTAAGGGATATTTGGTGGATGTCATGGATAAGGGTTTGGAAGATATCAAGCTACAATGGTAATTTTGTAGATAAGCAGGAGGCTTTATGACTCTTGTGGATTTCCTGATTCTAGGAGAATCAGGTTGTGTTTCAGGCTGTGTTTGAACCAAGGTGTGTTGATGATCAGGTTGTGTTTCATGAGTTGGTTGGGTGTCTGAATGTATTGGAAGATCAAACTGTGTTTCAGGTGAAATGGCTTGAAGACTAGCTCGGGTATCAACTTCATTCTCATTTTCTAATGCAATATCAATTGGTCGAGGAAGTACAACATCGGATGGAAAATGGGGTTGGTTATGTAATTCAGTGACTTTGTGGAAAGGAAACACATCTTCATGGAAAATGACATCTCTAGAAGTAAAAAACTTCTGATTATCAATGTCATACAATCGATAACCTTTAACTCCTGGAGGATAACCAACAAAAACTGCGGGAATGGCTCGAGGAGAGAACTTATGCCTGCTGGATAATAAGGTTGAGGCAAAGCAAAGGCAGCCAAATACTCTGAGGTTTGAGTAGTCAGGCGTGGTTCCATTTAGCAAGGCATAAGGGGTGTTCCACTTTAAAAACTCTGAAGGAGTTCTATTGATGAGGTAAACAGCAGTTAAAACACAATCACTCCAAAAAAACAGGGGTATTCTCGATTGAAAGTATAGCGCACGGGCAACATTGAGGATATGCTGATGTTTCCTTTCTACTACTGAATTTTGTTCAGGTCTAGCCACACAGGAGAACTGATGAACAACACCCTTTTTAGCAAAGAATTCTTCAAATAGTAATTCTGGTGCATTATCAGAACGAAAGGCTTTTATAGATTTGCCATACTGTGTCTGAATTAGTTGGAAAAATTGAGGAATGATGGTAAGGACATCAGACTTGCGTCTTAACATATAGACCCAAGTGTATCGTGTGCAATCATCAACTATGGTGAGAAAGTAAGTGTAACCAGCATGTGAAGGTGTAGCAAAAGGACCCCAAATATCAGCATGTATCAAGTCAAAAGGAGCTAAAGACAAATGGTTATTCGATGTAAAGGATAATCGTTTTTGTTTAGCTAATGGACAAACTACACATGGTGCATTATGCTGATCAGAACATGAATCAATATGTAAAGCATGTTTCAAACTATTTAAACGTTTAAAAGATGGATGACCAAGCCTGGAATGCCATGTATCTGCTGAAATCTTGGCAACCGAGGCTGCACAAACAGGAGTTTCTTGTGCAGAATTGGTCCCAGACTCATCCAAAACATACAGCCTATCTTTGATTTTACCCTTGCCAATCGTTCGCAAAGTGGACTTGTCCTGGATTGTACAGCAATCATTGGAGAAGTTAACCACAATAGAATTATCAGATGTAAGGGCACTGATGGATAGAAGGTTATACTGAAATTGAGGTACAAACAGAACATGCTGAAGCTGTAGAGAGTCAGATATAGATACTGAACCAGCATAACGAACAGGCAAGCAAGTAGTATCCGGCAAGACAATTGATGTGTTAACAGGCAACATTGATGTAAAGGCTGTACGATTGAAACATATATGTGCAGATGCACCAGAATCCATTATCCAAGAATTGTTAGGTGTAGAAATATTTGTACAAATACCTGCAAGGTAATTGGTGGTTGCATCAGATTCTGTTTTAACTGCTGCTAATTTGGTCTGTAACATAGTGAGAATCTCATGACACTGAGCAAGAGTGTTGGACGATCCCGTAGAAGATTCTCCAGTAGTTGAGTTGGTACTGATACCATTATTGGCCACCACATTTGCAGTATTACTAGGAGAAGTCCCAGTAAACTGAGTAGAAGAAGTCTGATGTTGTTGCTGGTTGCGTTGCCCTCCTTTTTGGCGATAACCAGGAGGGAATCCATGGAGACGATAACATCGATCTATTGTATGTCCAGAGATTCCACAATTGGTACAGATTGGTCGATCCTTCTTTTGGCGACTAGAAGGATTATTCGAGTTTCCATCTTTCGAGGAAGATCTTTCCTTAGCAGCCGCAATATGGTTAGCAGATAATGGAGAGAGAACTGGAAGTGAGCGTTGTTGTTCCTCCTGAGCAATTAAGGCCATAGCCTTGTTAACGGGTGGAGGTGGATCCATGAGAAGTATTTGAGATCGCGCCGGGCCATAAGACTCATTTAAGCCCATGAGAAAACTCATAAGGTATTCATATTGATGGAATTCTTCAAGATCTTTAGTTCCACCACATGAACACTTTCCGCAAGTACAAGCAGGTCGATATGTGGTATATTCATCCCATATGCTCTTCAATTGTGAGAAATACATGGTGACAGAGTGCTGATCTTGAGTAAGGGTTGCTAGACTGCGTTTGAGTTGGAAGATTCGAGGCCCGTTCTTTCGTTGAAAGCGTTCTTTAAGATCAAGCCATATGGATCTTGCAGAATCAGAGAAAAGAATGCTTGAAGAAATACCTTTCGAGACAGAATTGAGGATCCAGGCAATCACGATGTGGTTATTTCGAATCCATGCTGAGAGCAGGGGACCAGTCGGTTGGGTTAGAGTTCCATCAATGAACCCTAACTTGTTGCGAATGGAAAGGGCTAACAGCATAGAGCGACTCCATGTGATGTAGTTTTCATCCGTGAGCAATTCAGAAACCAAGACAAGGTTGGAAGTGTCACTATGATGAAGAAAGTAAGGGCTCTGAGAGGCTTCAGATGAGATCAAAGAAGAAGAAGGTGAGCCCGCTGCAAACGTCTGTTCTTGATCTCCAGCCATGAGGGTAGTTAGATTTCGTCGATGACAACGGAAGAGGGAATTTCTTCTGATACCATAATAAGACTAACAAAACTAACTGAATAGTGAGGAAAAATTATCTCACCATAATTTTATTCATTTCCTGATAGGTATATATAACAAATGTGTAGTAGTAAATAACCAATGACAATATGACACCTGTACACATAATAAACTTGTTGTTAAACTCCAAAATGTGCAACTCTTTAGGTATATGGATTCTCCTGGATTGTGTTAGCTGGGCTTATAGTTCTTTTCAAGGTATGTGTATGTCCAATTCAACATCAAAGTCACCACTAGTTTCCTGTATGTTTGCTAATATGTTAGATAGTCATTTGATCTTCCACATCTCTCTGTTTGGCAGGTGTTTACCTTCAGCCAGAAAACGACTGTCTATTTTCAGCTTTCGTTGCGATTTATTCGAGGTCTTTCTTTCCTTTTTACGTTGGCTGGCCTGGCAGTTGCGGTTGCTATTTCGGATTTGTCAATGCCTGATGTATTTGCTTGCATCGTGGCATTTGTACCTACCGGATGGGGCATTCTTTCTGTGAGTTCCTGAGTCTAGTTGTCCTATTGTTTTACCATGCCGTTTATCTTGTGATTTGGGAGTTTAGGGTCACGTCCCTGGTCAAGACTATTTTACAAAATGATCTATGAGGTGTGTTTGGGAATGTTTTTTACAAAAGTACCTAAGCATTTTAGTAAAAAGTACTCGGTAACAAATCACTTAGACCCCGTTTGGTAACCATTTGGTTTTTGATTTTTAGTTTTTGAAAATTAAGCATACAAACACCTCTTCCACCTCTAGATTTCTTGCTTTCTTACTTATCTACTTTTTATCTATATTTTCAAAATCCAAGCCAATTTTTTAAAACTAAAAAATAGTTTTTAAAAATTTGTTTTTTGTTTTTGGAATTTGGCTAAGAATTCAACTCTTTTACTCCAAAGATGCAAACTATTGTAAGAAAATGTAAGGAAATAGACTTAATTTTCAAAAACAAAAAACGATATAGTTACCAAACGGGACCTTAATGTTTGGCTCTATAATCTCAAATTTGTTTTTGTGCTTCCGTGTCAAATTCTAGGGCCAAACACCCTAAATATTTGTCAGTGAAAATCTTTTTGGCTTTCTTCAAAAGCCTTTTCTGTTATTTTCCATAAACGATGATTTTGAGGGAAGTACTTTCTGATCCTATTTAAAGTATTTCAAACACAACCTTTATCTAACGAGTTTCTTCAATCTTAATTCCCATAATAGTGTTTCTGCTTCACGCACACTTTTTTAAATAAATAAATATATATTCATATATATATTTCTATGTTCATTCTTGTTGTTAGGATGAAATCAAAAGATATCAACTTTTCCCCCATCTTTGTAAAATTTTAAAACTTTTGAGCTTTGTAAAATTTTAAATCTTCTGACATTAGAATATTCACTGTTTCAGATTGCAGCAGCTTGGAAACCTTTAATAAAGAAACTTGGACTCTGGAAATCCGTTTGCTTAATTGCTCGACTGTACGATGCGGGAATGGGGATGCTCATCTTTATCCCCATTGCATTCCTTTCATGGTTTCCAATTGTGTCGACGTTACAAAATCTTCTTATGTTCAACCAGGCTTTCTGTTGAGGGCTCGAGATCTCTCTAAATCTTGTTGGAAACAATCACAACACTGCAATATGATTTCGCCAGTGGGACTGTGCCACTTTGTATCCTTGTAAGTTAGATGCAATTTATCTTCGTCGGTTTTATCTCCGACCACAAGGGCCACCTTTGAAAATCCTTCATGACTTGTTTGGTAGCATGGATGATTAACAGGAATTTCCTTATAGCCTCTCACCCAATCTGTTGTACTTTCTCATTTCAGATGTTTGGATTCCTTAACCAGCCACCTTTAAATTGTAGTTCTTGCCCCCCTTGATTTAATTTTTTTTCACTCAGCATTTTTGGACTGGTTTGGATTGTTAATTTCCTATGTATTATTATCAATTAAATTGACTTTCTAGTATGAGTGTTTTTGTAGCTTGTAGCAGGTATTTACTGTATCATGTAATGTTCAATGTTCATTTTGAATTATGAAAATGAGGATTTAGCAGAACTATTCTAAAGTGTTGTCTTCGTTCCTTTGTCTTCAAATGGGGAATTTATTGAGTATCACAAACAAAATAGGTTGTCAATAGAAGTATAGAAAGATTAGGGAGTAAAATTGTTACAAATTTCGAAGCATAGAGAAGAAATTGTAACTTATAAAGTTCAGATTTCGAAGTATAGAGGAGAAATTGTTACTTATAAATCTTAATTCCCATAATGGTATTTCTAAAGACACTTATAGTATTATTTTAACCTTTCGAGTGTAATTATGATAAGTTAGAGGAAGATTGCGTTCGTCTTTTGGTGTCTTCTACCCATAAGCATGTCTCTCACGGCAGCTTTAGAAATCAAAGATTATCAGTCAATCAGCTCTTACACTCCTTAGTTCAAAAATAACCTAAGCAACAATACTCAGCTTATCATTATGGTTAAGCTCCTATTTGGTGGCCTTGTTGACTAAGGCCTACGGTTGTAAGTAACACTTACCCAATGTTGATGTATTTGAATCTACAGATGAACTTGACAAGAAAAATCTTTGATGTTCCCAAGAGTTTAGGCCTCTTTCCATTTTTGGTTTGACTAGTGATGTTGCTTGTCACTCCTTCCAAGGATTTCTCTCGCCCCTTTGATTCTGATGAGGATTCGGTTGTAGCTAGTATTTGTAAATATTGTGTAAATGTATCTGACATTTAATTTGCAAATAAATTTTTTTTTTTTGAACTTCTAGTTCTTATTAGTTTGTATAGGTAATTCAATGAGAAAATAACAATGCATTTTATGCAAAAAAAAAAAAAAAAAATTCAACTTCTTAATTTCTCTTCTTAATGTTAAAAAAATTATTTGATTAATAACACTCGTGCAATAAATACATTACCCTCTAGGAGTTCAATATATCTAATAATGGATATAAATTCAAATTCAACATATATGATAACTTCTTTTGAGGACTCAACTTAGTATGATGTGGTGGA
This sequence comes from Lagenaria siceraria, assembly GCA_002890555.2. NCBI lineage: Eukaryota > Viridiplantae > Streptophyta > Magnoliopsida > Cucurbitales > Cucurbitaceae > Lagenaria > Lagenaria siceraria. Next base: position 4,742,644 of record CM016492.1, on the reverse strand, counting down.
GTAATTTAAACATTTACTGCACATTCAATAATTTGCATTTGGAATATACTTGACTTCAGGCCATGGACTATTTATAATAAGTTGCTGGCTTAAAGTGTATAAAGAACGTTGCATACAAAATAGCACGACTCCATACAAATCTTAAAAGTGATGCTCTCATAAATGGTTTCGATAAATCATTTTGTGTATGAACATGAACTTCAAGATGTTCTAAACTTATCTCAATTAATTATAATAATTATTTAATATTTGAGATGTAAACTCACTCCATTATCAAGATTAATCTTTTTAATTTCAAAATCAAGAAATGATGCTCTTAACTTAAATTTGAGCAAGTCATCTACTGGAACTGAGATCATAAAATATCTAAATGTTCCACTTTGTGAATTAAAATGTGGATATATATATATATATATATCATAAGTATTCGTTCTAAAAATACTAGAGATTGAATACCAATTTTAGTTGGTGAGTGTCTAATCAATAACTTCTTTCGCGAGCGATTAACATATTGTAATTAAAGAATTAGGTTGTTCAAAGGATGTCCATTTAAATTTTCAATAATTAGTCTTATTATTGTTGGCCTGACATTTTATCATATAAAATAGAATATATATTTAGATGAATGAACTACATATCATTGTTGGGTTTAGGGTTTAGGGTTTAGGATTTAGGGTTTAGGGGCATATATTGAATTACACAAATATGTGTATAATACTTTCTAGAAGAAAAGGCATACTTCTTTAATGTAGTTCTCAATATAAGAAAGTAGATATAATATATATGTATCATATATTATTCTTATTATTAAGGAGAACTTTTAAAAATAAAAAAATAAGGAAAACTATTTACAGAAAATAACAAAATTTTTAGATAGTTGTGATAGATGTTGATAGAAGTCTATCAGGGTCTGTCAGTGATAGAAATTATAGAAGTCTATCACTAATAGATGCTGATAGAAATCTATCCATGTCTATCAATATTTTTGTTGTTATTTTCTGTAAATAGTTTGACATTTTTCTATTTGTGAAAATTTTCCTATTATTAATCTCTATATGATAACTTTTACAACATTTTGCTCTTCTGGACAAAATTATATCTACTTTTTAAAATCTTGAATCAAATCTACAAGATTTGATATTGTATTGGCGTTTGCTTCTAGCATTGCCAATTTCGATAAATATTTTCTATTTCAAATAGAATGTGCATTGATGTACTATCTGCCCAAAAATAAATCTTTATTATTCATATTCTCTTCAAGAGACTCAAAAGAATTTGCAACATCTAAATATGTTATCTAATCATCTCTTCAAGAACTTTTTTTTAAAAAAAATGGAACATCCAAATATGTCATATTAGAGGATCGGGTTCTAAAGATTAATAATCTCTTTAAGAGATTTGCAAATTTTGCTTCCACGCATTGTTTCTATTTTCATTACTTTAGGCTTTTAAAGTTGAAAAATAGTCAGAATGTATGACAAGTACATGATTCATACCACTTTTTTGTCACATCTAAAATGTAGAGCTTTATCTTTTTTAGTTAATTTTAAATTATTTATAATCGCCTCAATATGACTAATTACTTACTCTTCAATAAGACGATTATAAATTATTTATAATTGCCTCAATAAGACGAATCACATACATAAAATATTTTTCAATAAATCAAATCAACTTATTCATAACATGTTATTTACATACATGAACAATAAGATAAATTATAAAGAATGAGATGAATTCAATTATAAAATTATGGTAAACAAACACTAACTAACTTTGTAAGTATAATATGTAAATAACAACAACATGACAATATGTACAAAAGAATATGTTATCAACGTTTAAACTATATACAGTGTATATATGAGATATTTGATACATATACACAGTATATATGGAACGTTCATGACTCAAAATACAAGACAAAAATAAAAACAAAATTAGTCTACCTTTTGCAAATAAAATTGGTAAAGACTCGGGCTAATAACGTGTTATAAAATGGAGAGAAAAGAAAAACATACATATTAACATAAGAAAGCGATGGAGAGAAGAAAGTAGAAAGCATATGTATTATCTTGTGTGTTTACAAATGATCTCTACAACTTTTATTTATAGCGTTGTGAGAATAGTGGTTACAAATGGAGATGTCCACTTTCTCCACAGTGACCAGGATGGGGATTCTCCGTTTAGGCGGGGGAGGGAATGGGGGGAAAAGATTCCCCGAAAGCTAAACGAGGACAGGGAAGGGGAATGCATTCCCCGCCCCCATCCCCGGCCCCAGCCCTGCCCCATTCCCTGTCCTCGCCCCGCCCCGTTAGGCTTTTTTCTTATATTTATTATAGTAATTTAATGTTATATTTTTTTATTTTATAAATATTATATTTAATTTTCAAGATTTATTGTTTAATGGTCAAAATAATGAATATGTTTGAATTAGTGTAAAAAAAATGATATGTTTGAATTTTAATAAATTTATATTACATATATGAATAATTTGATAGATAGTTATTTCCTTCAACTTGAAAATTGAGTAATTTTTCTTTAAATTTTAATTGTCTACCTAAAACTAATCATATAAAAATTAACCATTTAATTTAAACTTTTCCATAATAGTGATTTATGTTAATTGGTTTTTTAAACAAAAAAAAAAAGTCAAATGAAAAAACTCCAAGGAACCCGATCCCCGCGAATTCCTCACAGGGAATCCCCACCCCGATCTTCGTGGGAAATTTGGTGGGGATGGAGAACAGGGAAGTCATCCCCGCCCCTGCTCCGCCCCGTGGACTATCTCTAGTTACACAGAGTCAATATAAATGGAGGACAAATAGTTATAAGATTAAATAGGATGAATGAATAGGATTGGTAACCTATGGGGGACATCCATATATAATATATTTATAATAGTCATTATATAGTAAAATTTGATTTCATTGTAACAAAAGTATCTCTGGTATAGTTTCATCCTTTTAAACCCCAAAAAATGCTAAAAAAGGGAGTGTATCAAGTAAGAGAATTTCGTTAGTTTAATTCAAATAAAAATTTATAAGAAAGGCTACTAAAAGAGAATGCATCAAGAAAAAGAAATTTGTTATAATTTGATTAAAACTAAGATTAATAAAAATACATAATTTGTGATTCCAATTCAAAACCGGTGTTGGTAACTAAAAAATAAAGAAAACACTTGCGAAAACCATTTTTGGGGTCAATACTGGTAAATATACCGATAATTGGTGACATGATTACAACTATTACAACTACGGAACACCATAGAACAGGGTATATAATATTACATACATCTTGTATATAGTAAACACTTCTTTAGATACCTAATAGACATTTTTAAAATTATAGTCCCTAATAATGAGTGTGATATATGATAGAGGTTTTTGTACGGATGGTTCTGTTTTAGGGGCTCAAATGAAATTTGGCCCAAAATTTAAAATTGTTTTAAAAATGGCATTCTGCTTACGCCAGCCACGTATGAAAGTACCATTTTGTCCTCAAACTGCCACGAGAGCATAGCGCTCAAACAAATTCTCGTTTCTTCCTCTCGTGCCTTATCAAACACGACTACAAATTTTTTTCCTTCGTTTGAATTCTTCCTCTCGCTTCTTCCTCTAGCTTCCTCCTCATCAATTTTGTAGTTTTTTTTTCGAGTTTTTTTCCTTCATTCGAATTCTCGCTCTTGGGTCTCGCTCTCGCTTCTTCCTCTCGTTTCTTGATCTCACTCTCGTTTTTTCCTCCCGTTTTTGTTCACACTTCAACTTACATCTTTGATTCCATGAGAAGAAGAAGGCAGTATAAAGAGAAGAAATCGTCGGAAAAGAGAGCGACTGAAAATTCCAACAAAGTGAGTCGGCGGTAGGAGTAAAAGCATGGGAGAAGAAATGCACAAAAAAAAAGGAAGAAAAAACACACACAAAAAAAAAGCATAAAAAATGAAGAAAGAAAAAAGGCTGCAAAAGGACAAAGGAAGAAGGAAGGAGGAAGGGTTAAAGTGGTAATTTCATAGGGTGATGACATCAACAAAATATCAAATTTCATTGATTTTTAAACTTGTAGTTACTTTTCATTTGGACCCCTAAAAAGGGGCCTTCTATACAATTATTTATATATAATAATAGTAAATAGATATTGCAAATAATAGCACTTTTTCAAAGACCTAAAAGATACTGTCTTAAAGTCTCTAACAATTAATGCAGTGCTGTAAATACATGCTAGTATGTAAAATGTTATACATATAAGTATGTAAAGTGTTAAGATATTAACTTTAGAAGTAGATACATGGATATTTTTCAATCAAATTGGTTTCAAACGTAGTTTCTACAAAATAAAAATATCATCTATCTATTGTGCATTACCATTTCTATCAAGAAAAATCTAAAGTTTATTCTTCAATTGTTTTAGAAAGTTCTCTAGCAAGTGATGCATCTTCATTAATACTATTGCCATATCAAATTCTAGAATGGAATCATGGTGGAACCCACCACCTTCTTTTCCCCCTTTATGGAAGCATAAAACAAAGGCAGGCAAAATATGAGCAAGAACACAATCTTTATTTCCCTTTTTCCATTTTATTAACGAATGTAACTTCAAACTGTTCAAAGTTCAGCAAGAAAGACCAGAAAAACAACAGTTAAGAAGAAAAGAAAAACAATGTACTTGCACAGGAACTTTTGAGACAGCTGCTGTTGGAAAGTTTTTGAGAATTGCTTGTTGTGCACTGAGAGATTCCAGGGAGGGCAACTGCTTGGGAATTAAGGCTCCTTCTCCAGCTTCAAGAAAGACCAATGACCTTCCCGGTAGCGGTGTCGAGATCGATGTCGTAAAAGCAAGGCCTTGTAGGAAGCCCTGGCATTGTACTCATGGTTCCCACCAAAGGGTAGATGAAGCCAGCACCAATGCTAGCCCTCACATCCCTTATCGGCAACTTGAATCCGCTCGGCGCTCCCTTTTCTGAAGCATTGTGTGAGAAGGAGTATTGTGTTTTCGCCATACAGATCGGTAGATTCGAAAATCCTTGCCTGCTGTACATCTCAATCTGTTTCTCAGCCTGTTGATTGAAACAGTAAACATTTTTTAGTTTCCTATAAATATTTTTACAAGTCCAGTCTACAAAACTCTTTTCATATAAACCAATTGCATTCTTACCTGCAGTAGGAAATGCTAGGTTTTAATTAATTTATTGTGGAGCTTTAAAGTATTTTTTCATTTTTGTTAGGCCAGGACACCTCCATATTCAACCTTCCTCTGTTTTAGGGTATGTTCAGGAGTGATTTTCATTTTAGTGAAAATTATCTGTTTATAAGTAATTTATTAAAAGTGATTTATACATAATCATTTTAATATTTTGTTTTACACTTCTAAATGCAACGTTCATATCATCAAAATTGATTTTTAATGATTAAATGCATACTCGGAATGATTTTGAAGATGACAACAGTGGTTTTAACCATTTTAAAATTACTCCCAACCCAAATATGTCCTTTTGGGTTTGTCTATTGTCATATAGAGAGAAGGAAACTTTCACTTCTGCAATAATTACCCCTACTAATAGTTTTCTTTAGATACTTTCAGCCCCATTAGAAACTAACTCGCCAGAGAGAGAAAAAACTGTTAAATTTTCCTTTCTGGATCAACATTAATCAGAACTAAGGTGAATCCTCTCTTGACTCCATATTTCTTCTATCAATATAAGGATCATTTCCAATGGAAGAAACAAGAATGTATGACATATCAATCATTTTATATAAAGCTAATGCAGATCAAATGAATTTTTCGCCGATATCATACGAACAATTGAAAGTTGCAACAAGAGCTCACCTGTTCTGAGTATTCCACCCCACTAGCTCCATAGGACTTGGCTATTGCTTCTATTTTGTCTTTAATACTTATATCCAGTGGATATAAGAATTTCAATGGCTGAGTTACATTCTCACATGCTTTTTGAACTGCGATACCAAGGTCGACCTGAAGAATCAAAGATCATGACAAAGTTTAATGCCTAATCAAAGAAATATCATCATTTATCATCAAAGACACCATCTTGATGTTTGTTTATTAATGTTGACTGATTTATGGGAATGTGCTATGAAAAGAAAATTTTTAGGAATTGGATTATGAAAATGTTCTTAGTTCATACAATTTGAAATTGATTCTCTACTTATTCTACCTTTTCCTATAGGATTTGGTCACCTAGAAAGCACAAACGTGTACACGGCATACTGACACGACATGAACACAGGAAAATATCATTTTCTACAAGCACACATTGACTGAAATATATTTGAAATATACTTGAATATTTCCATATATTTCAATGATCTACACATTAATAGAGTTTTTCAGCTTATGATATTAACAGTTGAGTTGTTTTACTGGATTGGTTGTATAGAAGTTTATTAATCATCAGCATCCAGTGGCTTACCGCTCCTTTTCCGCCATGAGCATGATGAGTACAAACAACAGCGTCATATGCCCCAGCAGCCAAAGCGGCATTTCGAACTGCATTCATCTCTGCTTCAGTATCTGTGGCAAACTTGTTGACAGCAACAACAACATTCACACCATAAGCCTTTGTGTTTGCAATATGCCTGGCCAAATTAACACAGCCAGCTTCAACAAGACCAACATTTTCATTTAAATAGGCATGGTCAAGAGGTCTCCCTGCAACAACTTCTGGCCCACCCCCATGCATTTTCAATGCCCTTATTGTCGCCACGATCACAGCACACTGAGGAGTTAAACCACTATAGCGACATTTTATGTTCATAAATTTCTCGGCACCAATATCAGCCCCGAAACCTGCTTCTGTGATTACAAACCCACCAGGTCCTACCAGCTTCAGGGCAATCTTATCAGCCACTATAGATGAGTTACCGTGTGCGATATTTGCAAAAGGACCGGCATGAACAAGAACGGGAGTTCCCTCAAGAGTTTGCATTAATGTTGGGTTGATAGCATCCTTCATCAGCACAGTCAAAGCGCCACCGAGACCGAGATCATCAGCAGTTATAGGGTCACCAGCCTTACTGTTTCCAATGACCATTTTTCCTAGCCTCTCTCTCATATCAGCCAAGGATGTTGTAAGGGCCAAAACTGCCATTATTTCACTGGCAACTGAAATATCAAATCCAGTTTCTCTCACCATCCCTTTCTCATCGGGACCCTGGCCGATAGAAATTTTCCTTAAGAATCGATCGTTTACATCCATTACTCTTCTCCAGGTAATAGAATCTGGATCAATATCAAGCCTGGCAAACTTTTTAACTTCTTCTGGCGTCAGATCTTCAGGTCTTGTCTTGGCAATCTCAAGTTTCTTCAAACGTCTGAACATGATATCATTAAAGCTTCGTTTTCCTTCTTTGTTTGCGGGGCAAAGCCGATTAAAGAGAGCCTTATCTGACTGTGATGACTCATGAAAAATTCGAGTATCAATAGCGGCAGCTAAAAGATTGTTTGCAGCTGTTATAGCATGAATATCTCCTGTTAGGTGAAGATTAAATTCATCCATTGGAATCACTTGACTGTAACCCCCTCCAGCTGCACCACCCTTGATTCCAAATGTCGGTCCCTGTGACGGCTGGCGAAGGCAGGTGACTACCTGAAATCAACCTAGACAAGTGATCAGGCTGTAAAAATAGATCCAAGTGGAATCATGTTCACATTGCAACTAGCAAACTTCTTCAATTTGCACATCAATAAAACATAGAAAAAATTAAAGGAGAGGCAACCATGATTTTAAAAGCCATAGTTCATATAACAACAATGGAATCATCAATCCTAACAAAACATGATATAAGATCCCTTTTTACTCATCAAAACTGGGCATAGAAAAGGATTGGAATGAACAAAAATAATACATGCCATCCCCCTAAAAGTCAAGAATTCTTCTTGAATTTGTGTTGAGGCTAACAATAAAAGAGTCATTCAATTATTAAGGTAAACATTAAAGATGGGAATAGAGAGTAGAAATATATTTTTAAATCACTTGATATACAAATATGTATTGAATTTGAAAGCACAACATTCTTCTTGACTTCAAGAGTTTGATTTAAACCAAAGTTTTCCAAACAATAAACAAGATAACTAAGGTGATGAGTTCAAATCTCTAAAGCAAGCAAAACATTGTTGCTTTCAAATTGGCCATTTTTCATCTCATTTGTTGCAAAATAAAAACTACAGTGTTTCACTTCAATCAGAGATGCAGCTACAGTGGTTTGATAACCATTTGGTTTCTAGTTTTTTAAAACTTGATAACCATTTGAGTTTTATTGTATTGTTACCTACTTTTTAACCATATTTTCAAAACCCAAGCCATTGAAATTAAAAAAAGTAGTTTTTAAAAACTCATTTTTGTTAATGAAATTTGAGTGAGAATACAAACATTTTTTCAAGAAAAGTGAAAATCATCCCAAAAGAAATGTTAAGGAAACAAGCATAAAAATTTCCAAAACAGAAAATTAAACACAAAATGGTTAGCAAACGAGGCCAAAATTATGATAACTCAATCTAAATAGAAAAAAGAAAACTACCTTTTTGTCAAGAAAAGCACCAAGAGCTTGACAGAGTCCAACAGTAGTGGTGGATTTACCTTCCCCAAGAGGGGTAGGAGTAATCCCCCCAACCACCACATAATATCCATCCGCAGATCCTTTAACCTCATCAAGAACAGACAACAAGACCTGCCAACCAAACACCAACATAATTTAAAATCACTTTTGTCATGTTCAAAATCATCTCGAAACATATTTTTAATCATTCAAAATCAACTTTGATGAATGAAAATTACATTTAAAAGTATAAAGATAAGCATTAAATAGATTTTGCATCATTAAAAGCAAGTTTTCGGAAGTGATTTTAAACATAACAAAAGTAATTTTAACAATTTCAAAATCACTCCCAAACAAACATGCATTATCCACTAACAACTACATCCTCAGATTACCAAATAGCCATTATATCAATCCTCCAAACAGATAAAAATTCAATTCAACTTTATCCGTTCCAATAGAAAGCAAAAGACAACAACACAGCTTGACCAACAGTACCTCCATTTTCCCAATCATCCAATCAAAACAACCCCAGAAACAGATTCACTCAAAAACTCAATACCCTATAAAGGAAAAGGGCAATCTAAAAAAGGGTAAAAAAAAAAAGTGATTTGAATCAGAATCACCTTAGCCTTGTATTTGCCATAAAGATCATAGTGGGTAGGGCTAAGATTAAGCTCTTTAGCAATCTCAGCTATGTGCAGAGGCTCCACTGAATTAGCAATGTCTATATCTGCAGGCACTGGAGACTCCACCTGGAGTTTCCTCACTGTCTTGGATGAACTCATTTTGCAAAACTATGGCAAGATCCTCCAAACCCAGAACAGAAATTAGCTTCCTTCACAAAAAATGCCTTCAGGGGGATTGAAATTCTTCTTGAAATAGACGCTGCTGATCTATTTTAGTGGAAGGAATGGATCAGATTGTCAAAAATGTCTCTTTCAAGCGTTTCCCAGGAAGAGAAAAGAGAAAAGACATAGTTTTACAGATTGGAAAAATCATTGATGGGTGAAAACTGAGGATTTGAAAGTGAGGGCCAGTGGATTGTTGTCATCTAGTGATATGGTGTGGCATAAGTGGGAAATCACAGCCGTTGGATGATGGGGTATGAAGATGATGTGTGGATAGTGATCGTGATGGACGGTAGATGATGAGTGCTTGGAGGAATTGGACACTGTGCACTGTAACAGAGGACAAGGTCCTTCAACCCAAGGACAAGGTCAAGGTCCTTCAACCACGTGGATGTTTGTTTAAGGCAGTTTTTGTTAGCATCAAAAAAAAAAATGTAATGAAAATAAAGAAATTAATTTTAATTAAAAAATGGAGATGCGGGGTATCGATCCCCGTACCTCTCGCATGCTAAGCGAGCGCTCTACCATCTGAGCTACATCCCCAATTGATGTTATTAAATTGTTAAGTTGAAAATATATTTTGTTTAGGAAGATTGTGTTCCACATCAAAAATACTCTAAATTATGGAGATGCGGGGTATCGATCCCCGTACCTCTCGCATGCTAAGCGAGCGCTCTACCATCTGAGCTACATCCCCAATTGATGTTATGAAAAATTGTCATTACATTATAAATATGTTCTATTTATGAGAGAAAAGTCAGCATATTCTTAAAAATATAGTGAGGTCCACTAATATTTATGAATATAATTTGGTGTGTCTAAAGGAGGAAATGCTATTTTTTATTATTTTAGAGAAAAAATATATATATGGCGTACAATTTTACCTATGATGATGGTGGGTGGTGCAGCTAAGTTGCCTAATGTTATGGATATGGCTTAACCTGGCGGTTGGGAAGTTGGTCTATCTGTTGATGAGTTTCGGTTGGCTTGTGCGGGGCTTGCTCTATCTGGTTGGATCATAACAAACTCATCAACAATTTGCTTGTCCCTTTTGTTGAGGTTCAGAGTGACTAGATTTTGAGGGATTTCAGAGTTAAGCCTCCTTTTGAAAACGGATGCGGCGTGTCGTGAGGGTGTGTTCATACGATATTACAATTGAGAATTCATCGGACCAACTGATAGTTGCAGCCCATGGTTTTTATGAGATCCCTTTGTCTTCTCTCTGCGTACAAGTATATGCCTGGTTGGAAGGTATTCGTTTGGCGGAGAGAATGGGGTATTGTTCTGTTTCTGTTTATTCTAATCGTCTGACTCTGGATTATATATTATCAAATGATATTGATATTTTGTATGAAGTGCACACATGGATTGCGGATATCTCAAACCTAATCCTGACGTTTCAGGAGTTTTCATTTCATCATATTTTACGAAATCTCAATTTGGCAACACACGAGTTAGCTCATCACAATTTCTTAAAACATTCTATGTTATATCTGTTAAGTTTTCTAGATTAGTTTATATCTTGTGATATAAACTAATTTCAGGTCACCTAAAGAGCATTTTCATTTTTATTCATCTTAATAAAGTTTCACTTTCCTCTAAAAAAACTAAAAATAAAAAAGTAATAACTATCTTTTCAAAAATTAAATCTCATTTGGTGATTTGACTTCTAAAAATTAATTATATCATTTTTTTTTGTCAAAATTATTATATTTTTTTGCCTACTACGATTTGCTCTAAGCTCATTTTAGCTAATTTAGAGACTACAAAAAGTATATGTATGATCTCCTTAATCAAATAGACGTGATGTTTTAATAGTTTGAATGTAATCTTTCATATTAAATAAGAAGTTACTTTATTTTATATATTATAATTGTAAATTCAACCTTCGAATTCACAAAGTTATACAAATAACATTAGACTATCCAGGTAAGTTAAAACGTTGTTATACTATTTTGTTTTTCTAATGACATCAAATCTTATTTATATTTCACATTAATTTTTGGTACATTTGAAATTTAGGATGCTTATAATTATAGCATAAACAATATAATTTATGAGTCCAATTTTGTAATGCTTATTATATTGTAGTTTTAGAAAAGAAAATATTTTGTATATGTTATATAACTTGTATCATGTATTTATATTGAAGTTTTTTCTTTAGATAATTAAATACTATTTTAAAACTTAAAATTTCAACATTTTTACGTGCATTGCACATGTTCATTACTAGTTTAGTTAAAACAAAATAATTTAGTTGAATACATAAAAAAAAATTATTGAGTATTAAAATATTATGATAGCAAATTAGTAAATGGCGAATGTGAGTCTAAATTGCATAGCTCAACTAAAATTAAAATATGTACTCTCCTCCACAAGTTTGAATCTTCATTAAATTAAAAAAATAATACTAATAAATTAGCATACTATTTGCTTTCAAACATAATAATAATTAAAAATAATTAGCGAATGATTTTGAATTGCAAATTTTTAAAAGTAAAAAAATAAGAAAAACTATTTACATAAAATAGCAAATTTTTTAGATAGTTGTGATAGACGCTAATAGAAGTCTATCAACGTCTATCAGTGATAAAAATTATAAAAGTCTTTCACTGATAGATGCTGATTTGTCTTCTTCTTTTCCTTCTCTTTTTAATTCTATAAAATATTGTCTGTCAATAGATAATAAATCTTCAATGAATATTAAATATCATGTGTTGTTGGTAGTTAATTTTAAAATTAAATGACGATTTTCCCTCATGTTATTATTGATTAATTCATGAAATTCCTTTGTGAGTTTTAATTATTATTTTTTATAAGTACAGAATATTACCATTCAAATATAGAACATTTATGCATAATTTTTGTTCACTGTTTTTCTTAGTTTATTAAAGTTTAAAGTTGCTACACTTTCTAGATCCAGGTGCTTCAAAAGTTGGGACGATCTCGATTCTCCTTGATACAAGTTGAATCGAGTTAGATCAAAGCTAGTTTATGAACTCTCTCTTCAAGTTTCAATTTCTTTTCTTGTTTGTTAATTATTTCAATTTCTGTTTCTATTTTTGTATTTTTTTTGTTTATGCAAATTAAGTTCAACAACTTAGTTTATGTATGGCCAATTTATTTTGCAAGTATTCATCTAATAAAATGTTCCTCTTGGTAAAAATATTGAAAAAGAAGTTTTAAAAAATAAAAGGAAAAATGAGTTTTGGAAAGATGAGAATCTCACATTACTTATTTTAGTATTGAGACCTCACTTTATTTACCCTCTCTTTTAGCATTAGGCTTGATGGCTTCTCCACGTGCGCCCGACCAGTCGGGTGAGGTGGCAATAAAGATAATTTTTTTTTTAATTAAAGTTTCACCGTTTTGCCCCTTGTCGCATTCACCGCGCGGTCAACCAGTCTTTGCGTCCACGCCCTTTTCTCGGCGCATGTGTTGTGGATGAGCACTCACCTTGCGGCGCACATTCTGTAGCCGAGCGCTCGTCCAGCATGAGGTGGTTGAACCTCGCAGTGTATATAAAGCCCGCCATCTCCTTTTGAAAGAGGACGAACGAAAACTTATTTTCAAAAGATTCTTGTATCTCCTTTTGACAGAGGACGAACGAAAACTTATTTTCAAAAGATTCTTGTATTCCAAGCATTGTTGAAGGGTGTGAGCATTCCGATCGATTCTTGTGCAAGTTTCGATCGAGACAGATTTTCTGGATTATTTTATGCTGGAGACGACGTTGACGACGTGGCACCAATTCTTAACTGCAAGCACCTTGGACAGAGCCGCGAAACGTCTTAAAAAGAGTGAGCTCCGCGACTCAGCCTGGTCAACACAAGGAAAATGAACGCCTAGAGTTAAACGCCAAGCTATGCAATGACCACCAGGCGTCCAGATCCTTGCGTTGACCACCAGACATTGACTGTCAGGGCATTCAAGATTCTCAACGCATAGTTCAATTTCCAACTGCTCCCAATTTAAGTTCATTTACTTCTCACTTGTTATTTAAGTTTATTTAATTTCAATTTTGTCCATTACACATGATTCTCCCTTCCTAATTGATCCAACCCTCTTTGTGCACCAATAAAAGATTTGACATCCCACCACATGTATTGTTCTTTCTATTCTTATTCTTTTTATTAGAGGTTGTTAAATTTTGATTTGTCTTAAAAAGATGAAATCGAATTAGATTGATAAAAGGTTTGGGTTGATTATCTTCATATTGATTTTTTATTATGTTCTTAGCTATTGTTTTTGCAGTTTTTTTAAATACTTTCAGTTCTATAATTTCTAAGGTATTCCTCATTTTCTTCATGGTAAGTTGTTATCTTAGTCAATGTTCATGTTCAAGTTAGCTACTGTTTTGATTTATCTTTAATAGTTTTTTCTTTGTCAATTTCAATATTTATTTCACCTTTTGTCTCTCATTTCCATTGTTGGGATTTTCTTTTTTTTAGTTTTCCTTCTTTTGCCATAAAGTTCTCTCTTGTTTATTTTTTTTATTTATTTTTTTCATTATGAGCTAATCTTCCCCTCGGATTTAAAATATCAAAGAAGATAACATATTAAAATTCCTATTATTATTTTAGATTGGCCACCTAAATTAATATACTAAAATTGAATGAGTTAGATAAGATTTAGATTTCATAAAAAAAACAATCTAAAAAGAAGCATAGACATAAACCTATTGAGAATTTATACTGAGATATAAATAAATGTTAGAGCCAAAAAAAATTATCAATCATAAAATAACAAGGAGAACAACACTTAAAATATACAAGTTCGCCCCAAACTCGAGACTAAAGTTCTACTATGATAAAGATTATAAAAGATTCCAGTCTAATTTTATGCAACGACAGGTTCTACTATGATAAAGATTACAAAAGATTCCAAACTCACACTAGAAAGCTTAGCTTGAAATTAACTATAAAAAAGAAATGCCCAAAAACCTAAGAAAATACTCTCCACACACTAACTGCAACACAAAACAAGAGAGAATTCTAATTTTGCTTCTGCCGCAACACAATCACCTTCAATTTTGCCGTCACTTTCTAATTTGTCATCGGTCCCCTTTTTCTTTTAAAACATATGTGTGTGTTGTGTTTGAGGCAAAAACTAACCTAAGGCCTACATGGGCCAAAGCCCAAAACTTTGAAGAGAAAAATTCATAGGTAAATTTAGTGTGCACCATCAATTTTGACTTCGATCAAAATTATTATATATATATATATTCCATCAATATTGAGTTGTCTCCACAATCCTAACATATAAACTTTGCTTTTGATCTTAGAAATAGGACAAAATATTTAAAATGAATGGATTGCATTTTTAATTATCTAAGTTCGCATTAGTCATATATATATATAGGTTTAATAGTTTAGACTCCTAAAGATACTTCAAAAAATGTCGAATAGGTTTTGAATCTGATTTATCATGTGTATTGAATTTGAGTCAAGATTTATAATTGCATGTTAGGTTGCGAAACTCCTTGTAATTAAGCATGATCGTGTTTGAATCCCTCTTTTTCTCATATTCAAACTCTTTATTTAATTTCGTTCTTTACGAATTTTTGCAATTTGAAATTATCAATTTTTTTTAAAAAAATCATTGGTTACTTGGTTACGGTAATTGCAATCTTGTGGAAATTTTTTGTTTTGATTATGAAAATTTTGTTGACAACTTATTCTATTGGGAGACAACTTGGAATTCTTCCAAATTTTTTACTACTTGAAAACAGTGTGCACTTGCGCTGGACTTGAGACTTTTTCATTTAAAAAAGTTTTTAATCAGGGTAACACATTTTCAGTCGATCACAAACCCATCAAGATATTGCATGTCAATAATTTAATTCTTTAATCTGTATCAAAATTTGAATCAACTCCATCTTTAATTCTAAGTGTTGTTTAACTATTATTTAATTAGAAATTTTCAATTTTAATTATTAGTTCAATTCATTTTGTCAATTTTCTTTCTAAACTTTAAATTTTATCAAATGTCACTTCAATAAAAAAAATTAAGAATATATTTTTCAGGCAAGAAAATACAATATGTGGATATATTTTTACAATTTATAGTAAAAATGCTAATAGATAACAAAAAAAAAAAATCAACAATAAAACTAGCAGTTATGGACTAAATTTAAGATTTATTAAAAGTACATAGACTAAAATTGGACAAGTGAAAGTATGAAAACTAAAATTGAACAAACCTGAAAGTGTAGAGACCAAAATGGTATTTTAATTTTTTTTTTTTTTTTTTGTTAAATATTGTCTTCTACCTCGAATTTCGGTGTGTGTTGTTAAAATATTGTCTTCTACTATTAAGCTAGACTCGCTATGACACAAACAATTTTTTATTATTTTTATTATCAGTTTTAACAATTTTGAAATGTTTTTATGTGATTCTTAAATATGTTTAAATGTATTTGTTAAATTTTAAGTTTATAAACACTGTTTTCATACATTTCAATATAAAATTAGAGTGAGAATCGAATATTTGATTTTAAAGTTAATATAGTATATATGCTTTATGCCAATTAAGCTATGCTCACTTTGATTATATAATACGACATTTAATTAAAGTAAATAATATAATATAAATATTTCTTGGGATATATTTTATGTATTTAATTTGTATAATGGAGAATAGTTATGCACTCTCGATCCGAACCTACTCCTTTTATTATTTTATTTATTTATTTTGAGACATACTACTACTATTATTTATTATTATTATTGTTAGATCTATTCACATGATTCTATTTAGAGTTAGAGAATTAGGACCACTATGAAATATGAATGCCTTAATTTTATAAAATTGACTAGCTTTTTTTCCCCATGAAAATGACTTTATCTCAATAATACATTTATCAATATTTTAAAATGTATCAGCTTAAATATACCATTTTAAAAAATATGTATTTAATATTTGATTGGTGAACTAAAAAAAAAAGTAAGTAAATTGAATAAAAAAAATTTTAAAAGTTTGAAGAACATTTAATTCATTTCCCATCCCATTATCAAATAAAAAAAAATTATATTGAGATTTTGTCATCCTTTACGTATATTATTTGTTTTCTTTTTTCTATAAAATTATAACTATTTTTGTTCACATAATTATAATTCAGCTTGCATAAAGTTTGGACTATCGACATAAAGTCAGAGATTTAAATCTTAATCCTACATATTATTAACTAAAAAAAATATTAGAGACATTTTCATATTTAAAATCAAATACTTGAGAAAAGACAAGAAGAGAAATCATTCAAAAATTAAGTTTTGAATTTCTCTAAAATTTAGAAAAACATGGAGTACATAAAATTGAAGGAAAACTATATTTTTGATCCTTAGGTTTTGGATCTAATTTCTATTTAGTCTCTAAATTTTAAAATGTTACACATTTAGTCCTTAAATTTTAAGTTTGATTTCAATTTAGATCCTAAATTTGAAAATGTTACAATTTTATCCTTGAAATTTGAGTTTGAGTTTTGTTTCAACTTGGTCCTTAGATTTCAAGATATACACTTTTAACCTTAAATTTTCACTAAATATTAACTTTCAATTTTTTTTATCTTAATATCAATTAATTTAAAATACTTATGAAGTTAAATTTTAAAATTAATTTTAATAGTGATCGAAAAGTAGTGAAAATTAATTAATTGTAATTATTTTAAATTAATTAAATAGAAACTAACAATAAAAACTAAAAATGAATATTTAGTGAAAATTTGGGGTTAAAAGTCTAAATCTTAAAACTTAGGGACCAAATTGAAACAAAACTCAAGTCTCAAGAATAAAATTGTAACATTTTGAAACCTAAAGACTAAATTGTAATTAAACTCAAAACTTAAAGACTAAATATGTAATATTTAGAAATTTGGAGAGTAAATAGAAACTATATTCAAATTTTTGGGAAAAAAAAGTATTACTTTTAAATTATTTATTCATTTATTCTCCTTAATTGTTTAATAGTAATTTATTTATTTATATTTTTAAAAATAAATAAATAAGGGTGTTATTGGCAGGATAGGCCTTGGCAATAATTTTTGTACAAATTCAAACTAACTTCCTCACAGATATCTCTTACCCACATGGAGACTGCCTTAGATGCAACCCTCTCTCACATGGGGTGTTTTTGTCTAAATATTAATTTTAATTTTTAAAATGGGTTAAATTTTATCTAGAAATTATTTTGAAGACAACTTTATATTCTCAAAGGAAAAAAAAAATTACTTCTTTTAGTCTCTAAATTTTATTCAATTTTTATTTCGCCTTAGATGCTATATTTCTATTATTGAGTTTTTAGTATTATATTTTATTTGATTTCTAAGTTTCAAAATTTACCGTTTTCACTAAATGTTGATCTTCACCGTTGGTGTTAAAGTCCACTATGTTAATAAGCAAGAGTAATTATTCTAAATGACAAAATTATTAAAAATATTTTTAATTATAGCATAATATAGCAAAATGTCTATCAGTGATAGATAGTGATAGACAATGATAGATAATAGTAGTATATCACTAATAAACTGACATTTTGCTATATTTATAAATAAGTTGGCTCATTTTGCTATATTTGAAAACAACCCATTAATTAATTTTAAAAAATTAAATTAATTTAATTTTCACTAATTTTTCGTCACTATTAAAATTAATTAAAACACTTCAAATCGTTATTATTTTAAATTAATTTAGGGAAAGTTAAGGTTAAATACCAAACATGAGAATTAATAAAAGCTTAGGGTAAAAGTATAAAATATTGAAAATTAAGGACCAAAATAAAATTAAACTCAAAACTATTGAAAAAATGCAATATTTTGAAATTTATGGACCAAATAGAAAGTAAACTCGAAACTCATGAAATAAAGTGTAACATTTAAGAATTAAAATAGAATTTAGATTCAAAATTTAAAGACCAAACAAAAATATTTCCTATATATATATATATATATATATATATATATATATATATATATATATATATATATATATATATATATATATAAAGTAAGATATATATAATTTGGATTATTACTTTTAAGTTCTAAAATGCCTTTAAGGATGGCTTGTTTCCTAAAATAAGATAGTTTCATTTGATTCTAGCAAAATCACAAAATTACAAGTTTGTGATGATGGATAGTTTTTCCTCTCTTATATTAATGTTAATATTGTTTCGATGTGCAATGATAACATTAATTTGTCAATTAATCTCTCCAAAATAATTAAATACTTGTCAATTTTTCTTTTAGTACAATTGCATATGAGAATTCGAATGACAGATCTTTTAGTTGGTAACACATACGATATGTCAGTTGAGTTGTGTTCATTTTGGTAATAAATACTTATTAATTTTTTTTAGTACAATAGCATATGAAAATTCGAATTTCAGACCTTTTAATATGAACACATACGATATGTCAGTTGAATTATACTCGCTTTAACAATAAATATTTGTCAATTTTTTTTTAGTACAATAGCATATAGAGAATTTGCACAATAAAACTCTTTGTCACTCAGTTGATATAATTCATTTTAAAATGAATTATTTAATCTCATTAATACTTAATTTTTCCTTTCAAACTTTCTATTTAGCCCCTAAGGAGAATCGCCCTTTCCATATATGAATTAAAAATAAAAATAAAAATAAAAATTTAAGTTTGAAGTTTGACCTCTCTTCAACTTATAAAAAATTAATAAATTTCTTTTTATGGATACGTGAAGATCTATTCAAACCTTTAACTTTTTCGTCAAAATTATAATATTTTAACTAGTTGGACAATGTTTATGTTGATATTAGTAACTAACATTATATATATAATCTATGACAGACTTTGGAGCTAGTACATGTATTAATTACCGATAAGTTATGCTCAAGACCTGTTTGATAATAACTTGTTCTTAATTTTGGCCTTTAAAAATTATGTCGGTTGTCTCATAAAAAAAACTAGGGCTCTTTTCAAATATAGAAAAATGAGACAAACTATTTATAAATATAGAAAAATTTTACCGTCTATCACTGATAGATCGCGATAAAATTCTATCGCTTTCTACCGCTCAGGTGATAGAATTTATTTGCTTGAGCGATAGAAAGCGATAGAATTCTATCGTGGTCTATCACTAATAGACAGTGAAATTTTTCTATATTTGTAAATAGTTTGATATTTTGTCTGTTTATAGTAATTTCCCAAAAAACTATAGTAATTTTCATATTTCTTAAGAAAAAAAATACTTAAATTCATAAAAATAAAAATAAGTTTATAAATATTAATTTTTAAATTTTGGCTTAAATTTTTCGAAACCTCTCTAAAATGTAAATTAATGACAAAACAAATAAACTCATAAACAACGATATGTAGTGTTTATAAACTTTATTTTCAAAAGTGAAAAATGAAAAGAAAAAAAAAATTAAACCAAATGGATGTCAAAAGGATAAGGCCTATCAAATTTTCTACGTATAACTTGTTTATCTTTTTCTTTTTTTGAAAAATACTTGTTTCTCTTTTGAAATATATATTAAAAAAAATATTTAAGTGCATCCTAAGTTACATTTATCTTTTGGTATTATATTCAATTATCCACTAATCATAATTTTCACACGAAAAATTTTAATCATTTTTTTTCGTGCGATTAAATCGAGATGTACAAAAATAAATAATTAACATCATGAAATGCACCAAAATATCTATTTTTAACATCATGAAATGCACCAAAATATTGCTCGATATTAAAATCGTTTGACAGCTTGAAATTTTTAATTAGAGGCTACATTATCAAAAGTCAAATGTAGATGTAATATAACCCAAAATATTAAGAGGTTGGGATGTCCTCGCAATCCCCGACTCATTAAATTTTTATTTATTTTTATTCTATAGTCACCAAACCCTATAAATCTCTGCAAGAAATTATCTATTAAGAGGATTGGGACCACAATGAAAAGTTATAGTCTTAATTAATTTTTTTAAGTGAAAATGATTTGATATTTTAAATGTATTAGCTTTAAAAAAAATATACAAATTTGATTGAAATACTTTTTTTTAAGTAGAGAAGATACATATTCAAAATATATTATTTAAATTCTTTTCTATATTCAACAATATATATAATATTAATAAATACATCGTTTTATTAGTATTCATTTGAAAGAGAAAGGAAAAAGTCTGATCGGTCACAGTATGACTGTACGTATTAATCATTCAACGTCATGTTCAAAGTGCGCCTACTCTTTTATTAATTCATTCGAAAAAGTTAAAAAAAATATATATAATTTTTTAATCTTCCATCGTACCTACATTCATATAAAATCACTTGTCGCGTTATTCTTAATTCAATTCTCCTCAAATAATTTATCTTTCCAACCAACAACATAATATTTAAAGATCAAACTCGTAATCATTTAATCAATTAGAACTCTTGTACAAGTGATGGCATTTCAAATTTAAAATGAAAAAGACAGTAGATATGATTGTGAAATAGCACAAAACTTAATGATTATAAAAGAACAAAATAGATATAAGTATAAATGTGAAAAGATGCCATTCGTTCTTTCATAAAAAAATAATAATAA
This sequence comes from Lagenaria siceraria, assembly GCA_002890555.2. Classification (NCBI taxonomy): domain Eukaryota; kingdom Viridiplantae; phylum Streptophyta; class Magnoliopsida; order Cucurbitales; family Cucurbitaceae; genus Lagenaria; species Lagenaria siceraria. The sequence continues at coordinate 4,721,685 of CM016492.1, read as the reverse complement.
TAATAATTGTGAAAATATGTCATTCATTTCAAATTCAAACAAATAATGAATCCCTATTCATGAAATAATCATACTATTGAACACTTTGTACGAAGTATAACTTAATAATTCCAATGAGAAGAAGTGAATTTTAGGAAATGATTAATTCTGTCTTGGTTTTTAGTTATTCTACTTTTGACTTTAGTTTATTTTGATTTTTGTCCTTCTAAAATATTTATTTTAGTTTTTATACTTTCAACTGGTTTACTTTCATCTTCCTTTTTTTTAAAAAAAAAAAAATAACACTTCAATAAACAACTTAAATAGCGACAACCACCTTAGAGATAATTAAGGTAAACCTCTCAGACAAAAAAAAAAAAAAATCACCATCTTCTTTAGAGAGGGAAGAAGAGAAATTTCCGAAACAACACACACAAAATTTCAAACTCAACCGTCGTACAAGCAAGGCTATGAGCAACCCCATTCGTCGATCTTGAACACCAAACGACTGGCTCAACTCCTACCACATCAAACAAGGAGATAATCACCTCAGATAAATCATATAACTCCTAAATATTGCCCCCACTCAGTTAACCGTGTGCACAAGATCAACACAATTAGATTCCACAACCAAAAGGGGGGAACACAAGAACTAAACCAACAAGCAAAGTCGGACAAGCCTTCAACAACAACAATAGCTTCAAGGTTCATGATGTACCATTTACACACTCAACCTTGGCACACACAACATGCAAAGATCAAAGACCCAACTGAGTCACGCACGATCTAGTTGATCCCTTTCGTACTCATCTTCCCGTAGGCCACTTTCATGCAGGACCAATAAAAACTTAACTCAGTTGATTCTTTAACCTTGATGAGAGGAGGTGACTATGCACCCCAACCTCAAACTCCTCTCAGCACACATAAATCTTGTGACAAACAAGACCACTATTAAGGGGACCCACATAATTTAATGGAATTGTGATAGTTCTAAACCTCCCATATAATAATGATCGCTACTTCTCAATTAGATCCACTAATGATATTTGTTGAGGGTTGCCCAAGGCAAGACCCAAAGCCTACAGGGTATCGAGATGAGGCATTGGGGGACACACGTCCCAAAAGAAAAATGTCAACACCTAGAGGTTCGAGCTAACTAATCGAGCCGGTGAATATATACCAATAAAAAAATAACTGAGTTGCTCTTGGTCTGGCACCCTACAACCTCGAACACCAAAAATAAACCTGACACTACCAGCGTTACACTTAACTAAAGGCAAGGGTCAGGGGAAGGGCCTATATATAGCCTCATTCGACAACCCCAAAAGGAAAGAGTAGGTAACCTTTAAAGGAGAGAAGTAATCTTTAAAGGAGAGCACTAACCTTACTTCTTGTGTACTTAGATGAACTATACACTCCTTGCATTGGAGTGTGATAGGCTCGGCACCACACTGATGTGAATATCTCTTACATAGGTCGATTCAGAATAATTCAAGACCAAACTAAAGAGAAGCGGACCAGAGGTCAAGCCCATGAGAGGCCCGCAACGACACCTAACGGAGACGAGATCCAAGCGCCAACAATATCGATCATTTCATCCCAGCAATCAGCAGCACTCCAAGTCTCCAACTATCCCTAAATAAATCAAAGAAGCTATTAATGGACAAAGGGAGTTAGTGGTAATTTATTTCTTAATAATATTACTCATAAAGAGAATAATGTTGTTGATGGTTTTTATACTTTTAAAAAGTAATCATTTTAGTCCCGTAACTATGAAATAAAAGTAATAATGAAATCATCAAATAATCAATAAATACAATAACCAAAATAAATAAAAGTAAAAAATATACGAACTTAAAATGAACTATACAAAGAAACTAAAATCGTATAAGAACTAAAATAGTATTTAAACCGTGAGATTTTAAATAAATGAAAACATAGAAGACCTTAGTGGAATGGTTGGCTCGTCATGCTGCAATGCCATGTACGGCACGTTTGGCGCCGCGCTAATGGCATGGAAGTGCATCCAAACGGCAAGCATTACTCTGCCATTGCGGGCCAAGGGAAGGCCATTTTTTCTTGTAAACTTCAACAAATCATTTAAGACCTTCTGTTATATTGTTTTGGATGAATAATTAACTGGAACGATTAGATTGTGTTCCAAGTTATTTTTCTTTACATAGTAAAAAAAAAATATATATATATATATAACCTAATTTTTATAAAAAAAAAAAAAAAGTATGCTCCGGGGCAGACTTTTATTGGTGTACAGCCTAGGTTGCATCTAAAATTTTTTTCGATATTGAAATAATGGTAATTTAAGTTTTGTTAGATTTTTGGTGATGCTGATGACACGTAGGATAAGTTGACTCGTACAATTTTGGATTGACAAACTATAGAGTGAATGTCAGTCACATTACATCAAGGTTGTTGGATAATGTATAATGTATTCTTCTTGGACGACGTGCTATGTTTGATTTATTTCAAATTAAATGTTGGAATGTGAGCCGTCTAATATGAACTATTTGGGTTCTCATATTATTTCGTCACACTACTATCCAACTCGTTTGTCTCCCTTAGTTAGGTTACACCTACCTAATGGTTTTAATGCTATACATTTGGGCTATACCCTATCCAATGACTCCTTTCACTTTGTTGTTCGACCACAGCTACCTAATTGTCTATCATCTCATCGAATCATATGTGACTCATTTTGATTCACTTGAGGATTATGACTCACATATTAATTCTTGTTGGGTTTTAGCAAAATATTAGAAAAGTGTGGTTATCCACATAGGAAAGGTTTAAAGAAGTGATGGACTCCAAAGCATTATAAAATGAGTTTATGGTTTTAGTTTCAAGTAGTCCCTCCTATAAAAGGAGACTATAAGATGAGCCTATGACTTTGATTTTCACTTAAATACTCATGCAGTGTTTCATCGAGGTTAAAGGTGTAAGTTGTGAAATTTGTGGACCAAATTGAAACAAAACTCAAATGTCAAAGTTAAAATTGTAACGTTTTTGGAAAAAAAAAATATAACATTTTGAATTATAGGGACCAAATGAAGATTAAATCCAAAATCTAGAGATCAAAAATATATTTTTCTTCATTATCATAAATTCATTGGACTATTTTGATTAACTATTTGATACATACACTATCTTGATACAAACTTGCTAATTTATTGTATATGTTATGTCGTGAATTGAAATTAAATTTATTTATAATGAAAAAAAATTGATAAAAAAATTTATTGTGCTCTATAAACAAAATAGATCCATTTCGTTATACAAGCACTCCATAATTATAATGGATCGAATCTCCAATCTTTAAATAGAAAGATTATGCCAATTACCATTAAACTAAGCTTACTTCAATAAGGTCGTACTTATGGAAATAGTCACCTTCTATCTATATATTTTTTTTTCTTTTTACTTGTCTTTCTATATAATTAATGCAACAATATTCTAAAATATAAAAAGAAGGATATGTATAAAGATTTAAAATAGATATTAAAAAAATAGATATATAATTTATTATATATTAATATATGTTTGTTAGTACAAATTGAAGTACAGTTAATGATTTGCAATTATATAGGTTTCTATTGGAATTAGTTCCATTCCCAATATAGTAAAATACCATATAAAGTTAAAAATTAAATTAATTAACAAAAATAAACTGTTGTGTTTATATATAGTCTAAGCTTTGGTTGTATAATTTAACTTTAAACTTTTGTTAATAGATCGATTTACATTCTCTTTTATATTCCATTCTACATCGCGTGAGACTTATAATTCTATCAATCAAACTTTTAAATTATCGTGAGTGAATCAATTTAGACTTATTATTATAATTATTTTTTACAATCGTCCATACATCAATTATTTTACTCATTTAAATTTTTTTCAAATGTTTAATTAATAAAACGGACAACTAGAATGAATGCATAGACAATTTTTAAAGGAAATTCTAACTGAAAATCTAAATTGATTCTATTATGAAAGTTTAGAGTTTAATTAATAAAATTATAGGTTCTATTTGATGCTTTTCTAAATGAAACACAACGAACTATACACTCGTGAAATTTTAGAGTTAAATTGATATAATTATTATTTAAAATTTTTAATGGATAGTTTAGGTGTATAAATTCATATTTTCTAAAAATTATATATATATATATATATATATATATATATATATATATATATATATATATATATATATAAATGGTTGTTTTCAAATATAGAAAAATGAGTCAAACTATTTATAAATATATAAAAAATTTATTATTTATCGCGATCTATCGTTAATGGATAATGAAATTTTTCTATATTTGTAAATAGTTTGATATTTTTACTTTGACTCTTTTTAAATATAGAAAAAAGAACCAAATTATTTACAAATACAGAAAATTTATATAGTCTATCTAAGTGATAAACCGCGATAGAATTCTATCGCTTTCTATCTCTCAAGCGATTGAATTCACTTGCTTGAGCGATAGAAAGCGATACAATTTTATCGCGGTCTATCACTCATAGAGTGTAAAATTTTTCTATATTTGTAAATAGTTTGATATTTTGTATGTTTATAGTCATTTCTCTTTTTTCTATTTATAATAATTTTTTATAAATAATTGATTAATTGATTAATAGGGAAACTATTTTTTTAAGAATGGTCAAAGGTTTGATTGAGCACGGCAAGAGCTATCAATTTATTTATTTATTACTTTTTAAGAAGATATTTATTAATAATTTTGTCAAGTGATCTTCTTTTTATTATAATAATAATAATTATTATTATTTCTTTATATTTAAAATTGATTTTGTATTTAAACGGCGAATGACACCAAAACTTTTCAATTTGCAGTTAAAAAGGCCTCTTTCTCTGCCTTTCTGATCGCTTCTCTGAGATCAGCTGCATTGTTTTGCAGCTTCGTTTCTCGATTGGCAGAGAGGAGGAAGGCGATTCTCCCTGGTGTTGGAGCTCGCCGGAAATAACAAATGGACGAAAATTCGGATTTGAGCCCGAAGGCGGCGTTGCTGGGAGGCTCGGCGAACGGCGGCAGCGGTAGACGCGGCCGACTCAGTCGGCGATACTCGGTGAACTCGCTCCGGAGCGAGTTCATTTCCAGATTGCCTGAAAAACTGAGGTCTCATCTTCAAGACGTTGAATCTCCCTACGAAATTGATTTTTCACAGTCGACTGGCTTCAGCAGAGGTTCATATCTTTCTCTTCCTGTTTATCGGTCTCAATCTCTTTCGCTTTTTTGCTGTTCAGTTTCTGTTTGGTTGCTGAGAGATTGGATACGATAGACGACGAGAATTCTTGTTGGAGATGATACAATTTCTGTTCGCTTTTTCTATAGCGTACGTGTGAGATGATGGCGAAGGTGGAGGGGAAGCTAGACTCTGTTTTCTATCCTCTGTATATTAGAACGATATCTGATTTAACCTAAAATGGTTGTGATGCGAAATGTTCATTTCGTATGCAATTTTTTTTGCATTTTTTTTTCATTAAGGTTGTCTTCTTCTGAGTAATCGCCATCTTCAATGTTCTATGGGAGGGAGAATGGATACTACTGACGTATTGGTTTGTTATAGGGGAAAAGGACTACTATGAAAGGCAACTTGCTACCTTAAAATCATTTGAGGAAGTCGATTCATTGGTGACATCTGACTGCATTGATGAGGAAGACAGTGAAGAACGAGCTCAACAAGAGAAGGCCATGAAGATCTCAAATTATGCGAATATAGTACTTCTTCTGTTGAAGGTCGTCCATGTTACCATGAATTCTAGATGAAGAATTTCATTGCCATAGGCTTATACTGAGCAGCATTAATTATGATAACACAACAATTTTCAGCAGAAGACTTGGTAGTCTGAAACCAACTATATTGATAAGGATAAGAAAATGAGATAGAAAGGGAATTGTTAAAATTAGTATAGTATCAATGCTGAGACTGTTGATTGCCCCAAATTAACACTGAGCATATATAAATTCCCTCTTGAAGAGCTGATTATTAAACCGATAAATGTCAAGTTTGTTTCGTGGTTTATGAAAGGCTCTGTTCTGGTCCCTTATTCCAAATCTTGAACTCACTCTCTAGTGACAGTTTGCAGATTTATGCTACAGTGCGGAGTGGATCCATAGCCATTGCTGCATCAACACTGGATTCCTTACTTGATCTCATGGCTGGTGGAATACTTTGGTTTACTCACTTGTACATGAAGCGAGTAAATATTTATAAATACCCGATTGGAAAGCTCAGGGTGCAGCCAGTAGGCATTATTGTATTTGCTGCTGTCATGGCTACGCTAGGTATCTCTTGTTTTATAAACCAGTGTGAGAGTGCATTGATTTTCTCATTCAGTCATTTGAACATGATCTGGGAGTAGGAAAGTCTTGTAATTCTATTGCCTATATCTACCACTGCTAAAAATGAAGGCCCCTTTCTCAATTATAACAAGTTAAAGGGATTAACATCCACTATTGATGGATATTACACCAATGTCTTGTAACTAGCAAAGACCAAGTATGTGCAATTTTCTATTCATATTTGTATTCTAGGATCTTTAATTGTTGGATCAACTTGATTACAGCAAAATTTCTTTTTACGTTTATTGTTTTTCTTAGAGAAGAAACATTTCATTGATAAAATGAAATAAGGGGAAAACCCCAAAGCACCAAAAGGTGTTACATGAATGATTTCCAATTGGAAACTAAAAATGAATGACTAAAGTTCTTAAAAGGGTGCCTATTTTTGCACCAAAACATGGCAGTAGATAACACCAAATCCATAAAAAGATCAAAACTTGATGAGAGGTCTCTAAAAAGACGCATGTTGCGTTCACTCTTGAAGATGAGACCTTGTTGATTGTTAGTAAACTGAGGTCTCTAAAGCAGAGGTTCGTTTTACGTTTATTGTTAGTAAAGTATGATAATATGATTTTGGTTCTTTTAACAATGTGGAGTAGCTAAACCATTTCAATTTTAGGAGTAAACTGAGGTCTCTAAAGCAGAGGTTCGTTTTACGTTTATTGTTAGTAAAGTATGATAATATGATTTGGGTTCTTTTAACAATGTGGAGTAGCTAAACCATTTCAATTTCTTGTTTAGGCTTTCAGGTATTGCTTCAAGCTGTAGAACAACTAATTCAAGATAAACCATCTGAAGGTCTGTCGTCAGAACAATTCGTCTGGTTGTGTGCAATTATGATCTTTGCCACAGTAGTAAAACTTGCCCTCTGGTTATACTGCAAAAACTCAAGAAATGATATTGTGCGCGCTTATGCGAAGGTTGTTAAACCTACAATTTTAGTACTATGCAATTGTTTTCAAAGAAATAATTATTCTATATACATGGCATAAATCCTTTCAATGGTAATTCCCAGGATCATTACTTCGATGTGGTAACAAATGTGGTTGGATTAGTTGCAGCTATTCTTGGTGATAAGATCTTTTGGTGGATAGATCCGGTTGGTGCTATTGCCTTAGCAATATATACAATTTTAAATTGGTCTGGAACTGTGTGGGAAAATGCAGGTACATTTTTAACTTGCATCCTGTTCCTTATCTCTTAAAATGAAATTTTCTGAACCACATGCAAACTGAAAAGGATCTTTGTTGGATATGCAAGTCAGTGTTCTTTTTGGGCAATCCCATGTTTTGGTTTCTGGCTTTTTGAATTGTGTGCGCCATTCTCTCATTCCATGTTACTTGCATTCCTTCCAGTTTACAACTAACACGAGGTTAATTCTTGTTGTAGTTTCACTCGTGGGGAAATCAGCCCCTCCTGAAGTCCTGCAAATGTTGACTTATCTTGTCATTAGGCATCCTGAGGTCAAGCGCGTCGATACAGTTCGCGCTTACACCTTCGGTGTTCTTTATTTCGTCGAGGTCAGCCATGCCATATAAACCTTCCACGAGTCACTTTTCTCTCTTGCATTAAAATTTTTCCTATATCGATCACCACAATGTGACTAGCGTTTGACAACTTTACACTGTTAGATGTAGGAGAGAGAGACTGTAAAACGACTTCAAATTTGTATCTGGTGGTTAATTATTTGCGGCATGCATATTTAATCCACATCTAACAGTTATTAAAAGACCAATATTGCATTGAATAACTTTTCTCCTGCCATTCATGACACTAATTGAACTCCATTGTTTGTTCTCTCTCTTTAATCTCACTACTTCAAATTTGTATCTGGCGCTTCGGTTATTAGTGGCATGCATAATTTTTACCTTACATCTAATAGTTATTAAGAGACAACCACGTTGTAATTACAATAGCCTCATCGAATAGTTTTTTTCATGCTATTCATAATTAATTTGAACCCCATTGTTCTCTCTTCTCAATCCAACGCTTGCATCATAAGTTCATAACCCTAGTAACTTGTGATGTCTTTTTATAATTCAACGGTTAAGATATGAATAAACCTATAACCAGAACGTTGAAATTCCCACCTCCACAATTACACTACATTTTTATTATTATTTTATAAAGAAAAATGTAATCAAACAATTTTTTTTTAAAAAAATCTGAAACATATGTAATTAAGAATGTATATATATGCTTATACTGAAAACCAATCACAGGTGGACATTGAACTTCCGGAGGAGCTGCCTTTGAAAGAAGCACACGCCATTGGAGAGACGTTACAGATAAAGATTGAAAAGCTTCCAGAAGTTGAAAGGGCATTTGTTCATCTTGACTTTGAATGTGAGCATAAACCAGAGCACTCCATCCTCAGCAGGTTACCAAACACTCAGCCTTGATTTCTTTTCTTAGAGTTATTCTGTTCCTTAACCCCCTCTTCACTTGTTATTGTTCTGTCTCATGTCTTTGCATGTATATTTTTCAATCACATCAAATTATCTATTTCTACTTTCAAGTTTATTTTGGACTCTTCCTTTTAGTTGTGCTTCTTATCATCTTTTTCCTTCTTTTTCTTTTGTGTGTTAATTTGTAGGTTAAAAACATTTGGTTTCTTAACTTTCCAAAGTAACAATTTAATTACTGAACTATTGTAGGTAACAATTAGTCCATGTATTTTATTTGTAATAGTTTAGTCTCTGAAATTTAATACGTAACAATTTAATTCTTATCATGAAATTTTTCATCAAAATTAAATGTCAATTTTTATTATGTAATAATTTATTATTTAAGAAAAATTTTAAAAATTAAAAAATAAAAGAAACTATTTACACAAAATAGCAAAATTTTTAGATAGTTGTGATAGACATTGATAGAAGTCTATCCGGATTTATTAGTGATAGAAATGATAGAAGTCTATCGCTGATAGATGCTAATAGAAGTCTATCAATGTCTATCAGTGTTTTTTTTGTTATTTTCTGTAAATAGTTTGACATTTTTTCTATATGTGAAATTTCCCTATTATTTATGCTTTATAAAAACATTTGATCTTTGGTAAGTTTATTGATCTATGTGTATGAAACATTTTTTTATTAAATTGTATAAAAATTTGCATATTAGGGATTAAATTGTTACTTATTGAAGTTCATGTTACAAATTGAAAAATACATAGACTAAATTGTTACTTATGCAAAAGTCTGGGGACCAAAGATGTTTTTTTAACCTAAGTTGTGTAAAGTATCTTGAAATTTTGTGGTAGGTTTCAATTATGTTCCTAGATTTTAAAAAGTTATTTAAACTTTAAATTTTGTTTTAAAAAAATACTTATGAACTTTGAAATTGTTTCAAATATATATTTTTCGTCAATTTTTGACGTTGTAACTAAGGTTTAAAAATTAGAAAGTGTATGTGGTATTATTTATAATTATATAGAAGATTAAGATTGTTGTCATTTATTTCATCTAAAGATATCTTCCTAAAATCAATTTTAACACATTAGGTGTCACACAAATTTTCGTAAATGATATCATATACGTCTTTTAAGTTATTATATGTTAGTTGCATCAATTTTTATCTTATTTTAACAATAAAAACTCTTCAAAAAGAGTATTTTTTGAAATAATTTTTCAAAGTCTGTGAGCATGAATGAAACCAATCACAAACTTCATGAGTATTTTGTACATTTTTATTTTTATTTTTGGGCATTAGGATCGAAAATGAATAATTCTGTTCAATGTCATTTTAGAATAACACAAATGATATTTTGGTATATTAAAATACCCCACGGTTGTAGATATATATCACGTTTTTATCTCAGCAGAAAAAATATAATGTTTTTTGTTTTATCACTATATTTACAATTTTATGAGTATAGTTTAATTAACCTATAATTTACATTATCGACTTCGATGTTAGAGATTTGATTCTCTCACCCCACCTATTGAAAAAACACCAATTAAAAAAAAATAGAGATATTAAAAATCTCAAATAATTAACTATTAGCTATTGGTTTGTTTTGGTTTCGTGTTTACCAATCTAAAAAAATTAATACTCAATAATAATAATAAAATAATAAAAGTGCATTCCAACAATTACTTTATATATTTAGGGTCGTTTAAATTGACTTTTCAAGTATTTATAAGTGCAAAAAAAAATATTTATAAACACTTAGAAAGTCAATTAAAAGGGACATTAAGTGCAAAAAAAAAAAATATTTATAGACACTTAGAAAGTCAATTAAAAGGGGTATTAAACAAAGATTTAGGTCCGGTTTGATAAGGAATATGAAAATTGAAATTTGATAACAATGGGGTGTATTTCATATTTCTAGATATATGTTTGGTAGTATATTCATAAATTAGATCCTAATTTAAATAATTGTTTTAAATATGCTCGATACTATATTTACAAATCATAAAACTAGTTGTAGTTTCCTAATAAATATTAATTGGCAATAAACTATTATTAGTTTGTTTATGAACCTGTTTTATGTTAAAAAAAAAAAAAAAAAAAAAATTGTATAATTATTATTTTGTAGATTTATAAAATTTATAATGCTATTATATATTACATATTTTAATTTTAAAAAATAAATTGAGTTTATAACATGACATGGTATATTTCTAAAATTTGAAATTGTATAACTTTGTTTGATATAATTTTGCGTTTTAAAATTTGAAATCTGAATACAATGAAAACATAAAAATGTTATTTTCAGAAATTGCATGATTTGGTTGTCTTGACACATATTTGCTGAATGAATCTAGAAAACATAAAACATAATTCAGATTGTTGCTATTTTTATATTAAAAATATCGTGGGTTGGCCTAGTGATTAAAAAAAAAAAAGACATGGTCTCAATAAATGGCTAAGAGGTGCGGATGTTTCTAAGTATCTTTCCAATTTCCCATGGATTCTTTTAGTCTTTGTTTTAACTAGCCATTTGAATCTTGATTTTAGTTTTTGTTTTAACTAGCCATTTGAATTTTGATTTTTTCTTTGTGTGTCGTCTAGATATTGCTTTGATTGGATTCATCTATTCGACTGACTTGACCAAATAGGGCGAAAGGATGGATCACCCTTTTCAAAAGCCTTTTTTGGGATTTGTTTTTCAAGTTATTACGTTGTAACTTACCCAATTGATTGCTTTGAACGAACGTTGATCAATATACGTCTTCAAATCGACTTGCCTTTTGAACCTTCCTTTAATGTGCCATTAAACCCTAACCTACCTTCTTCCATTGCCCCTTGTAAAGCCCAAAATCGTAGAAAGTTTTGCTTTTATTTCATTTAGCTGGATCAAGTTTTTTGATATGCTTGTTCGAAGAATTCCTTACACTCAAACTCATGTATAAGTTTCACTCCACATGGTTAAATAACGAACTCCTCTCAAACTCATAAGAATCCTTCGATAAACTTACGGTCTCTCTTGAAATTATAAGAACTCAGTGGGGTCTACCATTTCTCTACATTTTCCTTATAATTATGGTGCATCCCACTACTTCTCTCTCAATTTTTCTCGTAATTACGGTGGGTCCTACTATTTTTTCTCTACATCTCCCTTCGTTGGTGTGTTAAGTTATGCCTAGAAAAAAAAAAAAAAAAAAATATTAGGAATATATTTTAAAACCTTAAACCAAACATGGGTTTGGGATGCCCAAGCTCATTCTCACCCACTAAACCCTTCAACCAAATGGGTCATTAAAAACTTTTTTTTCTTCACTAGTTATCTTTATTAAAATGTAGAGCTACATTATCTTATGATAAAATTGACCTTTTCATTTATATATATTTGATTCAATAAACAATAATTAAAAAAAATGTATAATTTTATAATCTTAATAGAAAAAAATATACCTTAGACAACTTATCATATTAATATTAAAAAATATTTATTTTGACATTAAAAAATATTTTTTATTTTCAAATAAACAATATTTTGTAACAAAAATAAATGATATTTTATTAAAATAAAATGAACAATATTTAAATTTAAATTAGCCATAAAAAAAGTAGGCTTGTTTTTAAATATAGAAAAATGAGCTAAACTATTTGCAAATATAGAAATTTTTACTGTTTAAGATAGACCAAAGTCTATCGCGTTCTATATTCGTAAATAATTTAATTTTTTTTTCTTCTGTTTATAGTAATTTTTCAAAAAAGTACTTACTTTTCAACTTAAATATGTCCGGAAACAAATTATATGTATGATCTTCATATCAATTTTGATTTTTTTTTTTTTTTAATAACATTGATTTTGAATTTAGTTATGTTAAAATAACATAAATATGTGTTATTTCATTTTTAATTTAATCATTTTAAAATAACATGTATAATGTATTTTATTTTCAATGTAATTAAATTAGGGGAATTTTTACCGATAGAAAAAATGTCAAACTATTTACAGAAAATAGCAAAAAAAATACTGATAGACATTGATAGACTACTATCATTTATATCACTGATAGACACTGATAATATCATTTACTATCATTTATTTCTATGTTCTAATTTCGCTTTTTCCATAAATCATAACCACTTTAACGAATTACACTGAACTTTTTTACAAATATTGCATAAAAAACATAACTTGCATTTTAAAATATATTTCCAAAATTCAAACATTTGTGAAAATTTTGAAAAATATTTGAACAAAAACTACATAGTTCATTTCACAATGTTTTCTCTAAACTATATGAAAATTTTAATAAAATCTTGGAAAAATGACATGGTAAAATTAACTATGTTTAAACTATTTCAAACTAAATTATTTTTGGAAAAAAAAAAAAAAAAACTTAGAATACATATAGCATGGGACTTTAAACTAACAATTTTTTTTTTTGAAATACGAGTTTTAGCCTGAATTGTATAAGTTATTGTGTCGTATTTTATCATAAAACTTATATGATGGTTACAATTTATAGTTTAAGCTTTAAAATGTCTTGTAATTTTGACATAATGACACATTTTTGTTCATACACACAAAATACTAGTTCATTTATTATATTTAAATTAATTTAAAACTTGATTAAATTGGTGATTTAACGTAAATTAATTAGAGGTAAATTTTACAACACTGGTCTTATTTTAGGATTCAATTTTGACGGGTCATTATGACATACTCGAGTTAAGACATAAATTGTTAACGCCAGAAGCTTAAAAGTTTAATTTCCTTTTCATAAGTTGAATTTTGTGACAAAATTGACATAATTTGTCAAATTTTAGAGTACAAATTATTTTCACCCTTGTTGATCGGAAATCTTAACAAGGAGACTCATTTGACTTTCACGTGTGATCGATGATGAATTTGTATTTTGGGGAAGAGGCCTCCTACAAAACAATCAGAAAAAAAACACATTGGTATAATACTTGCCACAAACACTCCAATGCATAATTAGTTTTCAGCACAATGGTCAGAGCAAGCAATTTAGAGAACAAGGCAAACTTGCATGATATGAATGGTCATACTTTATATATGGGGGGCCTAAGCTTGGGGTTTCCTTCATCTTTTAGGAAAATGATGCATATTCTGTTATCCTTTTAAGAATAGGACTCTTGAGAGTTGGATTAGGCCACACGAGAATGCTAGATAGAAGCCTACTGAGAATAGGCTCCAAAGAACAAGGCAAGTTGGCCTTGGCCTCAAACTCTGAGGTTGAGACCAATTGCTTCACTCTCTCCTCTTTGGCACATATGCCAAAATGAGAGAGACAAGTTGAGGCCGAAGTTGGCCAATTTAATCGCATCCCAATTGGTTCACCCACTCTTCATTGGCATCTATCTTGGGTCTGTTTCCTGTCTATATTGGGTTCATTTGGGATGAGGCAACTTTCTTGATTTTACCCTCATATTTGACTTCCTTTCTTAGGCTTGCTCTTAGATCCAAAATTATCCACAATACCCCTAAATTTTAATGTTTAAAAAAAAAAACAAGCACACAAATTATAAACTTTTTCCTTCTCAAAATAAAATTATAAACTTTTTAATAAAATTCCTTCTAGATAACAAAGACACCGTGTTTGTTAAAAAAAGAAAGTGTGCCATTGGATGAGTTGGCCCACGTGCCAGCTGCCACCACATATAAAATAGTGTTTAAAATAAGTTTTTATATGAAATTGTTTTATATATATAGACACACACAAATTTGTGGAGTTGGGATTCAAACTTCGAACAAAACATTTTGTTCGAGACTTTGCACTTTAGTTAATTGACTTCTATTTAGTTTGACGAATATGAAATAATTTACAAAAATAATATATTAGGAAGGAAAATATCTATTTAATAAATAAAAATGAGTATGGATATCAATGAAAAGTAATTCGTTTCCAAATTTGAATTTTAAAACAATTTTTTTTTTTTTTTTTTTTAAAGTTTCTCACATTTTTTAAAATACTCATTTGAATTCTAAGCCAAATTTAAGAAACAAAATAAAAAATTTGAAAGCTACATTTCTTCTTAATTTTTAAAAGTTAGCTTTAGAAAGTAGGTACTAGAGGTAGAAAACTATAAATGTTAATAAACTTAATTTTGAAAGCTCATAAAACCAAAAATAAAATAGTTACCAAACGGGATCATAATTTATATTTATTTATTTATTTTTAAAATAATTAATCTTATAGTGACATGTTTGGGTGTGAATTTAAAATTGTTAAAATCATTTTTGTCGTATTTAAAATCACTCTAAAACATGTTTTATATTTCAAAATCAATTTTAATTTATGGAAATCATGTTTAAAAACATATGAAAAAACGTTAGATTGAATTTGATTGATTAAATATTTATATTAAAGTGATTTTGAATATGACAAAAGTGATTTTAACTATATCAAAATTACTCCCAAACATGTCAAAATATAGTTGTTTGGTTGCATTGTGGAAGTGAGACAGTAACTTTGCAGGGAGTTTTAATAGTTGGAGTGATTTTTGTAAACTGGAATTTACATATCTTTCAGCAAAAACCTATAAAATCAGTCCAAAATAATAAAATTTTAACTTTTAGACAATTAGACAACATATGATTACTTATTTAACCCAATTTAAGCTATTTTGTGGTCAAAATATCATGCTAAATGTCTTTTTACTAGAGAAAGTAATAAAATAGATGGTAAAAATATACACTTTTTGACATCTATCAGCCTCTTTTACATATAGTCTAGATTTTAGTTTTTTGTTTCCCCTTTTTATGGCTCGTTTAGATCACATATTTTGTTTCACGGGTATGAATATTAAATACATGAGATTTAAATTTGTGAGTTTTAAATGCTTATGGTAATTATATTAACGTCTGTATTTGGATATGCAGTATAATTAATTTCTGAAAGTTCAATATATGTGTTTAATTTACCAAATTTGTATTGATGAGCTCTAGAACAAATGTCCATAGATGCAAGTATACACCGTCAACAAATAATATAAAATGGATCAGTCCAAGTATCGAATCACAAGCTAAAAACAAAGTAAAATAAATCAATTTTAACAAAAGAAATACGTCCTCTAAATTTGCAACCAATGGTAACCAAGAAAAATGATTTGATTTGTGATGTGCATTAAAGATAAGAAGGATAAGTACCGAAAATAACAAGAAAATAACATAGAAAGATGTTATGTAAGAAAATATAAGACAAATATGAGATTCACAAGTAGTTTCAACCTTCAGATAAATATTGCACCCACTATGCGCCTGCTATTACTTTGCTAAACTAAATTCAAACACAATCCAACATGTGACCCAAATGCCTTCACATCTTTGCTCTTCAAGCCAAGAGGAGTTTAAGTCATACGTGATCAAATTGCACCCGTAATCTACCTAATTGATACGTAGTAACATAAATCAAATTTAGCTCCTCTTGAGCTCTTTTTGATAATTGCCTGTAGGAGACGAAACCATTAAACACGTATGTCTATGACTAATTTAAAACTTAGATGATTAAACATGCAATTTTCTCGATTCTATAGGCATGACTTGATTATAGGGATCAAACAAAATCCTACGTCTAGGTTTTTCTCCTATATTGTGTTTATGAAAATCGTTTATTGTCTAACTCTTTTGATGTTAGACTCAACATTTTATGCCAACCTAGATGATCAAGCTAAGTTAACATTATACCTAAAATCAATAAAAGCTAATGCAAGCTAAGTGTCGAGCAAGAGTAAAAGGGACACATATAGAATTTTTAGTTCATCCTTAGGGTATCCACGTCTTTAAATCCCAAGAGGATGCTTAGCTCATAATGGAGAATAAAGAACACAAGAAGTACAAATAATGGAAGAACTCATATTACCAATAAATAGGAAAAAAATACGAAACTTGCTAAGAAAAAGTATAAGATAATAGAAAGGAAGAAAGAACAATAAAAGCTCTCCAACTTACTTCTCAATCTAGCTAAGTCCAAACTCTTTCGGAATAAACAATAACACGTGCACTTATTCTTTTGAATCAAATACCCAAAAGAGATTAACAAACTGGCAGATGATCGAGCAACAATTTTTCTAGAGCATTTGTAGAGAAAAAGAAACGAAAGATGCAGAAAAAATGAAAGACTTTACCGGTAGCTTGAAGCTTGAGGTATGTGGGGATGAAAAAACGGTGCTTTTTCTAGACTTCCAAGGGCCATAATTTCCATAAAAACTATTTACAGTTTTTTTCCTAACAGGTATAGATGGAAATAATGAAGATTTGATTTGATTTGGGCCGATCAATAAAGAGTCCACAAATCTAAAAAAAAAAAAAAAAAAAAAAATTGAAACTTTATGTTTTTGCAGGGTGTGCCCGCATCTTAGGCACAATATGGGTGCATTTCTAACTCTTTCCAGCTACTATGCATTTTGTCATTTAAAGGTTTGCCAACCACATCTTGGGTGCATTTTTTATTTTTTTTTTGCAAGTGACCTAAAGACACAAGAATATCTCAAACGTTGACTCTTTTTGCACATATTTTACAGTGTCTCACTAGTCAAGGCTAAGACACGTGCTTTGTTTTGACATAAAATCACTTATAAAGCTATTAAATATGTCATTAAACATATGCTTAACTCACACAAGGGAAGAAGTTTGTATTTTTAGTAGTGGGACCCACAAACTATTTTGGCCAAACAAGGAGTGGAGTTTAGTTATGATTGACTATAATGCTTTGCCTTTTTTGCAAAGAGTTTTATTATTATTATTTTTTTTACCATATGTAAAGTGGGGGATTGAACCTCATAACTCAAGGTTGATAGTACAAGTTTATGCTAGTTGAACAATGCTCATGTTGACAAGGAGTAGTTATCATGTACGTATCTATATTTGTTTTTCAAAATTTGCACTATTTAAATCACTAAATCCAAAGTAGTTTTCGAAAACATAATCTAAATTGCTTGCCAAATTTATTTACTGAACAAAATAAATCTGAAAACATAAAACACAATCAAACGACCAATCCAACATACCCTAAAAAATTATTATTCCAACATAAATTCAGAGACCATAAATAATTTTCAACCGTAATCATTTTTTCCCCACGATTGAAGACCCAAGAAAAGGTCCTCTACTTAGAAGGATCCAGAAAACATTTAAAAAAAGAAAGGGAACAAGACATATCACATCTCTGCTATCCGGACCCGGTCTAACCCGACTCGAACGTCAGAATTCAAATCCAACCCGACCCGTATCTTCACAAATGCTCAGAGCCCATACAGACCATACATAATAATAAATAATAAATTTTCATATTTCAAAAAATATTTTAATAAATCCAAAAAAAAAAGAAAAAATTTCACTTCCCGCCCAACTTCGAAATCTTACCCCTCTTTTCCCATTTCCTTTTCCCCGACACTATAAAAAGGCTTTCTCTCTTTCCTCTTTCCCTCTCCTCCAATTTTTCCGCTCTTTCTCTTTTTCCCGCCGTTCCTTCGCTCTCTCCCACAATGCCTTCCAAGCGCCGCTCCAAATCCGCCACTCCCATTTCCCCTAAGCCCGACCCTGATGTTTCTTCCCCCAACAAGAAGCTCAAAACCGAGCTTAATGGTGAAGAAACTCCCATTTCCAGTTCCTCTCCTAAAGCAAGTGTGGCTAAGAGCAGGAAGGTGAAGGCGGAGTTGGGCGGCGACGAGGAGGATGTTCCGGCTAGGTTCGTGGAGCCTCATTTTCCGGATAGTGAAGCGAGAGAACGATGGCCTTTGCGGTATGCAGGAAAGGTAATTGGAAATTCATTGCTTCCGGTTGTTGTGTTGTGAAAAAATGGGATATTATTGCGTGGGGTTTTGGTAATTTTGGTGTGTCTGTGAGTGGAAGGGCTTAATTTGAGTGTTGGAAGTGTTGTATTGTTGCATGTTGATGGATTCTCAAGATTCTGTTGGTTGTTGGTTTTGTTGGAGGGATTTAGCTGCAAGAATTTTAGGGGTTTTGTACTGGTGTTACGTGAGAGGGAAGTGAATCCATTTCGTCATTCTTGGTTCTTGGGTGGGGTTGAAGTGAGGTGACAATTTGTGTCTGGAGATATTGTACGAGCTTCAAGTGGGTATTTTGCAGTCATGATTGACTATAATGCTTTGTTTTTTGCTGACAGTTTTGGGTTTAATTTCAAGTCTTTGTAGTTTGAATTTGTAGACTTTTTGTTGTTGGAAGTCTCGAACATTTTCTTATTCCAAGTAATTGTATTGATGGGATGAAATTAAGAACTAAGGGGAGACTGGAGAGTAAAGCTTCAAATGGAAGGCGGTTAAACAAACTTCTCCAATTGATCTAAAGAGTTCTCATACTATAATTGTGATAGGAGGAATTATTTTATCACCAAGTGAGAGAACAAAACGAGAGAGCCAAGAAAACTATTACAGGGTTCTTTTTTTTGTTGGTAAATGACTATTATTTCTTTCTAGCCAAAGGGATGAAAAGGCTGATCTAATGAAGGGGGTCCACAGGGTCATCTTTTTGTGGTTGACCTTGTTGACGTGATTTGTGAATGATAGCCAATTGTTTAGATCTTAGGGGGAGCATCCATGAAGTGCATAAAAATCAAGAAATCTGCATCATAAAAGTAATTGAGGAAGATATGGCTCAAAGTTTCAGCCTCGTAGAAGACACCAATTTGGAGTGATGGATAACCAAGGAAGCATTTTATATAATTCGAATATTTCAGCCTTGAATGATTGAGTTATTGTAGAGAAAGCTAAATTTTATTTTTTCATGTTACCCTCATCTGAAGAGTTTTCTTACCATCTTTTCAATTAGGACAAGATCTTTCTCTTAAAACTATATTCTTCTAAAATTAGAGTTTGTTCTCATACAATTTTAAGTCTATATTACAAGTTTAGTTTTAAACTTTTAAATTCATATCTAATAGGTTATTGAACTTTAAAAGTATCTAATAGGTCAAACCTTCAATTTTTGTGTCCAATAGTGTTCTCTAACTTTTTCGACATCTTTCATTTTCTCTTAAGGTTCTTGTTGTTGTTTTTTTAATATATTTTTAAAAATTATTATTATGAATATTATTAAATTTTTTTAATATATTTTCACATAGTGAATTTGTTTGGTTCGTGGTTTTTCTCCAATTTGGAGTTTTTTTCATGTTAATTCTTGTGTTCCTCTTTTAATTTTTCTGCTTATTATTGCAGTAGTAGTGGGAGGTTTTTTCCAACAGTAGCTTGTGTGCATTATAACTATATTCACAGGACAACTTGATCCTACTAGGTTGCCATGGTCTCTTAATGTTATTTTGGTTCAAGTTTAGTTATATTAGAGGACAATTCATGTGCATGCTGATCCAATGTTACTTGAATACTTATTGTGCCACTGATCTCCAAGCTCTCCATGCAGTTGCTGTGGCTCTTTGGCATGTTGATCTTTAGTTGACTTTTGCACCCTATATTATTATCAACTATGCTTGTTCATGCACGACGGATTAAGATTTGGTTCTAGATTTACTCATATCTACTCATGTTCTTCTTTATCTGTTTGTTCAGAAGAAGAAGCTAGTTGGGGAGAAGAATTCAAGGTAACGTCTCTAATTTATGAGCTATCCAACTCTTGCTTGTAGAATACGTACAGGCATGCTTATTTATTTATATTTGTTCTTGTCATTTTTATTTTTATTTTGTTTTAACTAAAAATTAGCCTGGTTAAAAGAAATGAAAGAATACACAAAGAAGAAAATTCCAAGCTAGAAACTAGCAATAAGACAAGACTGAAAGACAATTCACCGGGATGAAAAGGTCTGCAACTCATAAGAATGAGAGAGAGAGGACACTTACTACAATTTTTTGTGATTGAAACCTAAAGAAGGCAATAAACCTAGCAAAGGTTTAAACCTCCTTCCAAGAGCTCGGCACATCTCTAATAATCCTATTATTTCTTTTTATGTAAAATATCTTATAAGACAGCGAGGAAAGAGGCTTGTCATAGAGTTTCTTTCCTATCTCAAAAAGGGATGAGATATTCATCATTGACTGACGTGACTTGTTTACAAGTCATTTGTGTAATGACCTTTAATTATAGTTCAATGAAAGCAGAATAATCTGGCAAAAGAATGTTAGGAGGATGACAGTGTAGATTTTTCTTGGAGAGAGTGGTTTTCTTTCTTAAATTCAATGTGTTCTCTAGATTAACAGTTTTCTTTTTTTCCTTCCTTTGGTGCCTTTTTGTTTATGATATCTTATAGGGATGAATCTGAGGAGGTAATCCAGGCTCGGCATCATTACTCTCAGGCTGAAGTTGACAATATCACATACAATCTCTTTGATGATGCCCATGTGAAGGTGTGAGTTACATAGTCAAGTTTAGAGGAAAATTTTTAAATTTCTGTAGAATAGTATATCAGTTCTTAAATTATTTGCATAGACTCTTATTATAATTGTACATGGAATGTTTTGTTTAGGCCGAAGATGGGGAGGACGATTATATATGCAAAATTGTTGAAATGTTTAAGGCTGTTGACGGGCAACTCTACTTCACTGCGCAGTGGTATTATAGAGCTAAAGATACTGTAAGATAAATTTTATGCAGTTTCATTATGTTTTACTCAACTGTGTTTAGCTCGATAATTAACTGACATTAGATTTTGTTTGTTACATCTTAGGTTGTGAAAGACCATGCTCATCTTATCAATGACAAGCGTGTATTCTTTTCAGAAGTTCGGGACGATAATCCATTGGATTGTCTTGTTAAGAAGCTAAAGATAGCTAGAATACCTCTAACTGTATGATTTTGTTATTTGTACATCTAGTCAATGTTTCAGGATTTTCTTACTGGAGTGATGCTAATTTTGTTTGTTTGTTTTTGTTTTTTTTTTCCAGATGGCTATGGATAAGAAGAAAAACCGTCTGCCTGCTTGTGACTTTCACTGTGACATGTTATACTTGCTACCGTATTCCTCATTCGTTAAACTGCCAGCAAGTAATTTTGTAAAAGAATTAATTTCTGGGAACACGTTCTTCAATTGCAACTCAAGTCTCGAGAATTTATTGTTCTCACATGTATATTAACTTGTAGGTGAGAAAAGGGTTGGCAGTGAGACATCATCAACAATTTCCTCTGAGGTTGATACCAATGGAGCATGTGAAGTGAACTCAGAAATTGGGGATGTCACTCAAGCACAGCAGCGTTGTAAGCCTGATGTTGCACTTCTAGATCTGTATTCAGGATGTGGTGCCATGTCAACTGGATTATGTTTAGGGGGCAATTTGTCTGGGGTGAACCTAGTCACAGTATGTTGCTATAAATACTTAAACAACTGAGCACAAAAATTTATTTCATAGGTTTTTTTGTCCTTTCCATTTCCCATTTTTTATTTATTAGGAACATATGGTTACATTTATTTTATATGGAGTTTTTTTTTTGTTTGTTTAATAGAAATGGGCCGTTGATTTAAATCAATATGCTTGTGAAAGTCTGAAGTTCAATCATCCAGAGACTCAGGTACACTTTTGTTGTTGACTTCAACTTGATGTTCTACCATAATAGGGCCTCGTGCTTTCTTAGCTTCTTCTATATTGCAGGTTAGAAATGAAATGGCAGAAGATTTTTTATCGTTGCTAAAAGAGTGGGAAGTGCTTTGCAAATATTTTTCTTTGATAAAAAGTAAAGAGCCGCAACAAAAGTACATCGATCTTTTTGCTAATGAAGATGAAGATGAAGGGGAAGATGAAGAGGAAGATGAAAAAACTGAAGATGATGGAGAGGTGTTTGAAGTAGAAAAAATACTTGCAATATGTTATGGTGATCCCAATGAAACAAAAAAGCGTGGATTGTTTCTTAAGGTATTTCAGCTTGAATCATAATTATCAATTTGCTAAATCAGGTTAATGGGGATATGATTTTGAACTAATATTTGATCATTTTCATCTTTACTAATTTTAAACATAATAGAGTTCTAGAACAGTAATGTTTTTAGCTATATTCTTTAACTCGTGGGAACTTCTAAAAGATAAGAGGAGATATAGGTAATTTTCAAAGTTATATTCATATGGAGTGTGAAATAATGTGTTATGAGTGACATTTATTTATTTTAATAAGAGAATGTGGGAATGTAGAATAAATGAGGATCTTGGATCATTTAGATCAATATGTGGAGAGGTCATAATACACATGCTTGGACAATTTGATCAATATGTAGCTACAAGAGCAGTATCATAAGAGCCAAATAAATTTTGCTCTAGCCTAAAGAAGATGCTACTGGAAACATGGACGAAGGAGATTTTCGGCGTTGCTAATTGCTAGGAAATTCTTTGGAACGCTCAAAAGGGGATATAACAAGTTTGCACTATGTGCATCATACTAGGAAAAGCTATGAACAATATTTTAAAGCTGCATTTAGATGATTGACTTGGTCAGGGCGGCGTGAGATGCATAACCATTGCATGAGTGATATTCTATGCCAGCATCTTCAATAGGGTGTTTGCCATTTGTGCATTTTAAATGTGTTTATGGCAACATAGGCGCTTTCTTCACTCACAAAAAATAGGAAGAGTTGAAAGAAGAAAAAGAAGAAGAATGGAAGATAAGAAGCATAAAAAGGAAAGATGGAAGGGAAGGTGGAAAGATAGCGTGCTCTTGCATTTTCTAGAAGCATTAAGTGTGTTCTAGCTGTTTCGCATGGTTTCAAACTGCCAAGTGGTAGCTGACATGGGTTGTTAAATACATAGCCTTTTTTTTCCTTTCTTTTTTAAAAAATAAAATTTCCCCTTAAATAATGTTAGTTATTTTTATTTGAATGTAGGTTCGTTGGAAGGGTTATGGCTCTGATGAAGACACTTGGGAGCCAATCGACGGGTTGAGGTACATATACTAGTCTAATTGTCTCGCCTGATATAGTTATATGATCTATGTGTGTATGATCAAGCGTTTTGACTGAGTTAAATTTTACATTCTAACAGCAACTGCAAGGAAAAGTTGAAAGATTTTGTGACAAGTGGTTACAAATCAAAGAGCTTACCTTTGCCGGTAAGTTTAATTATTTTACTGAATTTTTCATCCTTGTCTTCTTCTTCTTCTTCTTTTATTATTATTATTTTTCCCTTTTCCCAGTATTATTCTAATTAGAACTTTCGGGTTGATAGGGTGATGTTGATGTTATATGTGGAGGGCCTCCCTGCCAGGGCATTAGTGGTTTCAATCGCTTCAGGAACAAAGACAATCCACTGGAAGATGAGAAAAACAAACAGCTTGTTGTCTTTATGGACTTAGTGGAGTATCTTAGACCTAAATATGTTTTGATGGAGAATGTAGTTGATATAGTAAAGTTTGCCAATGGATTTTTGGGACGGTATGCACTTGGTCGTTTAATATCAATGAATTATCAAGTTCGCATGGGAATGATGGCAGCAGGTGCATATGGTCTTCCACAATTTCGTATGCGAATGTTTATGTGGGGCGCCCAACCAACAGAGGTTGATTCATAAGTACTTTGATTTTGGTATTGGGGACCTTGTGCAACTTGTAATAACATTCATTTCCCATTTTTTCAGAAGCTTCCACAGTATCCTCTTCCAACTCACGATGTTGTAGTGAGGGGTGTAATTCCTACTGAATTTGAGGTATGAAATTCTTATTGAGGCATTATGGTTAGTTTGTTATTTTATCTAACGAGAATATATGATAATAATGCAGATGAATGTTGTTGCTTATGATGAAGGACATAATAACGTTCAGTTGGAAAAGAAGCTTCTTTTGGAAGACGCAATTTCTGATCTTCCTGCTGTATGTTATACATGTCTCAACAGATTGGTTGTCAGTTATTAATCTTGTCCTTATATTCTTTTTTGTTTGCTTTATTATATGTAGGTTGGAAATGATGAACGTCGAGATGAAATGCCTTATGGCGAACCTCCCAAGACTGACTTTCAGCATTTAATTAGATCACCTAGGGAAGGTTAGCTACTTTATTTCTTCCCCAAGTATCTATCTTAGATTTATTGAATGCAAATTGCAAAGTACACTGCAGTTGTGCAACATTTGCTTTCTGATAAGGGTGTGCACAATTTGGTTCAGTTTGATTCTTTTTTCCGGTGAAATCAATGATTGAACCCAACCATTGTTCTGAAATGTTCTAAATTGAGGAGCTGTTCTTGATTTAAAAAGTGAGCCAGACTACCAATCAATTTTAGTTCTAGATGGTTCAATTCAATTATGTATATGTATGTGCGTGTGTGTGTATATATATATATATAATTGAAAATATGCTTTCTTTTTGTTACAAAGCAGCAGTGACAAGTTGGGAAAGAGAGTGAGTGTGGGAGAGGGGAAGATGGTGAGAAACTGAGGGTGAGGCTGTGAGGGTAGAGAGTGAAAGGTGAAGGCAATGTCAGTAGTAGCAAGTTCAAAGAAAAAAATGACAATTTCAATAAGTTTCGAGTCCAAGGTGAGACTAAAATATGCACCCTTACAGCCCTTTTCAGTATTTATTTAATTATTTTAATCATATGAATGTTCTATCTAACTAATAAACTAGAAAACAACAAAAGGTCGGCTTGCGATGAATATGTTATGCTTTCTTGGTTATAATATTTTGTTGAGGATTTGAATAATCTTTTGTTGTTATGCTTTCTTGGTTATAATCTTTAATATTTGTTATTCTATTTTTGTAGGGTTTTCTTCTAATTTATTTTATTGAATATGTTCCTGCCCATTATAATATCTTTGGCGGACTGTTATTTACAGAAAGGTTTGATTCTTCTACAACGTCTAAGCCAGCCATGCACGAACTATATGATCATCGGCCACTTGAACTAAATATAGATGACTACCAACGTGTTTGTCAGATTCCAAAGAGAAAGGTTTTTTAGAATGTTAACATGTTTGATGTGCTTTTAAAATTTTTAAAATTCATTCACTAACCCTTATGTTTTTCATAGGGAGCAAACTTTAGAGATTTACCTGGTGTTCGAGTTCGCCCTGATAATAAAGTTGAATGGGATCCTGATGTTAAGAGAGTGTATTTGGAATCTGGAAAGCCTTTGGTAAGATGCTTGTGTCTCTCACATGTGCTTAGCATTAATATCGAGCAAAATATACAAGTTATAATTTTGTGTAGTATTAAATGTAAAGGCAATAAGGTTCCATTCATCAATTTAAACAAATTTACAGGTTTCTATGGTGATGGAATATTGTCATTATTTTTTTTGAAATGTCCATTGACATCCAATTATTTGTAGGGACATCTATATATTTGAGACATGACCATTGGAAATTTCTTCCTTGCATGGGTCTCTATTTAATTCATCCATATCCATCTCAGTACAAACTTTGGCTAAAAAGTTACTTAGGAACATATTTGGTTTCTTTCCATTCCTAGTCCTATTGTATCTTACGCCATTGCAATTGCAGGTTCCTGATTATGCCATGAGTTTTGTAAATGGATCATCATCAAAGTAAGCAACGGTGTCTGATTCATTATCTCTTTTTTGTTCATTTTAATGTCCTATACCTTTACTTATATTTCCCATTTTTATGAAATGATAAAGGCCATTTGCCCGCTTATGGTGGGATGAGACAGTGCCTACAGTTGTTACTCGGGCAGAGCCTCACAACCAGGTTCTTACTCTACTCGTGTGCTCTTTTATTTCTTTTGCTTAGAAGAAACTACTTAATTTTCTAGTATTAACCAGCCTAAAGCCTTCAACCAACTCATTTCTTTGATGTCCACTGATACTTACAGGCAATTACGCATCCAGAGCAAGATAGAGTATTGACGATTCGAGAAAATGCAAGACTTCAAGGCTTTCCAGATTATTACAAGCTCTTTGGGCCTGTGAAAGAAAGGTATGCTTTAGAAACTTTGCATTGGAGAAATGACGTAATTCCACCATTTGAAACATTATATGTATAGCTTTACCAATTCAATTAAAGTAATTATTCCTTGAGAAATCTGGTTGAACTGTGTTGCAATAACTTGCTTTGTGTCTTTGGTTAGTCTGTTGTCTTGGAGTTTTTGGTTAGTATGCTCTTTTGGCGAGCTTGTTGGTTTTCTTTTCCCCCTTTCAGTGGTTACTGTTTTGGCCGATTTTATTGTTAGTTGTTTTACACCCATCTTGTTCGTATCTTTTCATTTATCAATGATAAGTTGTTTCTTGTTTTAAAAAAACTTGCTTTGTGTTCCTTGGAAAACAATTTTTTGACTGCTCAGCCCTTGAACCTATTCGTTCATCTTTGTTCTAGCCAGTGAAACCCCAAAATAAATATACTATGTTCTTTTGAAGATTAGCGATCAAAGTACCTATTCCAAGACATCAACAATATAAAAAATGGTCATGTAACAGGTACATACAAGTAGGAAATGCAGTTGCGGTACCGGTTGCTCGAGCGTTAGGATATTCCTTTGGTATGGCGTTTCAAGGTTTAGCTGGAGACGCGCCCGTATGTAGTCTACCCAAAAAATTTCCCAACATTCTCAAGCAACATTCTTCAGCATCCTCCGAAGAAGTCGCTTGAAGAGGTAATTCTTTCGAGAGATCATATATAAAATTATGTTGTATGCTGATTTAACTTGTTGGATTATTTACTTTATCTCATTATTGTATCATGGAAATGTACAATTAAGAGATAACCTTCATATTTATATCATAACCAATTCCATGGCTGTGTGACATTTACTACACTAATCTATCATATTCAATGCCTATTCTGTATCTTGAACTAAATGTCTGAAATGAATTGTTTGGGCTATTTGATTTGGAATATATGCTCATTCAATAATTATATAATCTCTGCTTATTAAGATATTAACCATACGTTCGCAAAATGGACAATTATAGTGTAATTGTGAAGTCCTGTTGATGTTAGTTTGGTTAAAGATTAAATATTTTTATTTTGGTTGTTTTTTTAGTTTCACACTTTAGTTTTGGCTATACACTCTAATTTCCTAATATTCCTCTTGGAAGTTCTTGACATTTTATCTAAACAGGTTCTCTTAAGAATCTCCAGAAATTACACCCCAAATTTGATATAATTATTTGAACTTCAAAGAAAAATATGGTTTTGATAAGCTATTCGTGTATTGTTTAACTAATTAATGCATATATTTATATATATAGCTAAAAGGATAGAGGTTTAAATTACCTTGCTTACCTATATTGAACTTTGAAGAAAGGTTTTGATAAAGAATCGTGGCTGTTCTTGAAAATCTATTGGGATGAAGTTTTGGCTCTCTTTACCAATATCTTAAGAAAGCTCATAACTTAGGCATTGGGAATGTATGAAGTAGATGAAGATTTTTTTTGATAACATACACTTTTATGAAGTTTTTTTTTCCCTTTTAATTTAAACTATTCATGCCTTATCCACTTAACAGATAACAATATTGAGGAAGTACCTTTTTCTCTGAAATATTATGTAATTAGAGATGTCTAAGGGGTGGGAAAGGATTTGGGATGACTTGTTCATGTCTCCATTCATGGTCCTCGTTCCATTCTTCAACTCTACACAATTCTTGAAGGTCCTTGTTCCATTCTTTGACTCTACAAAATTATTGTGGATTAGGTTTCTTGTGAGAAATTTTTGTTTGTTTTGTATTTTTTAAAAAAATTAATGAACTTAAATAGCAAATATTGAAAAGTTTTTATTAATTAGTTAAATTTTTCACTAATTTTTTTATATGATTATTTCTATGTAAACAATTTGATTTTGAAGAGAAATTACTCAAATCTCTTTGCCGAGCGAAATACTTGTCTATCCAATTATTTAAATATGTAATCTAAATTTAAATGTTCAATTAAAATATATTTATTACCTGGGTCATTAAAAATAAAATTTGAAATTTAGATATAATATTTATATATAATATTTATATGATAATAATAACATAATAATAATAATAATAATAATTATAATAAATTAAAAAAAGAGACAAATGGAGCGAAGACCAAAGTTTGAAATATTGATGTTGATGGAAACATTAGGGTCTTGATTTTATGGAAATATGGATGAAAATATCGATATCGATGAAAATTTTGAGAAACTTTATAGAAATTGTTATAATTAGTTAATGAAATTTTGATTGCGACTGAATTAAACTATCATTGATTTCTATAAAATAAGATAATATTTAGATGTATATTATAAAATATTTGTGTAAATGTCGACACAAGTGTAGAAATTTAAATAAGAGATGGAAAAATAAAATTCCTTGCCTAAATGTGAAACTCCTACCTTGTTAAGGACATGTCATCGTGGTGGGGCTTGTCCCATGGGAAAAATGAATATCTCTAATTGCAATCTAATAATTTAAAAAGAGATATAGAGTATTTAAAAAAAAGAAAGAGGCATAGAGTCAACTGATAATTAGGACTCGAATACTATTGCACCATTTTAGGTTGCCATCAATCCATGACACTTGTTCCAAGTCTGGATTTTCTTCTAAAATTTAAACCAATTTCCACTCTAAGAGTACTAGAGTAGTTTCAAAACATTTATGTAAGATTAAGAGTATTTTTTAAAATATTGAAGCATTTATGGAACAAAGGATAAAGCTCAAGAGATGCTTTTTGAAAATAGCTAATGCGTAGGACATGCCCCATGAGCTATTTCGCTAGGTTTGGCCTCATCCAAGACCGAGGCCAAGTACGTCAATTTGGGCTTTGATCCAAGCTAACTTTGTCCCCTAAGTCCATTTGTTACGAAGTCGACAAATAAAGAATACAAAAACGTAAAGTAGAGGAGAATCGACACACAAATTTACGTAGTTCATTAATACTATATTAGCTACGTCCACGGGATAGAGGGAGAACAATATTATTAGAGAGAATGTTACAGAATACAAAAGAATAGACGCCTCTAGGGTTTGAGAGTTTATATAGAGCACTTCTCTAAATCCTAGGGGTTTGGTTGTTCGAAGCGCCATATAACAGATTCAAGGTATTCCAACACCCATTTTGGACTTAGGGTGTTATTTTTGGCCCAAACTTAGTTATTTTCTCGGTCTTGTTGCTTCTATACCTATTTTATATCGATTATATCATTTAGTCCAAAATCACCTATAGCAAATATATTTTCAACTAATATCATTTTAGATATTTGATATTTATCTCCATTGTTTATAGCATGAATACATTTTTTTTCCAATTTCATATGTGAGGGATTCAAACCTCTTACCTATTGGTCGAAAGTTCGTACTTTATGCCAATCGAGCTATATTCACGTTGGTTGACTACTCCAAATTAATAAAAAATAAAATAAATGTCATTTTCACTCTCATGAGTTAAATTTCAATTGTTTTCATATTGATTTCTTAATTTGCCATTTTCATTTCCTTTGAAGTAAGCAGATAAAAATGTGAGTAAGAGTAAACCATTTTAATAAAGTCTCTTGTAGTTCTTAACTTCAAAGCTATTTCTCTCTATGGTTGTAAGCTAAGGCTGAGTGAGTTTGGTCCATTTTGGGGACTGTTTACACAGAGTTGGTGCAATTATTTGCTCTCATATAATATATATCATATTTGTGTGAGGTATTAAATTATACACAATACCCCTCAATTTTAGAGTAATTCAATAACGCCCCTAGATTTTGAAATTTTTTGGTTTCTTACCCATAAACTTTGAATAAAAAAAATATACCTTTATTTAGCTAAATAGATGTGACAACGACAACTGATATCATTAAAATCAATTACATAATAAACGTTTACACATCAACTGTTTTGTTAATTGAAGCGAATGATGTTACGTTGTAAGTGATATTAACATCTGTCTTTCAATTTTTACACATTAGCCATCATGTCAATTTTCATTTTATTTTAACAAAGAAAAGTATTCAAAGATATTTTTTAAAGTTAAAAAATATAACTGAACTGTCAGTGTTATTAAAATCTAGATATGTTAATGAGGTTCAAGTTTTTGTTGATTCTCTCCACAATCTTCATAAAGGTCGTTCGATTCGCTGCTTCCGTTTTGTCAATCGTCAGTGTAACTCTGTTGTTTATACCTTAGCTTTTCATGCTTTGCTCGTCATCTCAAATTTTTTGATATTTGACTTGAAGATCATCCTTCACTGATGGATTTTGTTTTACTTTTTGATTTGTCTTATTCTTAAGTTCTTTTTTATATTCTTTTTACCGTTGTACTAAAATAAACCATAATTGAAATCCGCTCTAAAGTCGAAGGTATTTTGTGTAATTTATGGGACAGTCAATTATTTATCTCCTAAACCCAATAGTATGAGTAAAGTCCACAATATAAAGCCAAAACTAGCAAGCCATTTTTGTATTTCTTCACATTTCACTTCTTTTTTAAGTCCAAATCATTTCCCACTCCTTAAAGAAACACCCTTTTTAGATTCTTTTTTTTTTTGCTCTCTCAATTCTTATGGCTACTTTTAGCAGATCAAGAAGCTCTTCAAGCTTGAGCTTCTCAGACCAATGGCTTCTTGCAACCATTGCTCTGATAATCTTTGGATTCTTGGCTTATGCTGTTTACGACGCTGCTGTTGCCTCGGCTTCGGAGGTGTTCCAAAGGCTCGTCGTCATTTCACCGCTGCTTTTGGTTGTTGCCGTTCACTGGCTATCGCTCGGCGGCGGCGGAGGAGGATATAATAGCAACCACAGCCACAACCATTCAGCTGTGGGATTTCCATGGGGAGTTGGGTTTCTTCTGCTTTTGCTTCTGTTTCCATGGAGTGCTGCCATTTTGCTGCTTCTACTTTATTTCTTCTTTCTTACTAATTGAATTTTCACTTGTTTCATTTGTAAGTTCCCACCCTAAGTAAATCATTTTTTTAAATATCATTTTGGTCCCTATACTAAAATTAGATGTTGAATTTTAACCCTAGTACTTTCAAAAAATCTCAAATTTAGTCCGTCAAAATTAATCTATACTTACCTGAAGAAGTCTTTGGATGATGAAGAAGTTAATCTTTTTTAAAATTGATTAAATAATAATAATAGTTGTTTTCAAATACATAATCAAACTATTTACAAATATAGAAAAATTTTACTGTCTACCGCGATAGAATTCTATCGCGGTAGACAGTGCATTTTTTCTATATTTGTAAATAGTTTGATATTTTTTCTATTTACAGTAATTTTCCTAATAATAATTATCATACAAAGAAATATAATATACGTGAATATGTTTTTAAAATTTACAAAGAAAATACTAATAAAGAAATAAAAAAAAACTTTTGAAAGATCAACAATAAATTATCGGAAAAGGATTAAAATTGAATATTTAAAAGTACAAGGATTAAAATGATAGGTTAATTTTTTAATTTTTAATTTTTTTATTTTTTCAGAGGACATGTTGAGTACATTTCTGATAACTTTGTTTCTGTCTCTGTTTTAACTTGTAGGGTGCAATTGTCAGTGAATTTCTGACATGTTTTTGGGCTAATTTGTTTGCTAAAAAGTTAGGTGAAGTGGTGTTGTGTGGAAGCATATTTAGAAAAGTTTCAACCATCATAATGTAATAATGGTTACCATATTGTAAATTTCTAATGGAAAAAAACTTTATATTTAAGAAATATTACTCAAACCCATATCTATCATTTTGTGAATTTTTATTTGTACACATTGAATGAAGAGTTTTACTTAAAATTTAGTAAAACTAACTTACAAGTAGTTGTAAAAGTTTATAAAAATTCATAAATAAGTCAAATTATTAATTAGGAAAATTTTCACAGATAAAAAAAATGTCAAACTATTTACAGAAAATAGCAAAAAAATGTTGATAAGCTTTTATCAGTATCTATCAGTGATAGACTTCTATCATTTCTATCACAACTATCTAAAAATTTTGCTATTTTGTGTAATATTTTTTCTTATTTTTTTATTTTAAAATTTTTTTCTATTAATTATCGTATATTATATTTGTCTTCTACTTGATTTCATATTATGGGATTGTTGAACAAAATCTTTTATTTTATTTTTCAATATATATGTAATAAGACAAATTCTTTGAAATGTTTTAATGGATGACTTTTATATTAAAAAAACTCAAACCCATTTTTTTTTTTTTTTGAAACTTTTTTGTACATTATTGAAACATTTAGGATTTTAGTGCAAGTAGTAGTTAGATATAATAATGTCGGTTAATTAGCAGAATTTTTGGAAGAATTTACTTAAAATTTAGTGAAAATAATTTACAAGTAATTATAAAAAAGGAGAGTTGCAAATATATCAATCAAATTCAAAATATTAATATATATAACAATATTTTTAAAAAATTGTAAATATAGCAAAGTCTATTAGTGATAGACTTTTATGGTTTAGGTAGTCTATCACCATAAGAGTCTTTCAGTGATAGAAGTCTATCATCGATAGACTTTACTATATTTGCAATTTTTTTAAAATGTTGCTATACACTGAATTATTATCCCTAAAATTGTTACTCAATATAATTATCCCTTATAAATATTAATAAATAAACACAAGGGAATTGGAGGCACTCTAACTACTATAACAAATAGAGTGATTTTGTTATATATGTTTACTTTATTATTATTATATAAATTAAATTGTTTAAAGATAAAAAGAAGCACCCTTTGCAAAAGAAAAAAAAAAAGGTTGGTTAATCCATTCAGTTTAGTTTTTATGATTTGAAATTTATAATGATTTAGTTAGGTAATAATTATTTAATTTTTGTAATTTTAAATTGCAATAAATAATTTAGTGTTAATGTCATAATTTTTGTTAAGGGGTAATTTGGGGTTCTCATTATGTAAAGCAATAAATTGCTTATAGACCAAACTAAAAAAGAAAGCAATATAAATTCCTTTATAATTAAAACAAACCAAAGATGATTATTGTTCAAGGATCAAAGTATTCTAAGTTTTAGAGATTAATTTATTAAATATTAAATATCAATACTTTATTTTGGCACTTTTTATGATAGAGTTTGGATTATAATTTATAAAAAATTTGAAATTATAAAAATTAATTGGTTACTTTCTCAATTAGTTAAGATATTATTGTCAATCTCTAAATATACTTAATTTGTTGAAGTATATATTTTTCGAATAAAAGGTTAAATATTCAAATTCTCACTATCACATGTCTAAAAAAATTTAGATATTTATTTTATGAATAAAAAAAATTAGAAGTTCGAATTTTTACTTATATATATTTATATATTATTATACTAAAATAAATAAAAATAATATCATCACATAAATAAAGTAATAGGGACCAACTGATCAAGGTGTGTTACCTTTTTCCAAACAAATTAATAATAAAGTCTAAAGAGAATGGTGTGCATAAGTTTTTGTACACGTGTCACTCATAAAGCTTTATTTATTTATTTATTTTTCAAAATTGGTTGCAACTCTTTGCACGTTCTAATCAACTTTTTTTCTCATTCATAACAAAAATTAGTCTATAAAATATGAAAAATTTTAAATTAAAAATTTTAATAATACGTAGAGTGAAGATTCAAACTTTTGATCTGTTGGTGAAAGACATATACTTAAATCATTTGAACATAGCTCAAGTTGATTATTATGAAAAACGTCTTTCATTGATGAAATTTTTAAATAAAATTGATCCGAACGTTATTTTTTTTTTTTCACTAATATTTCAAAGTTTGAAATTGAAATTTAATATTTTTATTGGAGGGAGCTTATGAAATCTTGGTGTCATTAAAATAAATGAAACGTCATACTTTGAAATTCATCTAACACTTTTATATACAATAACATACAATATTGAATTTATGTTAGGGTAATTATTTAAAATAGCAAAACTGTTGAAAATATTTTCAAATATAGCAAAATGTCACTGTCTATCAGTGATATACATCTATCAGCGTCTATCACTGAAATCATGCCCTGTGAAATCAGTCATAGACGCTGATATATGTCTATCACTATCTAACACTGATAGACAGTGACAGTTTGCTATATTTATAAATATTTTAACTCCTTTTGCTATATTTGAAAACAACCTTTAATGTTAATATCCTTTACTAATACTAGAATTATCTTTTTATAGTTTGGTAAAATATTTTCTTTGTTATTCTAAAGATTTGTTTAGAGGTTTGCTCATCGTCATGTCTAAAGATAGCATATTTTATAAGAATTATAACTGTTAACCTTCCGTAACAACAAAGACGAAGTTGACAAGATTCAATCAAACCATAGAACCAAATTATTAATGAGAAAATAAAAAGTAATCTAAACTTTATTTTACTATTTCCATGCACATGGTAACCATTCAAACCTTAATTGCCGAAATAATTGGTTGGTTTATTATTATTATTTTTTTTCTCTAGAAAAAGATTATAAAAAGTCTCACGAATATATTAATTATTACAATAATGCAAACCTAATATTAACTCAATCATAACTCTCTGTGGGATCCCACGTTTCTTTCGGCCATTTGTCACCTCAAATAAAAATTACTAACTTTATCTAAAAGCTTATTGTAAGCATAAGCATATACATATTATAATTTTGATTAAAGCTCCTTCATTCAATCATGTAATAAAATAATATACGAGTGTATTGATGGGGTAAAAAAAAAAAAAACCTAAATGTGCTAATGAATTTCAACCATTCATTAATTTTCTTCATGATTTATTGATTGCATCTTGAGATCAATTCATAGCTTCCTCTACGTAAGTCGCAATGGTTATAATTCAACTGCTCATGAGTTACTCTTTGTACTCGTAGATATCGATTCTCGGTATTTTGACTTGAAAATCACCCACTAGCATAGATATAATTACCTATATTGAATTTTGATAAAATTTTGATTCAAACATTATTACTTTAAGTTTTAACGAATAAACTAAAGTAAATTTGATTTTATCAGATACTTTAACATTTTCATTCATTATGATCTTGTAAATTGTAGTAGGCTCAATTAAATAGAAATCAATATGATTTGGAGAAAATATGCGTGGCGACATTACAAAAGTTTGAACACGTGAATTAATTATACTTTGATACGACCATGTTAAATAATCACCAATAAATTCGAAAGTTTAAGTTGATGGATTATGATAAATTTTATTTTATCAATACTTTAACATTGATGTGTGTTATGTTATTGATTTTTTTTTTTTGACATAACATGCTATTAAATTAAGGATGAATTATTTGGCATGACATGACTAATAGTAGGTAAGCTAAATAAAGTAAGGGAGGAGGGGGGGCAAAATACAATTTAAATTAAATTTTTTTTTTGGTAATAATTTAGTTGGAAGATGGAAATTCAAACTACAGATCTTTTAATTATCAATCATTACTTCAAGCACTAGTCTCTCACTTAGAGGCGAGGATGTAGTGACCATTTTATTTTAGGTCAAATACCAAAACTTCTAAATTTCTTTTAAAGTTTTTGAAATCTACATTTGCATCCTTAAACGATATTTTTAGAGAAAACTAGTTGAGATTGCACGTGAAATATTGTAGTTTTAATTAATTTTTTCAAATAATGGGTTTTTATATAGTATTATTTTTGTTACCATCCATTTTTAAAAGTTAAATGATATAACCATTTTTATTTTCATATTTTCATATTATCTTTTATATGGTACAAAGAGAAAAAGTTTGTGCTAGTAATTAAATTATCGAATAAATATATATGTTAATATTTTAGTAGTGTAATATAGATAATGCTACAATTTTTATTTTAATCTTTTCACAAATCTATTGAGAAGTCACTAAATATACAAAATGATGCATTGTTTCACTGTATAACCACTTTCGTTATATTAAATTCTCTAAATATTTTGTAATTTTCTCTAAACTTGGATCACATGAATTATTATTTTTTTTTTTTAAGAAAATGTAAACACAATTATTATTTTGTTTTTCTTTTCACATACATCTCACACATATAATGGAAGAGTCGATGCACCAGTTTGATGTGTAACTACCTCTGCCACCCAGAACAGATGCATCCAACCAGTGCACATCTATTAGGCTAAAAAAAAAATAGTATGGAAGAGTTTCATCCCATCTTAAAGAGTCATATCTCGCCAACATCAATTGCATTTATTTGACTTAAAATTTTAATTTTGTTTAAATATAAAAATTTATTTTGTAAATAGAAAATTGAAAAGTAGGTCACCTCTACTGTCTTTCAAACGAACACTTACGCTTGAAAAGTCACATCCACTCGACAATTGATATCATAGGAATTTACTAAAAATGTAAGGGCAAAAGGAGTAGATAAAAATTCTCCCTTCATAGTCCCTTATATATATATACGTGGGAAATTTTTAAAAATAGAAAAATAAGGAAAATTATTTACACAAAATAGCAAAAATTTTAGATAATTGTGGTAGACGTTGATAGAAGTCTATCAGTGATAGAAATGATAGAAGTCTATCACTGATAGATGCCGATAGAAATCTATCAATGTCTATCTGTGCTTTTTTTTGCTATTTTCTGTAAATAGTTTGACATTTTTTTTATCAGTGAAAATTTTCATATATATATATATATATATAAATCAACCACATATTTCAACATGATCAACCCTTATGAGCATATTCATTAAATCCACATCACAAAATTTGGTATCAAAATCCTATCTTTTGTTGTGAGAAGTAATCACACCCACATTAGATCTCTCTTTTGTTTGGGAAAAATTAAAGGGCATACTTGGTCCCCTTTTGATTCTTATTTCCCTCTTTTGGCCACTAAACATTTTCTTAATCATATCAAAAGTGCTACACATGTGAGCGTTAATTAATTTAACAACCATAACAAAATACTTTCATAACTCAAATTGTACCTTTCAAGTGCTTCTTATCATTTATTTCTTCTTATTAACCTTTTTCTTTAACTTTTAAATGAGAACATCATTCTAAATTTGCTTTTCAATCATTCATGCGTATTCTATCATTCTTCTTCGAGTTGTTATCTTTTTACTTTTGATTTCTTTTTGTTTTTGTTCTTTTGAAAAAAAAAACTACTTTTATGCTTCGAAGCATTATAACTCGATCCAATTAAGCTCTTACACTTTCACATTTGTTGGGGCATATTTTTTATTTTTTATTTAATATTAATTATGTGTGGGTCAAATTTTGGTCAAGGTCTCGACCTAAAAGAGAGAACGGGCCCAAGGAGACCTTTGAAGCCTTTCACTGTAAGAGGAAAAGTCATCTTCAAACAACTGCATGAGTGCATCGAACTTGAGCCCCATTACCAAAAAGAGAAATCATCTAGCTAGGCTGACTATCCTAGCTACCTAATTACCTCGTCAACTTCGTCACTGACATTGTCATCAGTAATCGAACCCAAGCGCCTGTCAGACAGGGGAGGGGGGCCATATAATACGCACACGTCATCACTTATGGAGGTATCACAATTTAGTCATGCTTTGTCCTATTGAACATTTCATTTGTGACTTAAGTATCGAAGTGTATAGGATATGACACCACATTGGTACAACTCTTCATGCACGTTAACTCAATAGGAATACTCGATTCTCAACGAGTGACCTGACAAGATTCTCAATAAATAACCTGATTCACACATATCAACAATTTGAAAGGTTACTTTCTAATATATATTTTTAGTTTTAATGTTTCAAATTACTTCTATAGTTTCAGTTTGTATGCTTCAATTA
This sequence comes from Lagenaria siceraria, assembly GCA_002890555.2. Classification (NCBI taxonomy): domain Eukaryota; kingdom Viridiplantae; phylum Streptophyta; class Magnoliopsida; order Cucurbitales; family Cucurbitaceae; genus Lagenaria; species Lagenaria siceraria. The sequence goes on along the minus strand of CM016492.1, from coordinate 4,683,350 downwards.
CTTTTTTACATTTACTAACCTTCACATTTCAATTACTTATAAATTTAGTAGTTTTTATATTGCAATTATTTTTATACAATTATTTTTTTTATTATTCTTATCCTATGTTTTGGTTCCTTTGTTATATATATATATATATATAGTTTTGATATATAGTTTTGATTTGAATAATCTAAGATAGAAAAATAACTGTAATCATGATAAATATTTCGCAAAAATACATTATAGGAGATTTACCAACGATTTGATATAAGAATTAGAATTGATCTTGTTTAAAATTGTAATGTTTGAGACCCAATTCAAATAGCATTACAAAAAAGACTTTACTAGCTTCGAAATCATACATTTTCATTGAAGAAAAATTTATTTCATAATAAGATTAGGATAATGAAGTTGTTAATTGTTATGCAACAATTTTGTAATTAATATAAAATTCTGTAGAGAACTATAAAATTAATGGTTCAATATATTATATATTTACGAATTTTAAGTAAAGTTTCTCAAACAAATTTTGAATTCGATACTATTTTGATGACTAAGTGCATGTTTTTAAGTAACATAGATTTTGATTGATACAATTGGAGTCCAAGTGTCATAGAGCCATTTGGAGAGTTTGTTATATTAAACACTTATAATATTGTAAGAGTCAAAATGTTATTATACTTAACCTTCACATGACAGTACCGATAAATTTATAATTTTGAGAAGACGCAACTTGCAAAATAAAGAGAATCTAGGCACTGATGTGGTTCTTAGCACAGTACCTTTGATGCCTAAGTTAGTTAGAGGCCTAAGTTAGTTAGAAGCTTTTAATTGTAAGTTTTGAGGAATAAGAACAAATACTTCTTTTCAAGCCATAATGATGTATTTATAGAAAAATTATGACCTAAGGCGTTTAGATCAGGATTTTCGAGTAATTTTAGGTTAATTCTCAAGCTAAATGTGCCACGACATGCATTTAGTATGCCTTGTTCATTAAATAGAAATGCTCGACCTCGGCCTTGACTGAAGCCAAAGGAGGTCAGTTTAGGCTTTTGGTCCAAACTCTCCTCTTTATGAGACCCAAATGGGTTGGAACATGCCTCATTCATCAAATAGTGAGGGTCGGCCTTTGCCAAACAAGTGAGTTTGGGCCTGACCCAAATTGCATTCTTCCATGCTTAATTGGTCCCTGTAAAATGGTTTTATGGCTCAAGTTTCACCATTTTCTTGATTTGATAGTTTACAAATTTATGTAAAGTCGATTACGACTTATTACGCCTTCTAGTCTAAATTTACCCATAATAGTAAGAAAGTAAATGCAATAATAGATGTCAAAACGAACATAGTTTAATTGATATATGATATGTATAGTGATCAAGAGGTCTGTGATTCAAATTCTTTCCCTTTTTGTTGTACTAAAAAAAATATAATAATAGATCCATTAACATTATTTAAAGTGAGAAAATTTATGACCAATCTTTTTAAGTTGATGGATGAGCAATCATCATAAACAAGTTATATCCCCATTTCATCCATATAATAATAGATTCCTTTTCCTTTTTCCCATACCATTTATTTTTTGATCTTCTATCAATCATCACTCTTTTCTCTTTCTTCCTAGCCCTCCCTAAGCCTTTATCCATTTATTTATTATTACCATTTTTTTTCAATAAGAACATCCTCACTCTTTAGTTGATGACACAATTTGGACCCCTCACCCTATAAAGCCTACAATTATGAGCTAAAAACCTATTTTTACATTATATATATATACACAAATATTTTCTTAGTGGGATGAGAATGAAAAATTCGAACCATAAATTTTTTTGTCGCTAATGCATACTGTATGTATATAAATTTAGATAACTTATATATTAACTTTAGAACTAGTGGTAGAAATGATTTTAGTACGATGTACAATTAAAATATTAGTAGAGATAATTCAGTTATAAAATTATAAAAATAGCTTAACTCAAATTTAATCCACATCAAAATGATTTAAAACACATCATATAAGTTCAAATAACAATAAAATAGGTTAAAATTTTCAATAGGGAAAAAGGCTACTCTGTTACAAAATTTCTTTACATAGGGAGGACCATCTTCACCTCTATAATTTGGAACCAATAATTAAACGTAATTATTAAAGAGCCATTGATGACTTTTCATTTGTATTTGTGAGTTTGATTATTGTTTTTTTTTTATATAAAAAAATATTAAAGTAAAATCAAATTGCAATTTTCTTTCCAAAAAAAAAAAAAAAAAAATCAAATTGCAATTTTTTCTCTCATTATTTACAACTCATGATGAGAGCCCTCTTAAGATTTAGTGGAGCATATTTTCTCATGCTACAAAGGACATCTTTGATTTTTCAGAATCTAATAATTGAAGTTGAAAAATCATATAAGATTTTAACTGGGTAACTTTCACAATAGAAAAAATGTCAAATTATTTACAAAAAATAATAAAAGAAATACTAATAGACATTGATAGACTTCTATCAGCATCTATCAGTAATAGACTTTTATCATTTCTATCACTGATAGACCTTGATAGACTTCTATCAGTGCTATTACAATTATCTAAAAATTTTGCTATTTTGTGTAAATAGTTTCCCTTCGTTTTTTATTTTTAAAAATTTCATTTTTTAACTTTATATATATATATATATATATATATCCCAATTGCTAAAAAAATTCAATTAACATTAATTAATGTACATAGTTTGACATACTTTCTAATTTAAACAATTTTTTTTAAAAAAAATTTCAAATTAACATCCTACTCTTGGTTAAATTTTCTGAGATACTACATAAGCTAAACTATCATAAAGTGATTTTGACTTTTTGATAATCACTTTTTGGATAATCACTACATAGTAGTTTTTTTTTTCTAAATTTTTTTTAACGGTAAACCAATTTGATTATTTCAAAAATAATTTTATTTTATTTGTTACTAGACACTCTAGATTAAAAAAGAAAAAAAAAACTTTTGACCCTCCAAAATAACTTAGAAAATTAATCGAGAAACACTTAATTGTAAAGTAAAGAAGTGATAAGAATTTTGATATTATTATACATGTTGTCGAGGTAGAATTTCATTAAATATATTTAAGGAAATCTAAATTGCTGAAATGTAGATATGTGTGTTTATTTTAGGAAGGAACATGGTGAAAATGGACTACTAAAATAATTAAAAGTATGATAAATTATTGACTTTTGTAGATAAGGGATTGAAATTTTTGTGAAGGCAAAGTTATAGGGGCTTTGGAGAGCCTACCACTACATTTTAAATAAATGAGTTTGAAGTTCATTTTCATATATGTTTATAGTTGAAGTTTTAGATATGCCAATGAAGATGGTTGGTTTATTGAAATGGAGCTTTTTGATTTTTGTAGTGTGAAAGAGATTTTTTTGGAGCCTCGTTTAATTTTCAAAAAATTTCAATAAGAAATAATTTATAATACCGAATCCTACAACAACTACTACAATGATGTAGCAATAGTCGCAAGTTCGAGTCGATCTTCAGGAAAGTGCGAGATATGTTTCGTTGAGCCAATTTCTTAGTTATAATGGTGTATGGGGGGTTGTGATAGAGATTGCATGAAAGTGAAGGCAGGAATATAAAAGTAGGAAAGTAAAAGCCGTGGGTAAATGTAACCTAATATTGGAAAATTCTAGTTTCGAGAGTAAGAGGGGATCCTATGCAATTTTGATCATCGACCTTTGTTAATTGAACATGCATTCGATTCTTGTATGCATAATGACTTACTCAGCCTAACCAAAATCAATCTAATCGAAATCAACGACGCTACAGGCAACCAAATTATTCAATTAAGTCGAGCAAATGCCCTAATTATTAATTAATACTTAATCAAACTAGATGCTCGATTAACTGGGTTCGATAGCATCCATAGAAATCTCACATCTACTCTAATTAATTATTAATTAAACTAAATAGTTTTAGTCCTATTGGGTTTGATAGCGTCTATATAGAATTAAACCATTTGTATTAGGATTAAAAGTTGCATTGTGTGATTAATTAATTGGGTAGCCTAATTGATTAACCAAATTATCTTTGAACCTAGTTAAAACATGCATTCTAGGTTAGCCATAAAATGCTTGATTAACTATTTGCTACTTAGGGTGTGACTTAAGCTAGACGAAGAACCAAAGACATCGAACAAGCCTAAATCGATTAGCAAGGGCGACATACATCTATGAAGGAATAGCCAATCACAAACATGCATCTAGAGATTCAAGAAGATTCAAAGAAGACATAAATAGATATGCATTCAGTTCAATCATAAAAAATCTCAAGAAAATTACATAGGATTTTTGCTCCAAAAAACCAGAAAAACCTTACCTCAACATTCCATAGACAATAGGTAGAGGGGGAGCTTCAAATCCTTGATTACAACCCAAAATAAAAATAAAATCTAACCTAAAAGTGCTGGAAAAATAGAGGGAGAAGAAGAAATTTGAGCTTCACTTCGACCTCCATCAAAACCAACTTGAAAAATCCCTAAAAGAAGAGAAGAAAATATATAAGGATCACGATGGCGACACGACGTTGAAGAGCGACACTGCGACCCCAAGCCCTAAATTGCCGTCTGCCTGCAACGCACAGCCGCAGCGTTGTGCCTCTAATGCACACGTTCTTTCATCCGTCCAAATCCAGAGCACCCCGATGCTGCTGGGTATCCATGGCTCCGGGAGGCAAAATGGTCTTTTCACATCATTTGAAGCCTCGGGTCCTCGTTATGATTCCTAATAGCTCCAAATCAACCTTAAACGGTACGTAACACTCTAGAATGCATGATTTGCTCGAATTCCTACAAATATAATCATTTAATCGTATTAAATATAACAAGCAAAGGAAATTAGAGACATAAAAATAGCTATTTTCGAAAGCTATCAACAAAATATGAGTTGCGTGATTTGAAAAACGAACTGGGTGTAAAATATGCTTTAGACTTTAAAAAATTGAAGTATAAACTACACAACCTATAAATCATAATTTCTAAAAAAAAAATGTGTTCTAATGTGATAATGATTAGTCTAACCATGGTCTAAATAAGTAAATAAAAAGCGTAAATAATGTTAGTTTAGCCACTCTTATTTTATCTAGTTAACTTATACTTTTGTGTCACATTATGTCAAATAATCACTGGTTAATGGTAGTATATAATTAAAAAAAATAGTACCAATAATAATAACTTACTAGAATAAAAGTTTAAAACTTCAAACACATGTTGGAAAGCTTTTAAAAGTTTAAAAATTGAGTAGAAATGATAAAAAGTTGAAAGTAAATTATAATGTACCCTAGAAAAGGAGAAAGAAAAGATATTTATGGATATGTATGTATAGATAAGCCCAATGATTAAGCCCATGAAGCCCAAATACTTGCTTTCCAAATGCCATTTTTCACAAAAGAAAAAGAAGCCCTTTAACTTTGATCAATATAAGAAATATTAATAAGTCTGGAGATTTTATGGTAGGTTTAAAATATCGATATCGACGAAAATATCAAGGTTATAATTTTACAAAAATTTCGATAGAAATGTTAAATTCGATGAATATTTATGAAAAAGTTATAAAAATAAAATTTTAAAAATTTAAATTTAAATTAATAAACAAACATTTTATGATTTAAAAAAAAGTTAACATATCTATTATTTATATTATAGTTACAATAGTGACATTTTGCTGATTATTTCAATTTACTCTTCATATTGATATCGAACCCATAGAAACATAGAAATATCGATAGAAATATCGAAATGTCGATGGAAATTTAATACTATAGTTTTATGGTACTAATTTGGATTACTTATTTTTTTTATGTTAATAAATAATAGGTGATCCTTCACATCAACTCTATATCTTTTTTTTTTTTTTAAGAAAAAAAACTCAATTACTTTAGTAATTTTAAAAAAAATATTCAACAAACTTATTACAAATTCATTTATTTAAATCTTTGAACTCTCAAGTTTATTATGTAAAATAGTCTATAAATTTTGAAGTATTTTTATATCAATTATTAACTTAACATAAAAAATTGTTTAAATTATTGGTGCCAATTTTTTCTGCAAACTATTTAATAAAAAATTTAGTATGACATTTTTTTTGATTTATTTAATGAATAGTACTTATGTGCACAAAGCTAGATGTGAGTTAAGTAATCTATTTTGAAACATAAATGATTTTTTTTTTCTTAATGATAAAAGGAGCTAATACCAAAAGATGTATTGTTTTTATGTAAAATTTAAAAATTAAAGTAGAACACTAAAAGTTAATAAATTAATATATAATAAATATGAAAAGTTTTGGAACTAAGATATGAGGAAAAGAGTGAATTTCCAATATGAGTTTTTTTTTTTTTTTTTTTTTTTTTTTTTTTTTTTTTTTTTTTTTAATAAATCTTAAAAAGGGTTGTTTTTAAATATAGAAAAATGAGCCAAACTATTTATAAATATAGAAAATTTTTACCGTCTATCAGTGATAGACCGCGATAGAATTCTATCGCTTTCTATCGCATTTATCGCTTGAGCGATAGAATTCTATCGCGGTCTATCACTAATAGACAGTAAAATTTTTCTATATTTGTAAACTATTTGTAAATAGTTTGATATTTTTTTTTTCTGTTTATAGTAATTTTCCTTTTAAAAATGAGTTGGGATATTAAAAATGACAAAGTTTAATAAATTATGTTCATTTTCTTATTTTTATCTTTATGGGTGCATTTGGATAAGTTGATAGAATGACCAATTTGGTGTTTGGTCCCACTGACCAACCTTCATTTGTTCAATTTGTGTACTAAATTATTGGTCTAGATGTGACCCAACATTTTTTCAAAACTATTTAATTTTTTTTTTCTTCCTGAGATTTTTCTTTCCAAAAATAAAATAAAATATTAATATTATGGTATTATTGGAGAAACTTCCTTGTTTCTATTATAAAAACATTCTTAAGAGAATCTTGTAAAAAGAGAATTTTATTCACAGGACATTTGGTTGTTTTAAAAAATAAAAAATAAAATAAAAACAGTATCCATTTTTCAATGGACTATTTTTAAAGGTAGAAAAAAATGAGTCAACCTATTTACAAATATAGAAAAATTTCACTGTCTATCAGCCATAGACCGCCATAGAATTCTATGGCTTGAGCGAATTAGTAGTGGAATTTTTCTATATTTATAAATAGTTTGATAATTTTTCTTGTTTATAATAATTTTCGTTTTTTCTCTTCAATTTCTCAATATGTACATTTTTGTGTCAATTTTTTCTTTACTAAATTATAGTATTTTATTTATTTATTTATTTATTTTTTGATGAAACCAAATTATAGTAAGTTAATTCATAATGCCTTAACACCATTTCATCATATTCAGGTACCTTAAAAATTCACAAATGTAAATCAATAATCTTTGTAATCAATTTTTTTTAATCAATATTAACGGTTATCTTTCACCATATATTAGTAAAAATAAAATAAAATAAAAAAGCACCACTAATAGTTGGTTTTTCTTTTAAATTTTTATTAAAGCTTAATTAAAAGAGAAATACAATACATGCTAATATAAGTGTAAACCTACCTCAACTAGTTAAGAACTTAAGACATATATTATTGACTAAAGAATTAGAGGCTTAAATCTTCATGTCACATGTTAAACCAAAATAAAGAGAAAAAAAAAATCTAACAATAAAGGTAAAACTATGTTAAATGACGAATTTAGTCTTTAAACTTTCAAGTTTGAGTTTAATACATCATTAACTCTTAATTTTGTACCTAATAGGTAATTGGAGACATTTTAAAGTTATGTACTTATTTGAAGCAAGCCTTTAACGTGAGAATAAACTTGCAAAGTACTAAAATAAACTATGGCTAAAAACACTTTTGATCACTAAACTTTTTTGAAAGTAAAAATTTGGTCCTTAAATTTTAATAATTTAGTGTCTATACTTTCAATTTTGTAACAACTCAGTACTTATACTTTGAAATTTTGTAAACGGTTTAATTCTTGTTGTGAAAATATATGGTTAAGATTCAACGATATCTTACGTATGTAGTTCCATTAATTAATTATAGACCAAATGTGTTTATAACATACAAAGACTAATCGTTACATAATAATATTCAACAAGTGATTTTAATTGGATATCTAATATTACAAATTAAATTATTATAATAAATGAACATAATTCAACCATGATATAAAGTATATACGAGCTTCAATTCCTCCTCTCCATATTGCAAATTGTTACAAATTTTAAAGCACAATGATTAAATTGCTATAAATTTTAAAATATAGATACTAAAGTTTGGGCTAAATTGTTACTAATGTAGAGACGAGAAATGTTTCCCCAATACATCTTCTCTCTATGCAGGTCTAGGTTATCACTTTTCCTACACTCGACAAAGCATTTAATGGGGTTGTGAGCTAGCTTTTAAAGGTGGTTGTTGGAGGATAGGAGACAGTCGGTCGATATTTAGTCTGACCATTAGATCCTTAGAGAAACTACTTTCAAGTTTTTTTTTTTTACCACGACCCTTTTCCATATCACCGGTGGATGATAGTCTTATCTGTGAAGGGCAATGAAACCAGACTCTGATTACTGAGTTATTCTTTCAGGAAGATGTTGAGATCATCATAAGTATTATCCTTTGTTCTTCACCTCGCCTTACTGACTTTCTCTGACATTATGATAAGAAGGGAATCTACTATGTTAAAAGTGGGTACAAGTTGGCTCTGACATTGACTTCAGAAGCCTCTCTTCCTCAAGTCTCAAAATAGAAAAGTTTTAGAAGTCAATATGGGCTCTTTCTATCCCTCAAAAAATGAAAATCGTTTTGTGGCATGTTTGCCTCAACATTCTCCCAACTTGTATTGCTTTCTCTTGTCGCTCCATTATTGTTTATGGAGACTGCCCTTTATATCATCATGCTCCTGAGTCTGGGATCCATGCACTTTGTTGTTGCACGAAAAGTAAACATTTCTGGTCTCTCTGGTCTTTAAGTCTACATCTTTTTGACATGCGCTATTCAGATGTTGTTTCTTTGTTTCACATGGCTTGTGAGATTTTGTCCCCTTTGGATATTAGGATCTTCTCGATCATTGCTTCTGTAATCTTGCACATGCACAATCTACATATTTTTTTTTTAATAAACACATCTCTTCTAATTTTGATCCTATTCGGTGAGTGCTGAGTTTGATTGAATCTCTTGATCATAAGTTGCTCTCTCCAAATGCCCCATAGGTCCCTACTCAGCTTTCCAATCCTCCTTCGATCTTTGAGGACACCCGTCCTTGGTCTGCCCCTCCCGATGGTTCTTTCAAGGTGAATTCTAATGCGACAATCCTTAATGGCGAGGTGGGGATTAGAGCCATTGTTCATGTTTCAAAGGGTGATGTTATGCTTGCTATGGAGAGCCACTTTACTATGGCGGGGTCTATTGAGCTGTTGTGGTTGTTGGCATGTTTGAAGGTCATTCTAAAGCTCTTGAACCTGACATTTCCTCTTCTTGGGTTGAAACTGATTCTCAAATCATTTGGAACCTCTTGGTTGAGAAAACTAGATACACAAATGAAGTTCAAGCTTTTGTTGATTCCATTCGTGATCTTTATTGTTGTAGTTCTATCCAAGGCTTCCTTTTGATTAACCATAAAAGTAACTTTGTCACCCCCAACTTAGCTGTCCATGTTCCAAGATTTGGATATTCGACAATCTCGCTTGAACTTAAAAGACCACCTTTCATGAGTGATTTCGGCTCTTCTTTGTGATTTTCTTTGTCCTTAAGTTATTTTTGTCCTTCCATTGTATTTTAAAAAAAATACATTTTTTAACCCCAAAAAAAAAAGAAAAGAAAAAAGAAAATATCGCTCAAGAACTTAAACGACGGCGTTTTAGGAGTAGAGAGCTTAACAGTCTCATTGTCTCTCTCGCTCGGCACTGCCACTGCGTGGATTAAAGCATTTCTTCACTCTGCAACTAAAAAAATGCTTCGCTCTCTCATTTCCCCTTACCAATCAACCACTTTACCCTTCCACTTTCACTCTCTCCATTCCATCAATCTTCTTCTCCCCAAAGCCCTTTTCCCTGGTTTTCCATCCCAAGCCAAAAATGCCCTCAAAACCTTCCTCCATTTCCACAAAACAAGATCCAACAAATCCTTCTCCAACACCTTCAATTCCCGTTCCTCCACTCACGCTTCTCTCATTGAGGCTCCTATTTTGTGGGCTGGTAGACTTTGCATCTTCTATGCCCTTCTAAGAGCTGGTCTTGCTGGATCTCAATCTAACCCACTTGTCTCTGGTTCGTCTTCTTTCTGATTTTCTTGTCTTTTTTAATGTTTCTTTCCTTTTCTGATTCTGGGTTTTGATTTTTATTGGAAATTTTGTGTTTGTGTTTTTTTGTTCTTCCTTTCCAGATTTGGATATATCCTATGGTGGTAGTGCTGATGGGGAAAGCAGCAATGATTTGGGGTTTTCTAAATGGCTAGAGAGTGTAAGAGGAAAGACAGGTTTGTGGGTGATCTTAAACTTGCTTGATTTGTGGGCTATGCTGTAGGATTTTATGAACTTACCAAACTGAGCATAATCTATTATGTCAATATCATCAACTGAAGAATGCATTGATCAGCATTGCCTTTTGTTTTGATTTTTAATTGAAGGAAGGGACTAAATTCTACAAATTATATGGCTGATACTCCAATAATCATTAGCTATATAGTTGACATTGAATGACTTCTTTTGTTTGATAGGGTACAAAATATTAATAGAAAACGTTTTTGCAGTTAAGTTATTGTTAGATTATATAATATTAAATTTTCCTTCACCCATCAACGTAACTTTTGGGTCAAATGGAGATTTAAGATGGTATCAGAGCAGTGGTCTTGTATTCAAACTCCCGCAATGTTATTTTCGCTCCAATTGATGTTAATTTTCACTTGTTGGGTTTTCTATATATTTCAAGCCCATAAGTGAGAGAAAGGTTAGATGAGATAATATTAAATTTGTTTTCACCCATTAGCTTAAGTTTTTGGGTCAATCGGTGATTTAAGAATTATAAATGTAGAACATTGTTGGAAGTAATACTTTTGGACTTTGTTAAGCCTTTCTTCTGTTGAATCTTGAATGCTGGGCTGGAAGCTATACTTTGCAACTCTATTTGATAGGGATCTCTTGTGTAGGGTTTCCCTTTTGTAATATATTTGTATCCAATAAAACAAAAAGTCTTGAATGCTAGGCCTGGCAGACCATCTATAATTCTTAGTAATTTTTGTGAATGTTCTAGAGTTGTTCCATGTTTATTAGAGGCTTGCAGCTGTAACATTTCTACCCTGCTTACATTATTATGTTTAATTTGATCCTAGAGTTTAGTGTGTTAATTTGCTGGTATTATTTGATTCTGTTCTGCTCTGTTGAATTGAATAATATAGCTAGATTAGAGTTTTGTATCTGAAACTAAAGGGTGTGGTCTAAGGAATTTGTTCATGATCTACCAACCGTACGTGAACAGGATCTGTTTTATAGGTTGTACAACTGTGTCCTTGAGTTCTAAGGAACTTATTTATGTTCTTCAAACAGAATTAAAACCTTTTCACCTTTCAGTATTTTCTTTCCTCAGCATCTGGAATTGGCAGTGAATGAATGTTCTACTTTCTTGTGTTTGTTGACAGTGGATGAAGCAGTTGATAAAAGGAAACTAGTGAGCAAATGGCATCCTACCACAAAGGGAACCCTCAGAAGGAACTATCGGGTGCCTTCTAAATCCGAAGGACGACGTCTTCTTAAAGCCATTGCATCCCTCCTTTCCGACGACGATCACTTCATTGATGCCACATCTCACAAGGTTCTAAATCTAATAACAATCCTAGAATTCATTCCTTCATTTCCATTCCATATCATGCCTGTATCCATCCTGTTCACTTTTCACACACGAAAACCGTTCCTTTTTTCATTCAACTTCACGATTATTCTCGAAGACATCACGACGTAGAGGTTTGTCATTTGTAGGGTTGTCAAATCAGGAGGGAAAGTGCTCATGGAGAGAGTGTTTGTTGCAACAATGTGAGAGCTTTGTTTGATGAGCTTCCAACCCCACATCTTATTGTGGAAATAACTCCATTCCCTGCTGGGCCTCTCAATGAAAATGATTACACAAAGGCTGAGAAACTAGAGAGAGTGCTCAGATCTGGCCCCTCTGTTTGAGATATTTCTTAATCTCTCTGTATTATTATATAATCTCAACTTCTTTGTACAGTGTTGAAAGTTGAAACTAATTGATATCCAATCTTTGATTAGGACGTCGCTTCTAGAAGAATGTCTTATTGTGAAACGTTTCTTAGAGATATTTAACAAAGTTTCTATAATTCTTTTAGGTGCGCTCAAAATATTTAAATTTTGAACCAATATCAATTTATATCCCTAAATTTTGGAGTTGTATCAATTTAAACCTCCAACTAATTGTATCGATTTAAATCCTAAACTTTCATATTTGTGTCAATTTAAACTCGAAATTAATAATTGTATTAATTTAAATTCTAAATTTTCGTAAGTGTATCAATTTAAACCCTGAACTTTCATATAACTCTCAAAGTTCAAGGTTTTAATTGATACAACCTTCAAAGTTCAAGGGTATAAATTGATATTTGCCCTTAAATTTTTTATTTAGTTTGATCCCTATACTTTAAAAAGGTAACTATTTTGGCCTATATTTACAAAATTTTAACGTAAATTTTATACACAATTGAAATCCTATAATACAAGATTATGACTATATTATAAGGAAATCCTATAATACAAGATTATGACTATATTATAAGAAGTTTAGTGAATAACTTGTCATGTTAAAATTTCGATTGAGAAAAATAAAAATTAAGGAACTAAAATTATGGAAAATTTTTAAAAATAGAAAAATAAGGAAAACTATTTACAAAAAAATAAAATAAAATAAAATTTTTATATAGTTGTAATAGACGTTGATAAAAGTTTACTGGGGTCTACCATTGATAGAAGTCTTATCAACGTCTATCAGTGTTTTTTTTCCATTTTCTGTAAATAGTTTAACATTTTTCTATTTGTGAAAATTTCCCTAAAATTATTTCTTAAAAGTATATAAACTAACATATATATTTTAAAAGTTTAGGTACTAAAATGTAAAACTTAAGTGTATGAGTCAAATTGAACAGGTTACAAGTTACATGATAAAAATGCCTATGAGCTTTGCTATTAGTTTAAAAAATACTCCTATACTTTCAAAAATTGATATTACTCTTCAATTTTCATAAGCATTTCAAAAGTACCATTGAAATATAAAGTTTCAAATAGAAAATGGGACTTAGAACTATATAAGAATAACCTAAAATTTGGTGACCTAAATTTTCATTATATGTCATTGCCACAACATTTCATATCTCAATTGTTGTCCAAAATTTAAAAAAATTTCTACTCCAAGAGTATTTTAAAAAATGTTGATGAAAGTTCGAGGGTAATATTGCAACTTTTGAAAGTATAAGAACATTTTCGAAACAAATGATATTTTTTATAATTTAACCAACTAAAGAATTTGAAAATGAGTTAGAGTTGCATCCATCTCCATGTCTCCCTTCCGATCATAAATATAAATATATAAAGATGTATTCTTTTTCTTAAAAAAAAAAAGAAATTATTTGTCACGTGCTAATTTGTGATTAGTCACTTAGGTGGGCTGCACAAAATAAATACGGCCATAATGCACCCAAATACTTTTCCTTCTAAAATTCATATTAACTTAGAACATTTGAATAACTTGGAAAGCTTTTGTATCAACCATATTAAATAACTTGTACTCAAAAGAATTTCCCCCACACAATCTTTCAAACTCTTGGCACTACAACATCAAAGATAAAAATCTATACTCTGATTACAACTGCAGAGATATAAACAAATCTAACAGCCAATAATTCAAACAAACAATCAATCAAGGCCTCTTTCTTGAAGCTGATAAACTCACCCAACAATCCAGTTTCATCCTCATAAGATTGAGAACTATTCTACCCAGTACTTACTGCACCATCAGGCTCTCCCCATTTAGTTTATCAATGAAGTACAACTATAACAAAAGCTAACTAGAATTGCTTCAAATCCCAGTTTCTTACATTAGTGCCTAAAAAAAACAGCATCTACACTCTATGGCTCTAGTTCCAACCAGTTTTTCTTATCCAAAACGGTCAAATTTGGACTATGAAGCAATAGCATGATCATCAGCAACCAGATGCTTTCATACCAAAGCTAAGGAGTCTTTTTGCTGCATTAATCATGTGAAAGGGTAGAAATTTGAAAAGAGCAGACTACCGAGGAGGATATAAGCAACAGAGTACGCCCAGATAATATATCCCCATCTCTTAAAGCGACCAGGAGAAACCGTAATATATGAGGCAAACCAATATAGAGGAGGGCTTGCAGAGAGAAATCGTGTTGCAACCTGTCGAGTTCTGAGCTGTGAGATACTAAGCTAAAAAAGATGTGAAATTTAGAATATTTTCATAGGATTCAGTTTGCTAGGGATTGAATAACTTTGGCTCCATTTGATAGCCATTTTCTGTTTTATAAAATTAAGTTTATGCTCCTAATAGAAGAGGCTTATGTTGAATGTACAGAAGTTTAGTGAAGAAGAATAATGTAAAAATATTGTCTATTCTTTAAAATATATAAGTCTAATTAACTATGTAATATTAATACAACATGAATTATAGTTTGGTAGCTTGGTAAACACATAAGAAAGAAAAAAAAAATAATATGCGGCTTTACATTTAAAGTTTTCATTAATATTTATATAAATTTAGAAACGAGACTTTTCCTCATACCTTCTTCTCAAGGAGTAAGTCTCACTTCCTCAGGGGGAAAGCCGCGAGACCACTTTTAATTTTGTAAACCCTAAACCATAAATGAATTCTATTGTTTAAGCTTTTATCTAAACAACACTTCTCAAAATTCATTTGGTTCAAATTTGAAAACTATTACCTCATAGGACTAAAGGGTTCCAAACTCAAAATTACTTGACAGTTGTTTTCGAAATCTGCAAATGATATAATGAGAACTTGTAGATGAAATAACAGAAAGCATGCATTTCTCTTTTTTGTTTAAATACTACTTTAGTTCCTGTACTTTTGGCTTTGGTTCATTTTGGTTCCTGTACTTTTAAAATGTTCATTTTGGTCCTTGAACTTTCAACTTTGGTTCATTTTAGTCCTTGAAATTTGGAAAAAATGACCATTTTGATACCTTAAAAATGAAGTAAAAATGAAAATGGAGGGACCAAAATGATCACTTTTTGAAAGTACAAGGACTAAAATGAACATTATGAAAGTATAGGGACCAAAATGAACCAAAGTTGAAAGTATAGGGACTAAAATGAACATTTTGAAAGTATAAGTACCAAAATGAACCAAAACCAAAAGTACATGGACCAAAGTAGTATTTAAACCATTTTTTTTTTAATGAGAAACATTTGATCAGAATTTCATTTTATCGGATGTCCCAAGAAATTACAAAAGGCTACAAAACCTGTGAGAGATTACATGTAGCAATTCCATTGTGACATGAGAGACATAAGTATGTAACCACCAAAAAAACAAAAGGAGTGAATTTACACCCAGAAAGAGAAGTATATAATAGGTGTTAAAGAAAAATGGAAAATCCAATTCTATGTCATCAAAGATTTGGTATTCTTCAGCACACGCTAAGTATATATATTTTGAAAAAAGCACAAATTCTGGAGAGGGGCCAAACCTGTACATGCATGATAAAAAATGCTGTGGCAGCCATAAATCCCATATGTAGGATAAATGGAAGAACAAGGGCAGAAAAGTATCCCGACTCCTTGGATGGTTCATCCTCTACTGGAAGCTCAGCAGGATCCTGTCCAATAATCTTCTTTCTTCGTCTAAGATTCTGATTTCCTATGAAATAATAGCTTAAGGTGCATCGAAAATTGCAACAAAACACGATGATAGGGAAAGTCAAGAAATTACTCCAATTCAAAACCTTCTACCTACTCAGACAACACAAAACTTGATGCATTGCCATTACTTAATAAGCAGTACCTTGTAACCCAGAGGAAGATGCCACCGTAGGATGAGGTACGCTTGACCTTGAAACACGTTCTGGAAAGTAAAGCATGGCAGCAGAATTTCTGTCATCAGCCGTAGCTTGGAAGCCCACTGAGAATAAAAGCTTTGTCTTTGACTTTCCGTAGTGAACAATTGAGAAAAAAGCCAAAGACAAAATTGGGGATGCAAGTAGAAAGTTTGGTAGCTGTTCGAATCGGAAATATCTTAAGAAACCTACTCCCCTGCCATCCCAAAAGATGTATGCAAGATGTTCAAAAAAGCATATAGCAACGTCAATTAGAATATAAATAATGCAAAATCTTAAAAAAGGCTCATAATGAATTTCTGAAACAAAGTAAACAATTCTAACGTATTGTCTTTTCACAATAGTTTGTAAAGAATACTGAAAATCAAATAGTATTTTCTAATATTATATCAATTAATTCCACCAACTTTCATTTCCTGCGCTTGCTTCTTTGAAAACTACCAGTGCCTTAAATTAAAGAGATCAAATTCCAATTTGAGTGTCCGACAAAAAAACTCAAAGTTGTATTAAATATGTATATATATATGTTGAGAGAAAATGAACGAATACAAGGGCATATAAAAATAAAGCCTTCAAAAGGAGAAACAAGGGCCTCCAATCAAATAAAAACAGACCTAAAGGGTAATTATACAAAGGTTTCGCAAATCGAGGCCCATGAAGAAATATTAAAACTAACAATGAACCAAACATCACTCAACGACCTCTCAAGCTTCGTTCCACACTCCCCAAAGGTCCCACAAAACCACACACACCCTGACTCGTCTCAAAAACCTTCCAATCTCACAAAAGGAAGGATGGAGATGGAACTCCTCAATCATCTCATTGCAACCTTTATGCCTAGTCTAGCATAAACCAAACTTTTCATAGAAACAACTCCAAACAACCTAAGCTAGATAACAGCTTCAAAGAATATGGTCAAGACCCATCGCAATCAAATTAGCCACCTTCCTCGACACATGATCCAAGGTGTTAACTCTTCCATGGAAAACATCCCACACAAAAAAAACTTAACCTTCTTGGAAATTTTCACTTTTCATAATGAGACAAAGACAAAACCACTCCTGGGAGAGGGATTAACCACACACAGAAAAAAAAAGATTTACAAGAATAACATTCGGGCAATCTAGGACTCCAAATACGAACATTTGCAAAAAAAAATCATATCAAGATCACATACTTCCAGACACGTAACAAAAAAGCATTTCAAAAGATGTTCTTACAAATCATTTTCTTCAATATCTTCACTGACAATAGATTAAAATCTTTCTCGCTAATATTAAAGTTAAATGAACTTACATTATATCAAAAAAATGCTGAGACTTATACTAATATTCAGCCCATGGAATCTAATGTCCCCATTTTTGTGGCTACTCACTACAAAAAAATGCCTAAGATAGATCTCCTATCACTTGTTGACAATCTCACATTGGTCGTCTGTCTAAAGATGGAAGGTGGTGCTTCTTTGAAGTTGAGTACCTTGTATCTTAAACAATTCATTCCAAAAGTCTCACAAATATCTTGTCACGATTAAAGATAATTGAATGAAGGAAGCCATGTAATCTCACTGCTTCCTTAATGAATATGGCAGCATCAGGATATGATTGCTATCCATCCTGTCTGGGGATGTTAGGAAGCTGTCTATAACTTTGCATTTGCAATGTTACGAATCTGGATTCTTTTAGAATTTTTGTGCAGTGATTGGAATCCTATCTTCATAATTCTTCCTTCAGAGAGAGGAAACCTTATCCTATTGAGTCTTGACAGACTCATTCTTCTTAAATTTTTCTTCATTGATAAAATTTACAATTTCTTTTCCTCACCTGTAAAGTATAATTAGTATCCTCTGGAGTTGGGATTATTGAGTTATTCTATTTGATAGGTAGATTATTAACTGATTCTTGTAACCTGATTCTCCTTGTCGACAAGTTCCTACAATTTCAAACTATTTCAAGCATTTATATTTGAGAAACCCTACAATTACAGGATTATCTGGAGATTTAGAACAGAATTACAAAGTCACCTATGGTCTACAGAAAGGACATAAAGTTGGAATAATGGGCAAGTTAAAAAGACAATACCAGTAGTGACTTTGAACAAAATTGTATAGCAACGGTACCCTAGCTTTACACCATGGCCTCATTTCATCTGGTATACGTCCACTGCAAATATTGTAATACCCATATGCTTGAAACGCAATGAATGGAGCAAATATACAGACACAGTTGAAGGCTCCAGAAATGAGAACCTGCACTGCCCGCTGGACCAAATAAGAAACTATTAGTTATGCTACATTGCTGACCATGGAAAGAAGTTAGAACACGACATCAACATCTTCCTTTTGTTTATCATAGTTAAACAATACATGATTATGTTTTTAAGTTTCTTTCCTAAGATGAAGCTTTTGTCCTCCCATTGTCTCTTGTACTCTTCTTCTGATAAATGTAAAATTCTGCTCTTCTAAAATTTTTTTTTTTTTTTATAAGAAAACCACTTTTATTAAGGACGTTAGAACAACAAAGATTGGGCCATATGAAGAGCAAACACGAAGACTTCCATATGCTTATAGAAGGGATCTCCAGTTGTTAACACAATCAAGAACATAGAAATTCTACTTAGAATAGTCGCAGAATGCCACAGAGAGGTATTGAAATGGGACAAACTCTAAACCTCTACCTAAGACCCCTCTACACCAATCAAAACACTTCTACTTCTCTCTGACCAAATGTACCATAAAATAGCCAAGAGCACAACTTGCCAAAGAAATCTCCCTAGCAAAAAGGAAGGGTAAAAGGACCTGCTCCATCAGAAAAAGGATTATAAAAGAGTGGATGAGCTCTCCTCAAAATTGCCTAAGAGCTTACACAAAAGTACTCCAATTTTGGCCAATACCTCAAAGAGAATAATTACACAAGGCACTAAAAGCAACAATATAGTCCACGATTCATTTCTCTCTTATATAAAAGCACAAAGAAATCTACATCGCGGAAGGAAACTGAAGACAGAGTCTGACCAATAAATTGAAGACACAAAAAGCTAAAGAAATGCATTACATCTTCTCTACCAAGATGAATGACCAAGAGATATTATAAAATCTACTATCTACCAATTAGCAAGGATACTTACACGGACACATTTCTTCAGCAAAAGAGCATCATAAGCCCAATGCATAGTCAGAAAACAGATATAACCAGCATTAAGCACTCCATTAGACCTAGCACAGCCAGAAAGAGCTAGCCAAAGAGCAGAAACACTACTTCTGCCACTCATCAAGTGATATAATCCTCCCAATGAAAATAGCGAGTATAAACTCTCAGTATATCTGTAATTGCAAGTATAGTCCATCATCACCTAAACTTTTTAAGCACAAAGTGATTTGGAAAAGAAACGTCGCTTACAACGATGAATAAAATATAGAAGCAGGATTGAAGCAAAATAGAATTGAAGCCCGCATTGCTGCTTCCTCATCCTTCAAAATAATAAGTGAAAGCCTGTTAGAGCGACCAGGTAGAAGACGTCAGGATTTTGCATATAATGAACCAAGAAAGTACAAGTTCAGATGTAAGTAAACACCCATTTGAAAAATCAGAGTTTAAATCTAAGTATTACTTGCAAAAACTTGTAATCTCAACAAACTCACCTGAAAAGATAACGAACAGCAAGCACAAAAGCAATGTTATTGATCAGATATCCAGATAGTCCCAATACAGCTCTATGCCCAATTACCGGAACCAAAGGCAAAAATACTGTAACAAAATTACAAAGCACATCAAAAGTTGCTCATACACTACCTCAAGTCAACTGTAAGAACCTATCACTCTACAGCACAATCAATAAAATCAACAAAAAAAAAAAAAAAAAAAAAAACAAATAAACAACGAATCGAAGAATAATTAGTAAACCTGTGCGGGACAGGAGGGAAATGCAGAAAGGAAGAAGGGGCAAGAAAGCGTAGGACTTCTCATATTCATAACCGCACTGAGCGATTCGGACGAAGTGGACGCCGTCCCAGACAATGCTGCTCTCAATGGCGGAGCCAATTCGCGGAAAAAGAGCTGGTTGTTCGGGGAGAGGAGAAGAAGATGGGTTGATTAAGCATGCAGGATTAAGAGAAGCTGAAGTGTCGTAAGGGCTGAGGAGAGAGCGCCAGAAGACGATTAGGAAGAGTAGAAGAAACCGTGAGGCTATGGCGGATGCAATAACGATCCGTTCATAGTCGGAATTTGCAGTAGTAGGCTTGTTGATCGCCATTGATTGACGGAGCTCCGACGTTCATGGAACCTGAACTCCGATGAACAAAGTGGCGCGCTGGGTAATGGGTAATGGGCTTGAGGCCCATCTAAAATATGAATGGGTTTAACCCAACTCCCTTTCACTCACCAACTCCACAAATCAAGTTAATATGTTGTCATATGTATGTATTTTGAGTATTTGGGTGCTGAGTTAATATATATATATTAATAAATTATAGATGGTATTTTATTTTATTATTTTTTAAGCACATATAAATTGTTGGGAATTTTAAAAAATAGAGTTTATGGTTTACTTTTGGATAATGCATTTTATTTTTATTTTTTAAATTTAAGCGATCATTTTACAAATTTGTGTATGTTACGTTTTGGTTAAGTCATTTTTATTTTAACAATTTTGATAAAAACTATTTAAAATAAAAACACTCATGTGTTTAACAATTTTTTTTTCAAAAACGTTCTTACATACAAGTTTATATACATATTATTGACGTATATTTTTAAACTGATAAAAAAACTACATATTTATATAGTACTTATGACAACTCAAATAGTCACATCTTTTGATAAAAAAAACATATCATTTCATTAAGATGTCATTTACCAAAAAAACTCACTCTAATGAGGAGTTTTGGTTTTTCTATTTTTTAAAAGTAATTTTATTATAAAAAGTAGAAATATGTAATATAAAGGTTTAAATACTACTTTGGTCTTGTACTTTTGATTTTAGTTCATTTTGGTCCCTATATTTTCAAAATGTTCATTTTGGTTCCTATACTTTCAAGTTTGGTTCATTTTGCTCCCTTTACTTTCATAATATTCATTTTGGTCCTTGTACTTTTAAAAAATAACCATTTCGGCCCCTTCTCTTTCATTTTTACATCAGTTTAAGGCATCAAAATAGTCACTTTTTGAAAGTTCAAGAACCAAAATAAACCGAAGTTGAAAGTATAGGGATCATAATGAACATTTTAAAAATACAGGGACTAAAATGAAGCAATCCCAAAAGTAAAGAGATCAAAGTAGTATTTAAACCTAATATAAAATATAAAAGAAATTAAAAAAAAAAAGTTGGAAGGCCTAGGATTGAACTGAGGTCCACGATGGAAAAGATGGGTAAAGAAACAAATAAAAGAAAAAAAGTTGAAAGGCCTAAGGATTGAATTCAGGTCCACAAAGTAAAAGATGGGTACGTTGACTCTTGGACCACAACCAATTATATAAGAGAGTTTTACCTAAAAGATTATCTTTGAGTCTTATATTTCAAAAATATCTTTAAATTTGATTTTTTTTAAAAAAAAGACTTTTAGTATTATTTTTAGACACATTTATCCTTTTTTATTTTTTTTATGTCCGAATTTATATGCATTTTTCCTATTTTCAAAGTTTCCTTAATGATGGAGAGAGAAAATGCATTTAATATGATTTTATTCTCATTTTCAATTGGAGAGAAATTTTTTTTAATTTTTTTTTCCATTCTCAATTGGAGATAGAAAATATATTTAATATTTTTCTATCTTCCTTTTCAAGTATTTTATATGTATTTTTTCCTATTTTCAAAGTTTCGAGAGAGAGAGTGAATTTATGATGGAGAGAGAAAATACATTTAATATGATTTTCTTCTCATTTTCAATTGGAGAGAAAATCTTTTTAATATTTTTTTTCATTCTCAATTGGAGAGAGAAAATGTATTTAATATTATTTTTATTTTCCTTTGCACCTATCAATCATTTCTTTGATCTTGTTTGTTATTATTTAACGTTTGCTTTTTGATATTATGTGATATATTCCACCGTTTGTTTTGAGTTGTATTTGTTTTCATGTAATATTTTATTGTTTATTTGGTATATATCTGAGGTATTCTGATATGTATATACTTCTAATTAGGCAACGCTTATATGTGCTTGTAATATATTCATCGAATGTCTGATATATATGTCACTTTAATACAATTCTTATATGATGGTTTATCTTAATTGAGTTTGTCTATTATAGTTCCTTGTTTATTTTGAGTTCATTTGTATTTTGCGTTATTATCTCATATATACTATAGTTTAGATTCTATCTAACATGGTTTATAAATCTCAAATGAACTTAATGTTCAATATATATTAGTGTATATATCATAAAACAAAAAATCTCAATAAAAAATTGAAGATATATATCACAGTATATATCGAAAAATCGCTCTATATATCGAAAATGATTATATACTTTCAAAAATTCTAACCAATATATGAAATATACTAGTAAAATTGACTAAATTTCATTTAAGTAAATTTAACCGAAGCTCCCTAATGATTTTCAAATAAACAAAGTTATCTATCATGGTATATAAATATCAAATAAACTTAATATTCAACATATATTAGTGTATATATCATAAAACAGAAAGTATCAATAAGATATATATCACAGTATATATCGAAAAATCACCCAATATATCAAGAACAATTATATATTTATATATTGAAAAAACATATAAATACATATAAATCCACGACAATGGTGGCAATTGGTGACAGGTGCAAGATCTTGGCGGCGCGCGACTTGGAGTTTGATCGGAGAAGTTTAGCCGGGAAAAATAGAGAAAAAAAACTCACCGTCAGTCGAAACTTGAACGGCGGGAACGACGACCGAAACTTGAACGACGACCACGACGGCGGCCGAAACTTGAACGGCGGACGACGTGTTGAACGATGGGAACAACGTCGTCAACGCTGGTTGGGTGGTCCGAGGGAGGGAGGCGGCGGCCGGAAAGATGAGAGAAGAGTCTTGAGAGAGAGTGTTTTGAGAGAGAGATTGAAGAGATTGAGGATACACAAATTTCTAGGCTATGCATAAGGGAGGGATACACAAAAACCTAGGTTTGTTTATTTATTTATTTATATAAAATGTAGGTGAGGATTAAATTGGAAATAACCATTGATATTAATGAAAATATGAAAGCAAGAAGGCCTTTTTTGTAAAAAAAAATGGGATGTTTTAGAAAAATAGGCCTTATCTTAAGGTTTTTTATGTTGAAAACCCATTATATAATCACAATTAATATTTAGAGATAATAGACCATCTATAAAACTTATTTTTCATAAATGTCTAAAGTTTTGATATTTTCATTTTGAAGATTTAATTGAAAATTAGGATCGAATTACTCTTTTTCACGTTAGTTGGTGGTGCATTTATTGTTGTTTATTAGGCAATTTTTTTTCTTCATATTTTTCAAGCATTCTTAATGATGGAGAGAGAATTTGACAAAAAATATAGGGCAAAATACACTTTTGGTCCCTGAGGTTTGGGGTTGTTGTCTATTTGGTCCCTGAAATTTAAAAACGAACACTTTAGTCCCTGAGGTTTGAAAAATACTTCTAAATGGTCCCTGAGTTAATTTGACCGTTAGTTGACTAACGGAAAAGTGATGTGGCACATTTAATTAACAATTTTTATTAATTTTATATTATTTTTTATTAGGTGGATATTTTCTTTTTCTTTTTTCTTCTCTCTCCTCCCTTCTCCTTTCTTCCTCCCTCCACCCCTCCCTTGAAACTTTCCTCTTTGTTTATACACTGATCACACCCATCACTAAGGAAGAAAAACAGTCAACTTATTATTATTTTTTATTTTAAATTTTTTTTATGCAATAGTCCTTTGTAGGATTTTTGTTTTTTCACTCTCTTCTTGGGATTTTTGTTTCTTCAACCTTTCTTTTATTTCAGAAAAAGTCAAATAACAAATATGACATTTGAGAGAAAGAGAGAGAGAGAGGCATGGAATAGAAAAACATTTTAAAGATTTTTTTTTATTGAGTTTGAGAAAAGAAGATTTTTCTATATGCCTTATTTTCTTTACTTTTGGTCTGCTTGCTTTCTTCTTGTTTTTCTTGTGATTGGAGATTTAAAAAATTAGGGTTTTGTTTCACAATGTTTTTTCCTCTCTTCCTCTATGAGCTGATGGATGGATCGATTAAAGCAGAAGGAGTGAATTTTTTTTGTTTTATTTTTTATTTAAAAAATTAGAGTTCATCCTTCTAGATTTTTGTTTTTCTTATCTTTTTTTTGTAAAGAAGGTGAAGGGACGAGAGAAAGGAAAAGGGAAAGAGAAGAAAAAGAAAAAAGAAAAATATATCTAATTAAAAAAATAGAAAAATTAGTAAAAAAATTTCCACCTCATAGTTTGTAACTCAACTTGCCATATCACTTTTCCGTTAGTCAACTAATGGTCAAATTAACTCAGGGACCATTTAGAAGTATTTTTTAAACCTCAGGGACTAAAGTGTTCGTTTTTAAACTTCAGGGATCAAATAGACAACAACTCCAAACTTCAGGGACCAAAAGTGCATTTTGCCCAAAAATATATTAATTAGTGTGTTGAAAAGAGAAGGAAAATTACTATAAACAAAAACAATATCAAGCTATTTACAAATATAGAAAAATTTCACTGTCTATCAGTCATAGACCGCGATAGAATTCTATCGCTTTCTATCGCTCAAGCAAATAAATTCTATCGCCGGAGCGATAGAAGGCGATAGAATTCTATCGCGATCTATCAGTGATAGAATGTAAAATTTTTCTATATTTGTAAATAGTTTGACTTATTTTTCTATATTTGAAAAGAGCCCAAAAGAGAATATGCATCTATTATAAATTATTAATTAGTCGAAATTTTGTTCCCATTTGCAATTAATATGATTTTCTTTTCCATTTTTATATTTGAAGTATTCTTTTTGGCATTTTCATTTTTGGCTTCTTCGTTCTTCTAGCGGATTCATGATTAGTTGTTAATATACCTTAGAACATTTGGTTAGATGTTTGAAAATATTCTATCCAATATATGAAATATACTAATATCCATATGACACAACACAATAAATTAAGAGTATATATTATTGTTTAACTGAATTGATTTATCAGTTATATCACAGTATATAAATCACAAATTGACTCATCGTTCAACATAAATCAAAGTATATATCATAAATTTCATTTATATCACAGTATATATCATAAATTCCATTTAAGTAGTAAAAAATCTCAATAAATTAAAATTTAACAGCAGCTCCCTAACAGAGATCACTAATTCACAATTAATTTAATACCTTCAAATTAATTTTCAAACCTTATAATTTTCGAATGAACAAAGATATCTACTGATAACTTGTAGAAATACAAGTTATTATGTATTTTTATTAAAAGCAATTAGAGATATTCGGAAGAAAATTGCATTATCATGATGTAAATTCTAGCAAATAATCATACTTTGCAATCATGTGTTTACAAATGTTTAACGTCTGAAAATTATAAAAATTGCCATGTTTCATCGCAAGATTTGAATGAAGTAAAGAAGAATTCGAGAGTAATGCAACAGCCGTGATCGCATGAAAATGAAGAAGGCGTCGAACTTTGTAACATACTACACCATGTGATGAGATAAAGACAGAAAAGAACAAAACACATAGGCGGTGGAAGTCAAATCAACAGAGTAAGTTGGTAGCTGATTTAAATCATTCATGGAAGAACCAATGAATCTATGACGCGATAGAGTCGGTGCAATAGGGCATGAAATTAAATGCAAGGTGTCAGCGAAATAATTGGAGAAAAGCTCAAAACCTTCCTTTTTGACGCCTATAAATATACAGCCCAATGATGAAGGAGAAGCGAGTCTGGTCGAGAGATCAACTAACAAAAGAGAGAGAATTCATCATTGCCATCCCTCAAGCTTTTCTCTATAGAATTCTAAAAGTGAGAACTTAGAATTCTTCTTAGAAAAGTGAGAGTTTGACTCAACTCTTGAAGCAATCCCATTGATAGCAGCCATTTCAGAGCCAAAGGGAGCAAGAGATTGCCTTGACGACTTGACATTGCCATTTTTCATATTCATTTACTTTACTCATTTTGTATTAAGATCTTGATATTGAAAGATTCTTCACTTTTTAATATTAATATGAGTTGCATTCATTCTTATTCTTCCATGAGTGTGTTTCCATCCATTATGAGTAGCTAACTTTCAAATGGGTTCAGGAGAATGAACTAGTATTTTCGAGACTATGCATGAGTAGAAGTTTTTATTGTTTAATGTCAACTTAATCCTTTGTTTACATCTATTGAGAGATAGGTTTAGGGAGAGAGTTCTTGCTTGAGAGAGTAAGAAACCTTAGACAACATTAAACATATAGAAGTATTGCTTTAGAAATAAAGTAAGATCTTCACTTAAATCAACTGACACATACATCTTAGAAATAAGACAAGTGTGGTTCAAAGGCTGAGAGGTTAGCTTTTAATTTTAGAAGTTGATGAACGCATCTCATGCATTAGTTAAGAAAATACTAGGGAGTCTTCTTAACCCTATTCTTACATTGATTTTTCTTCCATCACATCCTGCTTGAATTGTGATTGCAATTCTCATTCACATTCATCACCATTCATATATTTCCATCGCATCGATCTCTCTTGCCACTTTGTAAGTAGAAAATTTAGTTATACTTAGAGTAAACTTCACTTCAACACATTGACATCATTTATCGCATAGAAATCTTGTGCATAATTAAACACAAGTGCATTAAGTCCCTGTGTTCGACCCTGGACTTACCAGAACCATTCTCTAGGCGTATACTTAGGCTTAGATTAGGAAAACTTGCGTTCACCACATCATTTAAACTATTCATTCATAAATCAACGTGAGTAACACACACCATACAATTCATCATTCATCCAAAATATGAGTGCAACATCTACCACAATATATAAATCACAGATGAGCTCAATTTTCAACATAAAACATATATTTCTATAATATATTAAAAGTAAGGATGTCAGAAAAACTTTTTTGGACACTTTTGTCCCTTCTCTATTTTACTTATAATTAAGAAATTAATTCATTAATCCTTAATCAATAATAAGTTATGGAAACTTAAATGTTGGAATGTAGAGGGTCTTACAACTTACAAGTTATTTTTCCTTTTTAATTAATAGAATTATAAGAGTTTTAGAATTCAAATAGTTTTGTAACTATCACCTTCTACTACTATAAAAATAGGTTTTTTCAACATTTTTTTCATCAACACTCAAGCTTCAATCTTTCTTCATTTTTGTTCTCTCAATTCATTGTTCTCAAGGTCTTTCGAATATGCAAAGCATCTCAAGATATTCGTGTTTATGTTCAAGTTACAAGAATGCACGTGTCAAATCAAACTCTCCGATCTTAGGTTGCTATTTTAAGAATCCGCTTTGATGAAGTTGAAAAATAGAGTTTGTTTTGCAATTATCAAGAAGTGAGCAAATCTAAGAAATGTGTATAGAGGGTCATTATTTTTTATTTGTTACTATATATTGTTTTCCTATTGTTATTTTATAATTAGTTAATTGTTAATTTCATGTCTTTTTTTTTTCTGAAGAGAAATTGTTAATTTCATTTATATGTTAGAAAAGAAGTTATTGATAAATCAATTGCATGCTTATATTTCTTTAGTTGAAATAAAAAATCATGTAACCTCATGCCTACAAAAAATTGTTAATTGGTTATAAAAAATTAAGGGAAATTACTATAAACAGAAAAAATATCAAACTATTTACAAATATAGAAAAATTTCACTGTCTATCTGTGATAGACCGCGATAGAATTCTATCGCTTTCTATCGCTCAAGCAAATAAATTCTATCGCCTGAGCGATAGAAAGCGATAGAATTCTATCGCGGTCTATCAGTGATATACTGTAAAAATTTTCTATATTTGTAAATAGTTTGACTAATTTTTCTATATTTGAAAAGAGCCCAAAAATTAATTAATTAATTAATTAAACATCAACACAATAGATTAAAATTTAAAATGTGAGAACTAAAAGCTAAAAGTACACTTTAAATCTGATATGAAATCAAATTAGTAAACTAATTTTAATCATTTAACATCATGCATAAAGAAATTGTTAATAAATTATAAATAATGGTGATATTAAATTTCATTTTTTATAATTAACAATCAATATATTATTGATTTTTAATGGTTAATAAAAAAAATTGTAAATATATAAATTGAAGTAAGAGAACAATATTCCCTCCACCCACACATGGTCAAACAAAAAGTTAGAGAATAATAGTCAAAATATTAAAGAATAATAATAAATAACTAAAATATTATTGTGAAATAACTATATACTTATTGGTTCAAAATATTACTGTAAAATAAGTATACTTATTGGTACAACAAAATAATTAATAATCATTCAAATGCCGTTACTCATGAGATTAAGGATGAAATATATACATGGAGTGACTGTATAATTATATGTACATGACACAATTTTAAGTATGATGTTTATTTATTAACATATTTTGTTTAACTTAGATTTCAAAATATTTTTGAACCTTAACCAATTTTTTTTAGTAAATGAATTAATAAACATAAAGATATTTGACATATAGAATAAAATAAAATACATAATAACATACTAAAATTAATTTTAACACAATGAAAATTATTAACATTTTACCTAAAACATTTTAGAATTAAGTGGTTTTAGACTAATAAAAAACAAAACGTATACATGCAAATTCACGTGGTAAAACACTAGTATATATAAGTGTATATATCATATAACAGGAAGTCTAAATAAAAAAAAAACCGTCTTTCTCACCTCATTATATCAAATAAATGAATATATATAAATATATAACAGTATACATCAAAATTCCTATAAAAGCTCCAAAAAATCGAAGAAGTACATATATCACAGTATAAATCGGAAATCCAACAAAAGCTCCTAAAAATTGAAGAAGAAGAAGAAATACATATATCACAAAACCAAACAAAGAAACCCATGGCGATCTAATCGCATGTAAATGGATCTTGTCGGTGAGCGACAAGTTGAACAAAGAAACCCATGGTGGCATGGACGGAGTAGAGCGGCGTGAGGTGGCGAGAACTGAGCATATCTGACTGGTCTGGATCTAGGCGGAGTTAGGCAATGTTGGATCTGGGCATGGCGACAACATCAACGGTGGTAGGGTGGACTGAGGGACGCGATGACTAGATCTTGGCAGCACATGAGCTGGAGTGCGGCTACAAGAAGATTTCTCGTAAGGTTAACTATGGGAAATCCTGTCATTGCCAAGATTTTTCGTAAGGTTGACTTGGTCAACTGTATGGAAAAATCACATAATTCCTTTTTTTTTCTTTTTTTTTTTTTTGGAGAAAAATTACACCTTGGTGCTTTTTCCCGTAAATGGTTGACAACTTTGATAATTTGGACACAACTACAATAAAAACTTCTCCTCCCACCAACAAAACTATTTTTTTCAAAATTATCCACTTATATAGAACAAAAATAGAAAACAAACTACAAATATCCCACATGGATGAAAAAAAAGGTCAAACAACCTACATACCTAGTATATCAAAGGGACCCTCAAAACAAAAAAAAAAATAAAATTCTTTGAAATTGGGACCCTCAAGTATAAACATTTTTTGTGAAAATGAAAGTGAAAGTAAAATGAAAAATGACAAGTTTAAGCTTTGAACTGAAGTTGTAGGTCTGAAAATTGCGTTAGGTAAATTAGGTAAAGTCAAAAGTTAAGGCAAATTGAAGACAATTTAGATGAGAAATAAATTGGGGTATTCAAGACTTTTCACTTTGTAGAGTCCGCCACTAAAAATATGAAAAGTTGAAAAAAATGTTAGAAAAAAAGTTTTTAAAAAATGGGTTACTTTTTGTGCATAAAAAATATTTTGGGTTAGAAATAACAATTTTCCATTATCATCATTGATTCTTGAATTGAAATAATATTTGCAAATGTTGATTTTTTTTTCTTTTAACAATTGAAACTTAATAATAGATTAATCATATAGTTATTTTAGAATTTGCCTACTACTAATTTCAAGGTTCATACTAGTTTAAGGTATGCACTATGCAAATACGAGGCAAAACAAGGAATTTTTGTTTCAGATTTTGAGGTAAGCTAAAGTTTGGGACAGTTTTGGTAACGATTTTATTATTAGTTTTTTTTGTTTTTGAAATGTAAATTTGTTTTCTCCCATTTTTCAATTATAATTTTCACATTTTTTAAAAAAACACTTGAACTCCTATTGTTAAATTCTAAAAACAAAAGCAAGTTTATGAAAACTATTTTTTTTAATTTTCAAAATTTGGTTTGATTTTTTAAAATACTAGTAGAAAATGGATAACAAAACATAGAAACTTGAGGGTAGAAGTGCTTATATGCCTAATTTTCAAAAACCAATTGGTCATCAAATGGAACCTTAGGCCCCGTTTGATAATCATTTAGTTTTTGGTTTTCGAAAATGTAGCATATTTCCTCTTAATTTCTTACCATAATTTTCATCTTTCTTAAGTAAAAGAATTGAATTCTTAGCCAAATTCTAAAATTAAAAACGAGTTTTTAAAGACTACTTTTTTAGTTTTCAAAATTTAGTTTTATTTTTTAAAATATTGGTAGAAAAGTAGATAGCAACATAAATTTTGAGGGGGAAGGTGTGTTTACAAGATTAATTTTCAAAAATTAAAAATAAAAAACCAAATGGTTATAAAAGGGAGTCTTAGTTTTTTGTTTTTGTTTTGGAATTTGATGGTTTGGTTTCTAATGAGACGACTGAGACGTAACCTTGAAAATATAAAAACCTGTAAAAGAAAAGAGTCATTAGTCGTTAGTGCAAGCACACACTGTCAGCATGTAATAATATGAAGTACTCAAAGTATTATACTCAAGGGAATGAATGTAATAAAAGTTCTAAGAATGAACAAGACTTTCTTCAAGAATGCAATTACAAAGTAACCGAAAAATAGTTGGGAAATGGTTGTGTGTGTGAAAAACAGAATAAAGATAATAAAAAATAAAGGAGGGGCTTCAATATGCGCATATCCTTCGGTAAAAGAATGTCACCTTTCATGCAATTGCAATTGTGGCTCAAACTAACTTTAGCATAGTGAACCAAGATTCAAATCTTATTCTACCTTCTGTGAAGTATATATCTCTAGAAGTCTAAGCCATTAAACCCGTATGTCTATGGTTAATGAAAACTTAGATAAATAATTAGAATACACAATCCAAGGGTTCTAAAGGTTTCGCCTTATGTCTAGGGTGAAAAACAAACTCTAATATCTAAGATCTTTTCCTAGATTGCTTTTATAAAAACCAAGATTTACCTAACCCTTTTAGTATTAGATTGATCAACTTTTGTATATCAATCTAGTTAGGTGATCAATCTAGACTAATAATAAAAATATATCAATAAAAGCTAACCATACTATGGGAATGAATAAAGTTACTTTTTGTATATGAAAGACTTATTCTTCTCCCTTAGGGTGTTTACGTCTTTGAATCCCAAAGAAGAGTTTAGTGTTAGCATAATTACTTTAAATATATATTATATAGATTAACCCTAGGATCATTCATGCCAAATTGTCAAGAATAAATAACATACTGGATTCCATTGAGAGATTGAAGATAACTTTATGATGATGATAGACTATTGTCTTCCTCAACCAAAATGCTGAATACCTTAGTGGGATCTCTCTCTAGATGGGATTCAAGAAAGTGTTGGGTTTTATGCCCTAAAACTCGTAGATAGTAAATGTTGTATTTTGACTGTCATTAATAAATGATTATTAATTATTATTCAATAAATGTTATTGATTATTTTATCTTGTTTTAATAACCCTAAAATCCAATAAACTAACATCCTAGGCAGCTTTATGAGTCTTGAACAATATGTAGAGACATATAGAGATCAATGTTCAAGTTACAGCCTAAAGGGTCTATAGTATAAGGATATGGCTGGGTACCTTATCCTGGTAACACTATGGATACGACCCACTTTGTATTTGATACAAACGCAATGATCCAACGCATTCGTGTAGGAGACATGCGAGTGGGGGTATCCTATACAATGAGTTCGCATAAGATTGGACCACGAAATAGTAACCACTAGATGTAACTCCGTTGACTGGTTAGGTTTCTATTTCAATAGGTTGACCTAGGCAACTTAGTCTTAATCTTGAGTATATTATGAACTCTTGTTCACGAGGGATTGTCCTTTGATTTGTATGGGTAAAAGTGGCCCGTTTGCCGACTCAATATGCCTACCATTTTGGGGACAAGACTGAGTGGGGAGCTGGGAATATAATTATACAAGATGGATTTCACTCCTTCCCGACTTTAGGGTAAGTAGATAAGTGTTCCCTTAAGTGGTGTCTCTGGGACTTGAACAAAGGGCCCTACCCTCTCACTGGCCCGAGAGGGGTTTCTGTTTGATGGTTGGACCATAAACAGGTTGTTCATTAGAGGAGCACTGGTACTTAAGGATTTAGAAGTAACCCAGGGGTATAACGGTAATTTGACCCAGCTGGTGTTACGAACACTTGTGAAGGACTAACTTGCTGTTATTGGTCTATATCCGTGGACACAGAAATATATCTACAGTGAGAAGAGTGCAGCTGTGGGTCTTTAGTGGAGTGTACCCACAGTTAACGAATATTGATTAATGTGGTTAATTAGTTTAGCCCATTAATCTCATATCGTTGGAGCTTCTGATCTGTAGGTCCATTACGTCCCCTTCCTAGCTTGTAAAGAATATTGAGGAAATTTATTCTTGGATGAAATTTGAAAAGTTCAAATTTACTAAGGGAAAAGTATAATGTATAATGATACATTATAATATAAAGTTTATTTTACAAATTAAACTTTATAGTATAAATATAATTTTGAATATGATTCAAAGTTAATTTGTAAGAGAATTAAATATTTGAAATTGTTCAAATATTATTTTAATATGAATTAGATTTATATTAAAACTATAGGTTAAAATTAATGCACATTAGATGTACATTAAAACTATAGGTTATGAGAGAAATGTATTTGAATTTGATTCAAATGCAAGTTAAAATTAAATATTTGATATTTAATTTGATAATTAATTAATTGGAGAATTAATTAGTTATTTAATTTAATCTAATTTAATTAAATTTGATTTAATTAAATTAATTGAATTAAAACTATAGGTTATGTGAGAGATGTTCATTTAAATATGATTTAAATGAATTGGTTAATTAAATTAGATTAAATTAATTATTAATTATTTTATTATTAATTATTAATTTAATTAATTAATATAATTAATATTAAATAAGAGTCAATATTGTTGTAACTCCCACTTAATACATGGGATAACACTCACGTTTCCCATTTTATCTCGCTTCCTTATATAGCATCTAACAGAAAAGAATCGGATGGTTCATTCTCTCAACAAAAAAAAGGAAAAATTCTCTGCGTTTTTTTCCCTTACCAAAAGGTTCCCACAAACATTTCCTCAAAATTCAGAGAAAAGGAAGGTCTCCAAGTGGTGGTGACGCGTAAGTTTTTTTCTTCTCTGATAATTTATTTATTTTTATTCAACATGCTTAACCTAGATTATTTTAGACTTTTTTTTTTACCAATGTAGAAGTTTTTCAAAATTTTAAAATTAATTTTGAGATAGGGTTCTGATATGTTTCCGCTACGCTTGGGTTTTAATCCAAATCCCAGCAGTAAGAGCTTGTTGTTTTGGTGTGTTGGGGACCGTAGCCCTAAGGTCTCTTTATATACTAGTTCAATTAGGGTTTCCATTAAACCCTAATCAATCTAGGAATAGGCTTCTACCCATTAAGTCCATACTCAATTAGGATTCCTAGGCCTTAATTAATTAGATCACATAATAGGGCCCAATCTAATAAAATAACCCTGTGTGATAAAATAATAATCCACATACATAACCCACATATTAATTATACATATTTTATTTAAAAATATGTCTAACAATTAGCTCATAATAGAATAAAAGAAAGTAATAAATAAAGAGAACATTTTAAAAACTGAAGACAACAAGATGAAATATTAATGAATAACTCGTATTAAAACAATGAGACTACACTTTTTCCTCAATCAACTCAAATTTATTTGTAAGGATAGTTGGGCCTTAACACTCCTAATCTTTCAATAAGGATGGATGGAATACATAAGTACCAAGAACTCAAGAGTACTACAAAAGAATAACAAAACAAAATGCTGGAAAACAGAAAAGTATAGTCGTGTTGTACAAAAGATGAACTGTAGATTCTGATAATTGTATCTTGAAATGCTTGACTGCATGCCTTATTTATAGCCTCCAAGCGAGGGTTCTTCAAGATCTTTTTAAAGTTTTAAATCGTTGAGAATTGTGCAAGAAATCATTGGGGCGATCCTTTTCAAAACCGTCATTTCGATAGTCGTTTGTGAACAAACATTGTAATCATCATCATATAGGTCCCTCCATAATTGTACCATATCGAAATTCAAAAACACAATAGTTACAAAATCATCATCGTATATATGTATAGGATAACACAATTCAAAAGTAATGGGCAATAATTATTCGATTCATTATCAAATAAAAACTTAAGGAAATGCAATCAAACAATATCATTTCATGGAATTATTACTTCCCCACCTCCATGGCCTCTTCTCCTTTAAATCATCCATTGTTTGAGAGGTAATTATGAAAAGGATTTCCACAAAAGATTTTCTAATATCTTCACAATTCCAAAGTGCTTTTTCCACCAAGCAATAAAATGGTAGCTTCATTATAAAAAAATGTGAGACATTTTCAAAGGGCTTTAGTAGACAATTGTTATCCACTTTTCACGACATATATTGCACATTATTATGAATTAAAATCAGCTTTTACATCATATCATCCATCAAACTAGCTAGAAAAAAAAAAAAGACACAAACAAACAAACTAGCTACCTTGGTATTTAGAAGTACAAGCATAGTATTATGAATTGGTCTAACGATATAATTTTGAGAAAATATCAATTTACATCTTCCATTACGTTGTGTTGAGATAAAATCATGTGAGGCTTATAGTTTTATTAATTAAGATTTCATTTAAAAGTTGTCCATGAATCAATTCTAATTGTTCATTTTATTAAAGCCTACATTTTAAGAAGTCTACACATGTGTAAGAATTGAATGCATGGACGATTCTCCAATGTAATCTTATACAGGATCTAAATTGATCCATTTATAACACTTTAGAAGTTTAATTGAAATAATTATATATTTTGCACAGTATTTTTCAAACTAAGTTTGAAGGAGTGTGTTAATTGATACACTTACGAAAGTTTAGGGTTTATATTGATAAAATTACTAGTTCATGTTTTAAATTTGTTGATGCAAAATTTGGGGCAGGGAAAAGATTAGAGATGTCCACTTGTCCTACGGAGATAGGGCTTCGTGGGGACTAGCCCCGAATGAGATGGGGATTCCCCGTTTAGGCGGGGAATGGGGAAAAAATTTCTCGAAAGCTAAATGGGGACGGGAATGGGGAATGCATTCCCCACCCCCATTCCCCGTCCCCGTCCCCGCCCCGTTAGCATTTTTTTATATATTTATTATAATAAATTAATGTTATGTTATTCACTTTTATTATATAAATATTATATTTAATTTTTAAGATTATTGTTTAATGGTCAAAATAATAAATATGTTTGAATTAGTGTAAAAAAAATAATATGTTTGAATTTTAATAAATTTAAATTATATATATGAATAATTTGATAGATAACTATTTCCTTCAACTTGAAAATTTTGAGTAATTTTTCCTTAAATTCTAATTGCCCAGGTAGAAGTAATCATACAAAAGTTAACCATTTAATTTAAACTTTTCCATAATAGCGATTTATGTTAATTAATTTTTTTTTAAAAAAAATCAAATGGGGAAAAATTTTCCGTGGAGAACCCGATCCCCGCGAGAAATTCCCGGGGAATCCCCGCCCCGATCCCCGTGGAGAATTTGGCATGGATGGGGAATGAAATGGGGAACGAGGATGGGGAGCGGGGAAGTCATCCTCGCCCCGCCCTGTCTCGTGGACATCTCTAGGAAAGATACCTGATCCTCACATGTCACCAGCAGTTGAATTTGTAATAGGAGAAGAGAGGACCTACAAAATAAAGAAAAAATGGCTCCGATGCCTAAGTATGAGAATTATAGAATGTATGGTATTTAAGTTCCAATGTCTGGGACATTGCAATGACTGTTTGTGATTGTCGCTATCTGGCTGTAGATCGTCGTTGGGATCCATTATAGATTCTGTGTCGTTGGATGAATCTTTCATCAAAGATCTTGCATGAATTGTTAGTTGCTAATTTGGATGGAACTCACTGAAGCTACTATCGTTGATAATCTTTGACAAGGAACTGCTGCTCATATGTGTCATTAAAAAATGATGGTGAATCACCAGAAAAGAGTCGAAATCACTCACCTCAACCATTTAGATGTGCTCGCCATCGTTGCTTGGAATCACTCGTCATAACCTCTTGGAGTCGCTGCTTGTC
Source organism: Lagenaria siceraria (assembly GCA_002890555.2). Classification (NCBI taxonomy): domain Eukaryota; kingdom Viridiplantae; phylum Streptophyta; class Magnoliopsida; order Cucurbitales; family Cucurbitaceae; genus Lagenaria; species Lagenaria siceraria. Next base: position 4,646,627 of record CM016492.1, on the reverse strand, counting down.
GCCACCGATTGTCGTTCACTACTGTTGTCGTTCAAAATCATTTGTTGCTTGCTGCTACTATCGTTCAGAGTTGCTGCCATTCGGAGCTGCTGTTCGCTGTCGCTCGAAGTATCTATTCAAATATATGGCCAAAAACTTGTTGCGTTCATAAAGCACTATGCATGGACAAGATATACATGCGTAATTCACTAATTGGCTGATGTTATGTATTTTTATGCGATGAACACAAGCTTTATCTGATTTGAGTCCAAGTGTAAGCTCAAATCAGTAACCTGGTGAGTCCAGGGTCGAACTCAGGGACTTTTGTGCTTTTGTGCTTTTAAACATGCGATGAAAACGATGCGGTGAATGTTTATACATAGGGGGAGAAATGTGTTACTAACCTACATAATAATAATTACAAGACAAGAGAGCTAAGTGACGAGCAAGGGGGACTGAAGTTTGTCAATGAAATACTGTTCTACTCAAGTAGCATGCGATGACGATTGCTAACTATTCTCAATATTAGTTGAGAATTCTACTATATGCGTCCATGCGTACTTAGCGGTGTCAATCATATATATTTGGTAGCAACCTCTCGGTTCATAATTTACACTTTTCTTATCTCTAAGGTACATACGATGATCGACTGATTAATTGTTTCATCTTATCTCTAAGATGTCAATCTTCACTACTTAATGCGTTCTACAAATTTTCTACCCTCACAGGCACGAACTCGAGTTCAAACGTATCTCTCAATAGTTCACAACTCGGATTAATGATGCATCAAATAATGAAATCGCTAAATGTGCATAAATTCATATTCTACTTAGATATCCCAACATAGTAAAAGAGAGTAATATGCAAACAAGCAAGTGGATGAATGGAAGTTATGGGCTTGTATTGAAATTCAAATAAGAAATTTCTCAAAATCAATTCAAAGTACAAATACAAGTAGAGAAAGAACTAGGATGTTGATGTCGGGCCGTTGAGTCAATCTCTTGATCCCTCCGGCGTAGAAATGGCTGCTTGATGAAGAATATTCAAGGTTGCATAGCTCGTGCTTTTCTAAGAAGAAATCTGGATTCTGTGATTCAGAATTCTGCAAAGAAAAGCTTGAGATGGTGATAATGGCGAGCTCGTCTCTCTCTTGGGAAAGCTAATCTTTCGAGTCAACTAACCTCCTATTCAGTTTTTAAGCTGGCTATTTATAGGCGTCAATATAACTTCTCTCCAATGATTTCCTAACGCATGCATTAAATTCCACGCCCTGCTGCGCCGCTTACTTTGTCGCGAGTACATTAGCTCTGCCATGATTTTCTCTAATCAGCTACCAACTTGTTCTGTGGATTTGACAGTCGCCGCCTGAGGGTGTCAGACCTTTTTTTTGTTCATCGCATGGTTCATGTTGGTCACCTCTTCTATAGTTGTGCGATCATGGTTTCAGCAGTGCTTTCAGCTTTTGTCTTTCATCTTTGAATTCATGCGATGAAAACAGGAATTTTCGTAAATTCCCTTTTTATGGCATATGTAAATGTCTGATCGCAAAGCATGTTCATTAGCTACGATTTATATCATATTTCTCTTATTTCCTTGCGAATTCCTCTAATTGTTTTAAAGAAACGAATAGGATAACTTGTATTTCCACAAGTTATCAGGTGGTGAAACACACCTAAAATATGCATTATTTACTATTTATTTAGAGATGTTTTTTATTAGATTTTATGTGTTTGCTAGTAGATTTCATGTTAAAATGGAGAAAATTAGTTTCGAGAGTCAACAAAATCAAATCGAGCCAAAACCAGATGAAAACAAAGGAAAAATCCTAAAAAATAGGGTAGCGTAATGCATGGGTGTCGCTATGCTGCCCCATTACGCTGAAGACCCGAGAGCTCAATATTTTGGCAATCATCAGATCATAGTGATGCTGGGCAAAGCGTAGCTATGCTCATCTGATCGTAGCATTACGCTGTGACAAATTCGCTAGAGTGTGCGGAGCTCTCTTTCCAAAAATAAAAATTTCTGCAATTATGGAAAATTCTTGGGCTCCAAGTTTTTGACTTTCTATAAATTGGGAGGTCCTCAGCAGCACTAATCATCAAATTTTGGAGTATTTGAGACCTAGAGAGAGAGTTTAGAGCAAAGTATGAAGATTCCGTGATACTGGAAGGTTCGAGGATCGTTGGAAGGCCAAATCCATCCCAGAGACGAGCTTGGAAGTCGAATAACTTCTCTTTCTTTCTTTATTCTTGGTTTATTTGTTGTATTTTGTTATTCTAATGTAGATTTTATCTATGGAAGCCATGTTAGGTTAAATTTCTCATAGTTTTAGGGGTAGATGAATTCTTAGGTTTAAATTGTTGAACACTTACTTCTTGAATGTTAATTTATATTTATGCTTTCTACCATGACCGTTCTTAATGCTTTTAAATGTTTGATCAAAGTTTGAATGATTTCATGATTTAGAATCTTACTTGAACAAGTGAGTTTTAGATTAGATCATGCATGCTAGACTATCGTTTGAAATCACAGAAAGTAGTTGGATAATGGTAGAGATTGCTAATGATGGTTCTCAATGCTTTGCTTAATCATCTAGTTTCAAGCGATTAGTAATTACGTTTTAAGCAAAAGAAAGGTTGTTTTCGAAAGATTCAATCCAGATAAAAGAATTCTAAATCTAGGTGTTGTGTTAATTACTTCAAGAGTCAAACAGTTGTGTTTAATACCTTTGATGAAATCTATTTCCTAAAACGTCTCTTAGTTGATAATTTTCATATCTCGATCACTTTTATTTGCTTTCTTAGATTAATTTATCCTAAGTGTCATTAAAATTCAGTCCCCTAAATAAAATTGGAATGATCTGTAAAAGATTAATCAATCTGATTCCCTGAGAATGATACTCAACCAAGGCCATTTTAACTATATTATTACTCGACGTGTGCGCTTGCGCGTATCAGCTGCTCCCGTTGTTTAAAACCACAGCTCATCGTTCGCCGCTGTTTGTAGCTGCTAGCTATCGTCATTCAGAATTGCTTGAGACTACTGTTGTTTAGATGCCTCGTCGTGATGGCTAGGAGTCGCTCATCGTCATTTGGAACCTCCTGCCACCGTCGTCCAGATGCGCTTGCCATCGCTGTTCAGATCTGCTTGTCATCGTTGTTTACGGTCGCTCTCTACTATCGTTTGAAACCTCTATTTTCCATGGAGTTGTCATTGTCACTTCATTTCTATCGATCAAAGCTATGCATTGCCGCTTCTTGCTACCGCCACTCTAAACCGCTCGTCATCGCTGTCTGAAAATCACTCGGCATCGCCATTGATGCTCGTATCGCTCATGAATAGCTCGTATCTGTCGTCGTTTGAAGTAGTTGTTTGTTGCTGCTGGGAACGTTGCTAGAGAAGATGAAGATTGCTGAAGTTGAGTTGTTTCGGTGCAGCGGTCGACTTGTACACGCAAGAAAGGAGAGAGAAAAAGTGAAGAAAAAAGATGAATTTCTCTAGGTTTTCTTTTTTGTCATTTTCTTTATTTTGTTTTTTCTCTCTTTTTTTAAATTATTTTTCCTTTTTCATAAATCAAGCTCCTAATATCTTTTTCTTTATGATCTTGATTCCTCCTCTTGAATTAGCGTTTTCCTTTGATTTTGGTCATAGGGATCTAATTCGCCCATAGTTTCCACCACCACCACACTTCCTCCTTAGCAGATCGTGAGAACAAAGTCATCGTGATCTTGATTTTCTTAATTTTACAAAGATCTCAGAATTTTGTAAAAGTAGATCACTCATTCCCAGCGACAGTGCCAAATTGTTGATGCAAAATTTAGGACAAGGGAAAGGCACCTGACCTTCACATGTCATCAACAGTTAAATTTGTATTTCGATGAAGAGAGGACCTACAAAATAAAGGAAAATGGATATGATGCCTAAGTCAGTATGAAAATTATAAAATGGAAAAGAAGTCAAAAGTTTTAGATACCTCATATGTAGCCATAATAATATATTTGTAGAGGATTTGATCTAGAGTTTAGCTTAACCCTCATAGGATTAGGATATGGATTATTTTCCTAATCCTAGATTTGTTAGATCAAATCTTATCTTATCTTATTTTATATTATATTATCTTAATTTTTGACTTCATTTTGCTAGGTCAAAATCTACCCCTCAACAAAATTGAATACAATCTCAAAGTTTTAAGAGTATAAATTTAAATTTTCCTATGATTTTTAGTTGCAATCTTGATCTTAAATTTAAATAAGTTTAACAATATAATTTTTACCTTTTAATAAACTTATTTTTTTAATTCATAGTTAGAAAGATATAATATTATGATGTATATTTAGTGAATTATAAAACATCTAACTACTATACAATTGATGGACTTCAAAGCAAAAGGAAACTAGAGGTTTTTTTTTTTTTTTTTTTTTTTTTTTTCTTTTTACTGATTTGGTTGAACTTGATCAGTTTGGTCGATCTTGTGCAAGCTTACTTTTGCGTAAATTTGATTTTTTTTATTTTTTTATTTTTATAAATTCAATTAGTTTTGGGTGATTTTTATTTGTTTTGTGTTAAATTAGAGGGTAAATTTACTAGAAAATGAATAGATTTGGTTTATTGATGTATTATATTATTTCAAGTTTTATTCTTTTAAAAGTTATTTGTTCAAATTTTAAAATGTTTAATTTAAGGGTTGTTTTCAAATATAGAAAAATGAGTCAAATTATTTATAAATATAGAAAAATTTTACAGTTTATCAGTGATAGACCGCGATAGAATTCTATCGCTTTCTATTGTTCAAGAGATAGAATTTATTTGCTTGAGCGATAGAAAGCGATAAAATTCTATCATTGTCTATCATTTTTCTGTGTATAGTAATTTCCCTTAATTTAATCTTTGAATTTTTTTTAAAAGAAAAAAAGACACGATAATCCTTAAGTTTGTTTTAAACAACAGTAAAAACCCGACCTAAACAAGATTAAAAAAAACAAAAAATTTACCTTAGAAATCAAATGGATCCAAACAGTGAAATTCTCCCACCAAACTTGATTCCGTAATTCCCGAAATGAACAAACCCGTTAATAGGTTGGTAGAAGTTGAGGGAATATTATGTGAGAAAATAATACTAATGAGGCATTTTTAAAAAGTTAGTTGTTTCTTTGTTTTTTTTTTTTAAAAAAAAAGCATTAGGTAGCCAAAAAAAAAAAATAGATATAGAAAAAATGTCAAACTATTTATAGAAAATAGCAAAAAAAAAAAATATATATATATATACTGTTAGACATTGGTAGAATTCTATTAGCATCTATCAGTAATAGACTTCTATCATTTCTATCACTGATAGAACCTGATAGATTTCTATCAGCGTCTATCACAAGTATCTAAAAATTTTACTATTTTGTGTAAATAATTTCCTTTATTTTTCTATTTTTTAAAAATTTCTCCCAAAAAATGAAAAAAAAACTCACAAGTATAAGGATAAATATAATATTTAAATCAAAATTTGAAGACCAAAGTAGATTAAATTTAAAAGTTTAGTACACCAAAAAGTTTATAATGTTTATTTTGCTCGCAAATATTTATAGGTGATATGTTTGTAGTATTTTTTTTTTTTTTTTTACCCCAAGCTCCTAACTCTCCTAAACCCACCCCCATTTTTTCATTCACACTGACAAATATATATATAACTCAACTGATTAAGGTATATACACTTTCGAACTAAAGAGGTCATAAATGTGAATCTCTCAGCTTACACGCAGTTTAAAAAATAAAAAAAATTTGTCCACTTAAAATTGGTCTTACTTGTAATGTGGTTATGCTTCAACTATTACATATCACATCACATTATTTTATCTTGACAAAAGGTTAGAAGTTTTAATTTTCATTGTTAAAATAAAGTAGTAGTAATAATAATAATAATTGAAAAAAAAAGTTACATCAAAGATTCTTCTTAATACAAATTAAAAATTCATAAACATATATAATTGGAACTTGAGTTAAAAGAGACTAAATTGATACTATTGAATTAAAGATTAAATTAAATATGATAGATTAAAATTGTAATTTAATCTAAATACATATAATAATAAGGGGTACACAATGGAAATTAAACGTTGTAGGATATTTGTGGATGTTATTTTCAAAGTTAAATTATTTGAATTCCATGAAAAATCCAAGAATCACAAAAAAACGTGATATTTTTTTATGAGTCAATTATTTGAATTTCATGAATAATTATTGAAACATAAAGGACATCTTGTCTTTCACTTTTCTAAATGTGATAACATTTATCTAATTTCTCCAATGAGTGAGTGACACGTGGCCGATAATTCATCTTATTTGTAGATATAAAAAAGTTAAAGGGTATATTAGATATATTATATTAATAAAGAAAAAAAAAATACATTTATTTAGAACGCTGAGTTGAATTCTAAAGTTGGTAGGTTTTTTTATAATCCACAAAGGTATATGATTTTTTTATAATTATTTTTGTTTGCTTAATTTTTTGTTCAAACCCTTCAATTGCATACATATTTTCCTAAATTTTTCACACTCAATTGAGATGTCAACTTAAAACTTTCACGTATATTTAATAATTTTCTATATGTAACCATTGTACTTAAGAATTTGAGGTAGACAAAATACTCTTGTTTCAAACAAACAACAAAATTACAATATATTTTCACATTAATGGAAACTGGAATGTATGAGTGTAATATGCACACAAAAAAATAGGTATTTAGGAGTTTAGGACTTCCTATTGCATCTTATGTCAAATTATAGGTTAGGGTTTATTATGCATTTATGTTGTTGAGAATGCGATCAACGTCCCACATTGGCTAGATAAGTGGATGATCTGGAGGTCCGTTGTCCTTAACAAGCAATATCATAGTGGCATCAGGTCCTGACTTAATTAACCTATGTTTGTAACGAGTGTCGAACAAAGAAGTGGAGAGCCTTAGAAAATGTAGTCATGATGGTATCCATATGTGGTTGAGCTTTTGAGTAGACGGTAGACTGTTTTTCAAAAAGTTAGTCACCATAGGTGATCGTCCGAGTTGGTCGCCATAGATGATTCACGGGGTAACTTTTTTTTTTTAATATATATAGTTAACACTGTTGAAGTTGAATCATGTTTTTTCTCTCATGATGTGTCGGTGGAAAAAGTCAAAATAATATTTTAATTTTATTGAAGATTTTTTAGTAAATTTCATTTTGTCCTTAGAAAAAAAATGCTTGATTTTAATTTTAATGATATTATAAGAGAGAGGGAGGGAGGGAAAGAGAATTTGTTTTTATTATAATTAATTTTTATGATGGGCATTGTGGATATGGTGGGCACAAGTTATTCACGTGGTGACTTTTTTTATTTTGTTCTTTCTATTTGTATTTTCAAATTTAAATTTATGTATTTCTTCAAAAAAAAAATTAAATCCATGTATTAATTCATCCAAAACAGTGATGAAAAGGGTATGATAAGATTTGTTTCAAATTTTTTGCCTTTTAGCACTTTTTCTAGCAATTATTAATTTTGGAGTCAGCTATAACTCTTTTTATGTCGTACTTTTTCTAGCACTTTTAATTTTTTTTTTAATAATTTTTCTTTATTTAGTCTAAATTTCCGTGCTCGTTATTAAATTTTAAAAAGTGAATAATTGATTCTTGAAATTTTAATTTCATTGTAGGATAGATTTGTAATTTTTTTTATATCTAAATAAATCATTGTTCTATTCAACAGTTTTAAAATATATATGCACACATGTAGTAAATAAAAATTGATTTTTATATTTATTTGATTAATTATTTTTTTAAAAAAAATTATGTACCAGGACCTATTAGACTTGAAATTGAAAGTCAAATGACTAATATAATGACCCGACGTTTTTAGATCTCTAATTGGGTCATTACTACATGTATGAAAATTCAAAACCAAAATTAATTCACCATTTAACTTAAAATTAAAAAAATTATAGATAAATAAAAGAGAAATTATTAAAAATGTAAAAAATATCAAACTATTTACAAATATAGAAAAAATTTATTATCTATCAGCGATAGACTATGATAGACCACAATAGATGCTATGCAATCACATGCAATTGAATGTCTATAACTAGTAGGCCAAATTGACGTACTGAAGTTGAACATGAATGGACATCTGAGTGAACAATTAAACACGTCCTACTGTAGGTGAGATGTACTCTAACTAACTTGTGAACAGAACCCAAATTGGTAGACCCGAAGGCGCACAAACTTATGTGTCTATAGTTATACTAGGCGGACAATTGACACTAAATTGATCTAACGTGTACCATGCTATAAATGGGTCCCACAACATATAATCATATCATAATAATATCTCATGAAACTCATAACATACTTATAAAAATCTCTTCAATCATGAAAAAAAAAAAAAAAAAACATACGAGTTTTTTTAAAACTATTTGAAAAATTCAAAATAAATGGTGTTTTATTTTGTCTGACACAAAAACATTCCAGTAGTAACGTCTCTTAAGTCGAAATATTATTATCAAAGTATATCAATCTCCTTTTAGCGTTTAGAAGAAAAAAACTTGAATCAAACCCTAAAAATAAGCTAAAATTAAGTACTTCAACATTCAAGCATAAACTCAAAAGGACCTAGTAAAATTACTGAGTTAAAACTGATCATAATATCTCAAAGTCTAAAATGTAAATTTCTCAGAAAAAAAAATAGATTGTTTTTTAATATAGAAAAATGAGTCAAATTATTTACAAATATAAAAAAATTTGAGACAGTTGCAAATATAACAATCAGATTCAAAATATTAGCATATATAACAATATTTTAAAAAAATTATAAATATAGCAAAGTCTATCAATGATAGACTTTTTATGGTATAGGTGTTATATCATTGATAGACCATAAGAGTCTATCAACGGTATAAGTCTATAACTGATAGACTTTGTTATATTTGCAATTTTTTAAAAATGTTGTTATACACTTTGTTATTATCTATAGAATTGCTACTCACTATAATTACCAAAATATTTTACTGTCTATCACCAATAGACCGTGATAGAATTCTATCGCTTGGGAGATAAGGCAGCGATAGAAGTCTATCATTGAAGCGATAGAATTCTATCGCAGTCTATCGTTGATAGACATAATTTTTTTTCTATATTTGTTAATTATTTGATTTTTTTTTGTTTATAATAATTTTTTTTTTTTAAAGAAAGTCACTATTTATATTGCTTAAAGTAGTGATTATTGTAGTTATATTCCCATCTCAAATTTGTTCCAACAATTATTTACCTTAATGTATAACTATTTTAATCAATGATCTATTCTAATATATCATTATCAAGCCAGTTCACGATAATCAATACCAGTACTATATAATTAAAGTCTAAAGTCGTTCATCAATCAACCGTTAATTAATTATATATTACATGCAAAAAAAATTTAAAAAAAAAAAAACTATTTACACAAAATAACAAAATTTGTAGATAGTTGTGATAAACGCTAATAGAAGTCTATCGAAGCCTATCAGTGATAGAAATGATAGAAGTCTATTACAGATAAATGCTGATAAAAGTCTATTAATGTTTATCAGCATTTTTTTTTTTTTGTTATTTTTTTATAAATAATTTGACATTTTTTTATATGTAAATATTTTTCAATTTATATTTGTCCTTTGCTTAAGTAATTATCAATATTGCTGTGTTAGTTCATGATGGGTCATTTAGTGCCATAAAAATGTACTGACAATTTATTTACATAATTTTTTTTTCCTTGAAAACAATCATTTATGAACTGTTGCTAGCCTTAAAGTTTGATTCAATTGTAGTAATTAAATAATTGTACCTTGTGTACATTTTTGTTTTAATTTAATAAATATATTTATCTTTACTAAATTAAAAGTCTAAAGATGAAAAATCATTTTTAGATAAATTTTGTAATTGATCAAATTTTAAATATTCAAAAAAATTGCTTTAACTTTTTTTCTTTTTAAAATATTACATTGCAATAGAGAGTAAAAGTTCCCCGAAATGACCCATGTTGACATTATTATTATTATTCTTTTTAACAGTTTTAATCTCTCACTATTACATTGATATTATAATAATATGGTGGTAGTTACAATTATACCCTCAAACTTTTAAATATGAAAACTAGACTCTTAAACTTACAATAATTATAAAAATTAGACTCACAAATGATAAAAATTGAACCCTCAAACTTATACAAATGTTTCAACTTATACAATTATGTAAGTTTATAAGTTCAATTTGTCCTAATCTTAGCAGTTATGTAATTTTGAAGGCTCAAGTCTTAATATTAAAAATTTAAGGGTATAATTGCAACTACTACCATATTTTAAAGATGATTTTTGTAATTTATCCTTTTTTTAAAAAAAAAACAGTCATTTTTACAATTATATAGAATAACACAAACAAGTCATGTGAATGATTATAGTTATACCAAAACAATTAATGGTTAAATTTCCCATTTAATGCTTTCTTGAAAAAAGAAAAACCATTTAAATATTTACGTTTCAATTTAAGCATTATGGTTTAAAAATTTTTAATTTGGTTTTTAGGTAATTTTAATTTAGTTTTCAGAGTCTTAAGTTTGGTCACTATAATTTTTTAAAAAAAAAATAGAAGAATATGAGTAGATTTTGTAGAGTGGAAAATTGGTTTAAGAAATGAATTTATAAGGTTTAATCAAACGTAATCGAAATTAAGTTCCAAACTATATAATAATTGATAATTAATTAATAAAAACCCTACTTTTTTAAGGTTAAATATTTGATCCCCTACCTTTATTGAACTAATTAGCTATTGAAAGGAATTTTAGTTATTAACATTTTTGACAAAACACTTCCGTTATTATTTTTCCTTTAATTATAGTATGTTTGAATTTGAATTTGAAACTGTATTTTATTTTGGTTCGTGTAAAAGTCTAACGACTATATCTTCGTTTTGACATTTCTCTTTAATTGACAGTCTTTAATTTCAATTGAGATGACTGTAGGTTAATTGGATTTGACATTACAAGATAAGGAGATTGGTTGAGCATATTTGTTTAATTCACTCTCAATTGCTCCAAGTTTGTAATACTTAGCTGAGAACGAAGGGGAGATTGTATTTCAAAAAGATTTAATCTAACGAAAAGTCGATTAACCACTGCAATATGACTATTGATTGTAAATTATACTAACTTTTGATTATTGTTGGAATAGTAATGCTCGCGAGTAGAGAGGACGAATGTCTGAAACTGGATGCCTGCAAAACAGAAACTCGTTAACGGCTAAGTCGCGGAGCACACTCTCTTTAAGACGTTTCGCGACTCTGCCCAGAGTACAAGCAAGTCTGAGTAAGTGTCATGTCGTCCCCAGAATAAAACAGCTCAGATTCGCCTGTCGATTGGATCTGTACTGGAAGCCGATCAGAATACTGACACCCTTCTGATTATACTCGAAAAGCAAAAATAAAAGGAGAATGTTTTGAGAGAAAATCAGATAAGAAGAATTTATGTGTTCTTCTGAACAATGGAGGATCTCAATTTTTATAGGAGTTGGTTCTTAAAACGATTCAATTGTTAAAAAACGGTTCAAATTAATTAAATCAATTAATAAACAAACGAAAAAGGGAAATCAATTAAAGGATTAAATATGGTAACGAATATTTTAATTCAAGAAAAGAAACGTTTATTAATAAATATTTTATTATTCCTCACCTTATCACGCCACAGCTGGTCGGACGGTAGCGCGTGTGGGAATATCATCACATCCACATTTGCTTGTTTTCTCACCCCATCTAAAACATGGGTACCCCTTGGTCCAAACCCATAGCTCAAGGTAGGAGTTTATAAAGAAGACTCCACTTTCAAAATTTAGCAATGTTAGATTCTCAACTTGGAATAAAATAATATTAAAAAAATTTCACCAACAATTATTGATTAGTAGTATTCTTGGGATGGCCTCGTAGAATAGGTTGGAAAATCGAGCTACGTTAAAAAAAAAAACCTCTTGTGTCATCTCTCTTGAATTAATTGTTTTAATTTTTTTAATACACCATTACATTCGATAGATATTTCAAATATCATTAGCTAAGTTTATAAAACGTAATTTAACATTTTATTACCTAATTAAATCCTTTAGAGTCTAATTCTTAATTTTGGAAATTTGTAATCTAATCTTGGTGTATTATATTAAGATGTGATTTTTTTTCTTTAGTACAGTAGGGTGGAGAGAATCAAACTACAAACCTCTTGATTGTTAATACTTTCTCTGTATGTCAATCGAGTTATGCTCGCTTTGGAGCTAAGATTACAAATGTGATGTTTTAACTATTGCGAATTTGATGCTTTAACTATTGCAAATGTGATGCTAAGATTATAAGATTAATTAAATAAGTAATACGACATCTTTGACCATTATTGACTTTAAAATATGATGCTTTAATTGCGAATGTGTGATCATTAAAAATTTTATTTTGAAATTCAAATCAAACTATTTAAAACTATATTTTTTTCCAAAAATTAAGGAAGTCTTTTAAATATTTTTAAAAAGTAAGTAATAAAGAAAACAAACTATTAAAAAAAGTAGTGTATATAAATATAGTTTTAAAAATTATAGACAAATAATAAAATGATTATCAAATGGATCTTATTTTTCACAAATTATTTTCACTGATTCAAATCATTACCATAATAATAGATATACAATCAATTTTCTATTAATATGACACGAGTCTATATTTTCTATTGAGTTAATTGTAACTAAAATCTGAAGTAGAATAAAAAAAATGTAAACTTTTAAGTAAATAAATAATATTTTAAAAACGATTACTAAACACTAGCATATGAATTCATTTTATGATGTTTAATTTTTTTTAGTACAATAATCTCGAAAATAGGGTTTGAATTCTTGATATAAAAAACTATAGTATATATTAATTATTTTTTAGATAAATTCACTTTATTTTCTTATATAAAAAAATACTCACTTTAGTTTAACATGTGAGGTTTAATTCAACAAGTAACCTAACATAATCAATATTATTATTAATTTGAAAAGAAGTGTTTTTTGTTTCTTCAACAAAAAAAAAAAGAAAGAAAAAAGAAAGTATTTTGTGTGTAGGCAACCACAGGATTGCCGCCCCACCTAGAGATTTATTATTATTACTTTTTATTTTTTGCTTTTCCCACGTGACAAACGAATATAAATATTATAATATAAAACAATAAGTGGGCGCCTGCTTTGATAGTCTTATAATTGAAGAAAATCAAAAAACGCGTTTTTAATTTTAATCATTTCGTTAAAAGAAAAAAAAAAAAAGAAAGAAAGAAAAAACTTGTTTTACTATAGAAGAAAAATTATTTTTTTTTTTTTTTTTTTTTTGTCCTTAGTAAGTTTTGGATCTAATTTTCGTTTGTTTATAGATTTTAAAATATTGTATTTTTATTCTTGAGTTTTGAATTTAATTTTCATTCGGGTTCTAAGTTTTAAAATTTTATATATTGTTAAGTTTCCGACAAAAAAATTAGAAGTGTAATTGTCCCACATTGAAAAAGTTTGAGAAAATGATAGACTCCAAATACCATAAAAGGAGTTTGTATTTTTTATTTTAAATCATCTCAATTGGAAGCAGTTTAAGCTCGACATACTAGCTCAGTTGTGTGAGTGGTATAATGCTTTGAGAGTATACTTTTGTAATTAGGGTCGGGAAAAGATTTCTATGTGATTGTAATAATTATTTTTTACATAATATATTTTTTCTAGTTCGTGATTTTTTTCTTCGATTTGGAGTTTTTTTTCACATTAATTCTTGTGTTTCAAGTTTTGCTATTTTATTTTAATTTCTCTATTACTTAATACTTATCTACTTATTCTTGCGGTAGTAGTGGGATTTTTTTCCTTTCTAAACTTGATTTTTCATTAAATATTCACTTCCGATCCTTAGTGTTAATGTCTATTAGTTATTTTAAAAGAATTAAAAAATTATAATTAACTAGTTTTCATTAATTTTTCCATCACAATTCAAAATTAATTTATAATTATTCTAGATTAATTAATTGAAATTTAACACTAAGGACTATTAGTGAAAACTCGAAAGTAAAAATATAAAATATTGAATTCTAAAGACCAAACAAAAGATAGACTCAAAACTTAATGGTAAAATGTAACATTTTGAAACTTGTGATTCAAATATAAATTAAATTCAAAATAGGAGGGTAAAAGTGTAATATTTTTAAACTTAAAACTAAATGAAAATTAAATTCAAAATCTAACAACTAAAAAGAGTATTTTTTTTCTTTCAATTATCTAATATTGAAAAATTATAAATTCACACCAAAGTTATTTTCTAAAAAATTGTTCTTTTCATTTGAAACAAAAAATAATAATAAATTAAATATTGTTATTTTGATATATGAAATTTTAAGATTTGTAGGCTTGTTCCATTTTGGACAAAAACTTTTTTTTTTTAAGAAAGAAATCATTTTGTTTTAACAATTTAATCACAATAGCTTTGACTACATGTGAACTTGCTGACACGGGTGTATATTGGAGGAGAGATATTGTAATAGTAAATATTTCTTCCATATTATTGGTTAAAATATTATGGAAAATGACTGTAAACAAAAAAAATATCAAACTATTTATAAATATAGAAAAATTTTACTATCTATCAGCGATAGACTACGCTATCGCGGTCTATCATTGATAGACAGTAAAATTTTTCTATATTTATAAATAGTTTGACTCATTTTTCTATATTTGAAAATAACCCTAATATTATTTTAGTTTTTTTAGTACAATAATTGGAAGTAGGGATTCAAACCACAAACTTCCTGGTTACTAGTACATTCAAATGCCAATTGAGCTAAGTTCTTGTTGGCAAAATATTATTTTAGTTCTTATTACTTTGGAGTTTGTTTAATTTTAGTCTCCATACTTTTAAATATCCAATTTTAGTCTCAGTATAAATTTAGTCCATACTGCTAGTTTATTGACATTTTCTAATTAGTTTATTAGCATTTCACTATAAAATTTGAAAATATATTCTCATATTGTGTTACTTTGAATGAAAATCATTACTATTATTTAATCAATTTCGATAAAAATTAACTTCTGGAAACTATTTAAGATTTATTGAAAGTACATGGATTAAAATTGAACAAATTTTAAAGTAGAGGGACCAAAATAATTTTTTAACCTATATTATTTTATTTTACGGGTCTCATGCAACTAAATGTTTTTTTTTATTACATTCAATGAACGGAACTATTACCCATGAGGACAAATATGTCTTCTTTTAAAAAAAAGAAAGTTTTAGGATTAAAATATAATTTTATTTTTCAAAAGATTAAAATAGAAAAATTGAAATTTCATAACAAGTGGTTATTATGGGTCTCTTTGATAATATTTTTGTTCCCATTTCTTAAGAAATTGACTTGTTTGATAATCCATTCCATTTTTTGTTTTCAAAATCTAAACAACATTTTTAAAATTTAGTCTAAATTTTAGAAACTATTGAAAATAGTTTTTTGTTGTGTTGGTTAGCACTTAGTAGGGGTATAAAAGTACATCTCTAACTTGATGGTGACTTTTTTTTAGTACAATAATTGGAGGTAGGAGAGATTCGAACACAGACCTCGTGTTTACTAATAAATTCAGGTGCCAATTGAGTTAAGCTCTTATTGGCAACTTGTCGGTGACTTTGGAGTCCCAAGCTAGGCAACTATTTTTCATTTTTAATACTTCACTTATTTTTATGACTTTTTCATTTTTATTATGTCTTTTTATATTGATTAACTTTTCATTTTTTATTATTTCTTTTATTCTTTATTTCTTAATTTTGTTGTATATTTATATATTAGTTTAATTTTAAAATTTTCAATATTTAGATTTCAATTTTCAAAATTTCGATAAGTATATTTAAATATTTTTTGAATTTTGAATATTGTAATATGCATATTTATATATTATTTTAATTTTAAATCTTTTTAGTACATTTGAAATCAATTAGAATTTTACAATATATAAATTTTTCTTAACAAAATACTCATTTAGCTTCACTTTAATATTTTACAACAACGACATTTAGATAATAATATAATTGAGTTGGATTTTAGTCGACGTCATTTTAAGGCGAATGATTTGAGTGAGAAATAATATTGCAGATCAAATTTGAATAAAATTTGAAAGATAGAAACAATTGAATTATTGTTGTTAATTTTGGATTGAAACTTATTTATATTTGATAATGTAAATTTTTTATAATTATTTTTTAATATTTTAATGCATGTTATATATTTTTTATTTATATAATAAATTCTATTTAAACTATATATAAAAAAAACAGAAAGGTAAGGAAAAAAAAAATACAAGAAACGAGAAACAAAAAATAGTTATAAAACAAGTTTCTAGTTCTGTTTCTATTTTTTTTTTTCAAGTAACAAAAAAAATAGTAGCAGTTATCAAACATATTTCTAATTCTAGTTTTTAAAACATAAGAAACAAAAAAAACAAAAAACAGCCTCAAATTAGAATAGATATTCAAAAATGATTTTAAGAAAGATGAGAAGGAAAAGAGGTTAACAAAAGTGTAAATTGTAACTTGTAAGGAAAACCAAATAAATTATAGAAAGTAGAGATGGGACCCAAGGTTACCTATATTTAAACTTGAACGCAAAAATAATACGACTTACTTTATTGCTAATTTCTACTAAAAAATTATTGTTTTTTTTTGTTTTGTTTTTTTAAGAAAAACAAAAATTATTGCTAATTTTGAAAAATAAACCTTTTATTTTCATTTTTATTTTTTTGTTGATGTCTTTACATCAAAATATCACTAAAAACTAAACCAACTTTTGAAACAAGAGTCTGATAATTCAAATATTTAGTTAAGAAAGATGAAAATCACGATGAAAAAGTTGTAAGAAAATAATCACAATTGACAATTCTCAAAAACCAAAAACTAAAAATCAAGTGGTTATCAAATGGAGTTTAATAACCAATTAGACCCTAATCCTATTCATAGGAAAATTATCAGAAATAACTCTTTTTTAAGTTTCACTATTCACAACTAGCCTGTTTTTTGAAAACTCGTTAAAATATTTTTTTCTCGATGCTTATCGGCCGAGATCGACCATGGAGATTTGTATAAAAGTTAACATGTTCAACTTATATTCAAACTACCGATTCTTTTGGACTTTCTCGGTGAATCTCAACTAGGATGAGGACCGAGATTCACATAATTTTTTAAAATTTTATTTAATCTTCCCAAATCTTTTCAAAATATTTAAAAATCACATGGCCAAATATTACTAAAATTTGAAAAGATAATTGGTAAAAACATTTAGATATCGGTAAATCAATTTAAAAATTCGTGTAAACGTAAATTGGGCGTAAGATTTGCAAGATTACACAAGATTTTATATGAGATTTGGAAAATATAACATGAGAAAATTTGAAAAGAGATAAGAATTGGTATAAGATTTGGAAAGATGGTATAATATTTGAAAAAATTATGTGGATCTTGGTTAATTTCAAGCAAAATTGTACCGAGAAAATTCAAAATTATCGATTCTTTTGACTTTCTCAATACATTTTTGTCCGGGATGAATACCAAGACAGACTTTCTTAGTAAAACTTTGCCTAGGGCCTCGCCTCAAACGAGGTGATGAATTTCCGATTAGATGGAAAACGAAAGAGGGAGTGGGAAGAAAATTTTTTCTGTTGGCTAAACGGGGACAGAAACGGAGATTATATTTTCTTTATCAGTAAAAAATTTCTATATTTATAAATAGTTTGACTCATTTTTTATATTTAAAAACAACTCTATTTAATATCTATATCTATGTAATAATATTAGTGGTCGGTTAGGAAAAGTGAAAATAAGTTGTGGCATGATTTACATGAGTTTTTGCTGATTAAACATAAAAATAAGACAGATTTTTGGGCAGGAAAAGAAATTAAAAAGTTGATGCACTTTTTTCTTAGCCTTACTTTTGTGCCAACTTGTCTATATTTTAGAAGATTACTATTTCCCCACTCTAATCCATTGTATTTTTTTTAATTAATTAATTAATTTATTAATTGAGTTAATAAACCCTACTCTTACCGTGGGTGCTCAATTTTTTAAAATGAGAGAATCAATTTTATTTTATTTTTAATATTTTAGATCAGTTGAGCTATTCTCGTTTTGACAAATTAAATAATGTCGTTTTGACAAATTAAATAATGTTAAATACAAAAAAAAAGGCCAACTTAATTTACTAACATAAATGAAATACATAAAAAAAAGCCATTTGTTTGGGAGAATTCAAGATCGCCATAGAATGAACATTTGAATTATTGGGTTTATTTTGTAGAAATGTAGGTTTTTTAAATATTTCGAGAAGCTTAAACATCTAACCAATTTTGGATACCCTTTTGATTCATGAGTTTTTAAGATTTTCATGTCTAGAGGAATTTTCACATTATTTTTTTTAAATTTAAATATTATATTAAGGGGGATTTTTAAAAATAGAAAAACAATGAAAAATATTTACACAAAATAGTAAACTTTTTAGATAGTTGTGATACATGCTGATAGAAGTCTATCAAGGTCTATCAGTAATAGAAATGATAGAAGTCTATCACTGATAGATGCTGATAGAAGTCTATCAATGTCTATTAGTATTTTTTTTGTTATTATCTGTAAATAGTTTGAAATTTTTTCTATCTGTAAAAATTTCCCTTATATTAATGCACTTATTAGGTTATAATAAATAGAGTTGTTTTTTAATATAGAAAAATGAACCAAGTTATTTACAAATTAAGTCACGGTCTATCGCTGATAGATAGTAAAATTTTATATATTTGTAAAGAGTTTGATAGTTTTGTATTTATAGTAATTTTCCTTATAAATAATCCTATGTAATTATTATATTTATATTTTACATTTAGATATAAAATAAAGCTTTAGATATATTGAAATAATATCTCAATTTATTCTCCATTGAAATTTAAAGTACAACATTCATTTGTATTTTATATTCTCAATATAGTTTCTTTGTCGGATACTTTTGTACTTAGTAAGACTATCTCTTGTACATCTCCATTTGATTTTATTGTTTTTTAGTTATTCATTTGTAATTTCTCATAACTATTATTAATTACAAATCCATTACCAATAAATCAAAACGAGTATAGATTAACAAACATAAAAATATTGTTAGTAACCATGAGATCTGTAGTTTGAATCCTCCAACTTCATTGTACTAACAAAAATTACAAATAAATATTATTCTTCCAAAAATTCTAATTTGGCAATCAAATTAATATTAAAAATACCATAATTATATTAATTATCTTCTTTAAAAGCATTAAAATTGAATTAATGATTAATAAATATTATTTTATAAAAACATCAAAATAATATAAATTGATTTGTTTTACAAAAACAACAAATAAAGTTAGTCTAAACCTAATTGATATAAAAATATAACATTAAAATGTTAAATAAATAACTTTACTTCTACCAATGTTAAATGAATTTAAAATTATATCAACACATCATTTCACGACATTTTCATACATAAATCTTGTAGAATTAACATCGTTATAATTTGAATATTTCCGAACATTTATTTTCTATTCCTTCAAAATCAAAACTTATATATATATATATATAGACAAACATTATGGGTCCTACATAATTTGAATCTCTTTCATGGATGTCTCTCATCTCATAGGCTAAGTTTATGATTGAGTATGTTACATTTACTTTTGTGGTTAAAAATAAAAAAAACTTGTAAATGTTATAAACACAATAAACAAATTAAAAAAATGAAAAAGAAAATAGAAAAAAAAAAGAATTAAAATCAGCCACTTGATTAAACAAAGAAAGAGTGGCTTAAAAAAAAAAAAATCTCAAAATTTCATTATAAAAAGGAGCAAATTGCAAACTCTAGTGGCATCCCTCCACATACTTCCCACTTCCTTTTCTTCCTTTTTGCTCATTGCATTATTATTCTTCTCTTCCATCTCTTAACCCTAGAGATGGCAAAAGTTGCAGATAAGCCCTTCTTTTTTCTCAAGCCTTTTCTGGTCTTCTTTGTTTTGTCTATCATTTCTGGGTTTGGAATAACTTTGTCTGAGGCTTTTCCCAAAATAAGACACTACAAATGGGAGATTGAGTATATGTTTTGGTCGCCGGACTGCGTCGAAAACATCGTCATGGGAATCAATGGACAGTTTCCCGGTCCGACGATTAGAGCCAACGCTGGCGACACCGTCGTTGTGGAGCTGACTAACAAGCTCCACACTGAAGGTGTCGTTATTCATTGGCATGGAATCCTGCAACGAGGTACTCCCTGGGCTGATGGTACTGCTTCTATCTCGCAGTGTGCCATTAACCCAGGTGAAACCTTCACTTACCGATTCATAGTGGATAAGGTTAGAAGGTTTTAAAATGTCCATGTTCATGGAAACTGTTAAAAGTTTTCGTTTAAGTACTAGTTTGGTCTCTCTACTTTTAAAATGTTTATTATAGTCCCTATACTTTCAACTTTGGTTCATTTTGGTCCTTGAACTTTCAAAAAGTGACCATTTTGATGCCTTAAAAATGAAGTAAAAATGAAAGTGAAGGGACCAAATTGGTCACTTTTTAAAAGTACAAGGACCAAAATGAACATTATGAAAGTATAAGGACCATAAAATGAACCAAAGTTGAAAGTATAAGGACCAAAAGGAACATTTTAAAAATACAGGGACCACAATAGTATTCAAACCTAAAGTTTTTTATAAAATATATTCATATATATGTTTTTTTTTTTTTTTTTTTTTGTAGCCTGGGACATTTTTCTATCATGGCCATTTGGGGATGCAAAGATCGGCAGGGTTATATGGATCTTTGATAGTGGATCCAGAAGAAGGAAAGAGTGAGCCGTTCCATTATGATGAAGAGATCAACTTATTGCTTAGTGATTGGTGGCATCAAAGCGTTCATAAGCAAGAAGTTGGCCTCAGCTCCAAACCAATGCGTTGGATCGGCGAACCTCAGGTAATTAGTGCTTTAATCACTAAGTTATAGTAAAATCAACAACCATATCTTAATATTTAGTTAAATTATACAAAAAAAACTCGTCAACTTTGAAATATGTTTCAATTATGCCCCTTACTTTGAAACGTTGTTAAATCTATTAAAAAAAAAACTTCCTTTCTAGTTTAAATAAGATGGAGACTAACATGATGAGTAATACATAAAAATCGAAAATTAAAAACATATCTTGAGAAAAAAAATATTTTCTAAAAAAAATAAAAATTAAAGGAAATTCTTGACACAAAATTTAAATCGTATATTGAGAGATGAAACTTCTCAAAATCTAAGAGTGTAATTGAAACATATCTTTCGAGTTTGACGTTCTTAATATAATTATTTTATTTTTTTTTAATGTTTTTATTAATATTTTAATGATGATCTACAAATCTACAAACCACTTTTCAAATTTTAAGTTGCTTTTTTCTTTTTACACATGAGAGAAAAAGTTTTTGACAGTTTTTTTTTTTTCTTTCTCAATATTCAAAATCCATTGATGTTTTGCTTTACACAACTGTCCTCAAAATATTATCTTTCCTCTCTCTCTTTCTCTTCCACTCCTTGAAGTGTGTGTGTGAAAGGCTTTTTTCTTCTTCCTCTTTGTACCTTTTTACTTAAAAAGTTCAATGGGACAGTGTATGATTGATCTATATTTGTTTGTTAACCAAAATAAATAATTGACTTAAAATTATCTAAATATAAAATAAGTTAATAACTTTTAAAGAATGTCTAGAACATATTCTAAACTTTTTGTTTTAGGTTTGGATATATTTGATGTTTTTAAAATTAATAGATTAATAAAAAAATAAATGAGTAATTATAATGAGTAGCAATTTTAGGGATAATAACTAAGTGTATAACAACATTTTTTTTAAAGTTGCTATATTTGCAATTTTTTATAAATGTTGCTATATATGCTAATACTTTGAATCTTATTGCTATATTTGCAACTGACCCAAAATAAAATTTCAAGTTGTATCTAATAGAACTTCAAAGTCTCTGTATCTTAAACTTTAAAATTTGTGGTTAATAGGCTTTGACATATTTGACATTTTAACAATTAAGAAAAGTTATCAGAAACAAAATTGCAAGTTGTATCTGATAGATCCTTAAAGTTTCTATTTTGCATACAATAGTTTTGTGAATTTTAAAAAATGTTGAATAGGTTAAGGACTTATTAGACACAAAGTTGAAATTTTAACGACGTATTAGACACTAAATTAAAAGTTTAGAAATTTATTAAACACTTTAAGAACTTATTAAACACGAAATTGAAAGTTTAGAGACTTATTATAAATTTCTTATAGTTTAGGGACCTATTACATAAACCTGAAAGTTCACGGACTAAACTTATAATTTAACTTAGAAAGTAACCCATAGAGCTAACTTGAGCATAACTCAGCTGCTTATATCACCCATCAAAATGTGAAGGGTTTGAATTCTCCCACCCAGATTGAACTTAAAACAAACTCATGAAAATTTATAAAATTTACTCTTTTTAATTTTTTTTAAGTAAAATTACATATAAAATTACTATAAACAGATAAAATATCAAAATATTTATAAATACATAAAATTTTTACTGTCCATCAACTATAGACCACGATAGAATTCTATCGCTATCTATCGCCGATAGACAGTAAAATTTTTCTATATTTCTAAATAAGTTAACTCATTTTTCTATATTTGAAAACAACCCATTTTGATTTTCGCTATTATTTTTTTATTTTTTTTAAAAAAAAATGGCTAATGATTTTTGTAAAGGTTGTGAGTGTCTCTAAATCTTTGAATTATTTTTAGCATGATCAATGATGTGTGGAAAATCCATATGTGACACATTTCTTGAAAATTAAATAAAATTATATAATTTAAAGTTGATTGAAAACAACAATTGAGAGATTGGTGGGTAAGAAATTTGTCCTAATTACCCCACCAATCAATCTTCTCAAATTAAATGACAAAATTTAACTCAACCATATGTCTATTTAATTAGCTGTCTAAACAAACTTATTAATTATTTTTTTTTTCAAACATATATGTAATTTAAGCCATATATAGCTCCCAACAAAAGTAATTAAATTAACAAAATATTCTCCTTCTGATATCAGTCTTTCCTTGCTTAAAATATGGTAATTTATTAAAAATATAATGATAATAATTATTATTTTATTTGTACATATATTATTAAGTATGCCTTTTGAAAAGTTCAAATTAGCTTTAATGTGTAAGCCTTTGCTTGTAAAAGTTCAAATTATACATATAAATATTGATTCTTAACAACAGCAAACTTTCAGCTGTACACAACTTTCTAGTTTTAAATTCTTGTTTGAAAAAATTATTATAAATAAAAAAAAATCAAATTATTTAAAAAATATAAAAAAAAATTTCATTGTCTGTCAACGAACTGTCTATCAGCGATAGACCATGATAGAATTTTATCGCTTGAATTCTATCGTTGACAGACAACGAAATTTTATATATTTGTAAATAGTTTGACTCATTTTTTCTTATTATATAAATAAAGATTAAATTACTAAAAAAAATCATGTACGGTACTATTTTGTTTAAAATAGGGTTAAAAAATAATCTTTATATTACAATTGGGTAGGAGAATTCGAACCACATATCTTTTAGTTACAAACACACTCATATGTCAATTGAGCTATGTTCGGGTTGGCTTATTACGTAACAACTTAATTCTTATTATTTATAAATAAATTTGATTTTCGATTAGTTTATCGATTTACTCGTGTAAGCAATTTCTTTAAATCTTAATAATACTTTTGTATTACGTAACAACTTTTTTTTAGTACAATTGAGGTAGGGGGAATTTGAACCACAGATCTTGTAGTTACAAACACACCCATATGTCAATTGAGCTATGTTCGAGTTGGCTTATTATATAACAACTTAGTTCTTATTATTTATAAATAAATTTGATTTTTGATTAGTTTATCGATTTACTCGTGTAAGCGCAATTCCATTAAATCTTAATAATACTTTTTACAGTAAACACTAAACAATCATTACAAATAGTAAAGTACATGGACTAAATTGTTACTTCTTAAAGTAATTAAATTGTTATAAATTTAAAAGTATATGGACTAAATCATTACAAACTAAATCGTTACTTTCACGAAAGCTTAAGAACTAAAGATGTTTATCAACTTTAAATATACTAACAGTTACAATATATGTGCGTGGCAGTGAGGTAGAATATAAACAAGGACTCGAACACTGCTATACTGTTCTTTGACAACAACACACATTTCATTCAAAATTCTATACACGTTTTATTCTACGAGTAGATTTGAAACGTTAACGAGACATCAAGGATAATATTGTAATTTTGAAAAGATTTTTATTAGAGATTTAATTGTAATTTGGTTTGTTTTATTTTTCAGACCATACTGGTAAATGGGAGAGGGCAATTTGATTGTTCAATTGCAGCAAAATACGACAAAAATTTGAAGCAATGTGAATTGAAAGGAGGAGAACAATGCGCACCGTTTATTCTACGTGTTCGTCCCAATAAAACATATAGGATAAGAATTGCTAGTACTACTGCCTTGGCTTCCCTCAACTTTGCCATTGGAGTAAGTTGTTTTAAATTTTTTAAATTATGGATAAATCGTAAATTAAAATTTAGTTTTTATAGTTTATAATTTGAATTTAGTTTGGGCTGCTTTCAAATATAGAAAAAATGAAGCAAACTATTTACGAATATAGAAATTTTTTACTGTCTATCAGTGATAGATTGCGATAGAATTCTATTTCTGGAGCGATAGGAGTCTTTATCGCTTTTTATCATTCAAGCGATAGAATTCTATCGCAGTTTATCACTGATAGACAATAATTTTTCTTTATATTTATAAATAGTTTGATACTTTTTCTGTTTATAATAATTTTTCATTTAGTTTCTATAATTTGATTAAATCTTCAAACTATATAAACATTTAATGAGGTTTTATCAAATCATAGGGATCGTGTAATTTAACTTGAAAAAAAAAAGGCTAAACTTTAGTGTTTTGTTTATTTTAGGCTAAACTATATATATAAAAAAATACCCGTAAACTTTATCTCTTGTTTTAGAAATATCCCTATACCTTAAAAAGTTGCAATTTACTCCTGAATTATTTTCATGAATGTTTCAAAACTATCCTTGGAGTAGATATCATTTAGAATTATAGACATAAATTGAGACTTGGAATGATGTGACGATGACCTAAAATAGTGTGACGATCCAATTGTTTTAGGTCACCATCACATCATATAGGTGCCAATTTTCGTAATAAAATTAATTTTTTTTTAGTAGTTTTGAAATGTTTATGAAAGTTTTGGGGTATTTTCTATAATTTAACCTTTATCGAAAGTTGAAATATATTATCTTTCACTTTTTATAAATATTTCAAAAGCACTCTTGAAATCAAAAAATCTATTAAAATTTTAAATGAAACTCGAGACTTAAAACAGGTGTGTACTGATGGTGACCTAGATAGAATTGTGTGACAATGTCTAATTCACTACTACATAATTCCAAATCTTGTTTTTTAGTCCAACATTTTTTCACTCTAAAAATAGCTATAAAATATTTATTGAAAGGTCAAACAATAATATTACAACTTTTAAAAAAATAAGTATATTTCTTTAAAATAAAAAGACATAGTTTAGCAAGAAATGTTTTTAATTAAGTCTTTTTATTAAACTTACAAATTATTCAATTATGGCAAGTCGAAAAATATTAAATTAAGGAATAAATAGTAAATATTTGCTAAATTCTTAAACCATATGTGAACAAGTTTTGGAAGTATTAATTAAAGATCTTTTTTTCTTTGACAATTACTTCCAATAATTTATGGGTTTGGACTCATAAAGTCCTAAAAGTGGGGGTAGTTAGTGAATGTGAATTTAAGGAAAATAATCAAACATAAAGTTTTCTTTTACTAGTGACAAAAAAGCCTACCAAACAATCAAACCCCACTTTATTGTATTTCACTATTTTTCCTTGAAAGTTGACAACTCCTCCCAACAAAATTGAGGGCTTGAATTTTGGAGTAAATAATATTAGGAAAATATAAAAAAAATATCAAATTATTTGTAGAAAATAGCAAAAAAAAAAAAATACTGATAGACATTGATAGTCTTCTATCAGCATCTATAAGTGATAGACTCTATCATTTCTATCACTAATAGATCTTGATAGACTTCTATCAGCGTCTATCACAATTATCTAAAAATTTTGCTATTTTGTGTAAATAATTTTCCTTATTTTTCTATTTTTAAAAATTTTCCATAATATTAAGTTCTAAATGCCACATGAAAATATTTTTTTAAATATTAGATCAAAATATCATTTTTAATCTTTGGGGTCTGGGTTCATGTATTTCAATTGTCTAAATTCAATTTATGTACTTTTAATAAATTTTAAATTTAATCGTTTAAAATTAATGTTGATGGAAGTCGGTGAAATAATTACAATAAATTATTTGTAATAAAAGACATTATGAATATATTTCTAAAATTTATAAAGAAAATGCTAATAAAATTATTATTTTTTCTTAAAAAATTAAACAATAAACTAATAACATATACTATTTTTAAGACGTATTGAAATTACAAACACTGAAATTAATTATTATTATTGAATAGTAAAATTAAGGTTAGAAATACTATTTTTCTCCTCGACTTTTAATAAATCTTAAGTAGTTAAATTTTATCGAAATTGGTTATATAATAATAATAATAATAATAATAATAATTTTTAAGTTAAAAGATTTTTTTTAATAAACAACAATAAAAAATTCTTAAGTTGATAAAATTTATTAAAAGTATAAGAAATAAAATTTTTAAACTCCAATCATAATATAGACGCTAAAATAATATTTTAATCTAAAATTAAAATTAAAATTAAATTAATTGAGAGAGTACACAGAGATTCCCCATCTGACATGTGATGTGGTTTCACATTGACTAACCAATAGGGGGTCCCACATGTTTTGTTCCCATGTTTTTGTCCTTTCTGCTTTTTTATTATCTTTATTTTTCTAATAAATTATATAAAATACTTCATTAACTTTATACTTTATAGTACTTTTTAAACTTTATTTCTAGATTTGAAAATTTTTACTTTTATTATTTGTTTTAAAAAACATTATTGGATAATTAACCATTTCTAAACTTCTAATTTAACCTAAATACTATTACATCCATTTTTAAGCTATTATATCCATTTCTTTAATTTTAAAATAGCTAAAATTATTTTTGTCATTTTCAAAATCTCCGTGAAATATGTTTTTAATCTTACGAAACTAATTTTGATGATTGAAAATTACATTTAAAAGTATAAAATTAAAAATTAAAAATTAAATTAATTTTGAGTGATTAAAGTTTGTTTTTGAGTGATTTTGAAAATGACAAAATCACTCTCAAACATACCCTAAATTAGTTCTTTTTTCATAATTAGCTATGTTTTCTGTTCTTTTTAAAAGATTTTATCATTGATTTTTTTAAAAAATTAAATTCAAGTATTTTCATTATTGAGTTTGATTATTTTTTTTAACTTAGATTTGTTGGTTAAATTTTCTCTAATTTTGTTTTAAAGTAGATAAATTAAAATAAAAATTCTTATAAATATTAAAACTGTACCTAGCACCAAGAAAAAAAAAACAAAAGATCTTATCGAGAAAAAAGGAAAAGAAAAAAAAAAACAAAAAAGTAAAAGAAATTGAAAAGAAGGGATACCAAATAGAGAAGACTTTCAATTCTTAAATCAAATCAATAGTACGTTAGAATGAAAAATCAATCCTTTTCAAAGATACAATAAAATAACAAAAGTCCGCTTCTTTTCAAATAATCAAAAACAGATATTCCTCAAAAAAAAAAAAAAAAATTCATTCTTTGTTTTTTGAGGTCAATAATTACATATGCGGGGAATTTAATAATTAATATCTATTCGTGGATCAAACTAATGGATAAAAATGTCAAAACGAGTATAGTTCAATTAACATACAAATGTCTTAACCATCATAAGGTCTCACATGTTTTTAACGACCACGAGATTAATGGTTTGAATCCCTCTACTCTTATTGTAAAAAAAAAAAAAAAAAAACCTAACAAATAAACTAGCTAATCATAATTAAGCTCAAAAAGTTCAAATCTTCCCTAATCAATTTGTTATACTTAAAAAACCTTTTCACTTCTCTTTTAATTAAGAGATTAATTTTTCACTTTCATTTCCTTTTTCTTTTAACTAAAAAATTCTCCACTATCATTTTGGTCCACTTAATTTTTAATTTTAGTTTATATATTTTTGAAGGTTCAAATTTGAAAATTGAAAATTATTATTTAGATAATTTCAATAAAAACTAATTTTGAGGGACTAAATTTAAAAAATATAAAAAGTACATAGTCTAAAATTAAACATGTAAATAGACTAAAATTGAACCAATCCCCAAATATACCATCCAAAAGTTTATTTTAACCCAACAAATATCATTCTTAT
Organism: Lagenaria siceraria; assembly: GCA_002890555.2. Taxonomy (NCBI): domain Eukaryota; kingdom Viridiplantae; phylum Streptophyta; class Magnoliopsida; order Cucurbitales; family Cucurbitaceae; genus Lagenaria; species Lagenaria siceraria. The sequence continues at coordinate 4,618,078 of CM016492.1, read as the reverse complement.
CCACAAAATTTCCACATTCCTTTTCATTTTTCTAAGCCATAAAATTTTTACATGCTTTTTCAAAATAATAATAATAATTCACATGCTTAAATTTTTATTTTTTTTTTAAATCTGACATGCTTAATCATTTTTTTTGTTCTTATTCTTCTTCCTCAGAATCACCAACTGGCCGTAGTAGAAGCGGACGGCAACTACGTTCAACCATTTTGGACTTCCGACATCGACATTTATTCTGGCGAGTCCTACTCCGTTCTCATCACCACCAACCAATCCCCATCAGAGAATTACTGGGTTTCCATCGGCGTCCGCGCGAGACGGCCCAAAACGCCTCCGGCACTGACCATCCTCAACTACCTCCCAAACTCCATCTCCAAATTACCCGTTTCTCCGCCGCCAGAAACCCCCGACTGGGAGGATTTCGACCGGAGCAAAAACTTCACATACAGAATCTTCGCCGCCATAGGCAGTCCAAAGCCACCGGTGAGATACAACCGCCGCATCTTCCTCCTCAATACCCAAAATCAACTGGACGGCTTAGTAAAATGGTCCATCAACAACGTCTCTTTAGCTCTCCCCCCAACACCATACCTCGCCGCCATGAGATACGGACTATACACCGCCTTCGACCAAAAGTCCCCACCGGAAACCTTCCCAGTGAACTACGACATCTTCAGCCCACCACCGAACAAGAACACAGTCACCGGCAACGGCGTTTATCGGTTCAATTTGGGAGAAACCGTAGATGTGATTCTACAAAACGCCAATATGTTGAACGCCAATACGAGCGAGATTCACCCTTGGCATTTGCATGGCCATGATTTCTGGGTTTTGGGATACGGAGAGGGGAAATTTTCCGCCGCTGTGGACGGGAGTAAATTAAATCTGAGAAACCCACCGCTGAGAAATACGGTGGTGATTTTCCCATATGGGTGGACGGCGATTCGATTTGTGGCGGATAATCCAGGAGTTTGGGCGTTCCATTGCCACATTGAACCTCATTTGCATATGGGAATGGGGGTTGTGTTCGCCGAAGGAGTTCATAGGGTCGGGACGATTCCGACGAAGGCTTTGGCTTGCGGCAACACTGCGAAAGTGTTGATTAACAACAATCCCCCAAAAAACCCTAGAAAGACAAACCCCTAAAAAACCCTAGAAACCCCTAAAAATCCCTAGAGAATAGGAAGTAATGGAAACCCCTATAATTACCTAGAAACCACTAAAAAAACCCTAGGTGGTAGTTTTGGGAGGGGCGGTATTGGGTTTGTGTGTTTTGGGGAAATGTTCTATTGTAAGGAGGAATAAATTAAATTTTGGTGTTTAGGGTTTGGGGGAAGTAAATTTATCTTGTATTGTGTTCAGTGTGAACTTTTTTTAATCTTTTTTTTTTTTTTTTTTTTAACCGTGTGGTGAAGTGTGTAGGATCAAAATATTTGTTAAGATTTGGAGGTTATGTGTATCCCTTTGAGGTAATAAAAGGTAAAAGTTAGGTGTTTGATAATATATTCCTAGTTCTTAATTTTTTTCTAAAAAAATTAATAAATGATCTAAAAGTTAAAAGGATCTATTTATAAAAAAATTTAGATTTTTTTTTAGTACAATTGAAGATATGAGGATTCAAATAGAGACAAGAGTAGATCTATTAAGGGACCAGGGACACAATGTTTTATATACATATGTATATCACTTTTTATTAAATATTAAAAAATTACCAAAATGAACATAGCTCAACTGACATAATGCTTCTATTATCAACCTTGAGAATAGATGATCAATTCCACCACCCCACATTATTGTCAAAATAATCTTAAGTAAATGAAAAAATTGTAATCACTTTTAAATATATATGGGTTGTTTCCGCTCCAGACCAAAGTTCGAATCTAAGATAAGTTATAAGTTGATATTCTTTTAATTTAATTTAATTTTGGTTGTTTTAATAAATTTCATATTTCTACTTTTTCAAAAAATATATATGTATTTATTTAAAGAAAAATTTTCACAGATAGAAAAGATGTCAAACTATTTACATAAAATAGCAAAAAAAAACACCGATAGACATTGATAGACTTCTATCAGCATCTATCAACGATAGACTTCTCTCATTTTTATCACTGATAAACCCTGATAGACTTCTATCAGCGTCTATCACAACTATCTAAAAATTTTGCTATTTTGTGTAAATAGTTTCCCTTATTTTTCTATTTTTAAAAAATCTCCCTTATTTAAATGAATTATTCACACCAAATATTTATAATTTTTTATTTTTTATTTTGAAAAATATATACTTGAAACATACTAAGAAAATATAATTTCATTTTAATTTCCTTTTCTCACACAAACACACACATATATAGAGAAATATATAAACATTTTTGGATCTTTATAAAATTATTTTACAAAAATTAATTGAATTATTTTTGCTTACATATCTAGGTGAAATCATTCACGTGGAGAAATGTGAGTAGGGATATCCTACACAAAGAGTTTGTATAAAACTGGATGGTCACTGGAAGCGTAATTGCCCCAAGTACCTCGCCGAGAAGAAGAAGGAAAAGGAAGGTAAATATGATTTACTTGTCTTAGAAACTTGTTTAGTGGAAAATGACTATAATGCCTGGATATTTGATTCAGGAGCCACTAACCACGTTTGTTCTTCATTTCAGGAAACTAGCTCCTTCCAGCAGCTCGAGAAGGGTGAGATGACGCTCAAGGTTGGAACGGGAGACGTCATTTCAGCTCGTGCAGTGGGAGCTGCAAAGTTGTTTTTTAGAAATAGATATTTATTTTTGGAAAATTTGTACATAGTTCCAAAAATTAAGAGAAATCTTGTATCTATTTCTTGTTTAATTGAACAATTTTATTGTATTACTTTTTTTAACAAATGAAGTGTTCATTTCAAAAAATGGTGTACATATTTGTTCTGCTAAATTAGAAAACAACTTATATGTGTTAAGACCAACTGAAACAAAAGCACTTTTAAATCATGAGATGTTTAAAACTTCTAATACTCAATCTAAAAGGCAAAGAATTTTTCCAAGTAACAATACCTATCTTTGGCATTTGAGATTAGGTCACATAAATCTCGATAGGATCGGGAGATTGGTAAAGAATGGACTTCTAAGTGAGTTAGAAGATGATTCATTACCTCCTTGTGAATCTTGTCTCGAAGGAAAAATGACTAAAAGACCTTTTAGTGGAAAATGTTATAGAGCCAAAGAACCTTTAGAGCTGATACATTCGGATCTTTGTGGTCCAATGAATGTAAAAGCTCGAGGAAGGTACGAATACTTCATCTCTTTTATAGATGATTATTCGAGATATGGTTACTTATACCTAATAACACATAAGTCTGAAGCCCTTGAAAAGTTCAAGGAGTATAAGGCTGATGTTGAAAACCTGTTAGGTAAAACAATTAAAACACTTCGATCTGATCAGGGTGGAGAGTATATGGATTTAAGATTCCAAAACTATATGATAGAACATGGAATCCAATCCCAACTCTCAGCACCTGGTACACCTCAACAGAATGGTGTATCAAAAGGAGAAATAGAACCTTGTTAGACATGGTTCGTTCTATGATGAGCTATGCTCAATTGCATGCAGTAGAGACTGCGGTTCATATCTTAAACAACGTTTCCTCGAAGAGTGTTTCTGAAACACCTTTCGAGTTATGGAGAGGACGTAAACCTAGTTTGCGCTACTTCAGAATTTGGGGTTGTCCTGCACATGTGCTAGTGACAAATCCTAAGAAATTGGAACCTCGTTCAAGATTATGCCAATTTGTTGGTTACCCTAAGGAAACAAGAGGTAGTCTCTTCTTTGATCCACAAGATAATAAAGTGTTTGTATCGTCAAACGCTACATTCTTGGAAGAAGACCACATGAGAGATCATAAACCACGGAGCAAATTAGTATTAAATGAAGCTACTGAAGAGTCAACAAGAGTTGTTGATGAATCTGGTCCTTCAACAAGAGTTGATGAAGGGCCTAACACTTCAGGTCTGCTCATCCTTCTCAAGAGTTGAGAATGCCTTGACGTAGTGGGAGAGTTGTATCATGGCCTTCCCGTTACTTGGGTTTAACAGAAACTCAGGTTGTCGTACCTGACGACGGTGTTGAGGATCCATTGTCTTTCAAACAGGCAATGAATGATGTTGATAAAGACGAATGGGTCAAAGCCGTGGACCTTGAAATGGAGTCTATGTATTTCAATTCAGTATGGAAACTTGTAGATCCACCAGAAGGGGTTAAACCCATAGGGTGTAAATTGATCTATAAGAGAAAGAGGGACGTAGCTGGTAAGATACAGACCTTCAAAGCTCGACTTGTAGCAAAGGGTTATACCCAAAGGGAAAGGGTTGACTATGAGGAAACTTTTTCCCCTGCTGCTATGCTTAAGTCCATAAGAATTCTCTTATCCATAACCACATATTATAATTATGAAATTTGGCAAATGGATGTCAAGACAGCTTTTCTGAATGTCAATCTTGAAGAGAATATCTTTATGTCTCAGTCCGAAGGGTTCATAGCCCAAGGTTAGGAGCAAAAAGCTTGCAAACTGAATCGATCAATTTATGGGTTGAAATAGGCATCTAGATCATGGAACATTAGATTTGATACTGCGATCAAATCTTTTGGTTTTGATCAAAACGTTGATGAACCTTGTGTTTACAAGAAAATAATCAACGATAAAGTAGCTTTCTTGGTACTATACGTAGACGTTATCTAACTCATTGGGAATGACGTAGGATATCTTACTGACGTTAAAAAATGGCTAGCAGCCCAATTCCAAATGAAAGATTTAGGAGAGGCGAAGTACGTTCTTGGGATCCAAATTATTAGGGACCGTAAGAACAGAACGCTAGCTCTGTCTCAAGCAACTTATATCGACAAAATGTTGACTCAATATGCGATGCAGAACTCTAAGAAGGGTTTATTACCTTTCAGGCATGGGGTTCACTCGTCTAAGGAACAATGTCCTAAGACACCTCAAGAAGTTGAGGATATGAGACGTATTCCCTATGCCTCAGCTGTGGGTAGCTTATGCTCTGCACTAGGCCATACATTTGTTATGCAGTGGGAATAGTCAGTAGGTACCAGTCTAATCCAGGGTTTGACCACTAGACAGCAGTTAAGAATATCCTCAAGTATCTTAAGAGAATAAGGGACTACAAGCTAGTGTATGGAGCTAAGGATTTGATCCTTACAGGTTATACTGACTCTGATTTCCAAACTGACAAGGATTCTAGGAAATCCACGTCGGGATCAGTGTTTACCCTAAATGGGGGAGCTGTAGTATGGCGAAGTGTCAAGCAAGGATGCATAGCATACTCCACTAAGGAGGCTGAGTATGTAGCTACTTGTGAAGCAACAAAGGAAGCAGTTTGGCTCAGGAAGTTCCTAACTAATTTTGAAGTTGTTCCAAATATGGACTTGCCTATTACCCTATACTGTGACAACAGTGGGGATGTAGCCAACTCTAAACAACCTCGTAGCCACAAACGAGGAAAGCACATCGACAGGAAATATCACCTAATAAGGGAGATTGTGCAACGAGGAGATGTGATTGTCACAAAGATCGCTTCGGAGCACAACATTGCTGATCCATTTACGAAGACTCTCTCGGCTAAAGTGTTCGAGGGTCATCTAGAGAATCTAGGTCTGCGAGATTTGTACATTGGGTAATCTAGGGCAAGTGGGAGATGTGTAATGGGTATACAGATGCCCTAGTTTATTGTATTCGTTTTATTTAACATCCTCATTATTTTGTATTATCTTGTACAACCCACTAACTAGAGTTTTAGTTCAAGTGGGAATTTGTTGGGTTTTATGCCCTAAAACTCGTAGATAGTAAATGCTGTATTTTGACCGTCATTAATAAATGGTTATTCATTATTATTCAATAAATATTATTGATTATTTTATCTTGTTTTAATAACCCTAAAATCCAATAAACTAACATCCTAGGTTGTTTTATGAGTCTTGAATAATATGTACAGACATATAGAGATCAATGTTCAAGTTACAACCTAAAGGGTCTATAATATAAGGGTAGGGCTGGGTACCTTATCTTGGTAACACTATGGATATGACCCACTTTGTATTTGATACAAACGCAATGATCCAACGTGTTCGTGTAAGAGACATGCGAGTGGGGGTATCCTATGCAATGAGTTTGCATAAGACTGGACCACGAAATAGTAACATGAGAGGAAGAAGGGGCTCTCAAACTCTCTTTCAAATATACGACAATGAAATGACCTTTAGCATAAAATGCTAAGACGAATAGATTCCAAAATGATATGATCACAAGAAGTTTTATGGAAAAAAAAAAAAAAACATTTTCTCACGTGCCATTTTATTTGAACCCTTGGATTACTAGAGATGTACGATGGTAGTTGAATTGGAACATAGCTAATTCTCTTTCTTCACGTGAAATATTATTAGGAAAAAATCCACCACAAAGGATAAATGATGGAAAAGTTTTCATTTTATTTGAGGTCCTAAATAAAATTCATTGGGAAAAAAGCCTTACCATGTGTATTGTCCTCTAAATGTCACACACGTAGGTTGCCCTTGGATTTTAGGAAAATCAAAGTTTCATATCAAGGCTTTTCGTCGTGTGTCGAAAAAACTTGAGTGAAACCTCCTATTTATTGTACAACTTTTGCTGCACCTATTAAAAAATTGTGTTATAGTAATGATTAAAAATTAATTATTTTTTATGTCTAAAAGAAATGGGAGTATAGAATCATGTGCAGCCTAGACCGCACCTAATCATTGTTTGTCCAATTATGTTCCCTCACTTTAGGTTTAAGATTTTGAAGATGCTGAATATTTTATAAATATATTTTTTGTATTTTTGTATTTATGTTTCCATTAAATTATAAGTTTAAGTCATTGAACTTGAAGCTGGCTTGTGTTTATTTGGTCTGCTGAGGATTCCACATTCAAAAAATCAAGGGACCTCACACTTTTAATAACATAGATGGACTACTCCTCTCATTGTCAATTGGTTTTGAGATGAAACCTCATAATATTTGATAAGGTATCCAAGCCCATAAAGCCCAAACGGATATTCGGTCCAATAAAATGAAATTGGGATCGATCAAGAATAGTGAACCCAAAAAAGGCAAGCTTCTAAATGTGTTTAAAAGGTTTTTGAACTTTCATTTTTTTTTGTATGAAACTCTAAATTTTTCAATTTTTGTTTAGTAAATAAGAGAATTTAACCTTAAACCCTAAACCCTAAACTCTAAATCCTAATCTTAAAGTTTATGAACTAAATTTGTAATTCGATGATATATTCTTTTGTCGTTCTTTTTTCTATTTTATACTATAATGTTTTTTTTTCACTTTTTTTATCGTTCCTTTTAAATTCTTTACCCTTTTACTCATTTTTGTCCTCTATTTTTTCCCTTTTTTAAATTCCTATGTTTAACAAAAAAAAAAAACAAAGAACCTCTAGATTTGAGGGGAAAAAAAATAACAAAGAAAGAGAGAGAACCAAGAGACAAACCTGACAAAAGATGTTGGCTACAACAACACTCTTCCTCAACATTCAAAAGTTGCGTTGTATTAATAGTACTTTTACTTTTTAAAAAAGAAAAAAAAAATTGTCTTTAATGTTAGTGTATGGATTAAAATGTTTATATTTACACCCCATCACCTCCTTTTCTTCTCTTTTTTCTATTCCAAAATCATAGGAAAGAAAAAAAATAATCATTCCGTAGAGCTAAGCCAACGTGGTCGTGAACATATATACGTATATAACATGTTGTAGATCGTCTCATTAAAAAATAAATAAAAAATTATCAGAACGAGCAAAACTAAACTGATATAAAATATGTTTTAGCGACTAAGAGATTTGTGGTTCGAATCATTCCACCATGTAATATACTTTAAAAGAAAATGAATGAAATTTATTGTGGGTAGGTTTTATTTTCAATTAGACTTTAAAAATATGGTTTTTTTTTTATTATTATTATTAAAATATCATTTTGATACATGTACTTTTGAATTTGTTCAGTTTTAGTTAAGGTGTAACAGTGTCAAATTTGTAAGGAAAAAAAATTACCCAATTCGATTGAGATTCCGGGCCTGAAGCGGATCAGGTCGGGTCGAGTGACTCTCAATTTTGCCTCCATTGTTGATAGGTAGTAGAAGTCATTTAATTAGCCTTATATTTTTCTTGGTTTACCCTAAAAACAAAATTTATTTTTTTTTCTTCCAAGTTCAAATGATATAATTGATTTGGTGAGAGGTGACTTCGTTTCTTCTTCCTTCTACTTCTGAGACTGTGATACGAAGTGCAAGTGCACGCATCAAGTAATAGTATATGAAACGGTTAAGAGCAAGTATCATTCAACTGATGATCCAATTTAGGTTTATTTACCTAACTGTTCTAGAATTGAATCAATTTTATTTAAGGAATCGAAAGTGAGTTTTATGATGATTTTTTTTTTTTGAAAACAATAGAGAAAGAAAAGTAAAGTTTGAAATTCAAGAGTCAAAAAGTGTTCTAGGGTATAATTGATTCATTACTTAATTCATTATGCAATGTTTAAAGTTTCATAGAATTAATTACAATTCATATGCCTAAGTCTAGAAACTTAAGTCCGGATTATTTTCTATCAAAAACAATCTTTTCTCATGTAATTTAAATGATGACTAATTTCTTGAAACGAAATTAAATCACATGGTATTAAACATAGTCTTTAGAAACTTTCATTATTAACCTAACTTCCATGAGAGATTAATAACGATTCAATGTTATAAATTCGGTTACATACAATCCATCAAATTGAATATCTAACCTAACATGCATTGAAGGCCAATCAATAAGAGTTAAACACAATAACATTATTGAAAAGCATATTATTTACAACAATCCATGGAAAAGTCTAACACATCAACATAACTTCATAAATAAATCTTCAATACCATAAAAATAAAGAGTTTAGCCACTCATAGCTTTAGAAAACGTCATTGCATATAAATTCTTAATGTAAAGAGTTAAAAGAATGAAAGAACAAAAAAAAACCCTATTGTTGAAGAATCCTTTGTTCGATGGAAACTGACCAGACTCTTTTAATCGACACCTTGGGAACTCAAACCACCTCCAAACACTCTCAGACTCTTTCCTCTTTTCTTGGTAACAAACTCACACTTTGAGGGTCTGAGATTTCGTGATTTAAGGTTGCTGAACACCTCCAAATATATTGAAACTAGGATACTTGGTGTCCAAGAACTTGCCAAAAATGCAAAATTTTCACTTATAAAAACACTGGCGCTGCAGCACTCCCTCGGTCAACGCACGGTCAATGTGTAGAAATCAAAGCGCTGTGTGACGCTCTGTTGAGTGTCGCGACGCTGTCCTAGGCGCTTCGATTTCCAATTTTTGATGTTCTTCGGTCCTCAGCACTGCAATGATGCCTTGCCTTAGGGTTTTTTCCACTTTTTCTTCGATTTTCGTCTGGTTTTGGCTCAGTTTGGTTCTTTTGGCTTCCAAACCTTATTTTCTTCATAATTACCTGAAATCACTAGCAACAACATCAGATCTAATAAAAATTCTCTAATTTAGAAGCAACAAATCACTTTTCAAAATATTTATTTTAGTCTCTACTTTCATCTCTGGGTTCATATTAGTCTATATACTTTCAAACCGTCTATTTTGATTTTTGAAGTTATAAAAATTGATCATTTTGATCGATATTTGCAAAATTGTATAACACAAATTTTATACACAATTAAAACTCTTTAATTCAAATTTGTGACTACATTTTAAAAAATTTAGTGATGTGCTCAAATTTTGTAAGAAATAATGCAAGCATAACTAAATTGACATATTGTATTAAAAAAAAAAAGAAATTTGTGATATCTAGCCAGTTTTAGAATACAACGTAATTATTATTTAGAAAAATTTTCACAAATAGAAAAAATGTCAAACTATTTACAGAAAATAGCAAAAAAAAAACATTGATAGATGTTGATAGACTTTCTATCAGCATCTATCAGTGATAGACTTCTATAATTTCTATCAGTGATTGACTTTCTATCAGCATCTATCAGTGACAACTATCTAAAAATTTTACTATTTTATGTAAATAGTTTCCCTTGTTTTTCTATTTTTAAAAATTCTCTTATTATTTAAGTCTAATTAAAATGGATGTCAATTTAAATCTCATAATCATAAATTATATTAATATTTTCTTTATTTACTAATTAGATTTTGGGACAGGACAAGAATGTCTGCCCTTGTCCGTCCTTGTTTAATTAACGGGACAAATTTTGTCCCCACCTCTTCAACCATTTCCCACTTCAAAATGGACAAATTTTGGATGGGAGGGGTATTTTCGATTTTTTCTTAGGAAAAATAGGTCTTTTTTTTTAAAAAAAAATTAGGTAGATAGGATGGTTTTGTTGTCTTTATTAGTGTTCGGATTCTATTTTTTTATTGATTTTTTTTTTATGTTTTATTGATTTTTTATTGGATAAAATTTAGAACTGTTTTCAAATATAGAAAAATGAGTCAAACTATTTACAAATATAGAAAAATTCTACAATCTATCAGTGATAGATCACGATAAAATTCTATCGTTTTCTATCGTTCAAGTGATAGAATTTATTTGTTTGACCGATAGAAAGCGATAGAATTCTATCACTCTCTATCACTGATAGTAAGTGAAATTTTTCTATATTTGTAAATAGTTTGATATTTTTCTGTTTATAGTAATTTACCTAAAATTTATTTCTATTTAAAATTTTAAAATTAGATTTAGAATTAATGTTTTTTTTTAAAAAAAATGTTTTGAATTTAGTTTGTTTTTAACGTAATCTTTTTTCTCAATTCGTATTTTTTTAAGTCAAATTTTGAATTAGGATAATACTTTGTTTATTAAATTTAATTATTTTTCTTATTTTTTAATTTTTATCCGAAATTGATGTCTATTTAATTCTTGAAGTTTCAAAAGTAACAATTTAATTTTCGAGATTTGAAATTATTTTTTTTGGTTCTATTGAAAACTTTTCTTTTCTTTTCTTTTCAACATTTATTTGTTTCTTTGTTTTTTCTGTTTTTTACTTTTCAATTAAATTTATTTCTATATACAATTTTTAAATTAAATTAAATTTAGATTAATGATTTTTTAACGTTTTTAACTTGAATTAATTTTAATGTATTTTTTTATTAATATTTTCAACTCGAATTTTGAATTCGGTGTAATACTTTTGTTAAATTCGATGATTTTTATTAACCTTTTAATTTGTGTTTAATTATATTCTTTTTTAACTTTTATGTATTAAATATGCTTTCTTTAATTATAAATTTGTAGAGTCAAGTGAATTTGACAAATATAATGTTGTCTGATTAGTTATTTTTTTCGATGATTTAATAGCTAAAATTACTAATCAATTATTCATTAAAAATATAGTACAAACTTTCACAATTATAGAGCCTGTGTTTCTATTCACAAAATATAGAAACCTCACAAAGTCTATTCTAGTTTGGCCAATTAAATCTATTATTTAAAAATATGTAAGTAGATAGTAGGAAGAAAAACAAATTTCCAACATCATTTAAGAGATTTAGTGGGTTTTTTTTTTTAAGATAGTTAGAATTTAAAAAATCAATTTATGATTTTTTTTAAACTAATTAGATTTTTCGTTCCATTTCCGTTCTCGTCCAATGCTCTCTTCATTGGTTAAAGGAATTTAAAATTCTAATGGGGACAAAAAAATCTACCCCATTTCTCTAATTATTTTTTAAACTACCTCTTTTGCTAAACTTTTTTTCAAAAGTGCATTTTTTTTTTTAAATCACAGGAACCAAATAAATATTCATTTCAAACAAAAATTTAAAAATAAGAAAAATAATTCAATTTAATAAACAAAATATTATCTTAATTCAAAATTCGACTTTAAAAAAATACAAATTGAAAGAAAAGATTAAGTTAAAAACAAACTAAATTTATAACGTTTTAAAAAAAAAACATTAATTCTAAACCTAATTTTAAAATTTTAAATAAAAATAAATTTAGTTAGAAAAAAAAAAAGACAACATCGTAAAAAAGAAGGGTAGGGGATAAGGAAAAAAAAAACAAAGAATTAAAAAAATCTTCAAGAGACGCACTCATCCTCATATATATATATATATATATATATATATATATATATATATATATATATATATATATTAGTTTAATGTTTTGTTAATGTTTTTCTTCACTTATTTTCTTTGTTGTTTTATTCCATTGTTTTATATGGTTTTTTATTTCAACTAAATATTTAATATTTGAAATGTTAAAATTAAATTTAATATTAATGTATTTTTTCATTCTTTAAATTCTAAACTTGAATTGTTTTTATTGTATTTTTTTATTTTTAATCTATTTTTTATATTTAATGTCTTATTCATTATTTTAGGAGCATTTGTAAAATTAGCAAAAATATTAATATATTTTTTTATTCTTTAAATTTTAAACTCGAATTGTTTTTATTATATTTTTTTATTTTTGAATCGCTTTTATATATATATATATATATATATATATATATATATATATATATATATTTTATGTCTTATTCATTATTTGTATATGTAATATCTTCTTCATTATTTTAGGACTTAATTTCAATCTTTATTTATCAGTCAAGAGTGTTAATAATTTATTAATACACCAAATACTTAGAATTACATTTTTAGCTCATTAGGATATCATTCATATATTAATAATCTACTTATAATTCATTTTGAATTAGTACTTATATTCAATTGAGATGTCAATATAAAATTTTAGGTACCATTCTAAATTATATACTAAAACAAGCGTTGGTAGTAACCTAAACTAATACATTTCACTAAGCCCACCCAAATTTCTGCCCACACACATTTTTTGTGTCACACATGATAAGAAGTTGATAAAATTTTGCCAACATTTTTCGTTGCCTACATCAATAATATCATTTATATGTTTTTTTTTCTTTTTAAATCCAGTATATCAATCAATTAATAAACGAAATATGAAATATTTGTTATACCATTGATATACCAAATTAAATATAACTTATATACCATTAAAATCATAGAATTTTTTTTTTTTGAAAATAAAACAGATTAGCTAAAACAATTTATATTTATTATATCACTTACAAAATTAATGCATTTAACATATAGCATCAACATCAAAATTGAACTAATCGAATTTACTTTTTTGTTCTTGTATTGTTCTTATTTTACAACAATAAGGATTTAATTAAGTTTAATATAAAAATATTCATTTATTTTTTAAGTGAAAATTTTGTAAAGCAACTAACAACTCAAGTTCAAAACATCACAAAATGAAAAAAAAAATGTATTAATATAAATTAACTAAAATAAAAAAATACAATAAAAGCAATTCAAGTTTAAAACAAGAATGAAAAAATACATTAATATTCAATCTAACTTTAACTTTTCAAATATTAAATATTTGGTTGAAAAAAAATCATATCAAACAATGAAAAAAATATATATCAAACAATAAAAAAATATGAAAAAAAATAAGTGGAGAAAAATTAACAAAACATTAAATTTTACAAAATATTAAACTTAAAAACAAAAAAAAAACCCCGACAGTTGGAGTGCGTCTCTCCTCTCTTCAAGAGACACACTCTCAATAAAAGCAAAAAATTTACTCCCTTTTCATAAATAAAATATAAAGTACCTGTTTTTCCTAAATTTTTTTTTCAAACTACCTTTTATTTCTAATTAATCCTGTAAGACATAAAAACAAAGAATAAAAAAATTTGTTTAAATCTCTACATTATCTTTAACGACCACATATAAAACATAAAACATAGAATCTGTCTGTTAAACAAACCAACACTAATAACTACAACAAAACAACCCTATCTACCTAAATTTTTTCAAAAAGACCTGTTTTTCCTAAAAAAATTTCAAAAGTACCCTTCTCATCCAATTAACCCACCATAGTTATACTAAACAAATTATTTGAATTGTAATAACTCTAGTAAAATAATGGTTAAGTTACCAATTTAATTATATGATGTGGATTTATGTTTTAGGGCATAAATGGTATTGGCATGTATTCTGTCTCTAGAGGTCGAAGGTTCATTTCTCTACTTTGTAATTGTTGCACCAAAAAAAAAAAGAAAAACAAAGTTCAATTTGGTTTTTAAGATTTGGCCTTGCTGTAAGTTATGTTTCATGTTTTTTTTTAAAAAAAAAAGAAATTATGTTTCATGTTTTATTAGCAATTAATATAGCAATAAGTTAATGATCACTAAAACTATGACTAATAGGTTGAAATTGGTAATGGGGTCATTATTTCTGTCAACCACTCTATTTTTGTGTTGAGTCGCCTTATTAGCGATAATGTTATTATTAGCCATGAATGTTTGACTTATATGGGGAAAAAGAGAAAAGGGAAAGTGGGATTTGTTGTTGTAAAGTTAGATATGAGCAATGCTTATGATAGGGTCGAGTGGGTTTTTTTTAAGAAGACAATAGTTTGTTTGGGTTTTATTCAAGGCTGGGTGAGTTGGTAATGGACTGGGTGACAACAACTTCTGTTATCCTTATAAATGGAATAGCTTATTAGTCCATTTTTTCATCGAAAGTCTTGAGGCAAGGAGATCCTCTCTCTCCCTATTTATTTATGTTATGTGCAAAGGGTCTTTTGCATATGCTGAAAAAGAAATATCTTAGCGGTAATTTGACTAGAATCCTAGTGTCTAGCCTCTGTGATCCTATCAACTCACTTGTTTTTTTGCAAATGATAGTTTGATCTTTCTTAAAGCTAGTTACTGCCCAAGAATTTGGAGTATTTAAGATGATCCTTCAGTTCTATGAATGAGCGTCGGGACATTGTGTGAACTTTTCAAAATCAGCTATGCTTTTTTCTCCACAGTCATTATTAGAAGGAAAATGGATGACTCTAAGGCAATCAAAGAAAGGGTGTGGAAGGTCTTGCAAGGCTAGAAAGATAAATTCTTCTCAATTGGAGCCAAAGAAACATTGATAAAAAATATTACTCAAGCAATTCCTACTTATGTGATGAGCTACTTTCGCCTTCCTAAAGGCTCATGTTGTGACATTATGAAGTTATGTGCCAGGTATTGGTGGGGTTCCTCAGGAAAAAGTAAAATTCATTGAATGTGGTGGGATAAACTACGTATTCCTAAAGAGTTGGGAGGTTTGAACTTCAAAGATATCGAATTGTTTAACCAGGCCCTTCTTGCAAAACAGGCTTGGAGGATTCTTAAGAACCCTATTTCGCTGGTTAGTAAGGTTCTCAAAGGGAGTTACTTCTCTTTATGCTCTGTTTTGGAGGCTACCTATTCAAAGTCAAATTCCTTCTTTTGGAAGGACTTGTTTTAGGGGAATGAGATATCGTAGAAAGGAGTTAGGAAAGCTATTAGAAACGGAAGACAAAATCTTGCGTTTTCGGACCCATGGATTCCTAGACCTTCCACCTTTAAGGTTTTAACCTATAGTGGTTCGAATGAGAGGCAGTGAATGGCTAATTTTATATCTCCTTTAGACAATTGGGACCTGAATTTGTTGCAATCTGCTTGACGATGTTATGGAGATTTTCAAAATTCCTATTAGTTTGACTAATAGGGAAGATAATTAGATTTGACATTTATTATAGTGAGAATGGTGATTATTCAGTTAAGAATGGATATAAATGTGCTATGCTTGATAGATTTTCATGTTGTGGTCCTAGTTCGGATCAGACATCTGATTGGTGGAGGAGATTGTGGAAAATTAAAATCCCAGGTAAAGTTGTCATCTTTATCTAGAAGGTGTGTCGTAATTGTATTCCAATAATGGGGAACCTTGAGAAACAGGATTTAGATGTAGTTCTTGTTTGTCCAGTTTGCAGGAGGAAGGATGTAACAGTGCCTCATGCATTGTTTGAATGTTTCAGAGCTAAAGAAGTTTGGTCGAATACTGTTTCTAACAGCTGGTTTTCTGAACTAAGGCACAATGATAACTTAGATTTTTGCATGGTGTTGGCAGGGAGATTAAATGACTTGGAGCTTGTATGGGTTTGCATTACCGCTTGGGCTATTTGGGGAGATAGGAATAAGTTCTATAAAAAGGAAAATATACCTTTTGTGGAGCACCATGGTGGGCTTTGGTGGTAATTGGGCCTTCCACCGGGTCTATGTTGGCTTCTGTAATAACCAGAGATTAGGAGGGGGACATAAATGAACCGTGAACACATCTGAATGAGAGGGATCTTGAGGACATGAAAGTATAGTTAAGAAAGGCTTAAAAGAATTGAAAGTTACTACCTATACTAACAAAGTACACCTTCCTTTTTGGTGGCTCAATCATAAGTACTTCAAAGTTAAACATGCTTAGATTGGGTCAATACTATGTTGGGTGACCTCCTGAGAATTTTTCTAGGATGCATGTGCACTTTTAGAAGCATTCAAGACAAGCAAAGTTGATGTAGCTAAGTCGCAGGGCCATCAAGTTCTGAATCCTTATCTTTTTAAGCCCGACGGATGCTGAAGCTTTGACTATTTATAAGGGTCTTCAGTTGGCTGTTAGAATGGAGCTATCTCAAATTCTGGTTTTATTTGATTCCTTGGGAATTATTCAGATGCTCATGGGCAATGCGGTGATCCAGGTGGAATCGACAAATTATATGGCTGATATTAAGGAAATAAAGAAAAAATATATATACATTTCATAAGAATTATTTGCCTCAATTAAAAAAAAAACAAAGTAAATAAATATTTAATAATTTTGACATTAAATAAAGGAAAATCTCTTCATAAACAACACTTCTTCTATGTATGGAACACATATTTATAGTTACGTTCTTCATGCTATGATTTATTTTTATTTTTTTTTTGTTGATGATATGGACAAAATTTTTTTTAAAAAAAATCTAGAAATTTGATAAGTAAAATTGAAGATTTATTTTCTTATTATTAGGATCTCAAATAAGTTTTTTAAAGAAAATTATAATGACTAAATCTTCTCCCATTAGTGTTTTATTTTTTTTCTTTAGTGTTATTCAAATTTACTTTTTTTTAGTTATACATGATTTTGATGATTTTTTTAGTATGCTACTAAGATAAGAATTTTTTAAAAGAAAATAGCCAAGAACTATGATTAAAGGAAAAAAAAAATCTCCAATCGTATATTGAACTAAAATATCTACAATCATGGATTTAAAATTGAAGGTGAGAAGAATATGTAATGCTCATAAAAAGAAATATGCATACAATAATATTAAAGAAATAAAATTTAAAAATTAGTCTCTACATAGAAAACAAAGAAATAAAATTTTGATTTCGATTTAGATTAGAGATTTCACACACAATGCAATTTCAAATCACAGAAAGACAAATTTTTAATTCTCCCTATATAATTTTCTTTTACCTCTAATTCATTTCTATCTTAGATATGTAATGTTTTTTTTTTTTTTTTTTAAGAAAAAAAGAATGGTTTATAAAAGTTTTTAATTAAATTTAAATAATTTGTACACATGATTTATCACATTTTTATAAAACGAACTATAATGAAATAATTTAACTCAAAACATTTCTTCTAAAAGTCAATCCCAAATATGCTTTTAAATCATTGAAAATCACTTTTAGTTCTTATTGCTTTAAGCGAGTGTAGAACCAAACAGTAAAATGATTGAATAGAAATCTCTTTTTAATAAATTAAATTTGTTAAAATCACTACTAAAATACTTCCACACATGCTCAAATATTTTTTTAAAAAAAAGATAAATAAATGCAAACTTTTTGAGTAGATGAATAACAATTTAAAAACCACATACCAAGGATCGTATTAGCAAATTACTCTAAAACCCTATGACCAATTACTAAAAATATAAAAAAATAATTGCACCTCAATTATTGGGGTTTTGTTCCAAACCAACTTTAATAATTAGAACTCTTAGCAAGCCTCGTAATCTTCTAAACCAAAAGACTGGATGACTAGAAAAAAAATAAGCAATAACAGCGTGTGTCAAAGAGTGAGCAACAAAATTACCAGAGCAATTACAATTAACAAAAAAATAATAATAATAAAATAACACCCGCCAAACTAGCGAGATCCAACATAGCCTTAATCACGTTTTTCATTTTTATAATGTCAATCGATGGTTCATCGAGATAACGAATGATATCAGCCAAATAATGTTCAATAATTAGAGGTTGAGATGATTTCCCTCTAAATTGAAGAAGAGAAGATAATTTAACTTTGATAGCCGGACCTTCTAAGGCTTTCATGGGCCACCACAATCAAGACACGTACACTCATTTGGACCATAACTTTAGTATGATAGAAATGTGATGTTTAATTGAACAAGTGATGTAAACTATTATTATTATTAGTTTGGAAAAAGAAAATAGTCTTTTGTGGGTGTAGCCAACCACGTGATTGCTTTGCTCTCCCCAAGTTGAAGGAAACTAGAGATATTTTCTTTCTCCCATGTGACAAACTAATAAAACAATGAACTAAGGGACTCATTTGATAGCTTCCAAAATATGGGATAAATTATAGGAGAATTTTTAGAAATAGAAAAATAAAGAAAACCATTTCTACAAAATAGCAACATTTTTAGATAGTTGTGATAGACGCTGATAGAAGTCTATCAGAGTCCATCAGTAAAAGAAATTATAAAAGTCTATCATTGATAGATGTTGATAGAAGTCTATCAATATCTATCAATATTTTTTTTTTTTTTGCTATTTTCTATAAATGGTTTGACATTTTTTTTATTTGTAAAAATTTTCCTAAATTATACTATAGAATATATAAAAGTGGCAATAGGGAGAAACTTTTTTCTCCATTTTGCCCTTTTCTTAGTTTGATTTCTGATTTACCATGTTGGTTTTATTATAACTGTCCTTTTTAACTTTTTTTTTTTTTGGTAATTAATTATGGATTTTCAATGAATAATTGTACATCTACGTCTACCCCTCTCTCAACTAACCGTTAATCTTCCCTTTTTTCGATTTTTAGTATACCAATAGTTTTTTCCTATATTTTATAACATCCCTCATTATCTCTCAATTAATTAGCTTTAAAAAAAATACGTTATGAAATTTTGAACTCTCCATATATGTGGTCATTATCGATCAAAACGTAAATTCATTAATTTATTTTTAATACCTTAAAACTCTCTTCACAAAAAATTAAATTAACAAAAATGTATGACCATTCATTCTCTTTTCTTTCCTTCTATCTCCCATCACATTCACTCTCATCTTCCCTGTAACTCATGTTCACACTCCCGACCATTCTCTCTCTCTCAATTTTTTTTTTTTTTTTTTGTAAATTAAGATCTAATGAAAGTGCGAGTAATAAAATAAATTCATATATTGGAGAATTCAGTGTAAAGCATATAGAGATGCAAGGAGGTCTCCGACCACACCATCGACTGTATAGGGTGAAGCCCACAAAGCTTCCAATATTCTCACAATTCTTATTATACACTACAATGTTATTTCTTTTATGTATTTGTATTGGATTAATTCAATTCTTGTGTTGTTTCTAAGCATTATATTTTGGATTGGAGAAACCTCTCTATCCATCAATTGACTTTATTTATAATAATTCTATTTTTTATTCTTTTCTTTTCTTTTTCTTTTTTTTTTTTAATGAAAAAGGTGTATATTTTGTTATATTATGATGCCCATTAATTAATTTCTTCTTCATTTATATAATTTTGTAGCTATGTAGCCTATGTATTCTTGTTTATGGTATTTACCTTTCCAATCACATAAAGAAAATTCAGGTGCATTCGTATTTGTTATTTTATGTATCTACAAAAAGATTATTAAAAATTTTAAACATAGAGGAAGGACAAAAGTTTTAAATATAAAATTTTAGAGAGTGAAACAAAGTTTGAACTTAAAAAAAGAGAGAGATTTTAGAGACATAAAAATGTATATAACTAAAAAAACACAGGAGATTTATATTCTTTGTATCGAACTAAAATATGTGTGTGAGAGAAAAAAATATAAATAATTAAAATAATTTTGAAAAAGATAACTACAAAGATGGAAAAATCGAGAGAGAAAAGTAAATATAGATAAAGAATAATTAAGTTATTTTTATATGTACTATTTTATTTTTCTTATGACATAAAACGTTATGTACATCAAACATTGTATATGGGTGAATTTGAAATTTAGAATGAAGTTATGGCATAAATAATTTAATTTATAAGTTTGTTTTTGTTTTGCTTATTACATTTGTGTTGGTGAAAAAATATTGAAAAAGGATTTTTAAAACAAAAAGAAAAATTGAGTTTTGGAAAAGTGAGAATCTCAAATTACTTAGTTTAGTATTAAGACCCCACTTTATATACCATTTTTTTAGTGTTGGGCTTGGGCACCAAGGGGTACCAATGTCTTAGAAAGAGTGAGGAGATAGGTAATGGTGGGCTTGGTGGCTTCTCCATGCGCCACCGTCTGGTCGGGCCGGGTGAAGTGGCAATAAAGATAATTTTTTATTACTATTTTATTTTATTATTTTATTTCTTTTAAATAAATTTTCTTTTAGAATTTTACTATTTTGTCCCTCGCTGTGTTCATCGAGCGGTCAACTAGTCTTCACACCTGCGCCACCTTTTTTGGCGCACGTGCTGTGGACGAGCGCTCACCGCACGGCGCACGTTCTGTGGCCGAGCGCTCGTCCAACATGCGATAGTTGGACCTCGCGATGTATATAAGGGTTGTTTTATCCTGGGGACGATGTGGCAACCATTCAGAACTGCAAGTACCTTGGGTAGAGCCGCGAAACGTCTTAAAGAGAGCGAGCTCCGCGACTCAGCCATCACTAGTTTTTATTTTGCAGGTTCATCGCATAGCAAACGTTCAGTACGAGGTTGAGGAGATAAGTAATGGTGGGCTTGGTGGCTTCTCCATGCGCCGCCGTCACCGTCCGATCAGGCGGGGTGAAGTGGCAATAAAGATAATTTTTTATTACTATTTTATTTTATTATTTTATTTCTTTTAAATAAATTTTCTGTTAGAATTTTACCATCTTGCCCCTCGCCGCGTTCATCGTGCGGTCAACCAATCTTCACGCCCGCGCCACCTTTTTCGGCGCACGTGCTGTAGACGAGCGCTCGTCCAACATGCGATAGTTGGACCTCGTGATGTATATAAGGGTTGTTTTATCTTGGGGACGATGTGACAACCATTCAGAACTGCAAGTACCTTGGGCAAAGCCGCTAAACGTCTTAAAGAGAGTGAGCTCCGCAACTCAGCCATCACTAGTTTTTATTTTGCAGGTTCATTGCATAGCAGACATTTAGTACGAGGTTCATCCCATAGCAGGTATCCAGACCTTGCGTTGATCATCAGGCGTCCAAACTTTGCGTTGACCATCAGGCTACAAGATTCTGAACACATAGTTCACGTTTCCAACAATTTGTAGTTTTAGAAAAGAAAATTTTGTAATTGTTATTTTATGTATCTTCATTGAACTTTTTTCTTTAAACAATTAAATACTATTTTAAAACTATACTAAAAATGCTAATTTAAAATTTAAAATTAAAATGGTGACATTTTCATGTGCAATGCACGTGTTTATTACTAGTAAATTTTAAAATTAACCAATCTCAATTTTTTTTTTCACCCATCAAAACGAGAAACACAAGATGATATAGGTGATTAGGCTTTTGGGTAGGCTGCACAAAGATGGATGTAGTCCAGAATGCACTCAAGTATTTTTCTTTTAAAATTGTTAATATTTAAAGAAAAGTTTGTCATTTAACAATTAACTTCTGATTGGGCACTTAGGCAATTGGGTAGACTACACAAAGATGAATGTAGCCCAAGATGCACCCAAGTATTTTTCTTTTACAATTATTATTATTATTATTATTATTATTATTATTATTATTATTATTATTATTATTATTTTAAAAATTTTAAGAATTGAAACGTCATCTTTTCCTTATCTTTTTAACAAATTGGATCAATCCAAGGATTACAATCGAGCATTTTCTAAACTTTGAGGATTTTTGTTCAATTTTGAAACTTAAGAATTAAATTGACACAAATTCTAATCTTCAAGGACAAAAAATGTAATTTACCCATATATATATATGGAAAATTTTTAAGAATAGAAAAAAAAGAGAAACTATTTACACAAAATAGCAAAAGTTTTAGCTAGTAATGATAGATGCTGATAGAAGTCTATCATGCTCTACCAGTGATAGAAATGATAGAAGTCTATCACTGATAGATGCTGATAGAAGTCTATAAATGTCTATCAATATTTTTTTTTGTTATTTTCTACAAATAGTTTGACATTTTTTTCTATCTGTGAATTTTATATATATATATATGGGAAAGTTTTAAAAATAGAAAAATAAGGTAAACTATTTACACAAAATAGCAAAAATTTTAAATAGTTGTGATAGAAGTCTCTCACTGATAGATGCTGATAGAAGTCTATCAATGTCTGTCAGTATTTTTTTTTTGCTATTTTACGTAAATAGTTTGACATTTTTTTTTATTTGTGAAAATTTCTCTATATATTGATAAAAGAAAATTGATGAAAACCAAAGATGAGTTTGAATCATTCCCTTCTACTAAATAAAAAATAAAATTGTTCTATTATCTTTTATTGAAAAATTATAAATTCATACCAAAATTATTATTTTTTTTAAAAAAAAAATCTTTTTTCATTTTAAATTAATAGTAATAATAATAATAACAACATTGTTATTTTGATATTTGAATTTTTTTTTAAAAAGAAGTGTTTGTTTATATAAACTTTATATATATATATATCATTTTGTTTAACACGTTGGGCATGTGGAAATGCTGACATGGGTTTGTACGGGAGTGTCAGTCTTAACTTGGTGAATGTTAAAGAGTAAAAAGTACTAGTAACTAAGTGAAAAATCAGGTAGTATTAAATTTTAATTGACATATCGATATTTCTATATTTTATGAGATTGACGTCGGCACGAGGGAGGAATCAAGATTTCCATAATATCACAAAAGAGGGAGGAATCAAGATTTCCATAATATCACAAAAAAAATTAAGAAACATAAAAAATATAAGTAACAAAATATCACCAAACTTATAATTTTTTTTCATAAATGTCCATCGACATCAACATTTTATCAATATTTCTATCGAAATTTCCAAAAAATTTAGACTTTGATATTTCTGTCGACACAGATCTTTTAAATCTTCGTAAAGACAAATATATATTTTTAGTTTAGTTTAGTTTTTTTTAAAAAAAATTTTAATTTACACTTCTAAACTTTGGGATTGTATCAATTTAAATACTGAATTTTCTTAAGTGTATCAAATTACACCCTCCATCAGATTTAGTTTAAAAAATATTGTGCGAGGCTTTTAATTTTTTCAAATAAACTTCTAAATTGTTATAAAGTGGATCAATTAAAAACTTTTATTAAGATTATATTTGAATATCGTTAATGCGTTAACTTCTACCTGTCTGTAGATTTATTCTAATGTCGGATTAACAAAATAGACGATTAGAATTCCTAATCGACAGTCTAAATTGCTTCGCTTATGAAAGTCTAGGTGCTTGATTGATAAAATTACGAGTCTCCCACAATATTTATTCAAACTTAGGGTTTAAATTGATACACTTATTAATTTATAGTTAAAATTGATACAACCCAAAAATTTACTATTATAAATTGATATTTTCCCTTTCTTTTAGGTTTTATGATTAAAATGTATCTTTTAAAAAAAATAACTTTAAGATCAAGTGGTGATTTTCTTAAGTTAAAGTGAGTTTAACTTGATGATAATTTGGTAAATCTAGGAGATTCAATCTCCAACTTCCGTAATTGTGTTGTATTTTGTTTTGGCAACATCTTGAGTAGTAGATCGAACCTTTAATTTCGTAGTTGATAGTATAAATTTAAACTAGTTGAATTATGTTCATGTTGGCCGTAATCATTGTACTTAAAAATAGTGGTTTTTTTTTTTTTTCCAGATAAATACAAATTGAAAAAATAATGGAATTTATAATATACAACGAACGTGAACACATAGATATTTATTGGGAATTTTAAGGACGAAAAGGAAAATAGAATAGTAAAAGTGCAACTTGTGAGAAAACACAAATAATTTTTAGAAGGAGAAATGGGGCCCAAGGTTTCCAGAAATTTAAATCTGAACACAAGATAATACCACTTATTTATTGCTATTGATGAAAAATACTTTTTTGAAAAATTATTATAAATACAAAAAATATCAAACTATTTATAAATGTAGAAAAACTTTACTATCTATCTGCGATAGATATTTATTGCAGTGTATCGCTCATAGATAGTAAAAAAAAATTATATTTGTAAATACTTTGGCTCATTTTTTTATATTTGAAAACAACCATTTTCTTTTTGTTAGAGTCTTTATTTTTTTTTTAAAAAAATAGGGTCTATTTCCATTAATTTATGTATACTACATTTATTAAAGAGAAATTTTCACAGATAGAAAAAATGTCAAACTATTTACAAAAAAAAAATAGCAAAAAAAAAAACATTGATAGACATTGATAGACTTCTATCAGCATCTATTAGTGATAGACATTTATAATTTCTATCACTGATAGACCCTGATAGACTTCTATCAGTATCTATCACAACTATCTAAAAATTTTGCTATTTTGTGTAAATAATTTCTCTTATTTTTCTATTTTTAAAAATCTCCATTTATTAAATAAGCGAAATTTTTTCCATTAAAAATAAATCTCCTTAAATTAAACCTATTTGTTTCACACGTTTTGAGATGAGTTTTAAAATGATTTTAAAAAAAATCATGTTTATTTCAAGTAATATGTACGAGTGAATATTCAAAGAATTGATATTTTAATCGAGTTAATACGTCTTTTATAAATTGAGCGTTCAAATTGATATATTAACAAATAATATTAAATATTACAAAAAGTCAACTTAACTTCCAAATATGAATATGAATATAATAATAAATAAAGAGGTAGTTTATTTAAAATAGACATATGAATTACACTTTTAATATGTAGAAATGGAATAGACATATGAATTACACTTTTGAATATTTTGAGACGCCTACACATTTAATCAATTTTGGATGTCGTTTTGAATCATTATTTTTAAAGACTCGTGTTAGGGTCATTTTCTAATGACTTTTTTTCCCTTCATTTTTTTTCCTTATTTTTAATTTTAACATAAATTAATGAAAGGTCATAAATAATCATATTAATTAACTATATA
Source organism: Lagenaria siceraria (assembly GCA_002890555.2). NCBI lineage: Eukaryota > Viridiplantae > Streptophyta > Magnoliopsida > Cucurbitales > Cucurbitaceae > Lagenaria > Lagenaria siceraria. The sequence goes on along the minus strand of CM016492.1, from coordinate 4,592,845 downwards.
TATATATATATATATATATAACAAATAACAAAGCTGAAATATATATCTATCTATTTGTGTGTTTTACATTTTTATATAAAAGAGTAATTGTCTTAAATGGCAATTTAAAACAATTAGTGACTGATGTCTAGTTGTCACTATTTATCACTGATAGACATGAACATTTTGCTATATTTATAAATAAGTTAACTCATTTTTCTATATTTGAAAACAAAATAAAATTTAGGTAAACTGAAATAATATTTTGATTTATTTTCAATCAAAATTTAAACTATAATATTCCTTTTATTCTATCTTTCCCATAATTAACTATACTTTTGTATTTTTTTTAGACGTAATACTTTTGTATTTAGTAAGATTCACATCTCTCATGCATATATTAAATAATTTATGTGTAAATAAAAAAAAAGTGAAATAAAGAAAATGATGAAATAAAAATTGTGTGAAAATAATATAAATTAATTTATTCTAAAAAAAAAATTAAAGTTGGGAAAAATTAATTGATATCAAAATATAACATGATAATTTTAAATAAATAAATTTACCTCTGTAAAAACGTTTTAAATAAATTTAATTATATTAAATTAAGGAGAATTTGTAAAAATAGGAAAATAAGAAATACTATTTACAAGTTATGATAGACGCTAGACGCTGATATAAATCTATCCGGATTTATTAGTGATAGAAATGATAGAAATCTCTCCTTGATAGATATTAATAGAAATCTATTAATATCTATCAGTGTTTTTTTTTTTTACATTTTTTTTATATGTGAAAATTTTCTTTAAAATAATAGGTAAATGACCTAAAGATTAGAATTAAAACACCATCTTGATATAACACATAATCTCAATACCTTTTCCTACACAAATCTTAAAGAAAAAAAACCATATTAATTATTTGAAATTTTTAGGTATTTCTATAACTTATTTATTCAAAACACAAAACATGTGGATCTACCATTTCAGACATTATTGGAATATTTTGACTATTTAGATTTTTTTTTTTTTTTTAAATGACCCTACGAAGAAATAGAAACATTTCATATGAGATATATTGCCAACCTAAATAAAATTTAGGTTAAATATCATTTTGGTCTATGTATTTTAGGACTGGTTAAATTTTAGTTCCAATTCATTCAAATGTCTAATTTTAACCCGTGTACTTTTAATAAATCTTAAATTTAGTCTCTATTACTAGTTATTGTTGATTTTTTCCAAAAATAAAAATATATTATTATTATTATTATTATTATTATTTTGCAAAAGGTATTGAATTAAAAACACGGAGTGGAAATCGAATCTCTAACATCGAATATATTTCACATAATATATTTTATTGCAATAAATATTATTATTATTATTTAACTAATTTTAATAATAATATACTTTGAAGGACTAAAATTAGCTAATTGAAAATACACAGACTAAAACTAATCAAGTCTTAAAGTACAAGACCAAAATGATATTATGACCTTATATTTAATTAGACAAATTAAACATTCTAGGTAAGTTCTACGCTTAAATCTCTATCATAGTTCGCTATCATATAAGATTTTTTTCTATCTTTTTAATAGCGATATATAATAAAAGAAAAGACTTTTAGAACTAATAACACAATAAAATATGAAAAAAAAAATCAACATGATCATAGCTCAATCAACATAAATTTGTACTATCAACTTCATGGTCTAGGGTTCGGTCCACCACTTCACATAATAATTTTTTTTAAGAAAAAAGAAATCTCAAAATTTCATTATAAAAAGGAGGCAGTTGTAAATTGCAGTAGCATCTTCCACAAACTCCACTTCTTATTATTCTTCCCTTCCATCTCTTAGGCTAGAGATGGCAAAACTTGCAAATCAGCCATTGTTTTCTATGCCTTTTCTAGTCATCTTCTTGCTTTTCTCAATCATTTCTGGGTTTGGAATAACTCTCTCTGAGGCAGTTTCCCAAACCAGACACTACAAATGGGAAATTGAGAACATGTTTTGGTCCCCGGACTGTACCGAAAATCTCGTCATGGGAATCAACGGTCAGTTTCCCGGCCCAACGATTAGAGCCAATGTCGGCGACACCATCATTGTAGAGATGATTAACAAGCTCACCACTGAAAGCGTCGTTATTCACTGGCATGGAATCCTGCAGAAAGAAACTCCCTGGGCCGACGGCACTGCTTCCATCTCGCAGTGTGCCACTAACCCGGGTGAAACTTACTTGTACCGGTTCGTAGTGGATAAGGTGAGAAGGTTTTCAAATATCAATGTCGATGGAAGTATCATAAAGTCTCTGACAAAATTTATTCGTTTTTTGAACTTTTTTTTCGTAGGCTGGAACATATTTCTATCATGGCCATTTGGGGATGCAAAGAGCGGCAGGGTTGTATGGATCCTTGATAGTAGATTTAGAAGAAGGAAAGAAAGAGCCCTTCCAGTACGATGAAGATATCAACTTACTACTTAGTGATTGGTGGCATAAAAGCGTTTACAAGCAAGAAGCTGGCCTCAGCTCCAGCCCAATGCGTTGGATTGGTGAGCCCGAGGTATAGTTAATTTACGCCTTATCTACTAAGTTATATTTGGATTTACAATCACAAATACAAGATTTTGTTAGATTATACAAAATATTTATGAATTGTGAGATCGATTTACAATATTTTGATCAAATTTTGAAAAGTTTCCTTTTTATTCTTGTATATTTTGAAATTTATTTTATATATATACCTTTGGGAGTTTTTTTTTTTTTTGGGTACTATTAAAGAAAAAAAGATGAAGATAGCATGACGGTTAAGGTTTAAAATTTGAAATACCTACTTTAACCAAAAAGAACAATTTCAATAATTTAGGAAATTTTTTTAAACAAAGTTTAAAATTAATGCACAAAAATAAAACATCTCAAATCAAAAGAGAGATAATTGAAACATATATGTATATGTCGTTTAAGAGGGTTTTTTTTCTTAAAAAAATTTATGGGTGAAAATAGAACTATAAACTTAATTTTTAAAAATAAAAATAAAGGTATCATTTGATAATCAGATAGTATTTTGTCGTTTGTTTTTCTACAATTAAGTTAATTTCCTCTAAATTTAATATTCTAAAAACATTTTTAGTTTTCAAAACTTGACTTGGTTTATGAAAACATTAGTAGAAAGTATATAAAAAAGCAAGAAATTTAGAAGTGGAAGAGACGTTTGTAAACTTAATTTTTAAAAAATTAAAAACAATAAACTAATGTCTTTATTTGATAATTAACTATTTCATTTTTTGCTTTTTGGTTTTTTAAAACTAAATCTATTTCCTTTAAATTTTTTTTAATGATTTTTGCATCTTTTTTAAGTATAATAATATTTGAATTCTAAGCCAAGTTCTAAAAACAAAAATACGTTTTTAAAAGAAAAATTACTATGAACAGAAAAAATATCAAATTATTTCCAAATATAGAAAAAGTTCACTATCTATCAATGATAAACCGCGATAAAAGTCTATCGCTTTGTTGTTTAACAATATAATAATAGACAGTAAAAATATTCTATATTTATAAATAGTTTGACTAATTTTTCTATATTTGAAAACAACTTTATTTGAAAATTAGCTTGTTTTAATATTAAAAAATTGACTTGATTTTATAAAACATTAGTAAAAAGTTGATAGAAATAGTGTTTATAGGTTTAATTTTCAAAAATTAAAACCGTAAAACTAAATAGTTACCAAACGAATTACATGATTAATGATTACGACATTAATAATCATCCAAACACACACTTTTCGACTTTATGTTGCTTTCTTTCTTTAAATTTTCTTTTTTTTTTCAATATTCAAAATGTTTTCTGTTTTACACAAGCAACAAGAAAAAAAAAAACCAAAAAAAACAAAAACAAAAAAAAAAAGAAAAGAAAAAAAAGCTGTCCACAAAATATTCTCTCTCCTCTCTCTAATCTTTCCTATTTCTATCCTTTAAGTGTGTGTTATAGTTTAGAGTTTTTTTCTTTTTTTTTCTTTTAAACTTCATTAAGCTAGAAAAAATAACTACAACCAAGGTCTATATTAAAAATTAAGGGTAATTAACTAGGATAATCAAATTCTAAACAAGTAACACGACCCTTCTTTTCAAGGAAAGAAGTGAAAGAAAATGTTTAATTTTTTTTTATATATATTATAATGAAGAAACGTAAACTTTAAATTTTGCATACAATAGGTTTATGAATTTTAAAAAATGTCAAATAAGTCAAAATTTTATTAGATATAAGATTAAAAGTTCAACGACATATTAAAAACTTTTAAAGTTTATTCAAATATCTCTTAGACTCAAACTTGAAAACTTAGAGATGATTATAAACATGTAAGTTAGGTTAGAAAATAATTTATAGACCAACTTGAGCATAACTCAACTAGTAATATCATTAACTAAGAGTTCAAATATTGAAATCTTTTCTTCTATATATTTGGTGAACTCTAAAATAAATAAATAATAGTAAAAGAAGTGAAATTTTTAAAAATAGAAAAAAAAAGAGAAACTATTTACACAAAATAGCAAAATTTTTAGATAGTTATGATAGACGTTGATAAAAGTCTATAAGAGTCTATCAGAGTCTATCAGTGATAGAAATAATAGAAGTATATCACTTATATATGCTGATAGAAGTCTATCAATGTCTATTAATATTTTTTTTGTTATTTTCTGTAAATAGTTTGACATTTTTTCTATATGTGAAAATTTTCTTAAAAAAATTACTTTTTATATATATATTAATTTTTAGCATTAACGCTAATGTAGGGAAAATTCATATGTCACACATTTCTTCAAATTTAGATAAAATGACATAGTTTAAAATTGATTGGAAAAAAATGAAAAATAAAAGAGTTAATTAGGAAAAAAAAGTATTTTTTTAAAAAAATTTAGGTATAAAGGGTAGTTTTAAAAGATATTAAGAAAAAAATGTTGATTTTTTGGCTTTATTTGAATGCGTCTTTTGAAGAGACGCATTCATGTGTTAGAGAATATAAATTTGTGTCAGAATGCGTCTCTTGAAGAGACGAATTCTGACCAATATAAAAAAAAAATCTACATCTTGACCGTCTGCCACCATCCAAGCAAAAATATTGGAATTTCTACTCCATTTTCCTAATTTTTTTTAAATCTACCTTTTTTACCTAATTTTTTTTTTTTAAATCTACCCCTCCCATTTAAATGACCCAAAATAAAAACACATATATACCTTTTTTGAGACATGTATATAACTTAAGGTTTAATTTCCAACACAAAAGAAAACATATTAAAAAAAATATATTCTCCCTCTTCTAAACTCCTTCCTTGCTTGAAATAGGGTTTTTGTCATGCATATAATAAATACTTTTTATATAACATATTATCGTGTAAGTTTTTCTTTTTTTTTTTTTTTTTTTTTTTTTTTTTTTGTGGTAAAGTTCAAATTATATAAATGTCTGTATGTGAGAGAAACAATGTGTAAGAATGATGTAGACAACACCATCATTCAACTGCACACTTTTAAATTAAAACAAAAAATTTCAGCTTTGTTATTTGTTATATATATATATATATATATATATATATATATGATTAGATCGCATATATTGTTTTATGATTATAAATATTAAATATTTATGATTTTAATGTCCGAGTTTTAAATGTCTTGGATAATCAAAATATCTATAATGTCGGGAAGTTAAATACATGTGTTCGATTTATCAATTTTGTATATAAAAATAAAAATTCAATAATTAATTAAAATCAATAATAATGATTAATTGATATTAATTTAGGGTTGTTTTTAAAATAGAAAAATGAGTCAAACTATTTGCAAATATAGAAAAATTTCTCTGTCTAGCTTATTAGCGATAGACCACGATAGATTTCTATCACTTGAGCGATAGTCTATCACTTGAGCTGATAGATAGTGGAATTTTTTTATATTTATAAATAGTTTGATATTTTTTCTATTTATAATAATTTTTATTAATTTATTAATTAATTATACTATATTCTTATCGATCATTTTTCAGGTATAAAAATTTCACCTGTATGCAGGGCATTAGAAAACCCATGTCGTATGGGTTTTAAAGTTCTCTAAATAATAATGTCTAGATTTTAAAAAGTGAAATCCTATGAAACAAATCAAGATATTTAAATGTTTATCTGAAATCCTATATAGCAAAACCTATCAGACATCTAGACCCTTAGGGTAGAAATTCTAAAATATTAGACAAAAAGAATGACTTTATTAAGATTTGAACACCGTCATACCATTCTAAGTTACCATTTTATCCATGTTGTTAGCTAGTCTCAATTTGCATCTAAAAATCTAAATGATTTCTATTCCAAAACTAGTTTTAAAATATTTATTTAACGTATATATATATATATATATATATATATATATATATATTATAACTTAAGAAAATAAGAGTATAGTTTTCAACAAATGACAAAACTCAAAAGTATATCTTTCAACCATTAGCCATATAATAAATGAACAAAACTTGGATTATATGTAACCCTATAAGAAAAGTAAATAATATTGGAAATTAAACCACCCTACATAAAGTATTTTTTTTTTACATTGTAATTAATGTTTGGTTGATTTAGGTAAAGTATTTATTATAGATTTAATAATTATTGTACTTTCTCTTGTTGATTAACTAAATATAAAGTTTTTTTTGTTTATCTTATTGTTGAAGAGCATACTGATAAATGGAAGAGGGCAGACAAATTGTTCAATTGCAGCTAAATACAAGAAGGGTGTGGAGCAATGTAAGTTGAAAGGAAGTGAAGAATGTGCACCATTTATCCTCAAAGTCAAACCCAATAAGACTTATAGAATAAGAATTGCAAGTACCACTTCATTGTCTGCCCTCAACTTTGCCATTGGGGTAACTTTTTCTCTCTCTCTATTACTTAAAAAAAAAAAACCAACTTGAACTTGTTAGGCCCGGTTTAGTAACCATTTCGTTTTTAGTTTTTGAAAATTAAGTCTATTTCCTCAATTTTCTTAAAATGATTTGCATGTTTCTTGATTACAAGAGTTGAATTCTTAGCTAAATTCCAAAAATAAAAACAAGTTTTTAAAAGGGACAGTTGCAAATATAGCAATCAGATTCAAAGTATTAGCATATATAGTAACATTTTAAAAGAATTGCAAATATAGCAAAATCTATCAGTGATAGACTCTTATGGTCTAGGTGGTCTATCACTAATAGTCTATCACTAATACATCATAAGAGTCTATCACTGATAGATTTTGCCATATTTATAATTTTTTAAAATGTTGCTATAGACTTAGTTATTATCCCTAAAATTGTTCCACACTACAATTATCTTTTTTAAAAACTACTTTTTTTAGTTTTCAAAATTTTTCTTTATATTTTGAAAATATGGATAAAAAGTAGGTAATAAAGCAGGACATTTAGGGATACAAGACGTGTTTGTAAACTTAAATTTTAAAAACTAAAAAATAAAAAATCAGATGGTTAATAAAGCGAACCTTAATTATTCAATTATGTGGCCAAGGACATGAAACAAGTATATTCTCTATATGCATGTTGCAAACTTAATCCTTGAATTTTGAAATGCTATGAACAAAAGCTACAAAAAAAACCACCTTTGTTGAAGTGGATGCAAATTAAGTCTTGTGTTTAATAGTTAACTGAAAATTTTGAATTTTTTTAAGTATAGATTGATGTATTAGATATAAATTTCAATTTTGGACTTTAAACGTTCTAGTTGATCTATGAATTTTTTTTATAAAAAATATTAAAATTTAGGTACTCAATAATTTATGTGATTTGACCAATAAAGTCCTAAAAGAGTGGGATGAAACTTGAAATTTTTTTAGACTACCATTTATTATTTATCACTTCAGCATGCTTTTAAAAATAGTATAGAATCCAATAACATTAAAATATATATTTATATATGACAAGAACTTTTAGTGTAAACGAAGAAAATATGTTATTTTTATAATACTATAAAATTTTCCAATTAAAACCGAGGGAAATAATCAAATAAAAACTTTTAGTTGTGAAAAGTCTACTTTTCATTGAGTACATAGATTCCCCTTCTGACACATGATGTGATTTACTCGAAAAAAATCTAGTATTACCAGGTACAACTTTTGTGGCAAATAATGAATGGAGTTGTGGCAAATAATGAATGGAGGTAGTATGTCCATACGGTACTAGAAATTTTCGTGTAATCCACCACCCCTTGGGGTCCCATTTTGGACAATTATCAATTTATGCCTTTAAAGTTTTTAAAAGTTTGAGGATTGTATCAATTTAAATACTGAATTTTCACAAGTGTAACAATTTACACCATCATCGAAATTTCTAAATCATTCGTGCATTCATTCTCAAATGTGTTTAGACTTCTAAAAATGCCAATTTTACAAAATAGATGATTAGAGTAAATGGATGAACGATTTCCAAAAGAAATTTTGTCTATGAGTTTAAATTGATTCATTTATGCAAATTTAAATGTTTCATTGATACAATTATAAGTTTTACCCGAGGTTTTGAGTTTAAATTGGTACAACCCCTTAAGTTTAGAGGTATAAATTGATTTTTTTTTTTTTAAGGTTTTGAAATGTTTTATTATTATACTTGAATTTTAATATTTATTCTAAAAAATTATTGGGAAGTTATCCAAAAGTTTAGAGATGTAATTTCCCTTTCATTTTTCTAACCCATCAATTTTTCACTTGCTTGTTAGAAAATAATAATAATAATAATAATAATAAAAAAGTAATGTTAATCATTTTTCTTCTTCTTCTTCTTCAGAACCATCAACTGTTACTGGTAGAAGCCGACGGTAACTACGTTCAGCCATTTCTAACCTCCGATATCGACATTTATTCCGGTGAATCTTACTCCGTCCTCATTACCACCGACCAAACCCCAACGGAGAACTATTGGGTTTCCATCGGCGTCCGCGGGCGAAAGCCCAAAACGCCGCCTGCACTAACGCTCCTCAACTACCTCCCCAACTCTGTCTCCAAATTACCCATTTCTCCGCCGCCAGAAACCCCACAGTGGGATGATTACGACCACAGCAAAAACTTCACTTACAAAATCTTAGCCACCATGGGCAGCCCAAAGCCACCGGTAAAATCCAACCGCCGCATCTTCCTCCTCAACACCCAAAATAATATGAGTGGCGGTTTCACAAAGTGGGCCATCAACAACGTATCTTTAGCCCTCCCCCCGACGCCATACCTCGCCGCCATAAGAATTGGGCTAAACGACACCTTCGACCAGAATCCCCCACCGGAAACATTCCCGGAGGACTACGACATCTACACACCACCGAGCACAAGCACGAGGACCGGAAACGGCATTTACCGGTTCGAATTGGGGGAAATAGTGGATGTGATTCTACAAAACGCCAATACATTAGAGAAGGACAGAAGCGAGATTCACCCTTGGCATTTGCACGGCCATGATTTCTGGGTTTTGGGGTATGGAGATGGGAAATTTTCGAGCGATGTGGACGAGAAGAAATTGAATCTGAAAAACCCACCGCTGAGAAACACGGTGGTGATTTTTCCATATGGGTGGACGGCAATTCGATTTGTGGCAGATAATCCAGGGGTTTGGCCATTCCATTGCCACATTGAACCTCATTTGCATATGGGAATGGGGGTTGTCTTCGCCGAAGGGGTTCATAAGGTCAAAAGAATTCCGACTAAGGCTCTGGCTTGCGGCGAGACTGCGAAAGTGTTGATTAATAACCCCACAAAAAAACCCTAGAATGGAAACCCCTAAAATACCCCTGAAAAACCCCTAGAAATATGGTTCTTTAGGGTTTGTGGAAGTAAATTAATCTTTTCTTATGTCAGGTTTGTGTGCACTTCTTTTTGGGTTAAAATAATGTTTAGGTCGTTGTATTTTGAAGTTTGTTGAATTTGGGTTGATATATTTTTAATAAATCTTAAATTTTATCTTTATTGCTTGTTCATGGTTGACTTTCTTTTAATTTTTTTTTTTTTTTGTTATTTACTAGCATTTTTACTCTAAATTGTTTTGAAAATATATTCATATATTAGATTTTTTTCTATGAAAATTATTGTTATGATTTAGCCAATTTTGATAAAATTAACTTTGAGAGACTAAATTTAATATTTATTAAAATTATCTATTCTAAAATTAGATATTTGAAAATATAGAGACTTGATCAACTCAAAACACATTGACTAAATTAAAAACCTTTTCAAAGAAAAGTTTTCAGTCTAGTGCAAATATACACTATCTACAAATAGTAAAAAAAATTGGAAGAACTCCATGTCGTCTCCCAAGGAAACAGTTTTTCAACAAAATTTACAAAACAACAAAGATTTTCCTAAAAATTGCAATTTTTGTAATTGAAGAAAAAGGATTTGGAGATTTGATGTGAACTTAATTTGACAAATAATAATGATGAGAAACTAGGAATTTGAACATGTTTGTGTTCCTTTTTTAAAGTAAGTGTAGCCTAATATAAAAAGTTGTAACTTAGCTCAAATTCAATGTAATGGTGAACCGGATTTGACACCTATTCTATCTTCTAAGAAGTATCTTTAAGAGACTAAGCCATTAAACCTATATTTCTATGACTAATGTGAACTTGGTAATTAAGAAAACAATCACATGGTTTTAAAGGTTTTGCCCTATGTCTAAGGTAAAAACCAAAGTTCTATTTCTAGGCTCTTTTCCTAAATCATTTTTTTGAGAGTCAAATTTTACCTAACCCTTTCAGTATTAGATTCAATTTTAGTATACTAATCTAGGTGATCAATCTAAACAAATAATGATGAAACGAAAATCAATAAAAACAAATCGAGTTATGAATTGAGTCAAGCCACTTTATTTTACATATTAGGTCTTTGTTACTTTCTATAGAATAAAGTGCTAAGCTCGTGATTAAAAAACTAAAGAAGAAAAATTGAAATGAAAAGAAGTTCTTAGTAAACTAAATAAAAAGAGAGTTTATTCAAGAAAATAATTACCCAAATGACTAAAAGAAAAATTCCAAAATGAAAAACTTGCAATAAAGAAACAACGATGTCAACTACTAAATGAATTTTAAAAAATTAAGAAAAAAAATTATAGAATTGATAATTAAACTAATGATGGAAATTAGAATTAAATGTGCACAAGAACAAGTAACTAAAAAGAATTATTTAACAAAACTCCAAATCTTGGCTTTCTTTCCATCTAACTTGTTCCTTCTGTTTTAGGGGATTCAAGCTATTACAATCCTAACTTTCGAATAGGCTTTTGATGGATTAGCACGGAAGATACTAAATATATTGAGAAAATTTTAAATTAAACTAAAAAAAATGAATAGAAAGAAAAATGAAGAACTAAATAAACTCAAAATGAGAATACTTTATTAGATGAACGGTTGTAAAATGAAATAGACATACATAAACTAAGTTATGGGAAAATTAAATTGAAGGAATGAAATACATAGCTTAAATTAAAACTAAAATTTATCACTACAACAAAAATAAGATTTCATGACATTTAAAAACTATCAAAATTAAAATTCGTGACAGTTATTAAATGTCATGGTATCCCTTGTAAAGTTTACTATGACAATAAATAATTGAACTTTCAATGACAATAAATAATTGTCAACAATGAATAATTACTAACAATGATAAATTGTCATTGTCAAGTTTACTATGACATGTTATCATTGTCATCAATTGACTCAAAATTGGCAAATTGTTGTAGCGTTATGGATATTGACGACAATTAAAAATGTCAAAAAATAATATGTAGTGACATTTTTCACTTGTCAAGAATATTTGAACCATGAAAATTTATTGTCAAGAATATTTGAACCATCACAACTATTTTATGTCAACAAATGTTCTATTTACGTACGACATATTTTTATTGTCACAGAATTTCATATTTATGATACTTTTATATTATCAATAAAATACATGTCTTGATAGTTTGTTATTTCTTTGAACCTTGTCATTACACACATGATTTCCATCATCAACTAATCCTATTGTAACACAATCGATACAAACATAAAAAAGAACTTTCATATATAAGAATAAAGTTGATAATGTTTTTACAAAGAAACTAAATACAAGAAAACTATTGAACGATCCCAAAGGGACAAATACAATCAAACTAATAACCAAACTTGGTAAAAAATTTACAAAGAAACTAAATATAACAAGGCATTGCCACGAGTGACTACATCACAAAAAGTTTTTTCACTAACCAAACGTCAATCACTTGCTTGGTAGCTTCACCACTTTAATGGGTTCGTGCAAGACCTAGTAAAAATACAACATTAAACCTCAATGTAAATTTCAGATTTGGAAGAACCTTGATTATCTTCCTTGTAGTTCAACGAACTCCCTTCACCGAAGAATCTTAGGTACTCCTAAGATGGAGAAATCCTTCTCAAGAATGAAGTCTTAGGCTCCCCTTAAAATCGAGAATCCCTTCTCTGAATTAATGTCTTAGGCTCCCTTTAAGACAGTGATTATCTTCAAGTTTTGAAATCGACAACCGAAGAACTTGTACAACGGAAATACAACAACCTTAGATCAAAGCAATGTAGTACAACGTCGACCACTTAGTACAGAAAACTCTCTCGAAGACTAAACAAATACGGCAACCCTAAGAGAGACTACGACTTCTTCTTTTAACATCCGAATTTAGATAAGAAAAGAGTTCCATACAAAATATTTTTCTCCTTAACAAAATACGCTTTACCATAAAAGAAAAATATCCATAAATAAATTTCTACTGAGATTTTCTAGTTTGGAAAATACAAATATTCCACATATAAAAACTAGATTAGAAAAAAAAATATTCTTCCAAAATTACGACATGTCAGAACTAAATGTTAAGACATAATTTGTGACATCCAAGAAAGCTATGAAAATACAGTATTTATAAAAATAGAAGGCCAATCACCAAATCTTCAACAACCTTGATTCGAAATATACTAAAAAGAATCAAGATACATCTTACTTACCAACAAACAATTTTGGTCACTAGCTTCTAAAAGAATCAATAGCCCCCACCTTATCCAGCTTTCTCATTAACCCAAAATTACAGAGACAGCTATAAGTTTGTAACTTATAAGAATTCAAATGAGGGGAATTTTTAAAAGTAGAAAAATAAGAGAAACTATTTATACAAAATAACAAAATTTTTAGATAGTTGTGATAGACACTGATAGAAGTCTATCAGGTCTATAAGTGATAGAAATGATAGATGTCTATCACTGATAGATGCTGATAGAAATCTATTAATGTCTATTAATATTTTTTTTTTGTTATTTTCTGTAAATCTAGTTTGACATTTTTTCTATCTTTTAAAATTTTCCTTCAAAATATACGATATACCCAGATACAACTATCACATAATCAGGATGGCAAGCACAAAAGCCAATTAATCAACAACTTAATTGAATGTAAGTAGTTTCTCAGTCATGATGTTACTACATGTCTGAGAAGTGATTTTAAAATGGCTAAAATAACTTTTGATATTTTCAAAATTACCATGAAACATACTTTTTAATCTTTCAAAATTAATTTTGATAATTGAAAATTACATTTAAAAGTGTAAAATTGAAAACTAAATTAATTTTGAGCGATTAAAAGTGTGTTGTTGAGTGATTTTAAAAGTAACAAAAGTGATTTTGACGATTTTAAAATCACTCCCAACCATACCTTACTCAACAAGGATGTGTATGTAAACAAACATCTTAAACTCCTTTCAAAACTCTTAAGCTTTATAAATACAATGCAGAATTTATAAATTCAAAACACATACGTTTTATCTAGTTCAAACACATATAGAAGAGTTTCACAAACTTATAATCTAATACAAACACTTCAATCCAGTTTCAAAAAAGAATTAAAACCACAATCCTTAGTGAATCCAACATCTTAAACTCCTTTCAAAACTCTTAAGCTTGAAATTTGTGATGGAAAAAAAAAAAAAAGATGACAATCATTAGCATAATGATAAGAAAAACCAACCTTTCCTCCTTGGGCATACAAAATGATCAACTTCACAATGGATTAACCCCAAGTCTGCTCATCAAATGTGAAGTTCACCTGCTTCAAACAAATTTTTAGCTTCGTTAGTTGATGATATGTTTAATTAATCATCCAAACTCATTAAACAAATTCATACTAACATGTCAACATTCTCAATATTCTAACCAATCCTAATTACCAAAGAAAAGGGAGGAAACAAAGTGTTGAAATAAACAAGAAAAACTAGAAATCAACAAAATTGAGATAATCGCATAACAAAATGTACCTCGAGGTTCTTCCTACCCTAACGTAAAAAGAGATCAAACTAATCTACTATAAAAAAAATAAAAAATAAAATCTAGTACATAATATGCATCTCAATCGATGACAACAAAATAAAATGAACAAATATGAGTTAGACCTTTTGTTGCATTTTCATAGAAATCCAACAAGCTTTTTCCAGTATCTTTGTTATTTCATAAATATGTTTGGGTTTGGTGATAATTAGTCAAAATTAGCTTATTTATTGTCGAAGTCATCAACATCCATAAACATTAGATTATTCTATAAAGCAACATTAACATAAAATTTGAAAGTTAAATAGAAACTTTAGTTATATAGCTTAGTACCCTCTCTATAAAGAAGAAAAAAAAAATGAAAACAAAGTTTATAGAAAAGGAACAAATCTTAAAAGAATGGGAAAATACAAAAACAATGTCTACAATTACATATGCTTTTACCGATCAAAAGAAGGCAAAGAACAAATAAACAAAAACTGATCGACAAAGTCTCAAGAAAGATTATACCTACAATGGAAGTGAGAAGATATAAAATAGAGCATCGAATGAGATGAAGCGAATCAAAACTAAGCAAAGCAGTCGATGGAACCAAATAGATTCTCAAAGAAACATGAAACTGTCATTAATGGTTGCTCTTGATTTATTTAGTAAAATGGACATTTAGATGTGTTTTGCCCTATCATATGGTCACAAATAGACAAAATGCATAGTCTTAGGAAGGTCTTTGAAGTATCAAAAAGTGATTTTTACTAGTTTTTTTTTTTTTTTTTGTGAATTTATGGACTTTGGCAATTCAACTGATTTGGAGAAATTGAGTCAATGTGGCCGCATTGCCTGAAGTCATTGTGGCCGCATCAAAATCCTAAAAATCAAAATTTTGCCTAGTCATCTGCAGTTGCATTTTCTTCAGTCAAAACTTGTTCTTCAATGCCAAAATTAGTTGGTCCACCTTCGAAGCATCATTTTTGGCTCTTCAACAACCGGCTGAGTCTATAAAAGGATGAAAATGCCTCTGTTTTGTGATCATTAAACAATCCATGATAGAGTCAACCCTCTTTGGGGAAAACCCTCCTGTTTCCAGTCAGAAACTTCACGAATGGTGGTTCCTCTTAAGTACTTTAGCTCTAGGTCATCCCTACCCCTTGGGAGTGAAGTGTAGAGACAGAAATTCGCCCTTGAAAAAAGGAGAATTCAGTTGAGGGATAGATTTGGGAATTGGAAATTGTTCCAATATGGATTGTTCTTATCAAAATTCCAGCATTGTTTATACTTTAGTTCTTTTCTACTTGTTTAAACTTTCTTAGTGAACTCTACATTTTAATCAAGGTTTATGAGCCAATGAAATCCATTCATTAATTCTAAGGGATTTAATTATGTGAATGCCCTAGAGTAATATGGCTTGATCAATGCTTATGTTTCACATCACTTGACTTGCACATTTCTTTTATTGAGGTTAAAGATAAACATTGTTAAGTTAAACTGGCCAATTAATTTAGCAATCTATTGGAGTCTTAATGTTGAGAAGATTAGGGCATAAATAGATGTCATAATAGAATATGAGACTAAGAACCTATAAATAGAACTGTCACGAAGCCTTAGAGGTAAGGTACACCATAGGGTAAAAAAATTGAATGAAATTAATCTAAGATCTAAGTAACCATAGACATATAGGCATTAACTGCATAGAGCTTCTAAAGAAACTTGACACAAGACCAAATAGAAGAAGTTTACTGCTCATGTTTAAGTCGATGTCCTGGTGTGATGCGGCTGCGTTGTTCAAGGCACATTGCTTAAATGGTTGAAACATAGTTGTATCCCCGTTCACTCATCATTATTTACTGCTTTCATCTCTTTACAACTTGAATCACTATTTATTCACCTCCGGTTACCTCAGTTTATTTGATTACATTGTCACAAGAAAACTTAAAATAAAAAACTAGTCTCGTGGGATTCGACTCTTGGAATACTCCAAGATTTATTACTTTCATCGACAGTGCATGTTTTCACTTAAACCACACTTATTTATATTTTTACCAAACATACACAGTATGTCGATCATGTAGCCATTTCAAGAGTACTTGTTGAAGCAAAGTTTTATAAATATGAATTGGTCTCTATCCATCTAAAGTAGGCATTGAAATCTATGTTACAAAATGAATCATATAAGAAAACTGAGTAAGAAGCAACACTGGAATTAGTTACAAAATGATATTGAGATAAGTGTGAAAATGGCTTTGGCTTTAAGAGTGAAATTCAACCATTATATATGAAAAAAATATTCTCACCTAGAATATCGTCGAAGCCAAGCACATGAATTGCAATTCAATGATTCGTACTTCTCCACTTCCCTTTAGGATTTTTGGGAACATATATGAAAGAAAAATATTTAGGTGCATCTCGAGAAGCATTTATCTTTGTGCATCCTACCAAATTATCCTATCATAGTTTGACATGTGACAAACTATTTTTATTTATTTTTTTTGGTGAGAATGATGGAAGGAGAGAAGTATAGAAATTGGTGCAACTTGGGATGCACCCAAGTATTACCCTATATGAAATCTGCGATAATTCTTAGCAAGGACTCGGGCTATTTATTAGAGAAGAAGAAAATAATAGTTCAACAACAGATTGAGGAGATCGAGAAGAGATGAAAGGAGAGGAGAGGAGAAGAGGTTGAAAAGGAAGACTTTGATTAAGAGCATCAATCAAAGCGTGTGAAACAAATTATAAAAAAAAAAAAAACATCATCTACTTTAAGAACTAACTTGTGCGACTTTGATTAAGAGCATCCAATCAATACAAAGTTACAAATGAATAAATCAAACTCTAGCTATCTCAACCAATACATACTTTCATAACAACACTTCAGCATGCTAATCACTAACATATGAACACATACAATTCAAGAACATATCAATAATTTAAATTATAAATATTATGATATTAAAACACACAAAATTCTAGCACATAACAAATAGCCCCAAACTTTTAAAGCCTTAACTTAGTTTGAAAACCAATGCTAAGGAAATGTTCTTATCCCAAAACCAATGCTAACACATAGAATGCTACTCCTAAAAGAGTCCAAATGCTTTTAAACAACAAGGACAAGATTTTAAAGTTTAAACTTGGACATATTTGGGAGTGATTTTAAAATCGTTAAAATCATTTTTGTCATTTTCAAAATCATTCAAAAATACACTTTAATCACTCAAAATTAATTTAATTTTCAAATTTACACTTTTAAGTGCAATTTTCAATCATCAAAATTAGTTTTGAAGGATTAAAAATATATTTCACGATAATTTTGATCAAAATGACAAAAGTGATTTTAGCAATTTTAAAATCACTTCCAAACATACCCTTAGTTCGAAAACCAATCCTAAAAAGATGTTTTTATCCCAAAATCAACCTTAAAACTTAATTCAAACACTCTGAATCAAGTCCAAACTATAGAAAGAAAGTAATTAGAGACCAATCTAAATTACTTTTATTGAGTTCGAAAATGCCTAAACAGAACTTTACTTCAAAACGGAGAGTTTGAAAATGCCTAAATAGAACTTTACTCCAAAACGGACATGGATTCTTGTTGAAAAGTGTTCGAGTTAGTTCAATATGAATATGAAACTACAAACAGAAAAGTTCTAAAGAGTAGAAGCTAAACTAAAACTTTTAATTGAATTTGAAAGGGTATAAGGAGAGTGAAAGAGTCATCAGAGAACAAACCCGATGCTACAGAGGTTCATTCGTGTGGGTTAGTTTGTTGTTGAAGCTATAGAAAATGCAAGAACTCGCGTTATTGTTGGATATTTATATTGAAAAAAGTGAAATTTTGGTTAATATTTGAAACATAAAAATTGGAGTTAATTGTATAGATTAAATTCATGGTTGGAAACTTCAAATTGGATTGAAACCATCAAATTAAGATGATGTTTGAAACGCACCTAAATTGTGTGTTAATAACTCTTTATTTAGAAGTATTTTTTTTTTGTAGATTTAATGTGTTTGCTAGTGGATTTCAGGTTATAACAAAGAAAATTGAGTTTCTGAAGCAATGGAATCAAATCGAGTCAAAGCCAGACAAGAATAACTAAAAAACCCTAAAAAAACAAGGCAGCGTAGAGCAAGAGTGTCGCTACACAGCCCCTTTATTCTCAAGAGCCGAGAGCACAAAAAATTTGACATAACCGAGAGCATAGCTATGCTGCTTGAGAGCGTATCGACACTATCCCACAGCGCAGCGTTGCGCTATGATGATAAAATTAGCTCAGCGTCGTTACGTTCTTTCGTAGCGTAACGATGCTGACTTTCCTTTTGCAATTAGGAAATCTTTTCCTATATATTGGAGAGGTCTTTAACAACCTTAATTAAGAAATAACAGAGCCTCAAAGTGAGATTTGGATACTAAAAGAGAGAAAATTGATTAGAGAATAGTTGGAAGCCGTTCGGGATCCCAAGGTGCCGGCCAAGCGAAGATCGAAGGAGTTCAACAACGGGAAGCGATTCGAGAGATCTTCTTCCTAAGTTTTCTTTTCTCTGTACTCTTATGCTTCCAAATTCGTATGTCAATATGTATTTGAGAGCTATGGGTGGCTAAACTCATAGTTTTAGGTTGTTGGATGATTTAATTATGAATTTAAGTTAATGTTTTAGTATTTTTCATGGATGTGTTAAATGATATGTTTTTCAATACTATTGTGCTTTATTCTTCCTTGATTGATCATCAATGAATGTTAGATTAGATGTATGATTGAATGATTATATGTCTAATTGGATCTCTATAGTATTGAACCTTTATCAATCTTTCATGAAAATAGCTAGATTGTTAAAGGAAGTTGTTAACAATTGTTCTTAATGCTATGTTTCTTAATTTGGTTTCATGAATATTATACATTGAGTGTACTACTTCTAATTGAGTTATAATCAGTTTGCTAGTGTATTCCGTTCATATATACTATTTCCCCCAAGTTATTTCTTTTCTTCCATCGTGGGTCTCTCCATACACTAGAGGTTTGCGAGTTTCGCCACCGTCGTCACAAATTTTGCCAAAGGATAGGTCGTCAGAGAGGAAGAAAAATCGAGGGGAGTGATGGTTGAAAAACTAAAGAGGAAGAGAGAGATGGAGGCCACTTACAACTTTGGGTTTTTTCTTATTGTAAAAATCAAAATTACTGATTTTTATTTTCAACAAAAAAAATTAATTTTAATTTAATGACAGTTAATAATAGTCATAGATTGATGATGCTAAAAAATTGTCATAACTGTTAAAAATACGAAAATCAGCATTTTTTCTCGCCAAAAACGTGTTTTTTAGCATTTATGATAATTTTTTCTCTCTCCCCACTTAATTTAGCTATAGCCTGTGTCATAAAATGTTAATTTTGTTGTAGTGAATTAGACAATGAAATAACAAAACAAATGTTGATAAAAAGCTAGGTTTGAGGAAAATGCCGTGTAGCCTCGGGTTTGGTCAAGGGTGGATTGACCTTGTAATGGATTGTGTTTCAACAACTAGGTTTGAGGTTTTTAAAAATGGGGAAGCCCATGGATCTATCATTCCTACCAGAGGTTTGATACAAGGAAATCCTTTATCGTCGTACTTGTTCCTTTTTTGTGTCGAAAGATTGTCACATATGATTAGACGAGAATATTTAAGGAGGCATTTTGCTAGAGTTCCTATATCAAATCTTTGTGCTCCTATCACTCATTTCTTTTTTGCCGATGATAGTCTGATTTTTAACAAAATTGATTAAATAATAATAATAATTTTCATATAAAAAAATATAATATGTGAATATATTTTTAAAAAGTGTAGTAAAAATGCTATTAAATAATAATTTTTAAAGTACAGGGACTAAAATCAAACAATTTTAAAAGCATAGGGACTAAAATTGTATTTTAATAATAATAATAATAATTAAAAAAAATGGTCAAAGTTTTCATTTCTTGGGCTCACATGAATAAAAAAATCTTGAAGTACTTATACGAATTACACATGCAAATGACTTTAAAACCCACGACACTGAAAATGCAAGGTTGAAGATTTGGTCAATGGTCGTTTAAAATGTTTTTTAAAAAAATCATATTAGCCTTTTAACCAGACACATTTAACGTTTAAAAGATTGAAAATTTAATTTTTTTTAGGGTTGTTTTCAAATATAGAAAAATGAGTCAAATTATTTATAAATATAGAAAATTTTTACGGTCTATCAGCCTGCAATAGAATTCTATCACAATCTATCACTCAAGCGATAAAATTCATTTGCTTGAGTGATAGAAAGCGATAGAATTCTATCGCGGTCTATCACTGATAGACAGTGAAATTTTTCTATTTTTTTAAATAGTTTGATATTTTTTCTGTTTATAGTAATTTTTCTTTTTTATTAAATTTAAAAGTTTTAAAGCATTGATAGGATTTTGAACAAGCATATATCATGTAAACGGGGCCAGGATAATAGAGTCTTATTAATCCATTCTCAGTCTCCTAAATAATTGATGATCTAACCAAAAATAAATAAAATTCAACATTCTATTTACATCAAAACATAGAGATGTCCACTTTCTCTACAAAAACGAGGCCTCGTGAGGACCCACCTCGAACGGAGCAGGGATTCTCGGTTTAGGCAGGAAATGAGAGAGGGAGTGGAGAAAAAATTCCCCGAAAGCTAAATGGTGACAGGGAGGGGAATGCATTCCCTGCCACCGCCTTGTTACACTTTTTTATTATATTTATTATAGTAATTTTATGTTATGTTATTAGTTTTTATTTTATAAATATTATATTTAATTTTTTAGATTTATTGTTTAATTGTCAAAATAATGAATATGTTGGAATTAGTGTAAAAAAAATGATATGTTTAAATTTTAATAAATTTAGATTCTATATATGAATAATTTGATACATAATTATTTTTTTCAACTTGTAAATTTTGAGTAATTTCTCTTTAAATTCTAATCGTCCATCTAGAATTAATCATATAAAAGTTAACCATTTAATTTAAACATTTTCATAATAGTAATTCATGTTAATTTTTTTTTTTTTTTGAAAAATCAAACGGAGAAAAATTTTTCGCGGGGAACCACTGCCCCGATCCCCGTAGAAATTTTGCGAGAACGGGGATAGGAAGCGGGGAAGCCATCCCACCCCCGCCCGCCTCACCTGGTGGACATCTCTATCAAATCGCACTACCGCGTTTCGTACAATAACTTGTTACATATCTATCGCGATCTTCATTTTTCTCCACTCCACCACAATATTTTCATAGTGAAAGCACAATAAAGTAGGAGGAAAATAAAGATCTTGATAGACATGACTAACATATTAGGGTTACGATAGACATAGTCATTTCTAATGCGATATTGTTCAACACGTGATACACTGCTTTGACGTAAGTAGAATGTTAGATTTCATTTGTTTTTTTAGTGTGAGTCATTAATTATTTAAGAAACTGAGAATATATCATCCGTACAAAAATCTATCCAATAATAAAAAGGGTAAAATAGGAAAAAAGTGGCTGAACGTTTTTTAAATTGAAATCTAATTTATATATATTTCATTAATTTTTGGTTTTGGTTATTTATCCAAACCGCAATCTGTGAGTTTAATTGAACAAGTGATGTAAGATTATCATTATAATTATTATTATTAGAAGGAAATAAAAATATCTTGTTGTGTGTGTAGCAAACTTAATTATTTTTCTTTCTCCCACGTGACAAATGAATAAAACAATGAGCTAGCCGACTGATTTATTTATTTATTTATTTTAAATTGATAGCTTTCAAAAAGATAGTGTAAAATTAGACTATGTTTCATTTTCGTCACTAAATTCAAAAAAAATTATTATAAACGAAAAGAATATCAAACTATTTACAAATATAGAAAAATTTTATTGTCTATCAGCGATAGACCGCGATAGAATTCTATTGCAATTAGACAGTGAAATTTTTCTGTATTTATAAATAGTTTGACTCATTTTTTTATATTTGAAATCAACCCTTAAATTAATAGCATTATTAAGTTATTTGGATTGGTTTAGTTTTCTATTATAAAATTGGACATCTTGATTTGTATTTGGAGAAAATAAAAAAGTATTGATTTGGATCCGTTTTTTATTTAAAAAACCAATCAAAACCGAATCGAATCGATAGTGTATATATATGCCCTTAAAAATGAACTCTAATATTAGATATCTTTTAGTATTTTAATTATTATGGTGCATATATATTTATTGTTTAGAAAAAACAAATAAATTATTATGAAGTTTGTATTTTTTTATTTAGAAAAGTGACAAAAAAAAAAAAAAAAGTCCAATTTCAACCTATTACAAAAGAAATAAATCAATTTTCAATTTAAAATTAACAAAAATGACCCATTTTCAAAACAAAAGTGGAAAAAAAATAAAAATTTGGAAGAAAAAAAATACAAAAAGTCGAAAATCAAACCAATAATAAACCGAACCAGATAAAATCCAATCTATTAGTTTTTGTTCTTTATTGGACATTAGTTTAGATCTTTTTTGTAAAACTGATTGGCTTAGTTTGGTTCTTAGTTAGCTCCAAAACCAACAAAATCGAACCAACTATCACCCCATGACGTTAACGTTAATTTAAACTAATAATAATAATAATAAAATTTCTCTGTCCTCTCTAATATTTTTCTCTCTCTTCTCCTTTCTCTTTTCCAACCAACGAAATTTGTTTTCTCATCAAATTTACGAAAGAAGATGATAAGGTGGTGGGACATTTGTAGGAGACGGTAATAGATGGCGGCCACAATTTTGCAAGAGTAGGTAAAGGTTGAAGAAAAAATGTTTATTTTAAAAGGACTAATATTCGAAAGAAAAAAAAAGTATTACTCCTCTCAATTATTTAACACGTCATTAAATAATTTATTGATTTATTTTATAGACTTTACATAATTTTTAAATATTACTTTTGTAGTTATCGAGGTAACAATGAATGAAAAAAAATCGTAATATTTAGATGACAGAAGGCAATCTATTAAGTAATCAAGGGAGCATGTACTAGTATGCTTGATAGGTTTCAGGAAAATATAATTTCATTTTAATTTTTCTCAAATATATATATATATATATATATATATATTTTGATAAAATCATTTTACGAAAATTGATAGAATGATTTTTTTTTGCTCATATATCTAGATGAATAATTATGTAAAAGTTTATAATAATTTTTTTAATTAGTATTACTTGATATAAGATAAAAAAGTTTAAAAGTTAACTATTTTATAAGATAAAAAAGTTGTGTCTAATTGAACTTTAAATTTTAAATTTTGTAGTTAATAGATACATTAATTTTCAAAAGATAATTGATCGTACCTATTAAAGATAAAGTTAAATTTAATGTCTAATATCTTTTTCAAAAAAAGAAAACATTAATATCTAATATAACTTTTAACATTTTAACATTTTCAAATAAGCCAGAAACGTATTATATACAAAATAATATTTTAGAAATCAATTAAACACGAAAGCAAAAAATTCAAGAACCTATTATACATTTGTAAAGTTTATAAATACAAATTTAGAAGTTCATGAGCTAAATTTCTGACGTTAAAATTCATGGAAAATTGTTGTGTATAGAAAAAAAAAGTAATTACACATATAGAAAAAAGTGCACCTTATGCTTTTGTATTTCTCACTTTTTTTTCTACATGTGTAATTACTTTTGTTTTTTTTTTTTATTTGTGAAAAGACTCCTAAATTCATTGCAGTCCTATTGTAATAATTAAAAATAAATTAAAAGAGAGAAATTGAAACAAATCAAAATTATGTGATGCATACAAAAAAAAATATATATATATATAAATTAAAGATGAGAGAGAAAATCGTTGGTCGAAAAAAAAATTAAAAAAACGTTGGTTTAAATCTCTTTTAAAAGTATTAACATTTATATGATTACTATTATGTTTTTTAAAATTTAAAAAATTGTCACATCACCTTTTCGTTATCTATTTAACAAATTCTATCAATTCGAGGATCACAATCAAGCATTTTCTAAAATTGTGTGGGAGAAATTTGCATATTTTTAACATTTATATGATTTCTATTATATTTTTAACAAATTCTATCTGTTATCGAATCTAGATTTTGAATCTTAAGCCTAGGACGTTACATATTGGGGTAGATGGAAACCAAGGTTTAAAATATCGATGACGATGGAAATATCGAAGTCTTAACTTTACCGAAATTTTGATAGAAATATCGATTTCGATAGATATTTTTGGAAAAATTATAAAAACAAAAAATTCAAAAATTAAATTTAAATTTAAATTAGTAAATAAGCATTTTATTATTTTCAAATAAGTAAATATGTCTATTATTTATATTATATTTATACTAGTAACATTTTGATTTACCCTTCATATCGATATCGAATCCATGAAAACATGAAAATATCGATGGAAACCAATGAGTCAAAGATAGTGTTAATCATTTCCTTCTTTTAATTATTTTTTAAGAAATTGTTCAATAACCTTTTATTGAATTTTTTTTTCTAAAAAATTGTTGTTTTCATTGACAAAATATTTTAATAACACGTTTAGCATGTGGGTGAAGGTACTAATAAATTAATTACCAACGAGGATAAATATGTTTTTGAGAAATTTTTAGATAAAAAAATGTTAAATTATTTATAGAAAATAACCAAAAAAAATACTGATAGGCATTGATAGATTTTATAAGTATCTATTAGTGATAGACTTCTATTATTTTTATCACTTATAAACTCTGATAGACTTTTATCATTTCTATCACAACTATCTAAAAATTTTGTTATTTTGTGTAAGTAGTTTTCCTTATTTTTTTATTTTTTAAAATTCTCCTATGTTTTTTTATCTTCTTTTTTTATTTTAAAAAAATATCGATTTACATCTTTCTTAACTTTGAGGTTATAACAATTAACTATAAACTAACAATTATAGGGAAATTCTTAAAAATAAAAAATAAGAGAAACTATTTACACAAAATAGCAAAATTTTTAAATAAATGATAAAAGTCTATCACTGATAGATATTGATAAAAGTCTATCAATGCCTATCACTATCAGTATTCTTTTTTTTTTTTTTTTTTGCTATTTTCTGTAAATAGTTTGACATTTTTTCTATTTGTGAAAATTTTCCATAATTATATCTATTTAAATCCGAAGCTTTTACATCTCTCTATCAAATATAGTTTAAAAAATATCATGCGACACATTTACTATTTCAAATAAACATCTAATTCTTATATATGAATCAATTTAGAACCTTTATTAGAATAATATATGAAAGTCATTTATGTGTTCAATTCTTAAAGTGCGTAGACTTTTTCCAAATGTTAGATTAACAAAATGGACAATTGGAATTGATGCATGGACAATTTTCAAAGAAAATCTTAGTTCAGAGTCTAAATTGATTCACTTATAGAAGTTTAGTAGTTCAATTAATAAAATTTTAAATCAGGTTCAATTAATAAAATTATAAGTCTAATACGATAATGTTTATCTAAACATAAAGTAAAGAAGGGTTTAAATTGATACATTAATAAAAATTTAGGATTTAAATTGATACAATTATTAATTTTGGGTTAAAATTGATATGAACCCAATGTTTAGAGGTATAAATCAATATTTTCCTTTTATTTTTATTTTCATGATCGATTAAAATGTATTTTTGAAAAAAAAAAATATTGCTTTAAAACTTCAAGACCAAAATGGTTATTTTCTTAAGCTAAAGTGATTTTAACTCAACGATAATTTGATATATATTCTTTCTGGATTAAGAATTTGTAGGATTCAATCTAAAATTTCTGTAATTGTTTTTTTTTTCTTTTTCTGATAACATATTAGGTAGGAGAAACGAACCCTGATCTCAAATTAGTTGATAATACAATTTTATACTCGTTAAATTATGCTCATGTGGATCATAATTGTCGTACTTTTTAAAAAGAGTTTTTTTTTTTAAAGTATCAATCAAGAGAAAAAAAAATTGAAAAAAATGGAATTTATAATATACAACTCACATGCACACATACATATATATTTGGAAATTATAATAGGTATTCAAATATGATTTTAAGAAGAACGAGAAAGAAAACAGAATAACAAAACTGCTAATTATGAAAAATAGACTGTTTTTTTGCATGGATCCTAGACTTTTTTTTTTTTTTTTTTGGAAATTTGGGGTCTATTTCCATTAACTTATATATAATAAATTCAATATATATATATATATATATATAAAAGATTTTATTATTGTTCTGGGAGATGAGGCTATTTCCTAAAAAAGAAATTAAGAAAAAAATTAATATAAAAGAGAGAAAATTAACAATTAATTACTTTTTTATTAGTTAATGTGTAAATTAGGTTTGATTGCTATATTATTAAGTTAAGTAATATGTGTAGTGAAGATTAAAAGATTTGATGTTTTAATAGTGTTATAATACATCTTTTTTAATTGAGTGACATATATTATGATGGGTCATTTCATCAAAATGATCGGTATATAGTTCAACTAACATAGTATTTATATTATCAACTTCGAAATCGGAGGTTCGATTCTCCCATCTCGTATATTGTCAAAAGAAAAAAAAAAAAAGAGAGAGAGTCATTTGTTTGGTGGGAATCTATAAATTATTATTTTTTTTTTTTGGGGTTGAAATGTAGGTTACTTGTGTATTTTGAGACGCAGGCCTTTTTCATCATAATATTTTAAGATTATCATCTTGAGAGGCATCTTCTAATGAACTTTTTTCCCTTCATTTTTCGTATATTTTTTTTATTTAATCCATTTTATTTATTTCACATTTTTTTATTTAAATATAAATTATTTAATATAATGCATGAGACGATAAAGGTTGAATTTGTACTATCAATTTTGAAAGAAAAAAAATCAACATGCGCATAGCTCTATTTATATAAACATTGTTCAACTAACATGAATTTGTACGATCAATTTTGAAGTTTGGTCTCCCATCTCAGATATTGTTTTTTCTCTTAAATCGCCAATTGACCTAAAAACTTAAACTAATAGGTGAAAAAGAATATTGAGGATCCCACATTGGAAATATCAAGGGACCTCACAAAGATAGATGGGTTACTCCTCTCATTGCCAATTGGTTTTGAGATGAAACTCCATATTATTTAATATGGTATTAGAGCTCATAAAACCCAAACGGGTATTCGATCCAATAAAATGAAACTGGGATCCGATCAAAAATGGTGAACCCAAAAGAGGCACCATCTTGAAGGGGCATGTTGAGGATCCCACATTAGAAATATCAAGGGACCTTACACTCTTGATAAGATAGATGGACTACTCATCCTCCCCGTTACTTGTAGGCTTAAAATATGAAGAATGTCCAACAAGTGGAAATTAATATTAAACGGGGAGAAAATAACATTGCTCTGATACATGTTAAATCTCAATTGACCCATTTGATTGCTTATTATTCTTCCTTTCCATTTCTTAGGCTAGAGATGGCAAAACTTGCAAAACAGCCATTGTTTCCTATGCCTTTTCTAGTCATCTTCTTTCTTTTGTCAATCATTTCTGGGTTTGGAATAACTCTTTCTGAAGCAGTTTCCAAAACCAGACACTATAAATGGGAAATTGAGTACATGTTTTGGTCCCCGGACTGTGCCGAAAACATCGTCATGGGAATCAATGGACAGTTTCCCAGGCCAACGATTAGAGCCAACGTTGGTGACACCATAGTTGTAGAGATGATTAACAAGCTCTCTACCGAAGGTGTCGTTATTCACTGGCATGGAATCCTATAGAGGGAAACTCCCTAGGTTGATGGCACTGCTTCCATCTCACAGTGTGCCACTAACCCAGGTGAAAGCTACATTTATCGGTTCGCAGTGGATAAGGTGAGAAGGTTTTAAAATATCAATGTCGATGGAAATGTCATAAAGTCTCCGATAAAATGTATTCATCTTGTTGATTTTTTTTTGGCAGGCTGGGACATATTTCTATCATGGCCATCTGGGGATGCAGATAGCGGCAAGGTTGAATGGATCCTTGATAGTGGATCTAGAAGAAGAAAAAAAAGAACCCTTCCATTACGATGAAGATATCAACTTATTGCTTAGTGATTGGTGGCATAAAACCGTTCAAAAGCAAGAGGTTGGCCTCAACTCCAACCCAATGCGTTGGATTAATGAGCCCGAGGTAGAATTAATTTATGTCTTATTTATTAAATTATCTTCGAGTTAACAATCAAATATCATATTTAGTTAAATACATTACACAAAATATCCATGAATAACTGTAAGTTTTTAATCTTGTATATTTTGAAATTTCTTTTATATATATATATATTTGAGAGTGTTTTTTTTTAACTATTAAAAAAAGATCATGATGGCATGACGGTTAAGGTTTAAAATTTGAAAGACCTACTTTAACAAAAATAATAATAATAATAAAATCACGGGACAAATTCAACACCTTCTTCATTTTCTATAGAACCTACTTATGGATCAATTTCAATATTTTAGATACTTCTAAAACAAAGTTTAAAATTTATGCATAAAAATAAAACATCTCAAATCAAAAGAGATAAAATTGAAACATATATGCATGTATGTCTTTTAGTTAAATTCTAAAAAAAAAATTAATAAATAAATAAATAATAGAAAAATGCAAATTTTATTATTTTTTTTACAAGGCCGGCAGTGTGTCCCAAATTTAAATATTATATTAACTTTTAGTGTTAACTTTTAGCATTAACACTAATGTAAGGGAAAATTCATATGTAACACATTTCTTGAAATTTAGATAAAATGATATAATCTAAAAGGGTTATTTTTAAATATAGAAATACGAGTCAAACTATTTACAAATATAGAAAAAATTTACTATCTATTAGTGATAGACCGCGATAAAAGTCTGTTGCTCAAGTAATAGAATTCTATTGTGGGCAATAGACTTCTATCGTTGTCTATCGTTAATAGACAGTAAAAATTTTATATATTTATAAATAATTTGATATATCTTTTTTGTTTATAGTAATTTTTAGATTTAAAATTGTTAAGATATGATATTAAATTTGTCATTCACCTATCAACTTAAGCTTTTAGGTCAATTGGCGATTTGATATGGTATCAGAGTGGGTGGTCCAGGATGTCTTGTGTTCGAGCCCCTGTGTTGTCGTTTTCTCCCCAATTAATATCTATTTCCTTCCACTTGCTTGGCTCTTCTTCATATTTCAAGCCCGCAAGTGAGGGTGAGTGCTTAACCTTTTAGGTCAATTGGCGATTGGAAAAAAATTGAGAGATTAGTGGGGCATGAAAATTATATATCCCAACCCAATCAAAATCCCCAATCTATTTGGTTTGGAAGAGATCATCAAACCTATGTCAAATGGGTTTTAAAGTTCTCTTAATAATAATATCATTGGTTTTAGAAAGTGAAATAAACAAGGATATTTATGTTTATCTGAAATCATATACCAAATCGTGTAAAATAAACAAGGATATTTATGTTTATCTGAAATCCTATACCAAAACCTATGAAACAAATAGATCCTTAAGGTAGAAATTCTAAAATATTGGATGAAGAGAATGACCTAAACTAAGACTTGAACACCGTCACACCATTCTGAGTTACCATTATACATATATGCAGTCAGCCAGTTTCAATTCACATCCAAAAACCTAAAAGATTTCTATTTCAAACCTACTTTTGAAATATCTAGGTAAAGTATTTGTTAGATTTAATAATAATTGTACATTCTCTTGTTGATTAACTAAATATAATGGGTTTTTTGTTTGTCTTATTGTTGAAGAGCATACTGATAAATGGAAGAGGGCAGATAAATTGTTCAATTGCAGCTAAATACAAGAAGGGTGTGGAGCAATGTAAGTTGAAAGGAAGTGAAGAATGTGCACCATTTATCCTCAAAGTCAAACCCAATAAGACTTATAGGATAAGAATTGCAAGTACCACTTCATTGTCTGCCCTCAACTTTGCCATTGGGGTAACTTTCTCTATCTTTCTCTCTATTACTTAAACAAGAACCAAAAAAAAAAAAAAAAAAAAAAACGAACTCGAACTTGTTAGGTCCAATTTAGTAACTATTTTGTTTTTAGTTTTTGAAAATTAAGTCTATTTCCTTACATTTTCTTACCATGATTTGCATGTTTCTTGAGTATAAGAGTTGAATTCTTAGCCAAATTCCAAAAACAAAAATAAATTTTTAAAAAGGCCAGTTGTAAATATAGAAATCATATTCAAAGTATTAACATATATAGCAACATTTTAAAAGAATTGCAAATATAACAAAGTCTATCAATGATAAACTTCTAGTCTATCGCTGATGGACTCTTATGGTTTGCTAGACCACCTAGTTTGCTATATTTACAATTTTTTTTTAAATGTTACTACACACTTGGTTATTATCCCTAAAATTGCTACTCATTATAATTACTCTTTTTAAAAACTACTTTTTTTAGTTTTCAAAATTATTCTTTGTGTTTTGAAAACATGGGTAAAAAGTCGGTACGAAAGCAGGACATTTAGGAGTGGAAGAAGTGTTTGTAAGCTTAATTTTCAAAAACTAAAAATAAAAAATCAAATGGTTAACCAACAAGGCCTTAATTATTCAATTATATGGCCAAGGACGTGAAACAATCATACTCTCTATATGCATATGGCAAACTAGTGATTTCGTGTGGCCAAGCAGGCAAGGACTGAAACAATCATACTCTCGATATGGGAAAATTTTCTACTTTTACTTATTATATGTCACGTCAACACAATTTTAAAAATAAAGTGAGACTCACTAATATCAAAGTAGAGTCTATAAATATTTATGAACACAAAATTAGAGTGTAAACACAGAAAATACAGTACTATGAGATACTAGAAAATTTCTCCTCCTACCATACATATTGCAAACATAATCATTGATCTTTGAAATATATTTGATACTTGAACTTGCAAAAAAATCTACCAAACATACAAAACCTCACGTTGAAAATTACTTTTAATTGAGAGAGTTCATAGATTCCCTTCCGACACATGATGTGATTCACCCACCTTAAGGGTCCCACATGTTTTGTACCATTTTTTTTTTTTTTTGTTTACTATAACTTAAGGTATTATATCCATTTAAATCATGAACTAATAATAATTTAAATTCTAAACTTTCATAAGTGTATTAATTTACACTTTTCTTAAAATTTGGTTCGACCAATATTATTTGAAATTTTATTGCTTAAGTCAATTAAACTCTTCAATTTTCATAAGGTAAACCATTTAGACTCTTCATTATGAATACTTTGAAAATCATTCATGCATTAAACTCTTCATTATGAATACTTTGAAAATCATTCATGTATTAGTTCTCAAATGTGTGTAGACTTCCTTAAAACATAATTTTTACAAATATAAGTTTTATTAGGAAATTATTTCAAAAGTTTAGAGGGGTAAATGAAAAGTTTCCTCTTTATTTTTTTAACCAATCAATTTTTCACATGCTTACTATCACGTTTAATCATTTTTCTTATTCTTTAGAATCATCAACTGTTGGTGGTAGAAGCAGACGGTAACTACATTCAGCCATTTCTAACCTCTGATATCGACATTTATTCCGGTGAATCCTACTCCGTCCTCATCACCACCAATCAAACCCCATTGGAGAACTACTGGGTTTCCATCGGCGTCCGCGGGCGACTGCCCAAAACACCGCCTGCACTGACGCTACTCAACTACCTCCCCAACTCCGTCACCAAATTACCCATTTCTCCGCCACCGGAAACCCCCAAGTGGGACGATTACGACCGCAGCAAAAACTTCACAAACAGAATCTTAGCCACCATGGGCAGCCCAAAGCCACCGGTGAAATCCAACCGTCGCATCTTCCTCCTCAACACCCAAAATCACATAAACGGCGGCTTCGTAAAGTGGGCCATCAACAACGTGTCTTTATCCCTCCCCCCAACGCCGTACCTCGCCGCCATAAGAATCGGGCTAAACAACACCTTCGACCATAATCCCCCACCAGAAACGTTCCCAGAGGACTACGACATCAATAACCCACCACCGAACATGAACACAACAACTGGAAATGGCGTTTATCAGTTCAAATTGGGGGAAATAGTGGATGTGATTCTACAAAACGCCAATACATTGGAGAACAAGAGAAGCGAGATTCACCCTTGGCATTTGCACGGCCATGATTTCTGGGTTTTGGGGTACGGAGAAGGAAAATTTTCTGGCGATGTGGACGAGAAGAAATTGAATCTGAAAAACCCACCGCTGAGGAACACGGTGGTGATTTTCCCATATGGGTGGACGGCAATTCGATTTGTGGCGGATAATCCAGGGGTTTGGCCATTCCATTGCCACATTGAACCTCATTTGCATATGGGAATGGGGGTTGTCTTCGCCGAAGGGGTTCATAAGGTCGGAAGAATTCCGACTAAGGCTCTGGCTTGCGGTGGCACTGCGAAAGCATTGATTAATAACCCCACAAAAAAACCCTAGAATGGGAATACCCCTGAAAACCCCTTAGCAATGTGGTTCTTTAGAGTTTGTGAAAGTAAATTCATCTTTATGTTATGTTTGTGTGCACTCCTTTTTTTGGTTAAAATAATGTTTGGGTCATAGTATTTTGAAGTTTGATGAATTTGGGTTTATCTACTTTCGAGACATCTTAAATTTAGTCTCTATCGTTTGTTCATAGTTGATCTTTTTAAAAACATTTTTTCATTTACTAGCATTTTGACTCTAAATTATTTTGAAAGTATATTCATATATGAGATTTTTTTATATGAAAATTATTGTTATGATTTAGTCAATTTCGATAAAAAAATCATTTTGAGAGACTAAATTTAAGATTTATTAAAAGTGCATAGACTAGAATTGGATATTTGAAAATATATGAACTAAAATTGAACAAACCTCAAAATAGAAGGACCAAAATAGTGTTTTAACCTTTTTGTAGCTTCGATTTTGTAACTTGGTGAAGTGTCCAAGATGAACAAAACCAATTTTTAAAATTTAGAGGGTTTTTTCCTTTTTGTATTCCTTAAGGTAATAAAGGAAAAAGTGAGCTGTTTGATAATAATTTTCTTGAGGGTTTTTTTTTTTTTTTTTTTAGTAAATTATCTAAAATTGTGGAGCTAAATGAAATATATATAACAAGTTTTTTTTAGTAAATTATCTAAAATTGTGGAGCTAAATGAAATATATATAGCATATCAACTTGTTTAGACATATGCTTAGTATAATTTATCTAAATTAAACACGTATTACTGTACTAAAAAGTTAAACGCTTGAATCTTCAATTCGATGTGTTGAAATTATATATATAAAAAGTGTAGTCTAACTTTGACATTTATGTCAATTTGATCTCCTAACCTTGAAGTTTGTATCTATTTTGTAGTTGATTTTTCATTTTTGAGTCTAATATATTTTTAATAAATTTTAAAATTTTATAAATTAATTGATATATTAGTTATATACTTATATTTTATATCTAATAATGAAACTCCAGGTTTTTAATTTTTTTGACAATTAGATCGAGACTAAATTTATAATTTTAAAAGTTTATGGCTAAATACAGACACCTCAAAATTTGAGTATTTCTTTTTAGTAAATTGTCGTTTTCCTCCACTTTTTATTTTTTTAAGAAGTATTTTGATAATTGTGATTTTTCAAATAAAAAAATTCAATATTTTATACAATAGAGGTTGTGAAGGGAAAACTTTTACATTCTTATTTTTTCGTTACATATTTTCTTTATCTAATGGTGGAAGTATGTTGAATAAACTGTCACATCGTCCTTTACTTTACTACAACTATTCGAATCGAAATAGTTTCAGAACAAAGTGATATATTGTTTCATGTATGGATATGATCTTGACCATAGATCTTAAACATCACAGCTTTACAATGAGGATATGTTTAAATGGAAAGTCGACATCATTTGTCCCATTACAACTATTCAGGCTTACACGACAAAACATTGTATTTTTTCGTATATGTATGATCTATCTAAAAATATGAAATATCACACAATCTAATCATGCAGATATGTTTGATGGATAATCACAAACCTTTGTCCTTTAAATTTTCATAAATTCTTATTTTGTCCTTCTTTTTAATAGTTACAATTATCCGGAACATAAAGTAAAAGATTAGAGAATTTGTATTATATGGCAAATTTAACCAACTTACTTGCAAATATAGCCAATATATAAACATAATGCAAAAATGGCAATTTGGTTTTCGTTATCAGTTAATTACAATTTTGCCCTAATAACCTTCAAACATTCAAAACCACCACAACATTTCTCACTACACCCACCATCCATCCTCCTAGCACTCCATCGATGTCGACGTCGGCGACCTTCGATTAGGAGAGAGAGAGGGGAGCTGTGGGGCCGGCTTATGATAGACGAAGGAGATGAATGAATTGCAATTTGCAACAAATTTAAAATATAATTAATCAAAAGTTTAATTTTTAAAATTAAACATTTAAGGATTAAATTTCTACAAGTTTGTTAGTTTAGGAACCCAAATTTAAAAATGATATAAGTTTGAGGGTTCAGTTTTTACCATCGAACGATAGAATTGATTGAAGCTTAAATTGACGAGCCAATCTTTCTTCGATTTCGAGCCAATTTGTTTCCCGCTCAGCCATGTGGCTTAGGGTGGAAGTGATATTGTTTTTAGACTTAATTTTTCTTCTTTGGTTTGTGAGTGATTGGATCGATTAGAATTCATCAAATAAAAAAATCTATCAATCATATACTTATAATTCTATCAGGGACATACTTCTATATATTTCTATCAGAGTTTAATCCAATTTAATCTAAATTACTTAACCAAGATGAAAGCTAAAATTAAATTTAAGTATTCTATTATTGACTTTCAGTTATATGAAGTGATATAATTCTATCGTTGATAGTTAGTGATAGTCTTCTATCATTGTCTATCAATGATAGAAAGAGATATACTTCTATCATTGATAATTTATAATAGAATTTTCTATCACTATCTATCAGTGATAGAATGTGCCTGAAAATTGTATTTCTTGTCAACTTTTTAAAACCAGTTTATTTATTTGAATAAGTCCACCACTGCTAGTCAATTATAGTCTTCTATTATTAGCTATCCATGATATAATATGCCTGAAAATTATATTTCTTGTCAATTTCTTTAAATTAGTTTACTTCTTTGAATAAGTCTACGACTGATAGTTGGTGATAGTCTTCTATCACTATCTATAAATAATTGAAAGTAATATACTTTT
Organism: Lagenaria siceraria; assembly: GCA_002890555.2. Taxonomy (NCBI): domain Eukaryota; kingdom Viridiplantae; phylum Streptophyta; class Magnoliopsida; order Cucurbitales; family Cucurbitaceae; genus Lagenaria; species Lagenaria siceraria. The sequence goes on along the minus strand of CM016492.1, from coordinate 4,557,270 downwards.
ATCATTGATAGTCAGTGATAGTCTTCTATCAATGTCATTCAGTGATAGAATATGCCTAAAAATTTTATTTCTTGTCAACTTTTTTAAACAAGTCTACCATTGATAGTCATTGATAGTCTTCTATTAATGATATCAGATTCTATTAATAATGTAAAAACACAACGATTAAACTATTATGCTAAAGTCAATTTATTGTCACTTGTTTGTTTTTGTTTTAGTTTCTTTTCTTTGATTCTCATCAAGTCGTCATCATCAGCTTCCTGCAAGAAAAAAATATATTTTTAAGTTAGAAAATATATTGTTACTAAGATATTTGATATGAGTTTAGCACTAATACACAGTGATCATGGATGGGAGAAACAAGCCGGCGTGAGTTTTTTTGGAGCATTGGCTTTTTGGACTTTTTGCATGGGCTAGAACAATTTGTTTGCTATATTTGTAAATTATATTGGGTTTTGCTTTATTTGTAATTGTTTCTAAAATATCAATTATGCATCCAATAGGTCACTTACATATTTGAAAATGTTAAAAATTAAATATTATATTAGACATTAAATTTAACTTTGTGCTTAATAGATACGGTTAGACATCTTTTTAAAATTAAAAATATAAAATGTAAAGTTCAATTAGACACAAACTATTTATTTTTGTCTTATAAAATAGTTAATTTTTATTATTTCTGAGTTCTATTAGATATAAAATTGAAATTTATAGATTTATTAGAAATTTTTAAGGACTAGAGTCGAAATTGAAAGTTTAAGAATTTATTAGTAACAATTTTGAAAACTTAGGAGCTAAACTTGTATTTTTTTTTTTAGTATAATTGGGTATAGGGGATTCAAACCACATACCTCTTGGTTACTAGCACAGTCATATGCCAATTGAGTTGTGCTTGTTTTGGCTATTTATATTTTAACATTTAAATGTACTTTTAAATGCAATTGATATATGATATCTAGATTTAAATAATATTAATTACAAAACTATCATTTATTATCCACCTAAATATTTAGGTAAAAATTATTCAATCAAATTTTGTAAAGTAATTTTTTTTGTATGTTAGTATATGTATATGAAAAAAAATGAAAATGGAATTAAGTTTTTCGAACCGGTTCTATTCATAACATTATGAACCTTGCACCTCTTGGAAAGCTGATAAAAATCGATGACCTTCCGCACTACTAAAACAATGGTTAGTTTATGGTTTTATTGCTAAACAGATTTATATATTCAATATAACTATAAATTTTTAATATTTAATAAAAATTAATATATAAAACAGCACCATTTGAGGAGAATATGTGTTCCTAGCCCCTTCATAAATCTGTCCCTGCCCCTTGGTTGTCTTTTGTTTCAAGATTTCACATATATGTCCTTTAATTATTTTAATTTGATAATTAGTTTTATTTTATAATTTAGATTCACATTCCATTTTTAATTTGATAACCATAGAGTTTTTATTGTTTTTAAATTTTTTTATAAATATTTATTATATTGCAATTTTTTCCCTTTAAATATTTTTATACTTTTTAGAAATATACACAAAAGTTCTTATTTTTTATATTTCAAATTCCTAAACTTAATTATATTAGTATGTCTTTGACTTACACTTTCCACAAGCCGAAGTTGATTATTCCATCATAGTTCTCCACATCAAACTTTACTAGACTCATAAATCTTGACATATTTTCTACACTTCTAGCATATCTGCAAATAGTGAACAACTCACCCTATTTACAATACAGTAGCACATTTCAAGAATTCTTTTTTAATGTGAAAGTTCAGACAATGGTGCAACCACAGAGCATACTTAAAAATTCAAGAAACTACAGACCTAAAGGTCTAATACCATTTGTTGGGAAGAAACCTCTCACTACTATTGTAGGAATAAGCATAAAAAGCAATAGAGAAATTAAAATAAAGCAACAAAACTAGAAACATAAGAATTAACATGGAAAATTTTCAAATTAGAGAAAAAACCACAAACCAAAAAAAATTTTACTATGTGAAAAATATATTCCAAAATGTTAAAAACGAAACGTGACAAACTTTGATGGTGACAACTTAATGAGTTTGACAAAAATAACCACAATCCATAGTGCACCTAAATATTTTGTTTTCAAAAATGTAATATACATATACAAAATGTATCATTGAGGGGACATGTGCCCCTCTAATCACGACGTGGGTCTACCCTTGCGTAGACTCAAGCCTAAGTATCTAAAATGAAAAAAATTAAACTTCCACAATGCAAATTAAACTTCCTAAAGATGCATGGGAAAAGTAATATAAGATGAAAACACAAACAATGAAGCAAGTTTGATACCGTTTTCATAAGACATAAATCAATTATATCAATTCTTCATTTAGTAATTATTTCATTTTTTATTTTTTGTTTTTTAAAATTAAATCTATAAACATTACTTCCACTTAGAGTTTTCAAATCTCAAAAAATCGAATTTCTGTAAAAGAAAAAAATATTAAAAATTTATTTTTATGACTATGAATTCAAATGTTTATTTAAAAAAGATGAAAAATTAGAGAAGACTATTATGAGAAAATAAGAACCATTTTAAAAAATTGAAAACTAAAAATTAAAGGGTAATCCAATATGTTTTCTAGTTTATGGAAGAGAGAGGAAAAATACTCAAAATGAATAGAAGGAAATAAAACAAAAGAGAGGGCATTCACAACTCAATAGAAGCTCAATCTGTCATCCAAAATATTAAGGGTAAGTTTACAATAATGATACAAATTGGACCTGCAAATGATAAAAATTGAACCCCCAAACTTCTACAAATGTTACAATTTATACAATTATGTAATTTTGAAGGTTCAATTGACCGAATTTTAACAACTTATGTAATATTACTGTCATCAATCAAACTTCAATGATTATAAATAAATGTCAATATATGTAATTTTCTGACAAATTTTTAATGTCAATATAAAGGTTTAATTGACAAAAAAATGTCAATTTTTGGTCATTTATTGACAATGATAATTGTCATAAAAAAAATATTATCAGTAATAAATGTTAATAAATGCTTATTGTCGACTATATTAAAAAGTCATAAAAAATCAATAATGACAAATTTTAGATGTGTCATTTCTGCACTTTCTTGGATGGTGAATTCAAGGACTGAAAAAAAGAGTCAAGAAACGTGTTTATGACAATTTTGTAGAGTCACGGAAGTCTATTTTTGTTGCAGTGAATTTTGAGGGCTCAATTTTTAAATTGAAAGTTTGATGGTATAATTTCAATTACTACCATACTTTATGGATAGTTTTTCCAATTTACCTAAATTTTTATTTATTTGAACTTCGATCCAATTCAAATAAGTTAATAATCCAATCAAAATTATACAAATGGAATCGGTGAAATTCTTTGAATCACTAAGTGATATTTTGAACACACCCCTAAAAACATATCCTAACAAAATATAAGAATAAAGTTTCATGTGACAAAAATGACACATCACATGTGGATATTCTACCAACTTAATTATTGTTACTAAAAACATATGGGAAGATAGTGAAATAAATAAAAGTAGAGTGGCCTATTAGCAAATACATATATTGTTAAGGTCCCACATGAAAATATTTAATATATCTATAAGAGATCACGGATTAGCCAAAAAGATTATAGATCCAAGAAGAGTGTTGCCTATTTAGATCACGGGTTCTTAAGAAGCAATGTATACTAACTTTATGGATATGTTGAAATTGATAATTAATTTCATAATCAAACAAATCAAATAAAACCAAAACAAATAAAACATAAAATTAATAACTTCGACCCTATTTGACAACCATTTAAGTTTCGTTCGGTAATTATTTGATTTTTTATTTTTTGTTCTAAAAAATTATGCATATGTTTCTCTCAATTTTTTAGCGATACTTTTCATATTTCTTAAGTAAAGACTTCGTTAAATTTTATTTTTAAAAAAAAAACTACTTTTTTTTAGTTTTCAAAACTTAACTTGATTTTTTAAAACATTGATACAAGTAAATAACAAACCGAGGAAACCTCGAGATGAAGGGTGTTTATAGGTTTAAGTTTTTAAAAACCAAAAATAAAAAACAAAATGGGGGTTATCAAATGTGGTCTTAGTTTTTGGTTCTTAGTTTTTAAATTTTAAACTTTTAAACATTACTTCTATATATTGATTTCTATGTTTCGTGGTACATTTTACAAGTGTTTTCAAAATTGAACCCAAAATTTGAAAACTAGAAAAAAAAACAATAGTTTTGAAAAAATTTCTTTTGTTTTTAGAATTTGGCTGAGAATTCAAATGCTTATATAAGAAAGATAAAAATTAATAATTAAAAAATTAAACAAAAAAATAAATACGATTTTAAAAAAAATCAAATAGTTATAAATAGGATTTTGTTTTTTTTTTATTATTTTCTTAAAATATTACATGAATGTGTCTTTTTAGGAGTTATCTATGGCAAGTAATCATTGGAATATATAATCGAGTGAACCTTTGCAAATGTGAATTTTTTTTTTTAAAAAAAAACAAAATGTAGTTGTTTTAATATTATTGTTGTTGTTTTTTGAGACATTTTTAAAAATAAAAAAATAGCGAAAACTATTTACATAAAATAACAAAATTTTTAGATAGTTGTGAAGTCTATAAGTGATAGATGTTGATAGAAGTCTATCAATGTTTATCAGTATTTTTTTTTTTTTGCTATTTTCTGTAAATAGTTTGACATTTTTTCTATCTATGAAAATTTTCTTGTTTTTTTTTGTTAAATATTTATATTAGATAACAATCGAGAGCTTTGTATCCTCTCATGACGTCTAAGTTTGAATATATAACATTCAAAACGGAAGTATCTAAACGATGTTATTTTTTCATTACTAAGGTTTTCCATCAAGAAAAAGCATTACCACATAAGGGGATTGTAAATCTTAATTATTTCTTTCTTTGTTTATTAGGTGGTTTTTAATAGCCAATGTAACCAAATTTACAAATCCATGAGTGTTTGGATATCATTGTCTTTAGTTTTAAAATGCCCTTAGCTTTTACAAATCAAGTGTTTTAATATAGTAATTTTGTTTTTTTATCTTTTACTTTTGGAGCAGTATGTTGGGTTATCATTTTCTAAACAGAAAAAATATCAAATTATTTATAAATTTTTATTTGTTTATCGCGGCCTACTGCTGATAAATAGTAAAAATTTTCTATATTGGTAAATAGTTTGGTACATTTTTTATATTAAAAAACAGCCTTTAATCAAATCTATACCTAAATATATATAATAAAAAAAAAACCCAAACAGAAGCTACACATGGGCAGATTCCTAAATTCCCACTCCAATGCTACACATTCCTATGATTTCCCAAACACAAAAAATCCAAAAAAATGCCCCTAAGCAGCAAAAGCCCCATCAAACTCTCACAAGCCTCTTTCTTTTCCTTTTTTTTTTTTCTCTTTTTCTTTGCCTTTTCTTTTGTTTATTATATATATATATATATATATATATATATATATATATATATATTAAATTACAAGTTCGGTCTCTCTGAACTTTCGTTGGTATTTATTTGATTCTGAGTGTTTAATAGATTTTTAGACTTTAAAAATATTTAAGAAATTTAAATATTTATTGCACATAAAATTAAAAATTTAAAAGACGTATTAGACATATTTTAAAAGTTAAGAAGTCTGTAAACTTTCGTATAAAAAGAAGAGTAATATTTGAGTGTAATTCATCTCCCTGTATCCTCTTTCAATCACAAAGGGAAAAGAATATTTATAAAAAAAAAATGTGGGTTATACAAAGATGGGTGCAGCAAGGAATGCATCCAAAAACTACCCTTGAAGCATGACGGTAGTTGCAATTATACCAACTTTCAAAATTGAGCCCTCAAACTTATGTTAGGGCATGTTTTGGAGTGATTTTAAATTTTAAAATTACTTTTGTCATTTTTAGAATCACTCAAAAACACACTTTAATCACTCAAAATTAATTTAATTCTCAAATTCACACTTTTAAATACAATTTTCAATTATCAAAATTAGTTTTGAAGGATTAAAAACATATTTCACGATGATTTTGAAAATGACAAAAGTGATTTTAATTATTTTAAAATCACTCCCAAACATGTAGTAAAATTGGACCCTTAAACTTATTATAGTTGTAGAAATTGAACCAATGATAAAATAAAAATTGAACCCTCAAATTTATACCATTGTTACAATTTCTACAATCATGTAAGTTTGAGGGTTTACTTTTTACACTTTTACAAGTTGCACTCGAAAGTTTGAAGGGTATAATTACAACTACTACTATACTTTAGGAATGATTTTTGTAATTTGCGTCTTTTTTTTTAAAAAAAAAAAAAAAGTAAGAGAGAAACAAAATTAATAAAAATAAAGCATTAGAAGAAGACATACTATCCTATCACATGACAAAATGGCTACTTGATAAATGCAAAGAATCATTTATCTCTCTACAACCAAACCATTCCTTCTCTCCCTTTTCAGCTATCTCTGTTTCCCTTCCCCTTTCTTCCCCTTCAAGTTCAGTGTAAAAGGAGCAACCCCATCATCCCATCTTCCTCTCTCTTCTTCTCTTGATCACCATTTCCATGGCTTCTAATTTAGTAGCTTTTTCTCTCTTCTGCAACTTCCTTCTTCTGCTAGCTTCTTTTGCAGCCTCAAACATAGACCAAGACAGAACTGAGTGCTCAGATCAACTCATCGGCCTGGCCCCGTGCCTGCCGTATGTCAGCGGCGATGCCAAGACACCAACCATTGATTGTTGCAGTGGACTGAAGCAGGTGGTGCAGAAGAGCAAGAAATGCCTCTGTGTCCTTATCAAGGACAAAGATGACCCTAATCTTGGCCTCAAAATCAATGGCTCCCTTGCTTTGGCCCTCCCTAATGCCTGCCATGCCCCTGCCAACATCACTGAATGCATCTGTAAGCAAACTAATCCCCTGATTTTTTTTCTCTCTTTTTTCCTCTGTTTTGTTAACTTTGTATACAAATATGAGTCCAACGAATTCACGTTGTCTCCTTAGTTTTGAGAGTAATTATCTCTTAGGATAAAACAAATTATCTTTCTTATGAAACCAACATCTCGTATACAAGAACAACGAAATCTACTTTGTCAAGTAAACCAAACTTCAACGAACTTTTAGATGGGAGAAAAGTGTTATAAGAGAAAGAGAAGAGACATATTTAGACTAATTTGTGTTCTTCAAGTTGGTTAATAATTGGAAAAATGCATTCATTCATGAAAGAATGCAACCTATAGAATTAAAGAGGAACATATAGTTTATTCCAACATGTTTTTCACTTGGTAATTTTCTCAAACATCTATATGTCCATATGTTTCATGGCCAATCACTGCATTTCTCAGTTGGGCATTGTATCAAACATCTTGAGTGCATCTGTTTATGTACACAAAAGTTTTGGTTTTTCTTCTTATTTCTCAGTTGGGCATTTTGTCAAACACCTTGAGTGCATCTGTATGTAAACAAATTCCAGAGCTTTACACTGTATTTCTCAGTTAAACATTTTGTCAAACACCTTCTGGACATTGTATTTAACCTTGTTTTGTATATGGGTTTTCAGCTCTTTTGCACTTATCACCAAATTCTACAGAAGCAAAGATATTCAAAGAATCTAATCCCACCAGTGGACAAAGCAATTCCCCAGATACTAAAGGTAAAAAAACAAACTTCTATCTAACTTAACAGAAAGAATCATTAGCTTAGTATGGGTAAATTTTGATTTGCAGTTCATGGGAGTTCGTCCATTGCCAACGAGAAAAGCGATGGTGGAATGGGGAAGAGATGGAATGGAGGAACAGTGATGATTAAGGAGATTTTGCTAGGGTTCTTCATTCTATCGCATCTCAATCTAATGTTCATCTAGACCTAGTAGAACGAAACTGTTTGTAATTTATGAGGTTTCTTGATCATCCTGCAATACGTTATGCCATTTTCTTGCATTGTTTAGAACAGAATTTCAGGCGAATTTCAAGCTTTTTTTCCTTCAATATTTTCATGGAATATTGATTGTGTACAAATTCTATCATTTCAAGGATTTGTTTACTTACCTGTTTAGCAGAATCTTCAATCGTTCAACTCCATTCGTCCATCCTGATCATTTTCTCTCTAAATTTTCATAAAATAACAATTTAATCTCTATATTTTAAAACTTATAATAAGTTAGTCTATATAATGAAAATTTTAATCAAAACTAAATCTAAATTTTTATTAGACTTAGCAATTATAATTTATAAATAAATTTGATTTTCAATCACTTTATTTATTTATGTGTAAGAAATATTATAAAATTTTAATATTTGTCCTGATAAAAATTAAATCTTTACAAATGGTAAAATATATGAATCAAATTATTATTTATTAAAGTTTAATAACTAAATTATTATAAATTTAAAAATATAGATATTAAATTGTTACCAACTAAAATTGAGGGATTAAATTGTTATTTAAAAAAATGTTTTAAAGACTAAATTGTTTAGTCACGATTGGAAGAGAAATTTTGACAAATCACAAAATGCCACATGTCTCTTATATCCTATTTGGCCATCTAATCTTAATGATAGGCTTATCGATTTCAACCAGTGTCATAGTAGAAACTTTGGGTCCAAAAGATACTAGGCCCGGGCCTATGTAAGGACCATAGAAACTCTATAAATAGAGGTCTTACCCCTTCATTTTAGGAGATTGGAAGAAGAGTTGTAAGCTAAAACTCTAAAGATCCAAAATTTGAAGCACTAAAAATCTAAAGAGTGCGACTTCCTCAAAGTTCCAAAACTTACTTTTGATCTCTTGAAAATCTAAAGACCAAAGCTCAGAAGACTTCCAAAAGATCATAACACTCTTTGAAGCTCTTAGGTCATAAACTCCAAAGGTCAATCCAAGCAGATCAATAAGCCAGAGTCGATCCAAATCGATCAACAAGCCATATGCAGATCCAAGCAGATCAACAAGCCAGAGTCGATCCAAATCGATCAACAAGCCATATGCAGATCCAAACAGATTAACAAGTTAGAGATCGATCCAAACCGATCAACCAAGGACAGATTTAGTATAGGCCCAAGGGAACTCGAACTCCCTCAACTTTATGTTCTTTATATAACATATATATAACCGACATATTATCAATATCATTAGCTAGCATAGTGGTAAATCTATATTTCAGCCCCTTCTAGACTTTGCATTTATTTTTCAGATTATTTTTACTGAGTTATAAAGTCTCCGTCAACAAAATTTTTAGATCCGCCACTGCGATCAACAAGTCTAAAAGTCGATCCTCCAAAATGATTTTTTATCGATTTTCCAAAAAGATCAATTCAAGGATTAAAGTTTTTTCTCTTTTTTAGAGAAAGCATCATCAAATGATCATTTATTAGAGATTATACTTACTATACTATATTGAAATTAATATAAATACAAAATTAAATTTTAAGGAATTAAATTTTTCAAAAAATCTCAAAAAAAATTTATACGCGATATAAAAATGGGGTCCTTCTTCGACTTTTTAGATATTTCGGTGGGTTGCCAAAATGGAAGCGGTGGATTCTTTTTCCACCAAAAAGACTTGGGGTGCACCATACCTCACCCAATTATTGCCACGTGGTAAAAAAAAATTCTTTAATCTCTTAAATAATTTATGATGTACTAATGTATCGATCTTTTCTAACATATTTTCAAAAATTAGACTATGAGAAAATTTCTAGTGAATTACATGGAGTCTACGAAATAAATAAATAGTAAATTAATAAATCATTTAATGACGTGTCAAATAATGAATAGAAGTAATCGGTACTACAATTGTACCAAATTTTTTCATTAGTATACATTCATTCTAAAATAGAGTCAATGAATCAAGGAAATTTGTTTGTTTACTTTCTTTTTTCTTCCTTATTCATCCCTATTGATAAGTAGAAGATTCAAAAACACTTATGATCTTTCTGTTGGAATTAATTTAATAATTAGTTCATATGTGGATAACAAATTAAATAGTAATTATATCTAGGCTAGGGCATATTGTGTGATCTTAATTATGGACCCATAACTTTTCATATAGAAGTGTGGCATGCTGAGTAGAAACCAGCCTGTTGGTTCTAGGAAATTATGGAAACCTTACAATCAACCTATAAATGTAGAGTTATGGTCCCAAAATACTACGCCACTTCAGCCTCCCATTCCCCATCAGATAGTGATGATTTAGAGGAAACAAAATTATACGTATGTGTTTGATGTATTCATCATTGGTTTTCTCACCACCATCATTCATCTTTATTCTATTAAAACTAAAGTCCAAAATAAGGTGAGTACTCTATTTTAATCATATATGTGATTTATGTGTTTGCAAATAGATTTTTAAGGTATATTGGTATTAGTTTTTTTTTTTTTTTTTTTGGTTAAACTTTTAATTAGATCAAAGGTAAAAAGTTCATATTATAAGATTTCTTTAATAAGAAAACCTAAGCAGTAGGTTGCATGGTAATTTTGGTTTCCTAGACCTTATTTATTCTTGATTTTGATTGGAGCTATTCTACTACCAGTTATGAGATTTTTCAACCTTTTGAAGTAAAGTTTAATCTCTGCTTTTATAAGCATTTGTGTTAAGCGTGCACTTGCCTACATGAACTCTTGAATGCGCTTTGGTATAAAGTAATTAAGTATTATTATTGAAAATTCATATAAAGCATTGAGCATTCAACTTTTTATTTTATGTCTTTGGGGTGCATATGATGCATATTAAACATAGATAATTCGCATTTTGGTTTAAATTTTATTTGAAGTATATACAAATATACATATGTATGTTTAATATTGTTAGGCCATCAACAATTTTGAATTTGTAAATTGAATAACTTCTTCAAAGCGATTGTGTAAGTTGAACAAAAAAAAAAATTTAAGATTTTTGAATTCTAAATTCAAATCAATATAATTTAAATTGTCTTCAATTTCTTAAGACTACCAAGTTGTAAATTATCATATATGTTTAAAAATGCTTGATATTTTGCCTAAAGTATGTCATTTAGCATAAGGTTGTAAATTATGGTCAATTCAATTGAGATGTTTTCTAATTAATTTATATTTTTCATATATTTGAATAGGAAAATTGAATTAGGATGTGTTTATCTCTCATATTTCTAACCATTGGAAATTTTCTAATAAGGATTATTATGATTCTCTTCTACACATATTATCTTTTATATGTTAAAATTATCTTCTAATAATATTATCTTTTAAAATATTAAAGATTATTCCTTAAGTGAATTAGTTTTTATAAGATGAAAAATAAACCTCAATAATTCACTTAGATTCATTAATCTATTAATTAAAATATTAATGAATTAGAAATAAAAATTTGACTATAAGATAACTCTGTCTAAGGATGGTTGTGGCTAGGATGAGGTACTTAAGCTAACCATAAGGGAACACCTCTACCTAGGAACCAACCTGAGAGTTGAATTAGTCAAATTTTTATTTGCCTATTGAAATTTATTGGATTGTTAAATATTTAAATGAATATTTAAATGAATATTTAAATTATTCTCATGTGGATTTTGTAAACTTTAAAAATTTATATATAGTGATAATATATTTTTGAATGAATTCTCTCATGGTAAAATTTGAAAGTTATGCATAATAGTTCATTACTTCTCTAAAGCTAATTGTGATTCAATGCACCTGAAGTTGCATAAATCAAAATAAGCTTATGATTTATGCAAAATAATGAATTTCGACCATTTAATATCATTCCTTGACGTGAATGTTGCAATATTTAATAATTGTGATTGAAATAATCTTAATAGAGGAATAAGTAATTATTCTATTAAAACAACACATATTTATATGAGAATTTCATATTTCAAATGTGATGCAAAAGAGACAATGAATCTTGTATCTGTCGTACATTAAGAGTCTTTTTGAAAAATTAAAATCCTTGATAATAAAAAGGAAGACGATGTGTGGTATGGCAAATTTTGAGAATTTATTTGAATCTTCTGAAGAGATCATAACTTATTATTTTAACCCCTAAATATGATTATATTTGGATGTTATAAGTTTTTAGAATCTCTTGAAGAGATGATTATTCTTTTTGACCCACTTGTATATGAGATATTTGGTTTTTTTTTTAATCTGCTAAAGAGGAAAGAATAATTAATAGTATTTATGTTTTGCATATAGTACATCTATGCATATAATGCTTAGAAGTAGACAATATATTTTTCAAAATTTAAATGCTTGAAGCAAAAAATCAAATATGATATATATTAAGTCCTGTAGACTTGATTAAAAATTTTGGAAAAGAAAATATTATTTTGCTCAGAGGAGCAAAATTTACAATTGATATACCATATTCTCTTGTAAATCAAAGAGAAGTTTAGTAAATTTGGAAGGTATATATTGTAATAAATATCATCTAGAGAAATTGATAATCTATTGTCTCCTACGAGAAACGCATATAGAAAAGTTGTATGCTTTCCCTTCTAAATTGTATTACACATATTCGTGTAATTGAAATATATGCAACAATGAACCCGAAGTTCATTGATCCAAATATATTTCTATTTGACATGATGAGTCATTTTGGGTCAATAGTGAAAATAATTATTGAAAATATACATTCACACCACTGAAGAACTAGAAGATTCTTCCATCTAATAAATTATCATATGTGGCTTTGTTCTCAAGAGATTAATTATCAAACTCTCACTAGTTAAACTTGAAACTGAACCTCTCAAGTGAACCATTTAAATATTTTATGGTTTTGTTGGCGCATCTAATTGATGGTCACATATATGTTTATTATCTTCAAAACCTTACATCTACAAGGTTAGTTGCTCAAATAGTTAAGAGTACAATTTCATGATTTTGAAATTAAAAATTTTGTTTTGATAATGCTAGTAAGTTTGCATCCCAATATTTGATAACTAAATGGGATAAGTGTTGAACATCCTGTAGCTTATGTTCAAATAGCAAAACTTCTAAATCTGTATGAGATCATATTGTCGTGTATGCTCTAAGCCAATAGCTTATGAGCTTATGGCCAGAAGCCAAATATATTTCATGTGTGCAAATGTACAGTAAATGATTAAATTGTTACACAACAAAAATTAAGATAATTAAGTAATTAAAATGAATCCTCAAAAGAGGTTATAAATCTATATTGAAATTGATTTCACATCAATTAATAAATACTATGAACCCCTGATGGGTGATATATTTACTACACAATTTGCTATTTGTCATTAATGAGACAAATTTTCCAATATTATGGGGAGGAATTAAGAAAGTTGGAAAAAGAAATTGAATGAAATACATATGCATTGTCTCATTTTGATCATCATACAGATCACTTTGAACTAGAAGTTCAAAAGATAACTAATTTAAATATTACAAATCAAATGCTAGATGTATTTACAGAGTCTTTATAATTGTAAGAAAGTTAGTAAAATATATATATTGGTTGTAAATACAACATCTAAAAGTGATATCCCAATGCAAGAAGTTGTCACTATTAATGAGTCTACATCATGCCTAAAGCGTGATAGACAAATGGGTTCCAAAGATAAAGATCCTCGAAAAGTAGTCAATAATAAAAAATGACTTAGTTAAGAATATAGATATTCCAGAAGAAATCATAAATATTAGTACTCATAAGAATCTTTAATTAAATAAGGATAATAAAGAGATCTCAAGAAATTATATGTCATGAAAAGAAAAAGGATGGAACCATACTTATATAAGTTGACAACATTTTTTTGCATACAATATTGCTCACGACATTATTTATGAAAATGAGTATTATGTATTGAAAAATGTTGACATAGAAGGGATTGACTTATGTGGAAAGAAACAATCCAATAGAAATAAACTCATTTTTCAAATCGTGAGGACTAGTAGTCTAGACTTCAGGTAATGTCAAACATATGGGATACAAGTGAGTATTTGTGAGAAAAACAAATAGAGTGAAGTCACATGATATAAAGTGAGAAAGATTCCACAATAATTCTCGCAATGAATTGGTATTGACTATGATAGAACATATCCTCTAATGGTGGATATACAATACCATAAGAGATCTAATTTATTTGACTGTGTATGAAAAGTTTGATATACATCTTATGGATGCAGTCATACCACATTTAATGAATCTCTTAATAATGATAATCCCTGAAGAATTAAAGGTACTAAAATCATATAATTTAAATATTAGAGAATTATATTTATCATAGAGATTCTTATAAAAACACTCCTGACGAATGTGATATAATGATCATCTTATTAAAAATTTGTTGAAATAACGGTATAAAATAACTTTATTTGTCAATATGATATTATAAAGAAATCATAGTCAAGATTTACTATATACGTATATATTGATGGTCTGAATATATAATGGAAACTCTTGAAGAGATTTCAAAGGCAATAAAGTTTCTTTAAAAAAAATTGAGATGAAAGTTCCAGTAAACAAAGTTTTGTCTTACCTTGCAAATAAAACATAAAACGCGCAGATGTGATTACATCAATTTATACATAAAATATCTTATATGAACTAGTTACAACATTGAACACGCCTGTGGTGATTCGTTCACCTGATGTGAAAATATATACCATTCAATTTTAGGAAGATAATAAAAAAAAAATTATGGTCCTGAAGAACCATAATTTTGGGAAATAAGTGCACTTATATATCTTTACTAGTTATATATTACATATTGTAGTATTGTAGTAATTTTGTTACATAGATATAATATTTCTCCAAAAGAAAGATATTGAAGTATATTTAAATATATATTAGATTTTATATGAGAATTAGCTTACATGGACTTATTTTATTATAATCAATCTAATTATGATTTAATTGGTTGTGAAGATGAAGATTATTTATCTAATCCATGCGAGCAAGATCCTAAACAGGTTACTTAGTACATGGAGAAGCATTTTTATATTTTGTGGCAGCTTATGGAGCAGATCATAACAACAACAACTTTAAATCATATTGAAATCCTAATGATTCATGTTGGCTCCAATAGTGCTCTAACATGAAGACAATAAAGCATAAAATGACTACATCAATATTCAACATATTTCTTCAAAAGATGACTTGGAGGACTTATTGACGAATGTGTTACCTACAACAACATTTGAGAAGTTAAGTCACAACATTTGCATGTGACGACCAAGAGTTATCAAGTGATGCTTTTATAAGGGGGAGTTATATGTGTTACACTCTTTTTCCCTTGACTACGGTTTTATCCCACTGGGTTTTCCTAGTAAGATTTTTAATGAGACAGTTGTTAAAATATATGAATAATGTACTATTTTTCCTTCACTAGGTTTTTTGTTCCATTGGGTTTTTCCTAGTAAGGTTTTAACGAGGCATATATTCTATATAATATGGATATCTAAGGGAGAATATTATAAATGTAATATTTACTGTAGATATCCATAACCTACATAGGTTACAAAAATCCATAACCTCCTATTGAATTACATAATGTAACATATATCATTCATGTCTTATAAATAATGTGGAATGGTGTCTTTGTGAGATACACCACAATTGAATTCAATTGTTATCTCTACTTTCTAATCCTCTTGTTTGTTCATATTTTACAACAATATAGTTATTTTAGAATAGTCGTGAATTGAGTTTTATGGTTTTTCCAACACTTTCAACTTTCGAAGTAACAATTTAGTCCCTCAATTTTAGTTTATAATAATTTAGTTCATGTACTTCAAAATTTGTAATGATATAGTCCTATCGTAAAAAATAAAAAAATAAAAAAGATATTTAGTTATTCATTTTTGAAAATTTGTATATTAAATAATTTATTTCTTTTGTCAGAAGTGAGATTTGAACCCACGCCCTCTCTCGAGGACTAGAACTTGAGTCTGGCGCCTTAGACCACTCAGCCATCCTGACTTTTGTTCTTTTGTTCTTTTTTTGTTCTTGTTTGTTCATATTTTACAACAATATAGTTATTTTAGAATAGTCGTGAATTGAGTTTTATGGTTTTTCCAACACTTTCAACTTTCCAAGTAACAATTTAGTCCCTCAATTTTAGTTTATAATAATTTAGTTCATGTACTTCAAAATTTGTAATGATATAGTCCTATCGTAAAAAATGAAAAAATAAAAAAGATATTTAGTTATTCATTTTTGAAAATTTGTATATTAAATAATTTATTTCTTTTGTCAGAAGTGAGATTTGAACCCATGCCCTCTCTCGAGGACTAGAACTTGAGTCTGGCGCCTTAGACCACTCAGCCATCCTGACTTTTGTCTATTATATAGCAACAATATTAATTTATCATTTTATTGTTGAATTTTCATAAAGTATTAAACAAAAATATGAAGTTGAACTTTATAAAAAAAATTTATGTTGAAAGAAAAGATACAGTCTCAGTTTTATGAAAATGTCGGCTAAATTATAATAAATACCTTAAATTTTCTCTTTGTTTAAAAAATACTCATATACTTTCAAAAGTTGCGATATTACTCCTGATAACTTGTAGAAATACAAGTTATTCTATTCTTTTTATTAAAACAGTTAGAGAAATTCACAAGGAAATGATAGAAATATGATATAAATCTAAGAAAATAAGCATGCTTTGCGATCAGATATTTACAAATGCCATAAAATGAGAATTCACGAAAATTTTCTTGTTTCAACGGGAATAAAGAGAAAAAGTACAAAAGCTGAAGAACTGTTGAAACCATGATCATATAATCATAGAAGAGGCGACCAACATGAACTACGCGATGAACGCTAAAAGGTCTGACACGCTCAGGCGGCAACTGTCAAACCCATAGAACAAGTTGATAGTTGATTAGACGGATTCATGGCAGAGCCAATGCACTTGCGACAAAGCAAACGGAGCAGCAGGGCATGGAATTTAATGCATGCGTCAGGAAATCATTAGAGAGAAGTTATATTTGACGCCTATAAATAGTCAGCTCAAAAACGGAAGAAGAGGTTGGTTGAATCGAGAGATCGACTTCCCCAAGAGAGTGAAGAGCACCATCATTATCAACTCCTCAAGCTTTTCTCTGCAGAATTCTGAATACAAAGTCCAGAATTCTTCTTAGAAAAGCAAGAGTCATATTCAACCTTGAAATATCTTCATCAAGCAGCCATTCCAAAGCCAGCGAGATCAAGAGATTGACTCAACGGCCCGACATCTTCATTCTAGTTCTTTGTCTTACTTGTATCTGTATTCTAAATTGATTTTGAGAGATTTCTTATTCAAATATTAATACAAGTCCATATGTTTCATTCATCTACTTGCTTGTTTGCATATTATTCTTTTTGATATGTTGAAAGATCTATTTAAAGTGTGAATCTATGCATGTTTAGCGGTTTTACTAGCCAATGCATCATTAATTCTTGCTTAAACTTATTGAGAGATACGTTTAAGCCTGAGTTCTTGCCTGAGAGGGTAAAGAAAGTGTAAAAAAAAGCATTAAGTAGTGAGAATTAACATCTTAGAGATAAGGTGATCCATTTAGCAAGTCAGTCATCACATGCACCTTAGAGATAAGGAAAAGTGTGGGTTATGAACCGAGAGGTTGCTACAAAATTATATGATTGACACCACGAATCTTGCGTAGATGCATGCTGTAGAAATTCTTGACTGTTATTAAGATTAATTCCAAACGTCGTCGCATGCTACTTGAGTAGAAAAATACTTCATTGACAGACACCATATGCCCCTTTGCTCATCGCTTAACTCTCTTGTATTGTAATTACATTTTAGATTAGTTATCACATCTTCCACCTTTGTATAAACATTCATCGCATAGTTATCACCTCAAGGTCAAAATCACAAAAGCATAAAAGTCCCTGAGTTCGACCCTGGACTCACCAGGTTTCTGATTTGAATTTACACTTGGATTCAAGTTAGATAAAGC
The DNA here is from genome assembly GCA_002890555.2 of Lagenaria siceraria. Classification (NCBI taxonomy): domain Eukaryota; kingdom Viridiplantae; phylum Streptophyta; class Magnoliopsida; order Cucurbitales; family Cucurbitaceae; genus Lagenaria; species Lagenaria siceraria. The sequence continues at coordinate 4,539,337 of CM016492.1, read as the reverse complement.
TTGTGTTCATCGCATGACATTACACATATCAGCCAATTAATGGAGAAGCACGCATTGTATATCATAGTTATGCATTGTGCTTTATGAACGCAACAACTCCTCAACTTTCATAAATGTTTCAAAACTATCTCAAAGTGTATAAATTCTTTAGAACTACGAACAAAAACTTAGAACTGTGTGGCGATGACCTAAAACGATGTGGTGATCCAAATTTTTGTTTATGTCACCGACTAACCTACCCCCGTTTATTATCTCAATTTCCGTCCAAATTTTGAAGAATCCAATTGTATTTTTTAAACATTTATAAAAGCTTATGAATAATGTTGCAACTTTTGAAAATACTAGTTTGAAACTACATGCTTTGCACGGGTTTAGTAAAGTTTAAAATATAATTTAATTAAAAAGGTCAAAATGCAAACTTTTATCAAATATGATTCATCCATGAGTTAAAAATAATTGCAAAAGGTTGCTATTGTGCATATAATTGTCATCTGAAATTGGAACTTTTCTTAAGATAAAAATAGTTTGGACTATTGTTAAAAAAATGCATATCACAACATCACTTTTTTTTGGGGCAAAGATATTGGTGAGGTTTTACTGTATTTTTAATTGAAAAAGCTGTTTTTAATGTGAAATAGAAAAATACATTGTTTAAAAGCCGTAGATATTGCTCTTAAAAAAAACTAAAACTTAACATTGAAAAAAAAGCGTTGTACAACTATTCATAATAGATATTTTATTTGATGACTTTGGCAACATAAAAATTAAAAAAAAAACAAAAATTATAAGATTGAAATATACTTTTAACAAATTAAATAGTAATTATATCTAGACTAGGGCATATTGTGTGATCTTAATTATGGGTCCATAACTTTCCATATAGAAGTATGGCATACTGAGTAGAAACCAACTCGTTGGTTCTAGGAAATTATGGGAATCCTAAAATCATCCTATTAAATAAAGGGTTATGGTCACCAAAATACTTTGCCTCTTTAGTCTCATATTCCCCCTTTGATATTGAGGGTCTACCCAGTCCGATCTGAGTTATTGCATAGTTGAGAAAAACCATAAACCACATCTATCTTGTAGGTTATGATCTAATTCCAAATAATCTTAATTCTTTATATTTTTTGATTTTTTATCCATGTTTAGATCCTAAACATTGATTATTCTATATAGTTATTTTAGAATAATCATGAATTGAGTTTTATAGTTTTTCCAACACTTTCAACTTTCGAAGTAACAATTTAGTCCCTCAATTTTAGTTGATAATAATTTAGTTCATGTACTTTAAAATTTGTAATGATATAGTCCTATCGTAAAAAATATTATGAAGATTTAATAAAATTTCTCACACATATAGATCGATAAGAGAATCAAATTTATTTATAAACTATAAAACTAAGTGTTTAATCCATTCAACTCTACTACGATCGATATTTCTAGATATTATGAAACTTTACCTTGAAAAATGCATCAAAGTAATAAGACAATTGTAACACTAAAGAATGTTTTCAAAAAAAAGAAAGAGAAAATATATATATATATATATATATATATATATAGAGAAAAAGTTGTTTTCAAATATAAAAAAATGAGTCAAACTATTTAAAAATATAGAAAAATTTTATTGTCTATTAGCGATAGATCGCGATAGAATTCTATCGCTTGAGTGGTAGACCACGATAGAATTCTATTTCTTAGATAGTGAATTTTTTCTATATTTGTAAATAGTTTGATACTTTTTCTGTTTATAGTAATTTCTCAAAAAAGAGGGGGAAGGGGGGTTAAGGTACCATTTTGGTCCCTACACATTTGAGTTGGCTTAATTTTAGTTTCTATACTTTCAAATGTCCAATTTCAGTCCATGTACTTTTAATAAAAAAAATGTTATATATTACCACTTTTACCATAAATTTTGAAAACATATTCCAATATTGTATTTCATTGCATGAAAATTATTTTTATTATTTAATTAATTTTGATTAAAAAAATTAACTTTGAGAGACTGAATTTAAGATTTATTGAAAGTACAATGACTAATATTAAACGTTTGAAAGTACAACAAACTAAAATTGAACAAAATCTAAAGTACATGGACCAAAAATATTTTAATATCATACATTCGTTGTCGTGCTTCCCTATTGTTCGCACGAGATTTCCGAAGAAATTTAATTCGTGGAATTTGAACTTTGTATTTGTATTAATTTCAATGTAGTATAGTGAGTACAATCTCTAGTACATAATCCTTTGATTCTTTCTCTCGAAAAGTAAACTTTGATTCTTAGGCTTGTTGATTTACTTAGATGATCGGTCTATGGGCTTGTTGATCTTTTTAGATGATCGATCTTTAGACTTAATGATCTTCTTGGATGATCGGCCTTTAGGCTTGTTGATCTTCTTGGATGATCGGCCTCTGGGCTTGTTGATCTTCTTGGATGATCGGCCTCTGGGCTTGTTGATCTTCTTAGATGATCGGCCTTTGGGCTTGTTGATCTTCTTGGATGATCGGCTTTTGGGCTTATTGATCTTCTTAGATGATCGGCCTTTGGGCTTGTTGATCAACTTGGATCTGCCTCTAGCTTGTTGTTCAGCTTTGATCGGCTTCCGACTTGTTCATTAGCTTGGGTCAGCCTCTAGCTTGTTGATCAACTTGGATCGGCTTCTGACTTGTTTATGACTTTAAAAGCTTTAGAGAGTCTTCTGATCTTTTGGAAGTCCTCTCAGTTTTAGTCTTTAAATCTTCAGGAGGGTAGAAGTTGATCTTGGGAGCAGTTTCAGCATTCAGTTCTTCTCATCTTCAGGAAGTTGTAAATTTGAGATTGATTGGAGCTTCAATCTTCTGGAATTCAATGAAGTTTCAATCTTTCAAGTCTTCAATATTCAGAATGTTGTAATATTTAGGTCGACCAGAGCTTCAAAGTCTTGAAATCTTCAGAGCTTCCATCTTCAAGTCTTCAGTACTTTGTTGCCAAATGCTTCCAACCTCCTTAAATGAAGGGGAATGACCTCTATTTATAGAGGATTTTCATGGGTCTCTAGATGGGCTTGGGCTTGGGCCCAAAATTTTACAATGGACTTGAATAGTATTGGACTTTGGACCCGAATGATTTTAATTACTCGGTCCAATCCAATTTATAATTTTCACATTGGGTTCGGGCTTTCATTCTGATGACGTGGCGAAATTTAGTTGGCCGAAATTTCTCATTCAACACCTGTATTATTGGAAATTATAAGAGTGTGTGCGCGTGTGTGAATCATCAGGAGAGTTCCAAACTCCTAATTTTTCAAGAGAACTAGAGATAGCTAAATTGTGCTCAAAATGACTTCACATAGTTTGAAATCCCCCCATATCCCCAATAACCCTATAAAATAACCTAATATTCAAGTACATTCTAGGTTGCACCTATTTTATAGCATCTTACTCTAGTAAGTGCATGTTTGGAAGTGATTTTGAAATTGTTAAAATTAGTTTTGAATGATTAAAATCATGTTTAAGAGTGGTTTTAAAAATGATAAAAGAGATTTTAAATATTTTAAAATTACTATCAGATATACTCTAATTTAGTTTTTAAAAAAAATTAAAAAGATATTTAGTTATTTGTTTTTTTAAAATCATGCTTCTTCTATAAATTATTGAGAAAAAAAAACCATCTCAATTTGTATATTGACTATTTTATTTCATTTGTCAGAAATGGGATATGAACCCACGCCCTCTCACGAAGACCAGAACTTGAGTCTGGCGCCTTAGACCACTCGGCCATCCTGACTTTTGTTTGTTATATAGCAACCACATATATTTATCATTGTATTGTTGAATTTTCATAAAGTAAACAAAAATCTGAAGTGGAACTTTATAAAAATTTTGATGTTGAAAGAAAAGATAGTCTCAGTTTTATGAAAATGTCGGCTAAATTATAATAAGTACCTTAAATTTTCTCTTTATTTAAAAAATACTCATACTTTCAAAAGTTGCGATATTACTCCAACTTTCATAAATGTTTCAAAACTATCTCAAACTGTATATATTCTTTAGAACTACGGACAGAAACTTAGAACTGTGTGGCGATGACCTAAAATGATGTGTTGATCCAAATTTTTGTTAGTTTATGTCACCTACTCACCTACCCCCATTTATTATCTCAATTTTCTTCCAAATTTTGAAGAATCCAACTGTATTTTTTAAACATTTATGAAAGCTTATGAATAATGTTGCAACTTTTGAAAATACTAGTTTGAAACTACATGCATTCCACGTGTTTAGTAAAGTTTAAAATATAATTTAGTTAAAAAGGTAAAAATGCAAATTTTTATCAAGTATGTTTTTTTTTTATATTCGTGAATGTCCGGGCCAGCTTACGCGCACCTCGACTAATTTCACGGGACAACTCACTCGACCCTACAACAGGCAGTATGTTTTTTATCAAGTATGTTTCATGCATCAGTTAAAAATAATTAGAAAATTTTGATATTGTGCATATAATTGTCATCTGAAGTTGGAATTTTTCTTAAGATAAAAATAGTTTGGACTATTGTTAAAAAAAATGCATATCACAACATCATTTTTTTGGGGCAAAAATATTGGTGAAGTTTTACTGTTTTTTTAATTGAAAAAGTTGCTTTTGATGTGAAATAGAAAAAAAAACATTGTTTAAAAGCTGTAGATATTGCTCTAAAGAAACAACTAAAACTTAACATTAAAAAAAAAAAAAAAAAAAAAAAAAAAAAAAAAAAATTGTACAACTATTTACAATAGATATTTTATTTGATGACTTTGACAACATAATATTAAAAAAAAAATTATAAGATTGAGATATACCTTTAATCAAAGTCATTTGGTACCATAGAAAAATAATTACCCTTTGCTTAGCAATGAGTCTCCTCAGAAATATGTGAAACTATTTATGGAGACGGAAAGATGTTAATTTACAGTGCACTATTCAATTTGTTGTAGAATTTGAAAAGACTAAAAGAATAACTTAGAGGTTTTAGAATGTAGAGAGAGTATGTCCATTAGTTGTAGAAATAATAATAATATTATAATAATAAACCTTTTCAATTGCGTTTAATGGTCAATTGCTTATGCTTATGTTATAGAGTGAATTGATATTAATTGAAATTAACGATATTATTAATTGTCTATTGTTTGATTATAGGTATGGTTGGAATTTTCAAAAGGTAAAAGGGACAAAGAAGGTAAAAATTGATTCTCCCGAGCCCCTCCTTTTAATATAGTAAAGATAAAGGTATTTCTGAAACAAAATGACAAGTTCGAAGGTATTTTTTTTACAATTTAACCTAAAATGTTGATGTCAATTGATATTTCCTAGAAAAATTATATAAAAAAATTCATATTAGCGAGCCAGCGACATTTTGAAATGTCGATTATTTTTATGTTTCATGGATTTTTAGTTACGTATAATGGAAATGTTGATTCAGCCCTTATGTTGATATCGAAGTGAGGAAAATATGAAAATGTTGATGGAAATATCGACAAAAATTTAATACATACAGCCAACTAAACAACCTTCATCTTTGACTTTTTGGAAATTTCTCTGAGTTGGTAAAACTGGAGCGATGGGTTCGTTTCCAAATAAAAAGACTTGGGTGCATCATACTCCATCTAATTATTGTCACGTGTCAAACTCTTTTTTTTATATATTTCTTAAATAATTTTGAATTTTTTTTCTTCTATGCGAGTAAAGTGGCCTTCAAAAAGATGGTTGCAATCTAAAAAATACCTAAATATCGATCTTTTCTAACGAATTTTTGAAAATTTCGGTTTGCCTTTTTTTTTTCTCCCTGACCCTATTGATAAAAAGAAAGTTATAAAACACTTGTCTTTCAATTTTGATCGTGGAAGTAATAAAATTTATCACTCAAATTTAGTTTGTAACAATTTAGTCTTTGTACTTTTAAATTTGTAACGTTCTAGTCCCTATTGTAAAAAAAAATATTTTTTAATTTTTAAAAAAATTATACATGTAACGATAAACTAATAGGGGATTAAATTTTGTTTATAAATCATAAAGACTAAGCAATTTTGTAATAAAAAAAAATTGACATTTAATTTTGATGAGATTTGTCATTATTGAGACTAAATTCTAATAAATTTCATGGACTAAATTGTTAGAAATACACATGTACAAGGACTAAATCGTTATCAACTAGTTTAAGGACTTAAATTATTATTTCTATGAAAGTTTTCAGGGACTAAAAGTATTTTTAATCTGAATATCATATTGTATTTGTGTTTTCTTTGAGTTAGCGATTGAACATTTAACTTTAAAAAAGCTACTTAGTGTTTGATCCAGTTAACGTAAAATTATAGTTTATGTTTATTCCAATTATGTCTGAGCTGCAATTCTCCTATAGTATTTTTCTTTATAGTATATTTTCCTTTAATTTCTAGTACTTACCTTTCTTGATTCACCTTTGTAAAGATGTGTTGATTATTCAATAAAATATACCAAACAACTTATCCATTGAATTTTATTCGTATTAATATTTCTAGATACTATCAACTTTACCTTTCAAAAATGCATCAAAGTTATAATATACAATCGTAACACTAAAGAATGTTTGCTACAAATGTTAAGAATACACAAAAAAGAATATCATACATTAGTTGTCATTCTCCCACGTTGGAAATTATAAATATCTGCCTCACGAAATCAATTTTGAGTGTGATTCAAATCTTTAACCCTCGTTAAAAGTATGGATATAAGTATCAATTTAGTTCTTATGATTTAGTCAAATCTCATAAATCATCTCTACTATTATTACTTGGTACACACTTTCAAATTAGTTGAGCTAGTATACGCCTTAAGTTAATTGTGTTAGTTGAAAGTATATAGTATAAGTTTGAATAATTGTAGTAAATAGCAATTTTAAGGATAATAACTAAGTGTATAGCAATATTTTTTAAAAATTGCAAATATAGCAAAGTCTATCAGCAATAGAAGTCTATCACTGATAGACTTTGCTATATTTGTATATTTTTTTTCAAATGTTGTTATATGATTCAAGCAATGAAATGCATGAAATTAAGCTCTTATGTGTGCATTTTTAATGTGGAAAATGAGTTCTTGCATGAATTTTATCCCAACTTTCGTTTTAATATGTTTAAATAAGTTTAGTAAAAGTTATTTATACTTAAAAGACGTTATTTGCGGATTTGGTACTGACTAGTATATTTCTTGCAGGTTTTTTTTTTGCTATTTTTCATGTGATGTGCCTACAGTAGTAAGTGATGTACCAACACTGGCGAGCCTTAAAATTCCAGAATTCGAAATAGTCAAGAGCATTTGTGATTTTCATGATTTTATCAACTGGGCACCTTCGATTTTGCTTAGTAAATCATCAAAACATGAATCTCGACCCTCCTCAATGGATTTGGGGCCTTTAAAAGGAGAAGAAGCTCTCCATTTCGAGGAATCAACTCTCCATTACCGAGACCATCACTCTTCATCACCATTTCGAGGAATCAACTCTCCATTACCGAAATTTTCTCTAAGGCGTAGCGGCTCTAGGATTTCTCTTCCCATAGAAGTGTGTGTCGAGGCACGATTCTTCCTTGAAAGAAGAGGAACCATCCTAGGGAAAGACTTGTCACTTGAGGATTTGCCCAAGTTCTTCTTGAGTTGTATTTTCCAGCGTTACTTTCTACTTTATCTTTGTTATTTTTCCATTTAATTTCTATCGATCAAACCTTACATTATAGCTATGGTTCTTGATTTGATAAAGATGATTTTTTTATCAAAAGTCATGAGCTAAATATTTTTAAGGGTTTGACAATGTGAAAGCCTTAAGGTTGTTATGGCTTAGGTTATATTACACTTCATACCATTTTGTTTGGCACATTCTCTTTGTTGAGTAAAAAGATAAAATCGGTAAGTTAAACTGGTCACTTAATTTGACGGTCTAACGGAGCTATAATGCTAAGAATGTTAGGGTGTAAGTGGATGTCACAAAGGGATATGGGACTAAAAGCTTAGACATAGGATGGTCACGTCACCTTAGAAATAAGGGACACCATAGGATAAATGAACTAAACTTGAATTAATCTAAGATTCAGCTAACCATGGAAACATTAGGCATTGGCTGCTTAGAACTCCTAAAAGAACTTGACACAAGACCAAATAGGTGTAGTTTCCTGTTCAGATGTAATTAATTGTTTCGGTATGATGTGGTCACATCACCTAAAGCACAACACCCGAATGGTTGTAGCATTATTTGCCCCTATTTGATTACCATTGTTTATTGTTTTTAAGTTCTCTTTCACCTACCAAAATACAAACTTTTTCACTGGTTACCTTGGTTTCATTGGTTCATAGTCATAGCTAATCTAAACTCAATCTAGTCCTGTGGGATTCAACACTTGGAATACTCCAAGTTATTACTTCATCGATCGTGTATACTTGCACGTAGACCTCATTCATCTTATATTTTCACCACTCATATACACCCGATCAGTCATTATATATGCTAATACTTTGAATCTGATTTCTATATTTGTAACTATCCCTATAAATTTATAGTTGAGTAAAACATATTTGAATTTTTTGAGTGGATAGAAGATAGTTTTATGAACTACTAGTGAAGTTATTTTTATTAACCAAATTCATTGGGAGATTCCAAACTCAATGACTTTTCAAGAGAACTAGAGACAACTAAACCAATTAATTGTGCTCAAAATGGCTTGAGATTGTTTGGAATCCCTCTATATCCCCATAAACCTACAAAATAGAGTAATATGGGCTGAACCTATCTTTTTACACCCTACTCCAATTATACAATAGAAAATAATTTAAAATGTTTAAGAAAAAAAATAAACTTTATACCAGTTGAGTTAAGCTCACTTTAACAAGTGAATAGTTAGATCGACATCTTATGTTTATCAACAAACTTTGCTTTAATTTATCATAATCTTAATTAAATCAACTTATATCACATATTGATTTTTTTTTTTTCGAGTACAACAAGTGGAGTATAGGTATTTGAATTTCCAACCTTGAGAGAAGGATTATACATATCAATCACTTCTAAATTATGCTCTCACTTTAGGCAAATATTGATATTTGCATATATAACGAACTTCATATTTTTTTATTTAGGTCTAATTTGATGACATGGTTTTTTGCTTTTAGTTTTTTAAGATTATGCTTGTCTTTTTGTAACTTTTCGTCATCATGGTTTTCATGCATCTTTATTAAGTAAACATTTAAATTTTTAGCAAAATTCAAAAAGTAAGAATAATTTTTTATTTTTTTTTAATAACTATGGCTTTGTTTGACATTGGATCAAGATTTGAATGCAAACGCTGGAGTTTAGCTCCTTAAAAATTGAGGTAAAAATAAATTTACAAAAAAATGTCAGAAGTGGGATTTGAACCCACGCCCTCTCACGAGGACCAGAACTTGAGTCTGGCGCCTTAGACCACTCGGCCATCCTGACTTTTGGCTTACAAATCAAAACAAATATTATATCGTTTAATTCTTGAATTTACATATTGTATTCAACTAAAATCTTAAGTCACTTATTTCCAAATTTTGTATTAAACTCAATAAAAAGAGACATTTATAGAGAAGCAGAGTTTAGAACATTAATTCAATTTCATGTGAAATTTTATTTTTTTTTTAGTTGAAATGGTACGATTACCGTTAACCTACCGTTTAGCTCCGTTAACTTTCTAGAAATATAGGGTGACAAAAAACATGTTTTTAAATAATATCAAAAGTACTCTTTTTTTGTTTTTTAAACACCAAAATTCTTCTAATAAGCCTCGATTTTTAATCGCAAATATTATTTATCTAATTAACTTATAAGCTTTTAGCAAAAGAGTAGAAGAGCGATAATCCCATATCTAAAAAGTACTAGAAACTAATGGACTTCAAACATTATAAAAAGAGTATGATTTTGTATGGTTTACAAACTTTAGTTGTGTGAACAATGTAAAACTTTCTGAGAAGAAAATCCCGTGTAATAATTTTTCGGATGGATATTAGTTTTAAAGTTTTCGACAAAAATACTGTGGTTTAAAAATAATAATAACGATAATTTTAAAAAAAATAAAAATAAAATAAAACTAAACTAAACTTTAGAATTCACTTCTAAAACTTAAAGGATTCACATAATTCAAAAGATGTATGAATCTAACATTATATTTAGAGTAGTGTTGTTCTAACATTCTCCCATTATTTCTCCACATTAAGAGAAATTCCTTATCTAATTGCAGATTATCAAATGAAGGATGGGTTTAGAATACATTTTCAAGTGTTAAATAAAAAAATTTGAAGTGTATTTTAAACCGTTTTTATCAAAAGAGTTTAAATAAAAAAAATTAAAAATACAAAATTAAAAATACTTTATTCTCAAGTTAATCCAAATGGCCCGAAATGTCATTAATCTAGAGCAACATCTCATAAATGCCAACCCAACTCTCATCACAGCCATCCAAAGGATGATTAACATGTTCTTTTAGGCAAAATCATTGACTATGCATTTAACTTAAGGTAATTAGCTATGAGTAAATTTGGAAATTGACAAATCAAAAATAAGATAAAAATTCCTACTGTCATTACTGAACAGACAACAAGATGAACAAACAGGTAAACCAGTTGATAGAATTACCATTAGCACAAAGTAATGTCGTGGCAGCTGAAAAATACTGTTACAAAATACCAAAGCATTTGGTATTACAATTTACAAACACTAATCTGTCATTTTAGATTTTTAGTATTTCCCAATTCAATTCACTATTTGAGTGAAAAACACTATTACTTTCCCCCATATCCTATCCTCATTCTCAAGCTGTAAATTTTGTAGCATCACCTTCTATGTGCAATTTGTGTCATAGCTAGCAAGTCCCAACAATTCTGGTCCTTCCATTCTAGGGTTATTCTCAAAGCTGCACCAAAATAAACTTATTGATTAGTCCATTTCTTTAGAAAAGGATATGAGACTTTTCGTTAAGAAAATGAAAAAAGGCTAAAGAACAGAATAAAGAAACAACTTATTGATTAGTTAGTATTCGGGGAAGAGCAAAAAAACAAAATGAAGAACATGTAGAGAGAGATTGAGGGAAACAAGACTATAAAGCATATTTGTATACATGGACTGGAATCATGAGAATCAAAATTCTCCACATTGCGACCTCGGAGAAAAAAAGTAAACGATAATGTAAACAAAGCTAAAGCAAGCAGACAATGTGCACATGGAGTATTTAAGATTTAAGAATTAATTCTGCAGCCTCCTATCACAAGTCTCCAAATCCTACATTACTTCCAATCATTAAAGTGGTAGGCCCAGTACTCAACAGTGAGATTTATGTCAGCCAACCAATTAAAAGCTCAAAAGTAGGGAAGGGTAGATGAGTAATAAGAGCAATGGCTCCTAGTCATCTGTGGTGTGGTTAGGCAAAAGTGTAGGGGGAAGGAGGAATAGTGATTAGTTAAAGATGAGGTCCCTGAAAGATGGTGAGAAAACTTTTTCTACTTTTGGGTTCGGGCATCTCACATTGCCTTATAAGAGAGAAAGACCTCTTGAAACACCCTCTGTTAGAGAACAATTTTCCTAATAATAGAGCCTGTAGAGCCATTTCCATTTTCTCACCTTTATTGGGTAAGGAAGGATCTACCGATAATTTACTGAACAGTGAACACCATGTATGTGAAATTAAATAACAAAATATCTCTACTAGCTACATCAGTTTCAGACACTAATTTTGATTTAAGCATAACAATAAAAGGGGAATAAATTCACATATTATGATGAAAACAGAGAATCATTCACTCTTTTTACACTTTGGGTTGATGTTGGCAAAAGAGTGTTACTCTGCACTATACACTTTTATGCACTTCAAAATATCAAATAGTAAGAAAAATTGGGGAACGAAAGAAATTCAGAAGCCTACTTGTTTAAAGGTATGTGCTCAAATGGTCCACTGGTTGGTATTGTTCCACATAAGTCATTATTTGAGACATCCCTGTAACAAAGGAGACACAGTCCATCATAAACCAAACATGTGACATGGCACAAAACTTCGACCAGGGATGTATATCACCTAAACGAACTACTACACAACAGTGCAATTATACAAAGACTTACACAACTTTAAGGCTTGTAATTCCAGTAAGTTCTCTCGGGATTGGTCCATTTAATCGGTTATCATTGAGCCGTCTGCAAAACAAAAAAAAAAAGTTCAGACAAAAGATTGTGAAAAGAAAGGGTCACTGGGGAAAGTATTCATTCAGATTTCACTTCCCATCCAGAAACACAAAAATGACAGCCATTGGTTTCACAATCCTATCATCAACTACCAAGCAGAAGTGGAAAGAGATTGTTTTTTAAAACATGGAGCAATAACTTTTTGTAAGATGATGATCATACCATAATTATGAAAAATGTTGGTCCATACAAGTTGGAGTTACAAAGAAAATAAAACTTCTATACCAACTTAGCCAAGCTAAACAAAGATGAATAATGTAAGTGGAACTCACAAGAACACAAGAGATTTCAGTTTCCCCAAAGAAACTGGAATTCTTCCAGTGATGTTGTTGTTATACAGGTCCAAACTGATGAGGCTCTTCAAGTTTCCAAGCTCATCTGGAATAGTTCCATGGATGTTGTTTTTGTAAAGTTCCCTACATATTAAGTCGCAGCAGAGTAAAAAAAATCATCAGAACATGCACAAAAATACATTTAATACATGCATTAGGACTAATTGAGAAAGTAAGGAGAAACGAAATTCAAATTAAAGGGACAATATGTGGTAGGCCTTCCCTTAGATAGACTCTCATGAAGAGATATAAGAAACGGGTAGCAAAGGAAATGGGGAAGCACAAATTGGGAAAATGGATAGAAGAGATGTAGACATGAGGCACATGCAACTGGACTTTGTATTGTGTGGGGTTAGGATGGATGATTAAAAATAGTTGTGCAGGGAAGTATAAGAGTTAGTAGAAATTGGTAGTAGTTTGGGAGAGAGAAACAATCCAATTCTCCTCAGCTACATAGTACTTCGTGAATTCTTTACGCTAGTTGATGAAACTAAACTAAGATTTTCATGGATTTTGAAATTTTTATCCATCAAATAGAAACATGATCCATGAAAACAATTTCCTCCAAAGAAACTATGTCTAGAAATAATTTTAAACAACTTCTATACAATTATAGTCAAATCATATCATTCAAAGACCATATGTAACATACAAATATTGCAGGTGCTCGAGCCTTCCAAGTTCAGGAACAAGATGTCCAGACAAATTAGAATTGCCCAAATCCCTGAAAATCAAAACCAGTTGTCTGATCAAACAATTACCCAGATGGGTGAGTTTAGAATTCGTTAAACTTCACAGAGAACCCAGATAATTAAATACACACCCAACAGTATTCTAAATAAACAAAAAAGTTTATTAAAAAAAAAAAAAAAAAGAAAGGAAAAGAAAAGGCAATGAAATAGTAAAAAGAAAAAGAAAGAAACAGAAACCGTACACTCGGGTAACGCGGTTATCCTGATTACAAGTGATGTGGAACCAAGTACAGGGGTTGACGAGAGTAGGATCCCAACTCTGAAGAACGTTATCGGGATCGGAGAAGCTGCGGCGGAGAGTGTAGAGAGCGTCGCCTTCGGAGTTAGCAAGAGCAAGGGGAAGAGAGAGAGAAGTTAGGGCTAGGGAAAGGAGAAAGAAGAAGGTGGAGGAAGTCCAGAAGTGAGTCGCCGCCATGGCTAACCCTGAGACTGGATCAAACGGCGGAAAAACGGTGCAATTTTGAGGGTTGATTGAAGATTTTGAACGGAAAATGGTGTAATTTCTGGAGAATTTGGATCGGAGAAATGAAAGAGAGAAGAGGAAGAGACGGAACGGGAAGAAGGGAAGGGAAGGTTGGGGCTTTTTCAGGCGTTGGGAATGACAACGTAAAGAAAACGTGAAAGACTTTCTTGAGATTCTCTTTTTCTTTTTCTCACTAGCTTTTTCTTTTCTTTTCTTTTTTTTCTTTTTTAACACTTTTAGTCCTCAATTTTACAATTTAGTCTCTAATGATTTAGTTACTTTTAATTTTAAAACAATTTAGTTCTTAAATTTTAGTAGCCAACAATTTAATTTATTCCTTATACTTTTCAATTTTTAAATTGTTACAATTTCGTCTCTAACGTAAAAATAATCATCAAAATTATGTCAATTTTTTATTGTTTCATGATGTAGATTTTGTATTATATAATAATATTGAATCTCTAATTTTTTTAGAAAAATTTTTAAAAATAGAAAAATAAGAGAAACTATTTACACAAAATAGCAAAATTTTTAGATAGTTGTGATAGACGCTGATAGAAGTCTATCAGTGATAGAAATGATAGAAGTCTATCATTGATAAATGTTGATTGAAGTCTATCATTGATAAATGTTGATTGAAGTTTACCAATGTCTATCCGTGTTTTTTTTGCAATTTTTTGTAAATAGTTTGACATTTTTTCTATATGTGAACATTACCCTTTTTTATTGGTTTATTTATGAAAAAAAAATCTCATTAAATCTTAACGCTAATTTCTACTATAGAGACTAAATTGTTACAAATTTTAAAATATAAGGACTAAATTGTTACATAGTAAAGTTCAGGGACTAAATTGTTAGAAAATTGAAAGTACATGAACTAAATCGTTACAAACTAAAGTTCAAAGACTAAATTGTTACTTTTATTAAAGTTTAGAGACTAAAAGTGATTTTTAACCTTTTTTTTAAGGTTATAATATTATTTTGGTCTATGTACTTTCGAGTTTGCTCCATTTTAATTTTTGTATTTTTAAATGTCTAATTTTAGTTTATGTACTTTTAATAAATCTTAAATTTAATTTGTCCAAAATTAACAGTAGGAAAAAAGTATATATTTTTGTCCCTAGGTTTTAAGTCTAGTTTCTATTTAGTCTCTAGGTTTCAAAATGTTAACACATTTAGTCGTTAAATTTTGAGTTTTGTTTCAATTTGGTCTATATGTTTCCAGATTTACAATTTTAACCTCGATTTTTCACTAAATACTCATTTTCCGTCTCAAGTGTCAATGTTTATTAATTAACTTAGAATAATTATAATTATTTTTTTTATATCCGTGAGTGTCCGGGTCAGCTTACGTGCACCTCGACTAATCTCACGGGATAACCCGTCTGACTCTACAACAGGTGGGTGTCAATTTACCCGTAGGATAATAAATTCTATGTAGGTGACCACTAGCTGAAAGTGAGAATTGAATAGAAAATTGAGGTTAAAAGTGCAAAATCTTAAAACCTAGGGACCAAATTGAAACAAACTCAAATATCAAAGATAAAATTGTAACATTTTGAAATTTATAGATTAAATTGAAACCAAACTCAAAATTTAAGAAATAAATATGTAACATTTTAAAATTTAGAGACTAAATGGAAATAAAAATTAGACCCAGAACTTATGGTAAGATATTTTTCCCTATATAGTATTTTGGTTCCTATAATTTGAAGTTTGTTTAATTTTAGTTCATATAGTTTCTAATGTCCAATTTTAATTTAGTTTATTATTTGTATTTCAATAAATCTTAAAGTTAGTCTTTTCAAAATAAATGGTATTTTGGTTTCGTACTCTAAAGTTTATTTAATTTTAGTTCTAATATTTTTCAAATGTACAATTTTAGTCTTTGTAATTTTAATTAATTTTAAATTTAGTCTCTCAAAGTTAATTTTTATCGAAATTAATTAAATAATATGTGAATATATTTTCAAAATTTATATTAAAAATACTAATAAATAACCAGAAGTTCTTGAAAAAAATCAACAACAAATAAAGCAATAGGGACCATTTATTATTGTAACTAATTTGTGAATTATTAGATATGAATTAAAAATTTTAATTTTCACTGCTAAATTAGTTATAGAGTTGTTTTCAAATACACAAAAATTTTACAGTCTATCACTAATAGAATGCGATAGAATTCTATCGCTCAAGCGATAGAATTTATTTGCTTGAGCGATAGAAAGCGATAGAATTCTATCGCAATCTATCATTGATAGACAGTGAAATTTTTTTATATTTGTAAATAGTTTGATATTTTTTTTCTGTTTAGAGTAATTTCCCTTAGTTATATGATTTTTCTATCTAAACTTCTAATTTAATCGAAATTTTTTAATTTTTCATAAAACTTAGATAAGTGTTGCAGTTTAAATTTTAAATTTTAAGAAGTGTTACAATTTTAACTATGTGTGACAAGTTTTCATGAATTTTTTTTTTTTTAATCTATTTATGCATTCGGTAAAATATAAACATATGTATAGTATACAAATTTGATAAAAAAAAAATTAGAGAAAAACAATACTAAAGCTAAAATATTGAGTTGGAATTTATGAATTTTGGCAAAGTTATTTCGTGGTTAATTTATACATTAGTCAAACTTATTATTGTGCTATTGGGCGTGCATAGCTCAATTGACATTTGAGTGTACTAGTAAGCACGAGGTCTGTGGTTCAAAGTTGAAGAAATTGAAAGTTTAGGATCAAATTAAATTTAAGATTTATATATGCTCGAGTTGACATGACATGAATATATGCGATTTCTATTTGTGTTATCTTTTATTAAAATTGGTTAAACGATAATTAAAATTTTCATTAAAAAATACATAACGTGAATATATTTTTAAAGTTGGTAAAGAAAATGCATAAATGCTTAAATTAGTAACTAAATTTAAAATTTATTGAAAGTATAAATTTAAAGTAGACATTTGAAAGTACAGAAATTAAAACAAAATGAAACTCAAAGCAATTCAAAATTGTACTTTAACCTAAAATATTTTATAAAAATGACACAATCATAAAAACTAATGTCAACCTAAACATATCTAAATCGACTCAGACGTATATTCTCGACCAAAAGGTCATAGTTTTAAATTTTGATATAAAAATGATATATTGGTGTATATATTTATATAAGAAATAAAATAATATATGAAAAATTACTATAAACAGAAACAATATCAAACTACAAATATGAAAAAAAATCACTATTTATCTGCGATAGACTGCGATAGACTTCTATCGTTTGATTAATAGACTTTTTTAAATAGTTTGACTCATTTTTTTATATTTGAAAAGAGATATTTTTTTCAATACAAATTTAAAATTATTTTTCTATGCAAACATTTACAAATATGATCATCACTTTTGTCACCCATTATAATTTCTCTCACAAATATTTTATTTTCTTTAAAAAAAAGACTATGAAATAATTTTGAAATAAAAATGAAAAGTATAAAAATATAGAAATATAAATAGGAATTGAGTGGAAATGATGGGCAAAAGGCACTAGCTTTTTTGGAATTTGGAAGGTCAATAGATTTAAAAGGCATTTTGTCATTTGGTAATTATTTAAATTGTCCTCTCTCTCTCTCTTTTCTCTCTCTTCTCTCTCATTTGGGTCAAAAAGGGAATTAAGAAAATTGTCCATTCAAAGTCCAATTATTTAATGCAAAATTGTAGTGGTTACTTCACTAATCCAAACACATAATGAGAAAATATATATATTTTTTTAGAAACTTTTAAAAATAGAAAAATAAAGGAAACTATTTACACAAAATAGCAAAATTTTTAGATAGTTGTGATAAATGTTGATAGAAGTCTATCAAAATATATCAGTGATAGAAATGATAGAAGTCTATCACTGATAGATGCTGATAGAAGTCTATCAATGCCTATCAGTATTTTTTTTGCTATTTTATATAAATAGTTTCACATTTTTTCTATCTGTGAAAATTTCCCTTTTTAGTTGTTTTCATCCTTTTTTTTTATTGGACAAGTATATTTAAATCCTTATTTTATTAAAAGTAAAAGAAATTTTTAAAAATAAAAAAAATAAAGAGATAGCAAAATTTTTAGATAGTTGTGATAGATGCTGATAAAAGTCTACAAAGGTCTATCAGTGATAGAAATGATAGAAATCTATCACTAATAGATGTTGATCGAAGTCTACTATTATCTGTCCGTGTTTTTTTTTTCTTTAAATAGTTTAACATTTTTCTATCTGTGAAAAATTTTCTTTAAGTTATTATTTACAATGAATATAGTTATTATTAAAAAAAAAAAGGTGGTTACTAAGAAAATGAAAAGAAATTATTTTTTGAAACAAAATTTTAATATCCACATTTTTTCTAAACCCACTTGTAATTTAGTTGGAAAAAAAAAATGTGACATACTTTTTTTTTCCTAATTGCAATTTGATTCTCAAAGCATTTATTGCCATATGATATGATGAATGAATTGAAAGGTTGATACCTTCCTCAATTTGAATACCTAAGGAGAAAAAGAAAATCCAAAGCTCTAATGATACATCAAAAGAATATATTACCTAATTCTTAAAAAAAAAAAAAAAAAAGAAAGAATATATTACCTAATTAATAATATTAGTTTCCTCTTTCTTTTTATTTCTTTTCAATGTCCTATTGGTTAGTTCATTGTTTGTTTGTTTTTTTTTTAAATAGTCTTTATAAACTTTTTCTTTTATAAATTTTGAAAATATTAATAAAATATTATTTTGTTTTTATTTTTATCTAATTATTATTATTATTTAATCAATTTAGATCAAAGATACTTTTAAATGATTGAATTCAATATTTATGGAAAGTATGTATACTAAATTTAGATAATTAAAATTAAAAAAAAAATATTGCGTTTAAAAAAAGAGACAAAAATTATATTTTAACCTAATTAATAAAGTTGAAAATGAGTTTTTATTCGTTGTTAGAAATGATTTTTTTTTAAAAGAAAATTAGAGGGGTAAAATTTAAAATAAAAAAAAAAAAATCAAAACTCTAATGATACATCAAATGAATATTTTAACTAATTATTATTGTTTATAGATGGCCTCTGTCCTTTTAATGTTTTTAGATATTGCAAAATGCAAATACAAGAGGAAGCTTCTTTTTTTTTTTTTTTTTTTTTCTGCTATAGTCTATATTATTAGTTAATGGTTGATTTAGTTTAAAATATGTTGCCTCTATTAGCATTTATTTTATAACTTTTAGAAATATATTTGCATAGTTTATAAAGTAAACTATTATCCTTATTTAATCAATTTCGATAAAAATTAAATTCATATGTTCAAGATTTAACGATAATTCATGAGCTAAAATTAGATAATTGAAAGTAGAAAATTAAAATAAAATAAAACCAAAATAAAATAAAATCAATATATATATACCAAAATAGTATTTTAACCAAATTAGTAAAAATTAAAATAACTCTTTTTTTTTCTTAAAATTTGATTTTTTTAAAAAAAAGTAAGAGGAAAAAAAAAGCGAAATTTTCACAAATAGAAAAATATCAAACTATTTACAGAAAATAGCAAAAAAATAGTGATAGACATTGATAGACTTCTATCAGCATCTATATACACTTCTATAATTTCTATTACTGATAGACCATGATAGACTTCTATCAGCGTCTATCACAACTATCTAAAAACTTTGCTATTTTGTGTAAATAGTTTCTCTTATTTTTCTATTTTTAAAAATTCCTCAAAAAAAAATAATGGAAGAAGAAGGAAGTCATTAATTAAAAATAGGTTAAATTATAAATTTAGTCTCATTAAAACTTATGTCTATATTAAATTTAAAAAAAAAAAATCCTTAAACATGGAATATTTTTTTAAAAATTTGCAAACATACATGATACATAAAAATAAAATCTCAAAATTCAGAGACTAAACTTATAATTCAACGTAAAATTAATACTTTAATATTTTTTAGACCTAAAATGATATTAACATACCATTTAGAAATCAAAATGATAATTTTTTTTTTTTTTTTTTTGGGTTAATAATGGTAAAGAATATAGGTATGAGAATGTAATTAATGGTAATTGAAAATGACGTGGCAAGAGTAATGGAAGGATAAGTTCAATCAATTTGACCAACTCCACTACCCAACAATTTTGACTTTATTGTTCCAATTTTGACTTTTTCTTCCACTCTCTCTTCTTTTATTGAAATATTCCAATTTAGATTTTGGTCTTTGCCTCTTTCTTATTTATGATATTCTAACTTCCCCACATCCACTTTCCTACCCTTTTTCTTAGTATATGAATTTACTTAAATATCCTCATTTTATTTTAATATTTCTATATAAACTATGTTTATAATGGTATTCACACTTGCCCCATTTTCTTTTAATATACTACATGTTTAAAATATAAAGATTTTATACTTCCTTGGACTTTAAAATAAAGAGTACATACTTGTTACGTCTATAGCAAATCCATACTTGAGATTATAAATAGACTGGTACTTAAGATTCTTTCCTCCATACACGTGTTGCTTGTAACTGGATGGGCGGATTCAAAGTTGAGAAATCGTGCTTGCTGAAAATAAGAAATATTTTTATTTTCTCTTCCTTTTAATTTTTAAACTGTTATAAATTTGATTTTGGATCTAGAATTTTTAATATGGGTAATAATTTCATATTTGAAATTTTATTTCTTCTCATATCTGAATGTTTTTCATCTTCTTCTTCTAACTGATTTTGAGTTCTCTCTTGAGTCAAACACTCCCTCTAACGAATGCACGTTCGAAGTGTGTATTGTGTTAACCTTGAGGAGCAACCAACATTAATGATTCGCATCGAGGTCGTGCCAAATTTGCTTTAAAGGCTGTGGTTTCCATGACACAATGATTAGGATATGGAATTGACAACAAATAGCATTTTGTCGTTGTATGTTCATGTTGGCATATACATTTATCACATTCAAAGTATGAGAGTGAAGTTTCATTAACGATTCGCACTTAGGTCGTTAATTCCATATTTGCTTTCAAGGTAGTAGTTTCAATGACACAACGATTGAGATAAAAAATTGACGACGAATAACATGTTATCGTTATATATATGCTCATGTTAGCATATACATTTATCACATTCAAAGTATGACGGTAAAATTTTGAGACCATATCCTTTTAGGAAAATTCAAGTAGTTGAGTTATGTTCAAATTTACCCTCCTTTTTATTTCTAAATTGAGGGGTGAATTAGTCATAAGTTCAATCATTCTTTTTTTTTTTTTTTTTGAAAATTAAGTTTTACACTACTTCCACGTATTGATTTCTTTGTTATGTTATATAGTTTTGAAGAGTGCTATAAAAATCAATTTAAAATTTAAAAATTTGCCATTATATTTTTAGAATTTAGCTAAAAATTCGAAAAAAACATGTTAAAAAATTTTATAAAAAAGAAACAAACATAACTTTAAACGAAGATAGATATATTTTAGTTCGAAGTTGAAGATTAGTATCAACTCTCACGTTTATGGTACTCAAAGAAAAGTATCAAAACTTAAATGATCAGTTTAAAATTTAGAACATGTCCTCAAAAAACTGATATTTACAAAATTGGCATGGTTCAACTATGAAAAACTATTATTATTCAACAAATAAAGGGTATTGATTTCACATTATATTCAGTTTTTTAGTATAATTATATAGTGAAATTTATGTATTGTTAATTTTATTGTTAAATTTTACTCACATCCAAAGAAATATTTTTTCAATTAACTTGAACAGTATTTTTTTTTTCAAATAAAAACTATTTTGTACTCAAGAACTAATAATTAGAATATATTTGCATAGACATAAAAAAAGATAATAAGATACTTATTTAGAATGACTTTTCAAATGTAATAAATATTTATTTTTCACTTGATAAAATATTTATGTTTAAGTATTTAAATATCATTATAAACAAGGAGAAGTTTTTAAAAATAGAAAAATAAAAGAAATTTTTTTACACAAAATAGCAAAATTTTTAGATAGTTGTGATAGACGCTGATAGAAGTCTACCACTAATAGATATTTATAGAAGTATATCAATATCTATCAGTTTTTTTTTTTTTTGTTATTTTCTGTAAATAGTTTGACATTTTTTCTATCTTTGAAAATTTTTCTATAAACCAGTTCTAATATGTAATAATATTAACTAATAAAACCAATGTCAACAACAAAAATAAAGATATTCAATTGACAAAAATTTAGGAATTAATAATCTCTTTTGAAATTATGGATAAGATATTTAACTATTAATTTTTGAAATGACCGTAATTAAAGTCCTATCCACTAAAGTATGAATAGTTTGAACATTGACCTTGCTTACAAAACCAAAACATTAGAAATAGAATAGAATAGATTAGTTATCTTATTAATATGTGTTTAATTAACTAAGCATTAGCCATATAATATATTCATACCACCTATATTATTTAATACCTCATGAATTATTTAATTAATATTTAATTCAAGACTCGTTTACTAATGAAGATACGTTTGAATAATCATAAAGCTTTCAAATAGGTCATAATTAACGTTTTGCTTTTTTACAATGCGAAACTAATTTTATATGTTAAATATCACACAAGTTAGGTCAAATAATAATTTCTTATCCTAAAGGTAATAATTTTTTTTTTCTTTTTGAAAGAGGTAATAAATAAATGGTCTAATGTTGTTGGTAATAATTAATCAGCATTCAAAACCATAGGTTAAAAAACATAATTCTTCAAAGTGTATAAAATTCTTTGGAATATTTTTCTATTATATCATCCCACATTTATTATTATTATTAAATAAGTAAATATAACATTCCCACATCCTAATTATAATTTTACTTGTGAAAATAGGAAAATTACTATAAATAGAAAAAAAATCAAACTATTTATAAAAGTAGAAAATTTTCACTATCTATCATTAGTAAAAAATTTCTATATTTGTAAATAATTTAGCTTATTTTTCTGTATTTAAAAACAACCCAATAAAATATTATAAAAAAGTACTTTTATTTCACCCAACTCGAACAATAATCGAAATTCAAATTTCTAACAAGTCCAAGTTTAAACTTTCAACTAACCCTAACCCTAATGACTAACTATAGTTGACTTTAAATTTATTTTATCAACCCTTCAACCAAACATAAACTAGAATCATAGTAAAGTTAAAATGATTCAAACCCAAGCTACATAATAAAATCTACCCTAGTTTTAGCCCTAATCAACATATAATTATATCCTAATTTAGATGAATAGCAAGAGGGAGAAAGGCAATAATAATGGTTGTAAAGATGGAGAAATATTAGGTAAATTGGGTGGTAAAATTGGAGGAGACTCTTCAACAAAAACAGAAACCTTCATTCCTTGAAAGCAAAACCCTCTTCCACTTAGAAAGTAGTATGATTTTGCTTCTGTTAAATTGAATACATCTCTCCCTCCTTTTGTTATGTTGAAAATGAAATCCTTCTCGTTACAACTCTCGTAGCTCGTCTTGTTCACTTCCAACACGTTGTAGATGTGTTTATCGAACCCAAAATCTAAAAAAATGGAAACCCAGAATAAAAAGTTAAAAATATCGTAAAAGTCTATACTAACCTGACCTAATCAACGCATATACTAAAAAGAAATTATAAACCTTCTTAAAAGTAATCAAAGGTTCGAATCTTCATCAAAGTATAATAATAATAATTTTCTTTCTTAAAATCCGTGTTTGAATTTAATAATTTAACCGATAAGTTTTTTAATGATACATTTTTTTATTATCACAAAATTAAATAATTACAAGACGTCTTATTAAAATGTGAGATAATTTTCTTTTGACTAATTTAATTGGTCGTCATATGTTGTTTGAAAAAGAGTTGGAGAAAGCAAATGGATTAAACTTTTGAAAAGGTGAAAACCCAAAATGAAAAGAAATGGAGTAAGAACTAAAAATTAATGATTATTTAAATAAAATTAAAAAATAGGGACATGATTAATTAGCTTAGGTGAAAAACATATTTTTACTTTGCAAATGGGATAAATTACCCCTAAAAAAAAAAAAAAAAAAAAAAAAAAAAAAAAAAAAAAAAAAAAAACTTACAGAGCCAATCACCAACATAAAAGTGCTCATGAATTGACCAATCAGTGAAGTTAATATTAGTTGTCCAAGTATATTTTCCTCCTCCAACTCTATGCAAAACTGGCTGTCTACCCTCAACTCCAAATAGCAACCACCCAGCCACTGCCACCGCCGCCACGGTCGTTGCCACCTTCTCTGCCGCCATCCCGAACATTTTTCTTCAGCTGCTTGAATTGAAATTGAAGAAGGAATTAGGAGAACCCTAAAAAAGAAGGGAAAAAAAAGGGCCAAAAATTGTGTTTTGAAAGTGCAACAAAAATCTCATGCATTTTTTCATGCAATAATGGAGGTTGAGAGACCATACAATTTGCATGATAAACTCTACTAATTCAGTTGAGTTTTTGGAACCAAATGCCCCTAAATTCTACAATCTTACTTTTAATTTCTTCCTTCCATTTAAATGATTTTTTTAAAGGGAAAAAACATTAGTATCGATAAAATTGACCAATTAGGGAGAGACACGTGTCTATGAAAGAAGATAATCGATGTGTTGAAGAGATTTTAGCATTTATAATTGAATTTTTATCGGGTTGTTGTTGTAAATTTTTATGGTTTAAACTATACGCTTAGTTCCTGAACTTTGAGGTTTGTATCCCTATTTACTCTATAAGTGACTATAATTGGTTTCCAAAGTTTCAATTTGTGTGTCTATATGTTCTCAAACTTTAAAAATGTTAATTGGTCTATAAGTTTTCAATTTTGTGTCTTAGAATCCTTGGTCCATTTGGATTTTTTTTTTCTTAATTCACAGTTCTTCTAGACACAAAATTGAAAGTTTATGCGTTGTTTGATAATTATTTTGGTCTCGTTTTGTAACTATTTTATTTTTTATTTTTGTTTTTGTTTTTAAAATTAAGCCTATAGACACTACTTCCACCTTCAAATTTATTCCTTTATTATCTACTTTTTACTAATAGTTTAAAAAACCAAGCCAAATTTTGAAAGCTAAAAAAAGTAGCTTTTAAAAACTTGTTTTTGTTTTTGGAATTTGGTAAAGAATTGAACTATTGTATTTAAGAGAGAGATGCAGATCAATGTACGAAATGGGAAGAAAATAGGCTTAATTTTCAAAAACAAAAACAAAAAACGAAATGATTAAGCTTATGAACTCTTCTTTTACCTCTCTAGAGGTCTATGTTATGTTGTCCAACTTTCTACCTATGGTTTGAAAAAACAAGACAAATAATTTTGAAAAAAAAAATTAAAAGTAAAATTTTAAAACTAGTTATTGTTTTTAGATTTAATTTGAATAAGAATTTAATTGTTTTTTTTATCAAAAGTGAAAACGATAAAAAAAAAAATATTAGGAGAAAACAAGTATAAAATTCAAACCTAGAAAACTAAAAATGAAAATTTTATCATATAGGACCTTAAGATTGTCTATCCGACGTAAAATTCAAATCTATATCTAATAGACTTATTAATTATTTTTTTTAAAAAAAATAGACTTATTAGGTACTTTTGAACTAAATGACACAAATTTCAAACTTGGAAAGTAACTTTTTTTTTTTTTTGAAAAGACAAACTTCAAAGTACTGAATTTGTAATTTGGCTTTTTTTAATTAGTAACATGATTGCAAAATTACTACAATTACATAAATTGAAGCTTTGAATGAAAATTGGAATTAAAAGGTTAGTTTGGGCCCAATTGTAAAAGGGCCCATTAATTTACCTGGGCTGAAGACATTGGGAAAGCCCACAACATTTTCATCTATCTAAAAGTTTTTCTTTTTTTTTTTTTTTCTTTTAATGAATTAATGTTTTTTTAGGGTTGTTTTTAAATATATCAAAATGAGTCAACTTATTTACAAATTCACGAAATGTCACTTTCTATTGATAATAAATATTGATAGACATATATAAGTGTCTATCACTAATATACAGTAATAGATGATAGTAGTCTATCAATGTTTATCTCTGTCTATACTACTAATAGACAATGATATTTTGTTATATTCGAAAATATTTTAAGTAGTTTTTTCGTTTAAAACAATTACCCCTTATATATATATATATATATATATAAACGGAAATAAGTTGATGTAGAATAAATAAGTTTGAATGATTTAAAATTAATTAATTAGATAAATTTTGATTTAAAATGTTTGAATTCAATATTATAAAAATAACTACCAATCCAATTTATTTTGTCAATTGGTCTGTACTTATCTTATTTATTTTAGAAAAATTAATTATAAGTAGTTGTAATTAATCATTTGATAATGTAATTAGGGTTGTTTATTGATCAGTCAACGTCAATTTTGAACAAAAAAATCGATCTATTGATTTTGGTCGTTGATGACTGGCGATTTTACAATGTTTTCTGAAATCAATCGATTGAACACACTACTGACCAATCGATATCAATTCGACCCATTTCGATAACTAGACTCAATTTGTCCGATTGTTTTGATCACCCCACATGTAATCTTTTGTTTTGCGTCTAAAGTTGGAAAAAAATTAAAAATATATATATATATTTGTCATTCTAGTCTTTTAAAATTTTATTTGATATTTTTGTCATATAGTTTTTTCGTAAAACAAAATCTTTGACTTTCATTACACACTCTATAATTATTGTTTTCTAGATAATAATTAAAATATCAAATTCGATCATATTTTTGTTGTAAATGTCCAATCCAAAAACATCAATAATTAGGTGGGCCAACTTTTCCTTTTCTTTTACCTATAAGCCCTTTTTAAGGGTTGAAAAATGCTTTTCATTCGTGAACCGTCACGATTTAATCTCTAAATTTCAGTTGGTACTAATTTAATCTCTATATTTTTTATTTCGTAAAAATTTAGTTCTTGAATTTTAATAAGTAACAATTTAGTTATTATATTTATAATTTATAGTAATTTAGTCCATATCATAAAAAAATATCATTAAAATTTAATGAAATTTCTTACACATATAGATGGATAAACGGACTAAAAATCAAATTTATTTATAAACTATAAAATTAAGTCACCAGTAATAAAAGTCAGCACTTAATTTTTCTATGATATTTCACGACAAGGATTAAATTATTACAAAATTTAAAGTAAAACTTTCATCAAATTGTTATTTATTAAAGTTTTGGGACTAAATTATTATAAATTTTAAAACACAGAGACTAGATCATTATCAACTACAGTTCAGAGATTAAATTGTTAAATTTAGATAATAAAATATTTTCTAGCCATATATAGACACACACTTGGGACTTTATTTTACAATATTTCATAATAATGGTTAAAGTAAATCAAGGATAGATTGGACTAGAATTTGTTATACAATGGTAATAAACTTATGGATGACTTTGAATTTATGGACAAAAAGAAAAGACTGATATATAAAAGGATGTTTAATGTATAATTAGTTAATATTTTATTAAATATTGGAGATTGTCATGTTGTAACATTATTAATAACATGTTGACTTGAAATGTCTTTAACCTTTGGATAAGTTGATTTAGTATATGAAATAATTAATTTGATTGTTTGATATAGGCTAAAGGTTCGCGTAACATATTTTAAGAATAGTCAAAATGAGTATAACTCAACTAACATAGTGCATATACCATCAACTTTGAAGTCAAAGGTTCGATTCTCCTACTCCACATATGATTAAAAAAATATATTTTTTTTTCGAAATTTTGGTTCTTTTTTGAATCAGCTATATTACCTCAGTTCAAGTTTTTTAATTTTATGGACTTGATTACACACAATTGTATAGTTTCACACGTTAGTGTAATTTCCGACAAAGGATGAAGTTTTTTCAATATGCTACTTTTTTTAATTTTCAAGTAATTTTCTCAATTTTCACTTTTATTTTCAATCCAAAACTTTTTGAATTTGGAAAAACCACAAAAAAAAAAAATCAATATTATTTTTAACCTCAATAAAAAATTTTCCATTAAATTTTTACATCATTTCACCTCAAAATTGAATTGATGTGAATCTTTCTTTTACCATCTAAAACTTCTATTTTCACTTCATTTTACCTCAAAATATTTCTGAACTTTATATTATTTTGTAATTATTTTTTCATTTCTTTTTAAAAAATTTGCTCTCCAATCGATATTTACACAAACATTTACAATATACATCTAAATGTTGTCTTACATTATAGAAATGATGATTAAAAATGATCAATTATAGTCTAATTAAGCCAAAATCAAACTTTCATTAACAAATCATATCAATTTCCATAAAGTTTTTCAAAATTTCATCAATATTTCTATAAAATCAGGACCTCGATATTACTATCAACATAGATATTTCGAGCCTTAAGTTAGAAAGCTCTAATGTCATGAAATCTTTCGCTGAAATAATTTGAAAGTATATTCTATTCATATTAGACCATGGTTATACTAACCACTATAATTTTTAACCTTGATATTTTTCTAGAAATTAAACTATAGCCTAAACTTTAGATTAAGTCCACAGGCAAATTATGTCTATAACATATAATGAATGTGCCTTCAATAGTTGAGCTTGCATACACACAGTCTAATACTATATGATCTCTAACTTGTCATTACTCTCAAATCTCATCATGTTTATGTTAATCGGCTAATGTAAGTTTGAGATATAATTTAGGTAAAAATAAAATATCACGTGAGCATCCTTTAATAATTATACAAAGTGATTAAAAATAAAAATAAAAATTATTATTATTATACAAAGACAACGTTACATAGTCTTTTTATGAAAGAAAAAAAAAATCTAGTATTGTTAATACAAAGAGTATATCTACAACAAGCAGATATGGTTTGATGTCTTATCTTTGGGTACACTATTAATACGACTCAATTTTGTAATAGTTACAAATAATTTAATCCAAATCATCCATGTGGAGATATCATATATATACAATGAATTTCTGTATAAAATTAAACCACAAAATATTTAATCTTTCTATAAATCTATTAATTAAAACAATAAATCGTAATTTTTTTTTTCTAAATAATCATACGTGACTAGATCTAATTCATTCAAAGTTAATCAACTGCAGCTTGTGACTTTGTAAGCATACACATGTATTAGTCTTGATTCATGTACAAATTAGTGTAGTATTTGCTAAAGTGAACGTAGTTCAATGGTAATTGACATGACTTTCTTCTTTAGAGGCAGGAGCTTCGATTCCCATCCTCATAATTAGTGTACTAAAAAAAGTAATGTATGGTATTCATGCACAAAGTGAAATTAAGGGGAGAGGTTTTAATGGACAAAGTAGTGCATAGTAGTTCCATTGGAATAAAAAGAGGTTTTCATGTTACAAGGGGAAAGTTACATCAAAGAGAGAGAACAAAGTGTCATAAAAGGCAAAAGTATGTATTTTGTGAAAGAAAAAAAACACAAGTTTTTTTTATTTATATTTTAAAATCTTCATAACAGTTTTTCAACGTTGCCAATTTATGACTGGAATTAACAGTTATGAAATAGAAACAATTAATTCATAAATAGGTTTTTATTTAAGAAAAGATTGCTAACTGTATTTTTCTTCTATCTGTATAAATTTACATTTCTTATACTAGTTTGCTGACATGTGCAATGCATGTGGTTAAAAATATTTACAACCTATAAATTTTTTTAATGAATATATTTTTAATTAAATTTAAATAGTAAACACATGATGTGAAACTTAAAAGTAATAAAAGAGATAACATGTAAAACCATATATATATATATATATATATATAATTTGATTAATTTATAATGAATATAAATGATTCAACGAATATAATTTTTATTAATTTTAAATTATAAATATTGGAAAGTTTAATAAAAATAAAAGAGATAAAATGAAGTGATATATTTTCATATAAATTTTGAATGTTCTTAAGTAAAATGAAATAAGATATTAAGCACATTATTGAAAAGATAAAATGTAAAATGATACAAGAAAAAAAAAAGTTGGACATGTAGTTATTCTATGAAGATCTCATACATTTGTTAAAGAATGTGTATGCTTTTAAATTTTACTTTGCTACTAATCCTTTATTAATGGAAAAATAAGAAGAAAAAAAACTAAAAAGCTCCCTAAAGGAAAAAAAAAATAGAAGAGATATAAAAAAAAATATGAAAGGATATGAGGATAAGATAGAAATTATAGAAAGATCCAATAAAAAAAATGAAATTTAAAATTAAAAAAAGCGAGAGTGAATATCATTTTAAAGGCAAAATAGGTATTAGTTATAATATATAATATATACTACAGTTGACGTCAATCATGGTTAATTATACTGAAGTAGACCACAACTCGAACAAGATCTACAATCATATGTCGTGGTCTGCATCAATATTCGTAGGAGTGTACAATCATGACCTATATCAAAATTTGTATTAGTGATGATCTTGAATTTTTTTCTTAAGTATGTGGAAATGTCGATTCGTCTTACATATCGACGTTGAATTAAAAAAATGTGAAAAGGTCGATGAAAATATTGATATGTCAACATAAATTTAAACAATGTTTCTAACTAATATTTTCCTTTATTTTATAATTTGTTTTTAGAAAAAAAATTAATTATAACCAACTTAAACTAAAAAACATGCTAGTCTTAAGATAAAAGTACATTTAATTATAATATTGAAAAATAAATAAAAATAAATGTGTGTTGGTGGTTTTTAAATTTTACTTTATAAAAATATAAAATTAAGAAAAAAAAATGACATTCTACATTCTTAAAATTCAAAATTTGCAATTTTTGTTGTTGAGTACTTTTCAAAATATTAACAAAATCTTGACAATAAAGATTACAATGTTGCCAAAACTCAAAATTTTGTGAATCAAAATGCTATTAAATCTAAATCTTTTATGACAATAAGTGTATCTTTTTCTAAAATTTAAATACAATGACGTTTTTGTCCTTGTTCTACTACTTCAAATGCACGCAGGAACATATAAAAAAATTGAAAAAAATGTGAAAAATGAAGGAATCACATATATATTTTACGTCCCATAATATCTCAAAAAAAAAAAAAATTAAATAGAACAATAAAGAAAACTATTTACACAAAATAGCAAAATTTTTAGATAGTTGTGGTAGACGCTGATAGAAGTCTATCAGGGTCTATCAATGATAGAAATGATAGAAGTCTATCACTGATAGATGTTGATAGAAGTCTATCAATGTATACCAGTTTTTTTTTTTTTTACTATTTTCTGTAAATAGTTTGACATTTTTTTTTATGTGTGAATTTTTTTTTTAAAAAAAAATATTTTATTATTTCTAACATTCATATTTTCCAAGCTAATAATTACAAGAAATGACAAATAACAAAAACATAACAATGTAACTATCTAGTATCTAACTTATTAAATTCTTCTGTCTAACGTAATATTTCAAATGTCAATTATGGGAACATTGTACATTTTTGTTTTTAATATGATTGTCTATTTTTTTTTTCATTTTCAAAAAACACGATCATGATCGATCGAAATCGTTCACTTGAACAACAAACAAATTTCTTCCTTCAACGTTTGATAGCTATTTTGTTTTTATATCTTTAAAAATTATAAAAATATATATATATTTTTTAAATACTTACTAAAAATATTTTTAAATATATCAAAATGTCAGTTTCTATCAATGTAATAGACAGTGTGTGTGATAAATAACTACTTACTGAAAATATTTTTAAATATATAAAAATGTTAGTGTCTATTAATGTAATAGACAGTGATAGACACATCTATCGGTGTCAGTGATCTAAAATAAAAACTTATGTTTTAGGAGGGCATTCAAAACTCTCAGGATGCCCTTGAATATTTAGATGTCAATGCATCTTACATTATTGTGAAACAGATATGATAATCTAAATGTCAATTCCGTGAAAATCTTAGATGCACGCGAAACAAACAACCCTTGAAATTTATGAGTTTAATTTGTTACCATTATTATTTTGAGTTTTAATCGATACACAACTTCAAAAGTTAAGCGGTATAATAGTTTGTTTTTTCATGATATTTTTAATTATTTTGGAAAACTTTATGGTTAAAATATTTAATATATATAGGTCAATTTTTTTTATAAAAAAAATCCATAAGTTTAGCCCTTGATTTAAAAAAAAAACAATATCTAACAATTTCTCAAACTTTCAATTTGATGTCTAATAGATTTCTGAATTTTAAAATTTCAAATAAATAATTGAACTTTCAATTTTGTGTCTAATTGGTTCCTAACATATTCAATATTTTTAAAAATAACTAATTTATTAAAATTTATCTAATAAATTTTAAATTTTAAAACACGTTGAATAGTTAAATAACCTAATGGCCATAAAATTAAAAACATATTAATTTTTTTTTTTACTTTAAATTAAAAGTGCACAAAAAAAAAAAAAAACAACACATAGGACACATTTGCAAGTGGGAGAAATATTTCACAAGAAATAATACAAAAATATTTAATATACAGTTATTTAGAATAAAATACTAAAAATATTTTGGAGTATTCTCACAAGCCCATTGACCAAACTTCCATGCATTTTAACTTTTTTTTTGCAATAATAATAATAATAAAAATAAAACTTTTCCACGTTTAACATTTGTTTTAAAAATTGTGAAAATATATTTGCATAATGTCTCTTTCTAAATAAAAATTATTACTATTAATTACCAATTTCGATTAACCTTGAATAATTTCTTTAAAAAGGAGAAAATCTTTGAATGATTAAATTCAATATTAAAATTATAAGAATTAAATTTAGAATTTATTAAAAATATAGATTAAAATTAAACAATTAAAAGTATATAAATTAAAATAGAACAAAACTCGACGAAAATAATATTTTAACTTAATAAAAACAGTACGAGTTAACAAATAGAAATGATTAAAATTTATGAACATTTCATTAAATTATTTGGCTAATATAAAACAAGTTATTAAAAATTAATGAAAAACATATCCTTTTAATTCATTAATTTTTAGTATAGTTTCAATGTAGTCTCTAAATTTCAAAGCTTACATTTTTACTTTGAAATTTTGAGTATTGTTTTTCTTTCGTCTCTATATTTCAAATTTTTATTTTTACCCTTTAATTTTTAAAGAATACTCATTTTCAATCATTCTGTTAATTTATATTAATTAATTAAAAATAATTAAATTAATTATAGTTAAACTCGTCCTCATTCATTTTTTTGTCCATTATTAAAATTAATTAAAAAAATTACTTCATAATTATTTAAAATTAATTAATTAAAAGTTAACATTAAAGACTAAAATGAATCTACGTAAAAAATAAGGGTAGAATTGTAAAGTATTGTAAAGTGTTACCTTTTTTTTCTTTTTTCTTTTTTCTTTTTCTTTTTTTTCAAAAAAGACACCTCCAAATCTATTAAAGTTTTTTATTTAACCTTGTTATACATATTAAAAATTTTAACCAAGTCCATATTATGAATAAATGGTTTTTAAGACAAAGTGAGTAGAACTGTCAATTTAGTAATGTTTTTCTTTGGAAAGATTTAGTAGCTTTTTTAGGTTAAAAATTACTTTTAGTCCCTAAACTTTTATGAAAGTAATAATTTAGTCCCTCAACTTTAATTTGTAACGATTTAGTCTCTGTACTTTCATTCTTGTAATAGTTTAGTCCCTGAACTTTACTATGTAACAATTTAATCCTTGTACTTTAAATTTTTTAACGATTTAGTCCCTATCGTAGAAATTAGGGTTAAGATTTAATGAGATTTCTTGCATAAATAAACCGATAATCTGATAAGAGACTCAATATTTTTATAAAATACAAAGTCTACATCATAAAATAATAAAAATTGACATATAATTTTGATGAATTTTTTTACGTTAGAGACTAAATTGCACAAACTTGAAAGTACAAGGACTAAATTGTTACCTACTAAAGTTTAGGGACTAAACTGTTACAAAATGGAAAGTATAGGTACTAAATCGTTACAAATAAAAGTTTAGGGACCAAATTGTTACTTTCATGAAAGTTTAGGGACCAAAAGTATTTTTTTAACTTTTTTTTTAAACTAGTATATTACCATGTGCTATGCATGTAAATTATTTTAATTATAATTATTAATCATTTGAGTATATATTTTTTTAAAAAAATTTAATATTAATTTTATAATAGCACTTTTTTTAAAATAAAATTTATAATAGCACTTGTTTGTTTGAAATATAGCACTCGTATGGATGAATGGTAGAATTTATGTTAGTTTTATTTTAACACTTGCACTTTTTTTCATTTTATGAAATATTTTATTTATTTATTTATTATTATTATTATTATTTTAAGGTGAATTTTGATGCAGCTATTGAAAGTGGCAAGATGGGATTTAGAGCCAACGAATGACCTTACAGCTATCACAGCTAGTGTTTAATTATGGGCATATTGTAAAAAACA
The DNA here is from genome assembly GCA_002890555.2 of Lagenaria siceraria. Classification (NCBI taxonomy): domain Eukaryota; kingdom Viridiplantae; phylum Streptophyta; class Magnoliopsida; order Cucurbitales; family Cucurbitaceae; genus Lagenaria; species Lagenaria siceraria. The sequence goes on along the minus strand of CM016492.1, from coordinate 4,505,050 downwards.
TATAACAAAATACAAAATACTTATCAAACTGACCTAAATTTTTAAGTATAATTTTGAAGTAAATACAATATTATATAAGTCAATTTGAGCACTCTGGAGTTACTTGAGTATTTCGTGGAGTTGAACTTGAGTTTATGTAAATTTGATGCAGATGTGGTTCGATCTCTAGTACTTAATCCTCCAATTTTCTCTTAATTGAACTTGTGCACTTATATATGTAGGGATGACAAAATTCCCCGCGGGGTGGGGAATCCCCGGTTTGACCGGGTATGGGGATCAAACCGGGGATTTTAATGACGGGGAGGGGATCCCCGCCCTTGACCCCCGACCCCGCCCCGAATTTTTTTAATTGTTTATATATATATATATATATATATATATATATATATAACCCAAACTTTTTAATTTATACCTAATATATATAATTAATATAATTATTATTATTATATAAACTAACTAAAACAGTATCTACTGTTTTAGTTAATTTTTTTTCTAATTTTAATTTTTAAATATAATAAATTAAATTATTTTATTAAATTTATAATAAAAAAGCATTAAATACTAACTTCTTGTTTAAAATATTTCTATTTTTAATATAAATTCTAAATTCTAATTAATTTTAAATAATAAAAAAAAAAAAAAAAAAAATTCATAAACGGGGATTTTTCCCCGCGGGGATTCTCCGACCCCGACCCCGACTCCCCAAAACGGGGAATGGGGCGGGGACGGGGAGTACATCCCCGGCCCCGCCCCGCCCTGTTGCCATCCTTATATGTATGGAATGGAGCTTTGTGGGTTTGGGCTTGGCTGGTCCATGGACTTGGTCTTTGGACTCAACTAATTGGATTTGGGCCTTTATTGGCCTTTGGGCCAAATTAAGTTTATTTTTTTTTTACTCAATTGAATTTTAGCCAAATATTAATAATTAATTGAACAAAAAATAATTAATTTGATCCAACCGTGGGACGAAAGCACGTGTCGGCATTTGCCAATTTACGTCTTCAATTTCAATTTGGGACACATGTAACTTTTAATTAGTCCCAAATTTAGTTATTCCTAATTTTGTCATTAATTTAAAAAATGATTGGCCAATTTGTGATTGATTCAAAATTTCTCATTCAACAAGCACAACGCAAATGGTTAATATATTTTTACTTTGATGTAATTCTGTAGTCGTTTATGTATGTTTTCCTAAAAAAAATACATTGATTTTTTTTAAAAAAAATTTGTTATACATTATTGTTTTACATTTTTTGAAACATTCTTATAGGTACATTTTTTTTTAGTTCAGCAACATGCTTAAGCTGGAGATTTGAACTTAAGACCTTTTAGTCAAGGCTGTACACGCTTTTTATCAGTTACGTCATGTTTATGTCATTGTTTTATTATTTTTTTGATTTCTCACTCATTCTACAAAATTCAATTTCTTTACTACTAATTTAAAGAAATTAAATTTCAAGAACTCAAATTATAATCTATCTAGTCTACCTAAATCGAAATCTAAATCTACCTAAATAATTTTTAAATTAAATCTTTAAAAAGAAAAATATATGCGAGTAATACATACATGTAGCTTTCTTTCTCTCTACCATTCCAAGAATGAAATTGATTTAGTTTCTATCATGACCTATTTATATGGTTTAGGTAGAATTTTAATAGTTGTTGATTTTACCATTAATAATTATTCATTATAATTCTAATAATTACCACAATTACATGTTAGTTTGTAACGATCAAACTAATTTAGTTTAGACGAAAAACTATTGTAACTAACATTAGTTACTAAAATAAAATAAAATTAAAAAAGTTGCTATATTTATAATTATTGCAAACCTCTAAATGTGATAGACTTAAATCAAATGACATATTAGATGAACCAAACCCAATGGTTGGACCATGTGCTTGGTTAGTGAAGGTTGGGTCGGTTCAATCCAAGCTCAATAATACCTTAGGCTCATGAAACTTGGATTTGAGTTAAACCTAGGCCTTTACTTTTTAAGGTTGACCCAATAATGAAGATGAATTTTAACGTAACAACATCTTTAACAAGTAGATTTTTTACCATTTACAAACTAGATACTTTAGAATTTCTAAACTTTTTTATTTCACATATCGAAAGTATTTGTTTTCATTAAAAGAAATCAAATAAATTGATAAATAGGATCTTAAAATCACATCAACCACACACATCTTCTGGTTTAAAGATTGTTTGGACCCCAACTTGAAATTGGTGGATGGATGTATAGCCTACTCCATATTTGGGGTTCCACATATAATAGTGGTATTTACAACTATTTATAACATACGATTAACTATAATAATACTATTTAAAAATTCTCTTTATTACCGTGTTTAATATTTTCTACCCACCCTCTCTCTTTCTCTTTGTTATAATGTTTACTATTTCCTGTTGGATAAATTAACGAGAAATTTCCTTATTATTCAAGAAGATTCTTGGAAACAATTTTAAAATCTTCCATATTGTCCAAGACCAAATTGTGGCCCTTAGATCTTTCACATTGATCAAGGACAAATTGGAGCCATTGGATTTACTTGATGGCCAAGTTTCTTTGGGCTATAAATAGGTGGGGACCCACGATTGCCAAACTATCCAACAATCTCCAACAAGTGAGCAGTGTGAGAGATAAAATAGAGAGAGTTTCTTCTTATAAAAGAACTTTGTATTCCTCTATAAGAAAGAAAGTTTGTAACTACTATTTTATATAATGAAATTCTTCCATTCTTGCCCATAGTTTTTACCCTAATTTGTTTGAGGGTTTTCCACGTAAAAGAAAATTTATTTTTTCTCCAAGAATCTTCTTGAATGATAAGGAAATTTCTTGATAATTATCCAACATTTTCTGAGAGGTTGAAGTAAAAATAAAAAAATAAAAAAAAATTAAAATTCAACTATTGTAGATGCCAAAATGAATATATGATATGTACTTTTAAAAGATATGAGATGCTTCATTTGAAGATTTAATGTGACAATAAACCCATTCAATTATTCTCATGCTCTCTATTTGAAAGTATCTTTTCAATTCACACTTTACATTCACCTTGGTTGACATAGTTACTCTTCTCTTAGTCATTTTCCTTTTCCTTCTACTAATTTCAAACTATTCTATTTCTCTCCCTTTAATTCCCCCACATATTTTTCATTTAAAAAAAAAAATTATCTTTAATTTTCATCCCTCCTTTTGTCGTTTTCTATAGTTCAATAACATATTAGGTAGATTTTTAAAATCCTGATCTCTTGATTGATGTTATATGTCTTAATTTTATTCAAGTTAGTTTCTTCTTTTATTTATTTTTTCTATTTGCACCTTTCAACAAGGAGAATTTTCACAGATAGAAAAAATGTCAAATTATTTACAGAAAATAGCAAAAGAAAACACTGATAGACTTCTATTAACATCTATCAGTGATAGACTTTTATCATTTCTATCACTGATAGACCCTAATAAACTTCTATCAGCGTCTATCACAACTATCTAAAAATTTTGCTATTTTGTGTAAATAATTTCCCTTATTTTTCTATTTTTAAAAATTCTCCCTTGAAGGGTCAATTAGAAAATGAGGGTGGTTTTAAGAAAAATATTGGTGAAGGGGGGTGGTTTTAAAATTATTTAGGAAAGTAGGGTAGTTTTTTTTGTCTTTTAGTGAGAACTCTTCTTGAAAGTTGGAATGTGACCCACATAATGAAGGAAATGATAATTATTGTGATTTCTTTTATATTTTTTTTACAAATTCACCTGTTTTAACATTTTAAGGAAACATAATACCATTTTTTTTCTATAATTATTATCTTATTGAATTTAATTAAAAAAATATTACATATTTAATCATTTTATTGGTAAAATAATAAACTATTATCTATGGATAAAGATAATACCACAATTTTTTTTACGTCATATTATAGTTTTATTTTACTAAATTTGTGAATTAGGTAATATTTAAAAAGAAAACTGCAATATGATATAGTAAAATAAATTTATTACATAGATAAGTAAAATTCTAAAACCTTGCTACGTGGAAATATCAAAAGTTCTAATTTTTTTTCTAATATATTACTAATCCTTCTAAGTAAAATTAGTGGATAGTTATATTTTCGAAAAATACCTTTTGGTTTCTTAGATTTGGATTTAGTTTCTATTTGGTTCATATGCTTCAAAATCTAACACTTTTGTTTTTGAGATTTCAATAATGCTCAATTTTAGTCCTTTAGATAACATAACTGTTAGGGATCGTTTGGTTTAAAGATTTATAAAATTAAGCATGACAATCTTATATAATTGTAATAGATTAATTAATTAAACAATAGACATCATTCAATACATTGATAAAAAATAATTAGTTAAAAATCAATAATAACCTTAATTATAAATATTTAAAAATTGAGTAATAATTGAAATTAACCAATTAATGTATTTAATGAACATCATATTAATTATAATTAATTAAGTTCAACACTAGTAATTTTAATATTAATTAATAATATAAGAAAATATATTTTAATAAACAATAGATTTATAAAAAGTGAAAAAACAAATAAAATATGATATGTTAATAAAGAATACTAAATTTTTTATATAAATATGATATATTAATAATGAATGAAGTAATAAAATTAATCATAATAAATAATTAATTGATTATAAATAATCAATATGATTATATGTTCATAATGAAGGATCAATTAAAATTAATCTCAATCAATATATCTTGTTGATCTTTTGGGTTTGACAATTCTAATATTTGCGTGAATGAGGAGGAAGAGAAGAGAAGAAGGGAAAAGTTGTAATTTTGAAAAAATTAATTAAGAATTAGCTTGAACTTTCATGATTCAAGTAGGAAAGTTGAAGATGAAGAGAAGAAAAAAGAATGGTATAATATGAGCGAGTATAATGAAATCGAAGACTGCAACAACCATAAAAAGAAAAAAAAAAAAGGAAAATAAAGGAAGAAGAAGATGGAAACATGTGCTCCCTAACATAAGACAAGGACGAATTTAAAAGTTTAAAAAAAATTCAAAAGTTGACTTGTCAATATTTGCCATATTTGCAAACATTTTAAAGAAGTGTTATATGTTTAGATTTTTTTTCCTTGATTTTGCTATCTATTACAATTTTTCGTGCTTTAAAATAAAACTACAATATGATGTAAGATTAAAAAAAATGGTGGTATTATATTCATTATATTTAATAATTTATTGTTTTATAAATAAAATGATTAAATATGTAATATTTTTAATTAAATTTAATATTGCTAAAAAATGAAGAAAATTATATGATATAATAAAGTAACAATGATAAATAAAAGTGATATTATATTTCCTTAAACAAAAATAAAGTAAATTAATTTGTAAAAAAAATAAAAGAAATCAAAATAATGACATTTTCTTCTTCATGTGGGTCCCATTCCAACTTTCAAGGAGAATTTTTCACTAAAAGACAAAAAAAAACTACCCTATTTTCCTAAATAATTTTAAAACTACCCTTTTTTACCAGTTTTTTCTTAAAAATACCCACATTTCCTAATTAACCCCTGGTTTTATCGAGGTGACTATGTTAGAGAGAGACAATAAGTACTCATGATCGAGTTTGTCTACTTTTTTTTTTTTTTTGACAATATATGTAGAAAGAGAATCAAACTTTTCTCTAACTTCAAGATCGATAGTACAAATTTTATGCCACTTGAACTATGCTCGTTTTGACATAGCTTATCAAAACTTAGGATGCAAAGAAACAAAGATCTTCATTCAATTGAAAATTTACCTAATAGATACAAGCCTAATTATCTATTTATACTAAATAAAATATTAATTTATCTAATTCCAAACCATAGTTCAAATATAGAAAATAGCTTTAATTCAAAAACCTAATATATAAAATAAAACCAATCCTTTTTCAAATAGCTATATATTATTCTATCTAATCAAATAACATAATCTAATACGGTTCTTAGGACTCCTCGAAGACATTTATTTTAATTTGTTGTTTAAAAAGTCAAAAAAGAGAAGATCTATTAAACTTTTTTTTTTCTTTAGAAAAATAAATAAAAACTTTTTTAAAGTAAAAATATTTGCCACATCCAATACAATTTACCTCGTTCAAATATGTAATTCCTTCCTTATTAGTATGGGCATTATATTCAAAAGATAAGGATAATTCTCAAACTTTTTCTAGAATATCTAATATTGGATAATTTTTTGTAGCATAATACTCTTATATTTTTAGAATATATATGCAAATATTTCCATTTACCTTACTATTATTTTTCAATAGGTAAGATTTACACGCATGTTTTTGTAAAAGAATATTTTTTTACTATTGATCCTATGATTTTTTTTTAAAATAAATTAAATTATAAGAAATATCCATAAAATTTAAGAGAGCTAGGATTTTATTTTTACTTTTATCTTTGAAATTTGATTTTTTTTAACAAAAAAAAAAAAAAAATCAAGGATTAAATTGTAAATTTAGATCTTTATAGTTTGAAGAAAGTTTTAATTTAGTTCAGATAGTTTAAAATTAAAATTTAGTCTATATGATTTGATAAAATCTTCATAAATAGTATCTACGACAAGGATTCTTTATGAGGATTTTATCAAACCATAGGAACTATTATGAGATTATATCAAATTAGAAGGACTAAATTCTAACTTTTAAAATCACATAGACTACATTCTAACTTTCTTCCGACCATAGAGGTCAAATTTGGAATTTAACCTAAAAAATATGATAAAGAGATTTATTAAATCACAAGTGTATTTGAACTAATATTTGTTTAGTGTTAATTTAGATTAATTAATGTTTAATTAGTTATTTGTCATATTTTTTTTAGTAAGGCTATATATAACCAATTTACAGTTGTAATATACCCAAGGATTAAAATATTAATGTCGATATTAATATCGACATTTTAATTTTACAGATATATCAATGGATATATCGATATCGATAGATATTTTTGTAAATCACGAACTTTATAAAATTTATTTAGATTAATAATTAAATTATTTTTACTCTCAAACTAAGTTATGGTTATTGTTATTAGTATTCTTATTCATATTGGACTAAATAGATGATATTTTTATGTGTTACAAGCATTAATTAAAGATGTTGGAGATATTCATAGATATTTAATATCGATATGGAACCCTTCGATTTACGGATATATCGACATATCCACAGATATTTTCATCCTTGAATATAACATTATTTTTGGGAAAATATGTCTCAATTTAGGGATAGACTTCTTTGATTTTGCTTAATATATCTGACCCTCATCGTCAAAATACTTTTGAAATAGTTTTTCTGTTAAAATAAAATAGAAATTAGAGCGATAACTGATAACTAATGTGTAAAAAATAGAAGACATATGTGACATCATATAACGTGTAAAATTGATTGCGCATAAAAAAAATATTATTATCATTATTTAACTAATTTTAAATCAAATTCACACCGGGAAAGTGAATTTAAACGTTTATTTATTGATTGATTTTACAATAAATCAATACAAATCAATTGACATGACAAGTTCCAAATTTGATTTAAAATTAAATGGAAAATTTAATATTATAATCTTACATGGTAACATGGATGTACATAATTGGTCTACAAAAAGAAACATACCATATAATTAATTAATTAATTTAATTGGGGGAAAAGGAATATTCCAATTAAAGAATAACAATAAAAAAGAAAAAAAAAAGCAACTTCAAAGGAAATGTAATTTTTTTTATATATAATTAAATTAATAATAAAATTTCCATAAGGATAATTCCATGAGAAAAATGCGGCCCCAAATGGTGGGACATAGTGTCTTTACAAGCGGACGAGGAGATGCGGTCCCCACACCACTCTTTGTCTTAATTTATTATTATTTTTTTTATATGTCTCTCTGATTTTTTATTGTAAAAAAAAAAAAAAAAAAATCCTTTGAAGGTTGTATTTATCTGGTGTTCGAGTTTTTGGTTAAAAATCAATTTTAGTTCCTAAACTTTTAGAAATGTAACCATTTAGTTCCTAAACTTTAGGGACTAAATTTTACTATGTAACAATTTAGTCTTTATTGTAGAAAATAGTGTTAAAATTTAATGAGATTTCTGGTATAAATGAACCGATAAATTAATTAGGAACTCAATATTTTTATAAAATACAAAGTCTCCATCGTAAAATAAAAAAATTAACATCTAATTTTGATAATTGTTTTTATGTTAGGGACTAAATTGTTACAAATTTGAAAGTATAAGGACTAAATTGATACATACTAAAGTTTGAGGACTAAATTGTTACAAAATTGAAAGTACAGGGACTAAATCGTTACAAAACAAAGTTCAGGGACTAAATTGTTACTTTTATGAAAGTTTAGGGACCAAAAGTATTTTTTAACCTTGAGTTTTTAAAGTTTCATTTTTACCTTTTTTTTTTTTTAATTTTAACTATATGTTTTTTTTATACGTCTTTTCTATTATAGCCCACCCAATGTTTGAGCCTCCGATTATAATAATTGAAGTTCTCAATTATTATAATTTACACTTAGCTACCGTAAAAATATTTAAAAACTCTCATTGTTTATCACGTTTACTATTTTTGTAACTATCTTCTCTGAACATTTGTAATTTACATTAAAATACTTTGTATCCCAATATAGATTATTATAACTTACAGACTACAATAATCAACTCAGCACCCCCAACAACTCCTAAAAATTTATTGAATGCTAAAATAGGATGAATTATTAGAAAGTTTTAAACAAAAATTTATACACATTAGATATATATAAATTTGAAAGTTTAGAAATTAAACTTTTAAATTAACCAAAACTAAACTATTATTTTTCTTAAAAATTGAAGATTCGACACGTACTCACATTTTTTTTTTTGTTAAAAGAAAATTCTAATTTATTAATTGGAGTATAGCTTAAATTATTTGATTAAGACATTATAATTTTGACTAAAATGTGTTTAAATTTCTACTTTATACTTTTATATAAAAATTCCTAATTCTACCGTAAGCAACACTAGTAATCTAAAAACCACATGTTGTATTTCTCACTCTCATATTTAAATAGTAAAATGCTAAAAAAAAAATTACATAGAAAAATAAATTTTTTAACGAAAAATTACTATAAACAGAAAACATATCAAACTATTTACAAATATAGAAAAATTTCACTGTCTATCAGTGATAAACTACAATAGAATTCTATCGCTTTCTATCGCTCAAACGATCGTTTTCTATCGCTAAAGTAAATGAATTCTATCGTGGTCTATCATTGATAGACTGTAAAAATTTTCTATATCTGTAAATAGTTTGACTCATTTTTCTATATTTGAAAAGAATTTTTTTAATATTTGTACTTTATATTTTATTATTTATTTTAAAAATAAATATATAAAATCAAAGAAAACTACATACAAGCAAAGACGTCATATAAAAAAGAGAACACACTGTCCATAAACCAATAATAATAATAAAAAAAATAACTCATCAAACCCTGACTGAAAAAAGAAACTACAAAACAATTCGCGAGAAAGTCATGCCTCTGTCGCAAGGGCATGAACAACCCTATTGCAAGCTCTATTTTATTTTTAAATACCAAATTTTAGTTACTTTAGTTTAAACAAATATTAAAAATAGTCATGCAATTAGTTTGCTATTGATTTTTTTATATTTCTTTTTTAAATTGTGAAAATATACTCACGTAGGTATTTTCTTGTATTAAAACTATTATTATTATTATTATTATTATTGAACTAATTTCGATAATTTTTTAAAAAAATTACTAAGTTTAAGATTTATTGAAAGTATATGAACTAAAATAAAATATAACTAAAAGTTCAAGGATTAAAATGATATTTTAACCATAGTAACAATAATAGTATTAAATTTCTGTTGACATATTTATATTTCCATCGATATTTCCCATGTGTTCGATATCGACATGAAAAATGAATTGATATTTTTAGTATATCGTAGAAAAACCACTAAACATAAAAACTAAGTAACAAAAATGTAACTTTTAAAAAAATGTCATTAATATAAATATAATGTAAATAATAGACATGTTAACTTGTTAAATAATAAAATGTATATTTACTCATTTAAATTTATTATTTTTTTTAATATTTTATTTTTATGATATTTTAAAAAATATACATAACATTTTATCGATATAGTGGTAAAGTTAAGATTTCGATTTTCTATTGAGATGGAAATTTTAAAGGAAGTAAGAAAATAATTAAATAACAATTAAAAAAAATAGGAGAAAATGGTTGAAAATTGAAAGACTGCAATGGATTAACATTAACATTTAAAAGAATAATAAATAGAAAAATTGTGAATCTTCCTTCTCATTTCCATGTGCAACTCTCGAAGGACTCTCACTCACAGAGCTTTTTGAGACATAAATGGAAATGAAAATTATGAAACGCTCTCTCTCTCTCTCTTCTTTCTCTCTCCTTTAGAATTTGGGGGGTTTCTTCTTTTACCCCTTCAAAGTTCAGTCCCCACCATCGCCATTTTTCACCAATGCTCTCTCACCTTTCACAGTCACCAAGGGACCGACTCTTCTTTTTTATCTCACATGAAAGTTGAAACCCTTCCACTTCCACCCCCCAACTTTTTCTTATTGGATTACATTATCATCCCCCTTCTCTTTCCCCTTTTTTTTCTCTCTCAACAAATTTGCTTTCTGGGTTTCTTCCCCTCTGGATTGACTTCCAGTTTCTAGCTCCAGGACCCAATTCTTATCTCTCTCCCTCTTGTTCTTCAGGTTGTTCTTTGTTCTTTGTTCTTTGTTCAATTGTTTATCTGCTTGATTGATTGCCCCTTTTCTTTTCTTTGAGTGATTTCAAGGGGGGTTTGGGTTTTTGATGATTTTGATGCTCTGTGATGGTTTTTTTTTCTCATGGGTTGATTCTGTGAGTTGGGTTTTGTTTGTAGATCTGAATTTGTTTGATTTTCTATCGAATTTTGATTCTGGGGTTTTTGTGAAGATCGGTTTGATGGATTTTGATGTTCTGTTTTCATTTTTTGAAGTTTTGTATTCGTTTTGAAGATGAGATCTGATTGTTGATTTTGTGATATCTTTGTGTTGAAGTGTTTGATTTTGATGTGATGTTTAATGCTCTGTTTCTTATGTGTTTTGATTCTGAATTTAATTTCATAGCTTAGTATTGTTCTTGAACTTGATCTGTGTAGAACAGATTAAAAAGAGGTTGAAGAAATTTCCATTTTCCCCTGTTTGATCTACTTTTTTTGGTTGAACTTTGCATGTAATAAGATTATTTAGAAAGGAAAAGGAATTCTCATGGTGGTTGGTGTGGGGAGAGGTTTGGTTTTTGTTTTCTGATAGTTTTGAGGAACTTTTAGAGGGAAGGAATAAATCTGTTGGTGTTCTTTGCTATATGTATCGATTCGTGGATTTGCGGTTACGATCTTTTCGATTTGGAGTGAAACAAACATCTCTTTATGGATAAAATATGTTTTTCTAGTTATTGATTCTGAGTCTGACTGGGTTTTTGCCTTAAAATTTATGTTTACAGGTGAGGAGGCATAGAGAATTTTAGTAGCTTCCGTATCATATCTGATACTAAGGTAAAAGGCAGTAGCAGACTAGGATTTGTTTTTGGTGTAAATCTGATTGTTGGATCTTGCCCGAGTTTTGTCGTCTGAATTTGGCGAATATCTGCTGATTCATTTTTGGGGGGAAATGATGATGATGTTCAATGAGATGGGATTTTGTGATGATATGGATTTCCTTTCTGCTCCAATTGTGGAAGGAGATGCCGTTGCTCCACCAACCGATCCTGAAGTGGTGGTGGAAGATGATTATTCTGATGAAGAGATCGACGTGGATGAACTTGAGAGGAGGATGTGGAGGGATAAGATGCGTCTCAAACGCCTTAAAGAGCAAAGCAAGGTTAAGGAAGGGATCGATATTGTGAAGCAGCGACAGTCTCAAGACCAGGCTAGGAGGAAGAAGATGTCGAGGGCACATGATGGGATCTTGAAGTATATGTTGAAGATTATGGAAGTTTGTAATGCTCAAGGTTTTGTATATGGAATAATTCCTGAGAAGGGAAAACCAGTAACCGGGGCATCGGATAATCTGCGAGAATGGTGGAAAGACAAGGTCAGATTTGATAGAAACGGACCGGCTGCCATAGCCAAGTATCAGGCAGACAATGCGATTCCCGGACGAAATGATGGGTGTAATTCAATCGGTCCAACCCCGCACACTCTGCAGGAACTTCAGGATACCACCCTAGGATCTCTTTTATCAGCTCTGATGCAGCACTGTGACCCTCCTCAAAGAAGATTTCCATTGGAGAAAGGTGTTCCTCCACCATGGTGGCCTACTGGAGTTGAGGAATGGTGGCCTCAGCTCGGGTTGCCGAAGGACCAAGGTCCTCCACCGTACAAGAAGCCTCACGATTTGAAGAAAGCGTGGAAAGTCGGTGTTTTGACTGCAGTCATTAAGCATATGTCCCCTGATATAGCCAAGATCCGCAAGCTTGTTAGACAGTCCAAGTGTTTGCAGGACAAGATGACTGCCAAGGAGAGTGCTACATGGCTTGCTATTATCAACCAGGAGGAGATCTTGGCCCGGGAGCTTTATCCCGACTCTTGCCCGCCTTTGTCTTCCGGTGGGGGTAGTGGATCTTTGGTCATTAACGATTGCAGTGAATATGATGTAGAAGGTGCTGAGGAGGAACCGAGCTTTGATGTTCAAGATCGTAAACCTGATAACCATAGCTCATTCAACTTGGGAATGGACAGAATGAGGGAACGGGTGCCCCTTCGACAACCATCTTATGCAATCAAAGGAGAGGTTCCCACAAACTTGGATTTCATGCGAAAGAGGAAACCGACCAGCGATCTGAATATGATGATGGATCAGAAGATTTACACTTGTGAGTTCCTCCAGTGTCCTTATAGCGAACTTCGTCTCGGGTTTAACGACAGGACGTCCAGAGACAATCATCAGTTGACCTGTCCATATAAAACTTCTTCAGAATTCAGTGGCTCAAATTTTCATGTCAACGAGGTTAAACCAGTTATCTTCCCTCAGTCGTTTGCCCAGCCCAAGTCAGCTCCACCCCCGGTCAGCTCGGTTCCATCATCCTTCGACCTGTCCACTTTAGGTGTTCCAGAAGATGGCCAAAAGCTGATCAGTGAGCTCATGTCGATCTATGACACCAACATCCAAGGCAACAAGAACAACTTAAACACAGGTAACGGTGCCACCACGGAGAACCAAAATCTCCCTCAGTTAAAGATCCAACCTCAACAAGATGAATACTTCCGCAATCAAGGTCTAATGATCGAGGGAAACTTCTTTGAGGGGTCGAATGTTTCGAGCAGCCATCAAATGTTCACAAGAGATGAAGGCCAATTCGACCGGTTTAAGCCAATGAATTCACCTTTTGAAAACAACCACCATCGGCACAACAATAACAACAGCAACAACAACAATTTCCACTTAATGTTTGGCTCTCCATTTGATTTGTCAACCTTCGACTACAAAGAAGAAGTACCCGGAGTAGCAGCCATCGATACACTGTCGAAACAGCAGGACATTCCATTATGGTATCATTGAGCTTGCTCTCACTCCAATGCTCTTTGTCGACGTGTTCTTTCCGTCGAAAGCAGCAGCAGTAACAGCAGCTGCAGCAGTGAAATTCATAGCTGTTCTTTTTACAGTTTGAGTATCTCTCTCTGTCTCTCTCTCTCTTATGGGGTTTGCCTTTTGCTTTTACTAGGAACCAGTCAGAGTTACCTTTTGGGGTTTGCCTAACTTGGTTAAACTGTATTGTCTAAAAGGAAATGTTTGGTGTTACATCCTGGTCATTCACACAAATGAATGGATAATGTCATTAGCTTGTAGAATATCTTTAAGGTCATCATCATGTAATGTAAGTCTTAAGTTTCTCCAATAGGATAAATAAGTGGAGAGAATCCTTTTAGTACTACTGCTACTACTTACTCTGCTCTGTTGTTCATTACATGTCCAAATGATTGTCTATATGAATAACTATGTTCATCATCTTCCCTTATCTCATCCTCTTCATTTCATTGGTTGCATAATGAAAGTTATAGATCCTAGAGTTGTTGGAGGGTTCAATCTGGTTAGAATATCAAACCCGACAGCTAAGCGGGTGCCCGTTCGATAACGTTTTGTGGTCTTTTGTCTTGTTGTCTTTGAGAAATTAGACTTTGTTTACTCACAATTGCTTTGTCATGTAGTTTGCTATTAATACGCGTTTTCAATATTCCAGCTAAAATCTAGAAGGATACAACTTTCCTTTTAAGGTGGAATGTCTATATTATTGCATTAACACAGTTCAAACTTGTTGGAAATGAAACTACCTGATCTGATCAACATCATATCTAGCAACACTATGCTCACAAACAAGCCACGTTCGTGGTGAACAAAAACGATATCAAATGAAAACCGTTACCGGAATGAACCCGGGTTAGGGTGGTTGGATGTTAATAAGGGAGGTGGAGTAGTAGCTGGTTTTGAAGGTTGTCTATTGTTAGGGGTTGGGAAAGAGACAAGACAAGTTGGAGAAACATTAGAGAATGGTAATAATGGTGAGATGTAGGGCTTAGTTTTTTGTTGTTGTTTTTACTGTTGTTATTGTTTTGTTTGGTGGTGGTGGTGATGGTGGCTAGTGGGGACTCCCTTCAACTTCAACAAAGCCTCATCCTCTTCCATCCTTTCATGTCGGCGGTCAATGTTTCAAACCACTTCTCTCCACTCCTTCCTCTATCTTCTTTTTCTTTTTAGGCCCTTCTTTTTAGTTAAAATTGCAAATTTAGACCCTATAATTTAGGGCAGTACGGATGTTCGTGGGTTGGGTTGGATTGAAGCCCTTTTTAGACTCAAACTAATTGTTCGGGTTGTAAGTTTTTTTAACCCAAATAACCTTTATTAAATAATGAAACATTTGGATTGGGTTAGGTTGAGTTGGTTGGGGTTACTCAGTTATTTATTTAAATTTTTATTCTAAAAAGAAATAAAATGTTAATATATACAAGTTTTATTTAATTATTTTTATATATTGAGTTAAGATTAACAACTCTATTTCAATTTATATTATGAAAATTTTCTTTTTAAAGTGTTAAAAAATTGTGTTTTGGGTGGTTGGAGAATAAATTATCCAAAACATGACATTCAATAAAAATAAAATAAATATATGTATTTATAAGTAAAAAAAAAACATACTTTTTAAAATTAATACTAAGTTCGGGTTGGATTGGGTTATTGTAAGTGAACTCATGAACCAACCCAATCCATAATTTTTCATTTATTCGAACCCAACCCAACTCAAGTAAGTTGACAACCCAACTCCTAATCGTAGGAGTTGGGTTGGATTGATCGGTTTTTTCGGGTCATCAGGTTTTTTGAACACCCTTATAGGGTGGTAGTAAAGTTTCATCGTCTTTTACGTCTTTTAGTCAAATTTCAAGTTATGTCCCTATGGTCTATGTTAGTTTTATATTTCTAATGTTTTTTCCTCCTTTATGTTTTTTAAGTCAAATTTTCAAATTAAGTCTCATTTAGGTTAGTTCTGATTCGGTCTTTATATTTCTAAAGTTTCGACGTATTTTATGCTTCTTTAGTCAAATTTCAAATTCAATCCTTATGGATTATGTTAGTTCTAGCATGGTCCTTATATTTCTAAAATTTTGTTGTCGTTTATGTTTCTTTTTACTTCAAAAATTTAGTCTCTTGGTTAATTCTAGTTTTGGTCTTTTTACTTTTAAAGTTATGTTGTCGTTCTTTTATTAAATATTACTCGACATTGTTGACTTTAAGGTCTAATTTGTCCTATATTTACACATCAAAGATTTTGTAACTTTTCTTCTAATTCACATCCCTATAATATTTTCAAAAGAGTGGATACGTTTACTATATATTTTGTTAAATTCTAGAATTTTGCTTCTCGTGTAGACGTAAAGTGTTATAGGGTTAAATATATTTAGTTAGTTTTATGCTCTTCAACCATCATGGGTTGTCCTAATGGTAGTAGGTTCTTTCATGGTGGCCACTAATCGAGGTGCGCGTAAGCTGGTTCGAACACTCACAGATATAAAAAAAAAAAAGTTTAAGTTTTTAAACTCTTTGACTATTGAAATATTTTTAGGTTCACACTCCAAATTTGTATTTTTTTTTAACAATATGATATACGTAAACCGCATGTAAATTTAAATAAGATGTCGTGTTATATGGTTGCTTTGTTAAATTCCGTCATTGTTGCATTAAATTTCTATATCCGGCGAACTAAGTTCCTAGAACAGAGATAATAATGACACTTTTTGAAAGTAAAGACTTTGAAATTGACATAAAGGTTAAAAACACATGCCTAAAATTGTAACTCAAACTATTTTCTTTTTATTTATTTATTTACTTTAATAAAGTTTACTTCATAAATTGATATATCTTTTAGGAGACCCCATTTTTAATCATATCTTAAGAATATTGTGGGTAGAAATTAGAAAAATGAAAGAAATATATAGTGTTATTTATTCATCATTTTGTAGGACCAAAAGTCAAAATACTTGAAGACATTTATTGACTAAAAATATAATAATTTTTAAAAAAATATGAACTTTAGTAGGTATATCAATTTAATTATACACTTTGTGACGTCCTGTTTAGATAAAAATTATGTGAGATTTATAACTTTATCAATTAAACTTCTAAACTTTCATAAATGAATCAATTTAGACATTCTGTTAGAATTTTCTTTGAAAATCGTTCATGTTAATCATCCATTTTATTAATCTGACATTTGAACAAGTCTAATATGTGTAAGAATAGCATGGAAATTTGATTCACTTATGAAAATTTAGAAGTTTAATTTATATAATTATAAGTCTCACACCATGTTTTTCAAACAAAATTTCAAAGATAATGAAATTAATACACTTATGAAAAATTGATACAATTATTAGTTCGTGATTTAAAGTGATACAATTCCCAAAGTTTAGCGGAATAAATTAATATTTTTCATAATTTTTATTTGTACTTTGGATTTTAGGACTTGGCATTTGGCCCTCATATTATGATTCTGTCCTATTGCTTTAATAAATATTAAATCAACTTTTTTTTTTGAAATGTTTGATTGAAAAAAAAGAAAACAGACTATAAACATGTGCATACAATATTAGCAAATAAATGCAACGAATAAAATTTCTATAATTACAAAAAGATTTTTTTTACAATGGATTACAAAAAGATTTGTAATATTAGACCTTCAACCATTTGTATTTTCTTTAATACATAATAACTTAAAAAAAGTTTGAGAAGGTTCAATTGTCGAAATGAATTTCCGTTGAAAAATAAATGATTATTTTTAAATATAAAAAAGTGAGCAAAACTATTTATAAATATAGAACAATTTTACTATCTATCGCTGATAGACAGTGAAAATTTTCTATATCTATAAATAGTTTGACATTTTTTCTGTTTATAGTAATTTTATTGTTAAAATGTTAGTGAAGTACAATTAAAAGATTAAAAAATGTAATTAAATTAAAAGCGAAATAATTTGGTTTAATGTCTCAGAATGAAACTTATATATACATTAATTCAAGTGTAACTCAAGCCCTCTTTGAGCTTGTAGACCAATTGTCCCCGAACATCAGTTGACTCACTTTGTCATTTTTTTTATTCATTGTTTTTGTAATAGTTTTTTAAAAAATAATTGAAAATTTATGTCTAAAAAATGGATAGTAAAAAAAAAAAAGAGATTAAAAATCTCTTACGATCCTAAACTTTCATGGAAATAACAATTTAGTCCCTAAATTTTGGTTTCTTACTATTTATTCCTTGAACTTTTAATTTAGTAACAATTTAGTTCTTGAAGTTTGGTTGTAACAATTTGAAGTTTAGTATATAACAATTTGGTCATTTATGAAAATTAGTGTTAAGATTTAATGAGATATTGATATTTATTTTTTATAAATTTTTTTATAGTAGAGATTAAATTGTTATAAACTAATTTGAAAGTACATGGACTAAATTGTAACATTCTATTTATGGGTAACTTTTGGGCTAAAGGATAAGAGTGACATAACGAAGAAGAGAAAGCTATCATGCTAAGTGAACGGACAAGCTAACAGGCACAAAGCAAAATTAGTTCAATCGGCCTCGGCCTCGATTGAGCGCAACATATCGTGCATCCCATGCACGATGCGGGCTCACATGGACCTCAAGGAGAGGGTTAACTTGGCCCAAAGCTAATTCAGCTCGTTCGATCTCAGCCTCAGTCAAGGCCAAGCCCATCAAGTCATGCCCTTTTCACATAATGTAACCCTAGAAGATATGATAATATCTGAAGATCTAGGAGAAAATCCTAAGGGGAGAAGGATTTGGCCACCCAACTCTATAAATAAAAAAAGTAAGGAGAGACAAAAAATGTAAGTTGTCTGTTCGTTTAGAAACTCCATACTAAAACAAATCTTCATACTTCTAACGTAAGCATCATAGTGTACGTGGCTTACACTCCATCTCTATGCAATTCTTGTTATTTTGCCGGTAATCTTCTTCCAAAAAATATATATATATAAATTTACCGTTACTGCCACTTGGAGGTCAGACTATTTTATCTAGCCAAATTTTGACATCAACACATACTAAAGTTCAAGTACCAAATTGTTACAAAACTAAAAGTAAAGGGACTAAATCGTTATAAATCAAAGATCAGGAACTAAATCTTTATAAATCAAAGATCAGAGACTAAATCGTAATAAGCATAAAAAGTAATTAATAATGTTGATTAGAAAAGGATCCAAAATGAATGGGTTGTTGTATTTGTTTGGTACAAATGTGATGGATCATGAAATGGCATTGGAGTTGGAGACAGCAACTTCAAAGGCTTCTTCTTGTAATAATGGACATTGGACACTCACTCTTATCCCAAAAACTATGGACATGTTATAGTGCTACGGGTCCCACCCTCTTTATCTATCTCATTATTTTCAATTTAATCCCTTACATTTTTTACATTTTCAAATTATACCCTTTTTATTAGTTAATGTAAAATATGACTCATAATCAAGATTTAAAATATCGATGTCTTAATTTTATCGAAATTTTGATGAAAATATCGATTTTGATGGATATTTTTGGAAAAATTATAAAAACATAAAATTCAAAAATTAAATTTAAATTAGTAAATAAACATTTTATTATTTTCAAATAAGTAAACATGTCTATTATTTATATTATATTTATATTGGTGACATTTTGATACTTATTTTTCGTGTTTCGTGGATTTTTATACGATATAATGGAAATATTGATTCACCCCTCATATCGATATCGAACCCATGGAAACATGGAAATATATATGGAAATTTTAATACTATGCTTATAATCAATTATTAAAATATCGATGTTGATATCCATAGTGAGATTTCGACTCTACCTATCTATCTATCTATATATATATATATTAAAACTATGGACATATTACAGTGCTGTGGGTCCCACCATCTTTATCTATCTCATTATTTTCAATTTAGTCCCTTACATTTTTTACATTTTTAAAATTATAACCTTTCTATTAGTTAATGTAAAATATGACTCATAATCAACGATTAAAATATCGATGTTGATATCGATAATGAGATTTCGACTCTATCTATCTATTTATATATGTATTAAAAAAAATATATAGATATCAATGATGAAAATGACCAAAATAGTCCTATATATACATATTTAGTTTTAAGGAAATTATAAAAATGTGATATAAACTTATTTTATTTATCTATCCAAATCTCTTGATGTTGACTTTTTAAGAAGTCAATACTATTTCTTCTTTGGAGCCTTTTGAATTATAGAAGTTTCATGAGTTAGGTTTTTTCTTCACAATTTTCATTTTGCTAACTTCAATTTTTTTTAATTAAAAAAAATATATAGAGAGAGTTCAATGGAATCAAGATTATATATTTTTTAAATTAAAAAAAAAAAAAAAAAACAGTTTGATTCACAATGGATCAATTGGGATCTAATGAGACAATTATATTGTTCCTCTTTTATTATTATTTTTTTCTTTAAAAAAATTGTCACAACCAAACTTCTTTAAAATATTTTGTTAAAAGCTACTTCATACATAGATCTAACAATCATTTTAATTTAGTAAAGATGTAAATATTATTTTGCTCTTTTAAATATTTATATTGATCTTATTTTAATTTCTAAACTTTAGATATTTTATTTTAATTCAATTCATTAACTTTTAAACGTGTGGTACTTTTAAATCTCTATTAACTCAACATTTATCTTTTTAAATGTAATTGAAGTAGAATAAAAAATGAATGATAAAAGGAAAATCTCATTTTATACTTATAATTTTCTCTCTAATTTAGAGAAATTTTTACTGATAGAAAAAATATCAAACTATTTATAGAAAATAACAAAAAAAATACTGATAGACATTGATAGACTTATATCAGCATCTATCGGTGATAAACGTCTTTCATTTCTATCACTGATAGACCGTGATAGACTTCTATCAGCGTCTATCACAACTATCTAAAAATTTTGCTATTTTGTGTAAATATTTTTCCTCATTTTTTTATTTTAAAATTTTTTTCTCTAATTTATCCTTAATAAATTTTAAGTCAAAGTGGTAAAATTTTATCTTTCCCTCTAAAAATAGGGGTCTTTTCACAAATAGAAAAAAAATAAAAGTAATTACACATATAGAAAAAAAGAGTGGGAAATACAAAAGCATGCGGTGCACTTTTTTCTGTATGTGTAATTATTTTTGTTTTTTTTTTCTATACACAACAATTTTCCCTAAAAATATTGGTTTTTCTCCCAAATATAACTTCACTTGTGGAAAGATCTTACACGTTATAAGTTATTGGTTTTATTAAATTAAACTTTACAGAAAATTAAAGAAAAATTATTTAAATAATTTTTATATGACAAAGTGAGTTTAGCATAACTAGTAGTATGTGTTAACGACCAAAAAAGTTTGTGGCTCAAATTTTTTCTATTTAATTATATTAAAAAAAAGTTTAATACAAATGTTCCATCATTAAAGTGAAATGTTTGAAAATTTCACAATAAAAATAGAATAAACTAAAAGGTTCATAAAGCAAAATAAGATTAAAAACTTCCCCTATATCAAAGTTCTAAAAAAAAAGGAAAAACAATAAATATATAGAAAAAAATAATTATCATCTAGAAACATAGGAAAACAAATGTATTTATGTGCAAAGTTTAAAATATCGATATCGAAGGAAATATCAAGGTCTTAATTTTACGGAAATTTCAATGAAAATTTCGATAAAATATCAATTTCGATGGATATTCTTAGAAAAATTATAAAAACATAAAATTTAAAAAATAAATTCAAATTAGTAAATATACATTTTATTATTTTTAAATAAGCAAACGTGTTTATTATTTCTATTATGTTTATATTAGTGGCATTTCGATGCTTATTTTTTATATTTCGTGGATTTTTCTACGATATAATGAAAATATCATTCACTCCTCATATCGATATCGAACTCATGAAAATGTGGAAATATCGACATATGGATGGAAATTTAATACTATATTTATGTGACAACATTTTAAATCATAACTAATTCAACATTCAAAAGAAAGAGAGTTTTTTTTTTTTTTTTCTAAAGCAAATATGATGAAATTATTTGAAAATACAGATAAAAGGAAGCCAAATCTTTTTAGAAAAGTAATTAAAAAGCAAATCCAAAAAAAAAAAAAAATCAAATTTTAGGATTTTGTGTAGAAAAAGTAGATTTTGCTTTTTCAAAATTAAAAAAAAAAAAAAAAAAAAAAAAGCATGGTCAAATTGCACTAACAACAGTTAACTCAACTAGAATATACACATCCACTTAAACCATAAACCAAAAAAGAAAAAAGGAAAAAAAAAAAGGAAAAAAGAACATTTAATTAATTTAGCAAATTTAATTTTATTATTTAAAAAAATAATAATAATCATAATATAGAACTGTTCAAATTCATTGAACTTCAGAATGAGGTATAATTCATTTAACAGAGTTATTAATTTTAATATTCAAAATGTTCCCCATCATCCTACCATCAATGCTTTTATTTATTTATTGGGTTTTTAAAGCTATTTTTATTTATTTTTGTATTTAAATATTGCATTGGTTCTATTAAAACTTCCAACTTTTAGTACAAAAAAATAGAGTATAAAAATAAAATATTGATAGAATATGCTTTTTTTCTTGTCAACTCTAATTGGGGGTTTCAAAGTTTTTGTTCATAAAGTTTTTTTTTTTTTTTTTTTTTTAATTCATATTTTAGTAATTCTCTCTCTCTAACATGTTGATATGAGTCATATGACTTTATATTTTGCTTAATTAATACATGTATGTTTTCTTTATGAACTATATAATATATAGTTTTTCTTCTCTCTCCTCACATCTTTCAATAGTGGAGTTCCATTATTTTTTAGAGAGAAGGATGTGACTTAATAATTTTTGGACAATAATGTTTGGATACTTCTAATATATATTTAAATTAACATCATATCTTTATGTGTGAGAAGCAATCTTAAAAATAAAGATTTGAAGGGATTTATAAATAATTTATATATAATGGTAAAGTTGTAATGTATAATATTAAATAAATGGCTAAACTATAAAAATGTACTTCAATTTTGTATTTCGTGTTAAAAATATATATGGAGTTTCAAAAGTTTCAAAAATACTCTTGAACTTTTAAAAATAGATCAGAAATACTCTTACTGTTAGTTTTAGATGGAAACTGTTAGTGTTTTGTTTTAAAAATATCATTGAACTTCAAAAGTTTCAAAAACACCCTTAAACTTTTAAAAAAAATTACAGAAAAGAAAAAAAATACCTTTATTGTTAGTACATGAACAAAAACTGTCAACACCTAGTTGCAAAAATAACGCAAAAAATTATAAATACTCCTACCATTAGTATAGTGATAAATTTGTTTGCAGTTTTATTGAGTTCGAAAAGAACCAATTTTAAAACAAATTATATAAATATCATCATTTTTTCGTGTAGATACTCTCATTATTCCTATTTTTTAAAAATTTCTTACACCAATTTTCTCAACCACCAAAATGAAAAACAAAATTTTAAGTTAAAATAAAAAATCTCAATTTTTTTTTTTGAAATCAATCTCATTAAAATATACAAAAACGATAAATAGCAAATTTAAAAAAAAAAAAAAAGAAAAAAATGGAAAAAAAGAGTATTTGACTATTAACAAGCACTCAAGTAACGTACAATAAGCGAGTAATTGTATTTATTTTTTTTCTTAGATAAACAAATATAAAATAGTTAACAACAAGAGGAGTAAGAGAATATTGAAGAAGAGATGAGAGAAAAAAAGAGGAAAATAGATAAAGAGGGTATCATCGGTTCATTTACTAAAAGTAATTTTTTTTTAAAAAAAAGTTTAAGGATATTTTTTGAAACTTTTGAAAGTCTATGGATATATATTTTTGACACAAAATACTAAATATTTCCTTCCAAAACTAATGGTAAAAATATTTTTTAAACTAATTTTGAAAGTTTAAGAGTATTTTTTAAACTTTTGACAGTTCAAAATTATTTTTAACACAACGTATTTTGTATAGTTTAGCCAAAATAAATTAACACTTCATAATTATTATTAATCATTCCTAGTAAAAATCTAACCTACAGTGTGGTGGTAGAAGGTGAGAAGTTCAAATTCACCACGTGAGATAAAATAAATACAATTATTTACGGTCACATGAATTCGGTGAAAATTTAAGGGTGTGTTTGAAATATATTTTCAAGTGATTAATTTAAAAAATAAATCATTTTAAAGTGTTTGACAACCACTCAAAATAAATTTTGAAAATATTTTAAACCATTTTTATCAAAAGAGTTTAAATAAAAATGAAATTTTTGAAAAACATTTTTTCTCCGTAAATCCAAACCGACCATAACTCAATTTACAAATTTACATAGTAAATTTAAACTTCTCATCTTTTATCGATAATTTACCATTAATCCTTTCAACTTTCCAATCAATTTTCATTTTCGCATCATTAAAACTTTTGAAGAGTTTATATACATACATAATTTTTTTTAACACAATGTTCGTATAAAACTAACACGTAACTCGTAATTCAAATACCTCTTTAAAGTTAAATTTTAAAAAATGATGAGAGAAAGAGAAAACATGATCCACCTTAGAAAAGTTTTAATAATAATAACTTAAAAAAAAAAAAAAAAAAAAAAAAAAAAAAAAAAGTGGATATTAAAAAAGTCAAAAAGTTGTTGAATTTTTTTTAGACTTTGGAGAGTTGCCTAATTAGTATATGAGTAATATAATAATGGGCTAAGTCCCATTAAAACTTTGACAGCAAACTCAATAATAATTTTGTTTATTAATAATTGATGATGTTGAATTCCATTATTTTAGGATTTGACCATTAGCTTTAAAAACCATTGTAAATTTTAAAAAATTGATTTGAGTATAATTTTGTGGACAATATTCTAAAGTTCGTTAGTTCCATCTATCATCTTCATAATTGTTGAATTAAAAAAGTTGTCGTTAAAGTGATAAATCTTAAATCGCCGATTGATCCAAAAGCTTAAGCTAATGGGTGAAGACATATTTATTTAACATCTAACACTCCCTCTCATTTGCGGGCTAGAAATATGAAGAAGAGCCAAACAAGTGGAAATGAATATTAATTGGAGGAGGAAACAATATTGCAAGGTTGAACCCAAGACATCATGAACCAACCTGCTGTAATACCATTTTAAATCGCCGATTGACAGAAAAACTTAAACTAATGGATGAATGTATATTTATTTAATATCTAACAATAAAAGAGAAAAACGAAAAATTTTAATCTATTCGTTACTCATTGATTTATAATCGTGATTATAAGTTTATTGTGATGATGTTTTTACGATCATTGTTATATTATATTCATCTATTAGCTTAAATGTTGGTTGAGAAAATCAAAGTGATATTAATTTTTTTTTTTTTGGTATTTACATAGTTCATAAATGAAGACTAGTTTACTTTTTTTTGTTTTGGTTTGGTTTTTTTAGAACCAACAATGGTTGTTTTTGGAAAAAAAAATGGTTGCATTTAAATGTGTGTACTTTGTTTCTATAAATATAATAATTATTTACTCGAGTAGGAGCAGAAGTACGTAGGTCGATCCCTCAACTTTTTGGAATCAATCATTTTCAATTTTATAGGTCCTTAAAATTTGAAATTCATAACGAAATTTTAATCTCACAAGTCTTTGAAAATTAAAAATGCATAACAAAATTTTAATCTCACAAGGTAAGGATATATTACAAAATTAAAAATTCAAAGAGCTATATAAGGTTGAAAATTGAAATTTAAGGATTTAGAAGAAATATTTTAAAGCCATTATCAAAATCATGGATATTTAAGTACAAATATCTAGAATTCATCCAATTTAATGTCGCCAAACTAATACTAATTTTATATGGTTCAAAATTAATTCTATATAACCCCTCACATAAAGTGTTTGGATCCACCACTTCGTGAGTTATTGCTCCTATATTATATAAATCTTTTTTAATGCTTAAATTAAAAAAAGTTATATAATAATCTTTAAAAAAAAATGATTTTTTTAAAATATAGAAAAATGAGTCAAACTATTTACAAATATAGAAAATTTTCATTGTCTATCAGCGATAAACCGCGATAGAATTCTATCGCCAGTAAAAAATTTCTATATTTATAAATAATTTGATATTTTTTCTGTTTATAGTAATTTTCTTAAAAAAATGTAGGAAAAATTACCTTTTTAGTCTCTAAGTTTTGAACAATATGTGTATTTGGTCCCTGAGTTTTAAAAATGTACCTTTTTAGTCCCCAAGTTTATAAGAATAGGTCAATTTGGTCCCTAAGTTTTCAAAGTGTACCTTTTTAGTCTCTGAATTTTTAAAAATAGGTTTAAAAGGTCCCTCAAATAGTTTTTTTTATTATTATAAATAATTATATGACATTTTAAATTAGAAGAATAATTCTTAAAAATCATCTCCTCTCTAAAACTATTTTTTTCTAATTTAAATATCATATAATTATTTTTAAAAAATCAAAGAAAAAAATACTTCAAGAACTTTTTAAATCTATCTCTAAAAATTTAGGGACTAAAAAGGTATATTTTAAATACTCAGTGACCAAATAAACTTATTCTTATAAACTTGGGGACTAAAAATGTAAATTTTTAAAACTTAGGGACCAAACGCACATACTGTTCAAAATTTGAGAACTAAAAAGGTAATTTTTTTAAAAATGTACGTTGAAAAATGTATCCTTAAAAATTTAAAAAAATGTTGAAAAATATAGTGGGCTTGGCCCAAAGGCTTTTTGTTAACATGGACTGAATCTAAAGTCCCAATATAGTGGGAAAGTCAAAGTTGGGCCTAAGCTCGTGCTTATTGGGCCTACTTCATTGAAGATCCATATAAATTTGATCTTAAAATCTTCTAAAATTTCTAAATTTAAGATAATGTGCTAATTTAACAAATTAAAAAAAATGATGTTTTAAAAAAAAGTACTTATGGAAATTTGATGTCCATATAGCTTCTAAAGAAAGTAAAGCAACCTGTTTACAATATGTATTGCAACAGGGAGGAACGGAGTTGGGAATACACTTCTCATCTCTGTACTCGCCCCATTTCCAATTTTAAGGAGTTAAGGTTGAAGAAAAAAATCCTCATTTT
The DNA here is from genome assembly GCA_002890555.2 of Lagenaria siceraria. Lineage (NCBI taxonomy): Eukaryota > Viridiplantae > Streptophyta > Magnoliopsida > Cucurbitales > Cucurbitaceae > Lagenaria > Lagenaria siceraria. Next base: position 4,478,288 of record CM016492.1, on the reverse strand, counting down.
TTATTTAAAATAAATTAGAATTTTATATTTACACTAAAACAGTAAATTTTTTATGTTACAAGAAAGTATTGTTTATATAAATTACCAATTTTAGAAAATATTTTAGCATTTTTATCGAATTTATTTTGTTTTATTTTATTTTCTGAACAAATTGAATTTATTAACCTATTGATGATACATGCATGTACATACATACACACATTATATGTGTGTAAAGAGAAATGTAAGATAATATGTGTGTTATTAATAAAATTAGAATATATATAGACACACAACAAACAAATATTCAAGGCGTGGTAGAGCTAGGATCCCCTCCATGTTCCCGACTGGGGACCTAAACTAAATTTTTGGTCAAACCGAGGATTCCTCGACCCCACAAGAAATTAATACACTAGCTTCTTAGTAGATACCAACCACTTGGACTTCAACATATTGGTATACGTAGGTTCGTTTTTCAACCAATTTTGTTTCTCTTTGAGTGGTCTTTTTCGTTTATTTTCACAAAATGAGCATTGCACGTGATTCATTACTAGTTACCTATAAAAAAAAAGACTATAAAAGAGGTTTATGCATGTTTTTCATTATTTATACCTTGTAAATTAAGTTTAGTTATTCTCAAGGTTTTCAATTTTAAATGTCATGTAAGGTAGTAATTGCCCAAATATAGGTCTTAGAATGTAATGTTATGCATTACAAAATTTGAGCTAATTTTAGAGAAATTATGCCTTAAGGTGCATTTAGCGCATAGAGTTGGGTTGAATTGAATTGATAATAATTGTATGTGTTTGAAGTGCAGAGTTGAAGTTGGTTGAGTTATGGATATTTGATGCAGTTTTTTTGTAACCCAAAAAAACTTGTATTTTTATGATTTTTTTTTGCTTAACTTTTTATTCCACCATTTAACTACACGCATATTTTTCCAAATTATTTAACACTCATTTGAGATGTGAACTCAATATATAAAAATATTACAATTTTCTACCTGTACTATTGTACTTAATGTAGACAAAATACTATTATTTATATAATCAACAACCTTACAACATACTTTAACAGTTGTGGAATGTATGAGTTGAACATGCACAAAAAATAGGATTGCCATCTAGGCTCTATTTACATGTTCACATACATATAAACATGGCAAACAATGAGCCGATTTCATGCATACAAAAAACTATTGTTTGTAGTGGGTAAAAAAATATGGTTAAGTATTTAGTTATAAGGGGATAACCCAATAGATCATTCCAAGAGAATGACTTTATTTGGTTAAGTATGGTGGTCAATCCATAGGTTCAACCATTAGGGCTATCAATTCTCATCATAGGATCAACAAGAACCATAAAGGTCAACTCTTAGGGTCCACCATGGAAGTTAAGAAGGCCAATTTGATTCATAGGGTCGGCCATGAGAGAAAAATAAAGCTTAAGTATGGAGGTTGACCCTATGACCAAGTGTTTGTCTATTAAGAAACTGTGTATGCTTGGGTCCATTTGTAACGACCAGATTAAGTTAGTAACAATCAAATTAATTATCCCAATGATTGATTAACCAAGTGACCATCACGAAACCATTTTTCTATATAATTAAAAGGGTTCGAGACATTTAAGTTACGTTGAAACATAGCTCGAATTATCTATTCTCTATCTTTCTCTCTAAATGATTACTAATTTGGTCGTCGGAGTGTTAGTGGCCAAACACCACACTGGTGCGAGGTTCTCTACTGTGCAAGACGGTCGTTCAATTCCTCCCTAATACTACAATATTCTCAGTTGAACCAAATTTCAGTATCAATATTGTTCATTAAGATAGTCATGCTAGTCAGTCCTATCAAGTAGACGCAAACAACACCTCTTCATAAATTGTCGTGAGACTATTAAGAAGCAATTGGTCTTTTGGATGCTTGTGACAAGTAGGTCTATAAGGATGACCAGATCATCTTTAGACAATCACGCAATATCAAATTGCTATAAAAGACGACTATCAAACACTAGTAAACTATTAATTTCAAAATTGTAGTTAAAAACACTTTTGCAGCCGGGTTTTTTTTTGTTTTTATTTTTACCTTTTATTTTAGTATATTATTGGTCGAGTTGGTCATTAGAGTTAGTCATTGGAGATGAATGATAAAGTTGGTGGTTGGAGTTGGTCGCCTAAGGTGATCGTCGAAGTTGACCACCAAAGGTTATCGTAGCCAGAGTTGGTTGCTCAAGGTGAATGTCGGTGTTGGTCGTCAGAGGTAGTTGTCAACAAAGTTGATCATCGGAGGTAGTCTTCGTGGTTGTTGGAGTCCAGAGTTGGGCATGCAGAGGTGGTGGTCAAAGTTGGTCGACGAAATATGTTGCCAGAGTGTGGCGGCATTAATCGCCGAGAGTTGCACGAGTAGAGCCATTGAAAACAATAGAGGGATGGAGAGTTGGGGTGAGTATGTAAAAAATAACCAATTCAAATCCACCAACATTTAAAGTTGGTGGACCAAATATTGAAAAACTAGTACTAAATTTTTTTTATTTACTTTAAAATAATTTTAATTATTTATTAATCTACCTTGGTCTATTAATTTTTTCTTTTTTATTAATCTAACTTAGTTGTTTATAGTTTATAACTGGAAAAACTAGTACAAAAAAAAAACTTGAAAAATTAAAATTTCAATTTAGTCCTGAAGTTAAATAAAATAATTTCTTAAAATATTGGGAAATACATTTTTTTAATAAGATCTTTGATACAAAAATTTTGGGATATAATTCTAAGTTTTGTTTCTTCAAAAAAGGAAACCATATCATTTTCAATTAGATTTTCTTTCCAATATTGTAAATCTCTATTTTGGATTAATTTTTAAAAAGATGAGTACATTTAAAATTTGAAAAATCCAAATTATTTGAGAGAGTTTTCTTTTACTAAAGAAAGAGGAGTAAATTAGTGAAAAGTGAATTAAAAGAAAAGAAAAGGAATTAAAAAAAAAAAGGAGAAAATTTCAAGTTACAAATTACACAAATAATTTTATCAATTTAAGTTTGAGTTTTTCTAAGTATATTAATTAGCCTCTCCTTTAGATTTAGTTAAACAAAAAAAAAAATTAGGAGTCTTTTCACAAATAGAAAAAAAACAAAATTAATTATACATATAGAAAAAAAAAGCGAGAAATACAAAAGCATAGAATGCACTTTTTTCTATATGTGTAATTAGTTTTGTTTTTTTTCTATATACAACGATTTTCTAAAAAAATATCGTGCTAAACATATAATCATTTAAATTAAATTTTTAAATTGTTTTAAGTAATTAAAGTCAGACGATTTAATTACCTTTAAAAATCTTCTATGCATTCAATTTTTACACATGTGTAGACTTTATCAAACGTTTAATTAATAAAATAGACAATTAAAATTGATGTAAGTATAATTTTTAAATAAATTCTTAATTGAGAATTTAAATTGATTAGTTTATAAAAGTTTAGAGGATTAATTGATAAAATTATGTAAAATAAAATTTACCACTATGAAAACGTTTAAAAATATCAATTTTACCATTTAATAAAATTAATATTTAAAATTGATTTTAAAAAAAAAAAAAACCTAAAGCACTAATTATCTCTTTCTATCTCTTTAAACGTTTTCACAGTTCAGCTGCTCCTATCGTGTTTTCAAACAGCGCCGCCTCACACGCCTCCGACGATCTGCCCTCCAACGATAACGCCCACGAACGGCGGCAGAAGTAAAAGCACAACCACGTCGGCGACCTGTGTGAGGGCATCTGCGAACCGACGAATTTTTCTTCCGGAGAAACGCATTCCAGCAGCTTGGAGCAACGTTTTTCTCCAATTCCACAAGGTTTGACACTTACCCACTCTCTAAGATTTGAGTTTCCCACTACTTAGCGGATTCGAATATGTAGGATTAAGCTTATTCGGACACGTCCCAGCAAGGATTTGAGTCCGTTTGGGTAAGTTTTAGTGGGTAGAAGTGCTCTAAACTACTTTTGAACACTTTTAAGTGCTGTAGCCTAGCTTCTAACCACTAGAATTTATCTATTTGTAGCGTCGAACTGATATCAGCCCTATTTAGATACTTCTCCAGCAACATTTCCCCCCTCCCGGCGTGTTTCGGTAAAAACCCACTCCCTTTTGGCTTTAGTTTTGCATTACCCATTCCCTACCGGCTTCAAATTTTCATGTTTAAGCTATTTTGAATACCAACCAGCAAGGATTCAAGTCGTTTGGAGTAAGGTTTAGTGGGTAAGAGCCCGCTAAATTTCTTCCGAACTCAAATTAGTCCTTTTGAATTGCTCCTAACGTTTGGAAGCTCTTAATTGTAGAGGTTCAGTGTAGTTTTGGACGTATTCGAACACTTTTCAGCAAAGTCCTTAGCCCGTTTGGTGAGTTTCAATAGTTAACATCACACTTTAGATCTTTTCGAACTAAGTTCCGTAAATTGGTTTATAATTCTTGGAGACACTTTGTTTGTAATTAAGGCTTAAGGTTGTTTTGGATTTATATATTCATTTTGAACACTCTTTAGGACTTTGATTAAGGTTTCAAGCTAAGTCTTAACTTTGCAACCTAGTTTTTCTTATTTCAAGAGTCCTTTGAATAACTTACTAGCATTGTAGAAGGTTAGTTAAGTAGATTTCTACCTTTGTTGTGTGCTAGCATGTATGTGATTTACTCCTACCATATATGTATATATGTATGGTTCATGTGAACTGATTTTAAAATGGTTGTGTTTTGTAACAGTTTAGTATGCCTAGATGTTCCTTGAAATTTTGTGTGATGTTTTGTTTATATGATTGGGCACAACTATGTGATGATTATGTCTTGTATAGCATTCTAAGTTGTTGTGACTTGTTCTGTGTGATATCTACGTTTGGCTGTTGAGCATGGCATGTGGATAGGCATGAAGCATGGTTAGAGGCATGATGTATAAGATTCATGCATTTTGGAGAACTTATGGGTTGTAGAGCATGATGTGTAAATTATGTATAGGTCGTTGAGCATGATACATAAATCATGTATGAGTTGTAGAGCGTTGACATGATGTGTAAATCATGTATGAGTTGTGGAGCACGACATGATGTGTAAAGCCAGTATGGGTTTTGCAGAGCATGATGCTTAAATCATGTGTTGGGTTTGAGTATGATACATAAATCATGTGTTGGACTACATTGCATAGCTTGGTGTGTCAATTCATGTGTCTAGCATGTCGTAACTATAGTTGGCTTTCCGTGTGTCATGAGCATGTCTAATTGTATAATTGTTGTGAATAGCATGACATTTGTTTTGTATGTTATTTTGTGGCTCTTGAAGTGTGGGCTATTTACCAATATGTGTTGTGTACTGACCCCACTAGATTTTGTTGGTGTTGATGTGTACTGTAATCTTAGTAATACTAGTGATACTGAAGAGGAGGAATGAGAAAGATGGACAATTAGCTAGTTGATTTTTTTTAGTTGCTTCCATAACGTTTAGTTTAGTCAATTTACCTTTTTATAGTTGGGTCAGTAGTGTGAACTCAACTTACTACTAATTCATCCAATTGTTAGAAATTTAATATATTATAAGATTACATTAAATAGATTAGATGAAGAAAGTATTTTGAAGTCCTTTATATATACATATAAATATATATATATATATATATATTTATATCCGTAAGTGTCTGGGCCAACTTACGCTCACCTCGACTAATCTCACAGGACACTCGCCTGACCCTACAACATTTGGGTGTCAAGGAAACCCATAGGATATTAAATCCTAGGTAGGTGGCAAACATGGATTGAACCCATGATCCCTTTAGCCCTTTAGTCTTTTTTTGATGTTCCTACTACCATTAGGCCAACCCATGATGGTTAAAGTCCTTTATGATATTGAGTTAAAAAAAATGTTTACATACACATACATATATTAAAAAGTCTTAGAAGCTTAAAGAAAAAAGAAAAGAAAGTAATAAAGATGTGAGGGCCAATTTAACAATTTTTTGGGAAATGAAAGAAAGAGAGAAAAGATAGCTAAAAGAGATTTTAAGAAGATGAACAAAGCAGAAAAAAAAGAGTTGGCTGTAAAAAAATAAAATTGAATGGCAATGGTCGATGAATCTCTTGGTTGGTTGATTATCATCCCTTATGCAACAGGTTTGGCTTGTGATTGATGAAATTTTATGGCAGAGGTTGAGGCCGACAATATGGATGAAATTGGTGGGGTGGAATCTATGGATAAACTTAATAGCCTCTGTATCACCTCTTTAGATGACGATGACATTCATGATGATGAAGAATTGCAAGATGACTATGACACTGATGATGATGATGAGGATGAAGAATCAAATGAAGCAGTGGTTTTGGGTTTCATTGCGAAGCCCAAAAATTCTTGGTCCCTTCTTCCTCAACTATTTCCAAGCAAGGCAGGAGGAGTACCGGTGTGTAAGAATAATCCATATTCATATCATTCAAAATTTTCTTTTATATTATATATGTTGATCAATTTTCGGTGTGAACTTCAATGTTGTTTGGTTGAAAATGTATGTTTTTTCCTTCTTCATGTAAGATCCAATCTTACTGAAGTTGGATAACTATTATTTGCATAGAATTATTTACTAGTAAAGCGAATTACATATTTGATTTTATAAATAAATGGCACCTCAGGCTTGGTTGGATCCCGTGAATTTGCCGTCTGGAAGGTCTTGCGTTTGTGACATATGTGGAGAGCCTTTGCAGTTTTTGCTCCAGGTATTTGTTTAGTTTCAAATTTTTGCGTGTTTTCTTTTGCTTTCTCCTTACATCTTGTGCATGTCCGTTTGAATTCTCTAAACAATTAAGGGGGAGTTGGAGTTGTGAATTCCACTCCTTGTTTGTTCTATGGAGTTTGTGGGCCCCACGACTAAAAAAAGTCAATTTCATGCCTTATCCTTACACTATGGGCCTTACGACTAAACAACCTTTCAGGCTTCACAACTTCACTCTTTGCCCTGAACGCCCCCTTAGTAACTAAAATCGAAAGAAAGATTTTGTAAAATGATAGTCTAGTGACTCTATATGTGGGGAAATACATAATGAAATTACTTTATCAAATTTGCAACATGTTGAGGAGTTAGGAAATACCTTTTGTGTATTTTTTAAGGTGCGAGATCATATAGCTTCTTTTCATTGCAAACTATTATTGACGTTTCACACGGAAGTATACATTATGATGGTTTGTTCCCGTTCATTAAATTGTTAGATTTATGCTCCTATTGTGGAGAAGGACTCAACATTTCATCGAACGTTATTTGTGTTTATGTGTCCATCCATGACTTGTCTTCTACGAGATCAACACGAACAATGGAAAAGCAAGTCTGAGAAGTCATCTCGTAGGTATTACTAGCAGGCTTTCTGATGAAATCATTTTACTTGATCATCATCCTACACTTTAAAATTTTCTTTATTTCTTTAGTAACCTTGTACTTGTTTTGGAAGTGTGAAGGTTTTCCGCGGCCAATTACCCCGCAGTAATCCCTTTTACTTGAGTGAGCCCCCAAAACATGATGGAAGTGATATAGCTTGTGAATATGGAGGTAGTTTTGATTTATTCTTCCTTCCATCGAAGGTCTTAAATTACTTTAATACATTGATGTTCTTTAAAATTGCACTGATTTATAAAACATGTCTTAACATATGTGATGTTGTTTTAGTTGCACGTTGTAACTGGTGTGGTACTTGGAAAGGAGACAAAGTTTGTAGTAAGTGTAGAACAGTACGCTATTGTTCTGAGAAACATCAGGTAACATATTTGCAGCGCTGCTGCCAGCCTGCAAGTACAATTTCTTGTATTTTGAACTTTCAACACGTCAAAACCAAATTAACTTCTTGATTCCGATCCTCAATACTCTATTCTATATATCTTTAGGCTATTCATTGGCGTACTGGGCATAAAACTGATTGCCAACGGATGTGCATGTCTTCTCAGTTGTCAAGTTCTAGACTGACTGACAGTCATTCCGAAACAGATATTGAGAAAGGTTGGTGAAGAAAAAACTTATCTGGGTATTAATGAGATAATAGGAAGATTCATATTTTTTTATTTTATTTTTTGGATTTGGTCCTTGTCCTGGATTTCTAGTTTCTTTTGCAAGATTCATGACTTGGACTTCATTTGTTTTTTGTGTAGAATATTTGAAGGATTATCAATATCAATAGTTTATATTTATATATAGTAGCACTAACCTTGAAAAATATTTTAATCTGGTAGAAGCTCTAGGATCAATTGCTTGACTAAGATGTATGGGAAGTAGCTCTTAAAATTTAACTGAGAATTATTTGCTTTTCCGACAGTTTCAAGCAAGCATCTTTGGCCTGAATTTGAGATCATGCATGAATATGAGAGTGAGTTCGACATTGAAATATCTCATGACAATTCTTATGCAAATGCTTTGGTTAGTAAGGATAGGATGGATGACTCGATGAAGTCCTTGTTGGCCAATTTTGAGGTATTGGTCTTTATGGCATCATATCATTTGAGAACTTTAATCTTCTTTGGTAGTGGCCTTAGTGTCTTTTTTTGTATCTCTATTTCTTAGAAGTTGTTTAACTATTTTGAAGAATTGAATTTCCTTTTGTAACATCGAGTTGGGTTTCTTCATATAAGAGGCTCCTTTTGTCTGTTTTGCTTCTTTTTTATATTTTTTTTTTGTAGTCTGTAAGGCCTCCAATTCTGTACACATATAAGAGAAAGGGTAAAAGAGGTAAAAACGAGAAGAATAATATAGATGAGGGAGGAAGTTCGTTAGGGAGAGAGGGGGGACCATGATGAGTAGGAAAGAAGTGGGGACCAGTGGGTGGGAGGAGGTTTTAGGCAGGAGGAAGGAGATCAGGGAGGATAGGAAATCAGTAGACAAGCTTTGGCTTGAGGGAGGGGATTCCCAGCCCTCTGGAAAGTGCTGGTGATTAGTTTTGTGTCTTGGTTCATCTTGCTATTTCTTCTTATTTCATTTCGTTGTAATCTTTCCAAGAGGTTTATAAATAAATTTATATCCAGAGCTTGGCTCTGTTCTTGGAACTTTGTTGGGATTTTACTGTGTGCAGGGAAAGGATCTTTCATTTATATACGAAAGTGTGATATTTCATCAAAAAGCTTAATTGTTTTGTTGCTAGAGTTTATGAAATTTTTCGTATACAGGGAGATGATGATAGAAAGTCTTGGGCCTCTTTTCAAGGTCGCTTATCAAAGGCACCTGAACAAGTATTGAGGTATTATTAATGTTTCAAGTTTTCTACTGAAGTTTTACCAACTTGATTGAACTTGATCGAACTTTATCATGTCCAAAGATCCCTGGCCAAAGGGAACTAAAAATCACAAAAGTTGATCATTTGCTTGATATTTTGTAAATTATGAATGAAGTAAAAATTTCTCTGGCCTTAGATGCTATTTGAATCAGGAGACTAAATAAAATCAAAATCTTATTATCATATAAACATTTTAGCCTATTCGTATATTTGCAAGTGATGCTACCACACTCGGTGATGATCGAAATGTGCAGTTACATTTTTACTTGACTAAGTTATTCATCTCAATGCCAATATGTTATTAATTTCATTAATAAAAAAAATGGAAACAGATATTGTAGAGATGTGGGATCTAAACCTTTATGGCCAATGTCAAGTGGTTTGCCTTCCAAAGCAGATATCCCAAAATGCAGTTACTGCGACAGTCCCATGTGTTACGAATTTCAGGTAAGTCCTACACCCTTCTTTTTTCTGGTTTCACATTTAGATTCTTTAGTTTCGAAAGTTATAGATACTTTGCATTGGGTTACAACAGATCTTGCCTCAGTTGCTTTACTATTTTGGGGTAAAGAATGATGTGGATTCACTCGACTGGGCGACGATTGTTGTGTATACGTGTGAAGCTTCCTGTGAGTCAAGCATAGCGTATAAAGAGGAGTTTGCTTGGGTTCAACTCTCTACCCCATCTGTTCACCAGTAATATTTTTGTCAGTTTTGTCCTTTAGCAATTCTTATTGCCATATGTTGAGTGTGCTTTTTGTTTACTTTTCCAATCTTTCTCAGAATGTTGAATTATAAAAATCAATTGTTTTGTGCCTCTTCTTCTTTTCTGTAGTCTATAAATGTTGCTATTACCATAATTATTATGTACTTTCTGAACTTTCTTTTAAGAAAAATTGGATATGGTATATAACATTAAATTATGATTGAGGGAGATGGGAAGGAAAGAAGCCAAAAGGACATTACAAGAACCTCCATCAATTGGTTGAAAGTTTGCTTATATCATAGTTGAGTTATCTTTGTTGTTGATAAGCCTTTCTTTCCTTTCAAGCCAAAAATGCCAATATTGGAGCTAAAGATCTTTCTTTTCATTCTTAAAAGAGTGGCCAATGTGTAGAAAGAAAGAGTTGTGTACATAGGGGAAGAGATGTGGCTTGGTGACTCTTGAAGTCTTCATTACAAAGAGTATTTTCAAGGGGAACCATGTTTCGTGAAGTCCCTAACAAGAAAGTGAATTTAAATACAAATTTGTTGGTTCTTTGTTCCTGCTTGTAGATTCATGTGGGAGTGCAAGCAAAAACCCGAAAAAAAGAGACCTAGATTGCCTATCGATTCGGGTTAAAAGTAGTTTAGGTTGGTTGTTCGACATAAAGAAATTAAAAACCAAATGCAAATTGCATTGGTTGGTTTTGGGGTTTGGCTAAACCAAATTGTAGATATACCCGAATGGATCAATTAACCAAAAGACAAATTGTCAACATAAGTATAACTCAACATCCCACTCGTTTGAACTTTAAATATAAGAAAACAAGAAAGACTATAAATCGTGATGGACTTTTTTTTTTTTAGTTTTCTCATTTCAAGGCCCAAAGTTCAATAATATTTAGCCACTATCATATGTTGGGAAGGTAAGAGAGTTGTAGCTCATACAACATTTATTTATTTTTTTTAAAAAAAACATATTTAATTAAAAGCGAGTTATAATCAACATGAATATAATTCAACTAACATATAACAATTCTTAACTTTAGAAGTTTGAATCTTCTTTTTCATAATCGCTTCAAACCGATTAGTCGATAGTTTGCTGTTTAGTTAATGTGAAATATCAAGGCACAAGTTAGGTCGGAAGCAAAAGGGTTACATGTTGGGAAGAATGACTATTATGCTGCTGTGATGGACCACATGTATATGATTGAAAGGAAAAAAAAATATTGCATATTTTATGTTATGTCATGCTCAATCCTAAAGTCTTGCATATTTCAAGGAGACTTCAAAAGCAATTGTCTCGTTGATGTGTTACTTTACGTGTAATTTCAAAATGTAATATAAATACAATTGGTCGGTTCGGGTGTATCCAGTTTCGTTCACTGAAACCCGAAACGACCAAACAAAATCAGTTTTTTCTTATATACAAAATTGGAACCACCAAACCGACCGATTTCAACCCGAGCCGAATAGCGGTCGGTCGATCGGTTTGAGTGACTTTTACGGTTTTCTCTCTTACACCCCTACTTCCTACCCCAAATAGTTGTACTCAAAAAAAAAAAAAAGAAAAGAAATAAAAAGAAAGGTGAAAATTGTAGACTAGCAGTGTTTCGAAGATTGACTAGAGTTTGATTTTCAACTTTATTACATAATTATTTGAGTTAGGTCAATCTTTTCTTAATCAAAATGACATGATTAGATTTAGCATTGTGAAACAAAACAAACCATATTTATTATTGTATCATTAAAGTATCATAAATGTTTTCTACTTCTTTCTAACTTACAACTATTAATTTGTTGCTTTGTTGTTTATAAAGTCACCTTTTGGGGAAGCTTTAATTTTATTCTTTATGCACAAACTTTTTCATTCAATTATTTACAATTATTGGGTTTTAAATTAAAAGAATATTGATAGGGAAATGTAAAAAATAATATTTATAATTTCAAAATGGAGTGGTTAACTTTTTCACATTATATGGTAACTTTTTTTTTTCTTTCATGGATTCACTTTTTACCATGGCAGCCATATTGTGATTTTATTGATGGGCAATGTCTAGTCCAATATCACCACTTTATCAATGAATTTTAATATATATATATATATATATATATATATATATATATATATATATATATATATATATTTTTGACAGTGAAACTTTTGAAAAATTATTCATGAAGTTGGAAAATGTCATAAGGATAGAGACAAAATTACATATTTATGGTTAAAATACCATTTTGTTTACCGTTGATTTATTGTCGAGTTCTTTTTGGTATGAAACTTTTATTATTAGAGAAATTTTTACACATAAAAAAAGTCAAACTATTTATAGAAAATAACAAAAAAAAAAAAAAGAAAAAAAAAGAAAAAAAAAACTAATAGATCATCAGCATACCAACGATAGACTTCTATCATTTGTATCATTCATAGACCATGATAGACTTCTATGAGCATCTATCACAACTATATAAATTTTTTGTTATTTTGTGTAAATAGTTTTCCTTATTTTTCTATTTTAAAAATTTTTTCCTTATTATTATTTAACCAATTTAAAAAAAAAAATTAACTTTGAAGGATTAAATTTAGGATTTATTTAAGAAAAAAAAATATTTTGTTGGTTCCTAGGTTTAGGTTCAGTTTCAATTTAGTCCCTGAGTTTTAAAACGTCACACTTTTACTTCTAAGTTATGAGTTTTTTTTTTAATTAATTTTTTTTAAGAAAGTTTTGAGTCTAATATTCCTTTAGTGTTTCAAAATGTTATATTTTTATTCTTGAGTTTTGAGTCTAGTTTATATTCAGTCCTTATGTTTCAATATTTTACATTTTTACCACGAGCGTTCGCTAATGTTCACTTTGGTCTCTGGCATTAACTTTCTAGTTAATTAATTTAAAAATAATTATGAATTAAAAATAAAAAATTTATTGTAATAAAGATAGAAAATTACTAAAGATAATTATTTTAATTCTTTTAAATTAAGTAATATATATTAACACTAAGTACTAAAAGTAAGCATTAAGTGAAAAAAAAAATTAACGCTAAAAGTGTATATCTTAAAACCTAAGGACCAGTTAAACAAAACTCAAAACGTAAGGGTAAAAATGTAAATAAGTTAAAACCTAAGGACCAAATGAAAACTAAACTCAAAACTCATGAGTAAAAGTATAACATTTCAAATCTATGAACCAAATGGAAACTAAATATGAAACCGAAGGCTCCAAAAAAAACGTATTTTTCGTGCATAAATTAAAATTGGACAATTGAAAGTACATAGACTAAAATAAAATAAAGAGTAGTGTGAGTAAAATATTATTTTAATTTTTAGAGAAAGTAAAAAGTAAGGTCTCTTTTTGGCACAACATAGAAAGTGTAAAGATAATAAATAAGAAAATGAAAATGGTAAGAGAAAGAACATTGTTAGGGAATCTTAAAAAGGTTAGAGAAAGACAAATAAAAATTTTGAGTGAAAAAAATTTGAACCCACTTTCATCCAAAATTGTAAGGCATTTTTTTGTCTCTTTAAAAGGATGGGTTTGTGTGTCACTTTCTTTGGGCATCTTTGCATTAAAACTATTGCAATTTGCATTCAATTCTATTACACATTTCTTTCCCCCAAATCCCATATCTTTTGGTGTCGTACTTATCTAGCCCTAGCCCTAAGGGCATTTTCGTAATTCTCGTCTACGTACTTTCACATTTGTGTCAACTTTTCTTCCTATACTTTTAGATGATGTAATTTAATGTTTGAGTTTTTATGTCGTTGATGACTGATGTTGGATTGTGTCAAATTTGACGTCTGACGATAATGTATATTAATTACCATGTTTTTTAATACATGAATAGCCAGTGTCATTGAGGTTAATGAGTTAATTGCAAGACATAAAAGTTTAAATTTGATAAACTTTTATAGAGAAAAATTGACATAAATATGAAAGTTTAAATATAAAGTACAAATATGATATATAGTATGTGTTCATGATCAAGAATTTTGTGGTTTGAATCTCTCATCGTTTATTGTATACTAAAAAAGTTAAAAGATTTTACATTTTTTTTTTTGGCTCTTTTCAAATATAGAAAAATGAGTCGAACTATTTACAAATATAGAAAAATTTTACAGTCTATCAATGATAGACCGCGATAGAATTCTATCGCTTTCTATCACTCAGGTGATAGAATTTATTTGCTTGAGTGATAGAAAGCGATAGAATTCTATCGCGGTCTATCATTGATAGACAGTGAAATTTTTCTATATTTATAAATAGTTTGATATTTTTTCTGTTTATAGTAATTTCCTTTTTTTTTTTTTTTTGTCAACTTTTTATTAGATTAAATGTCTGATGTAGGGTTTAATTAAATTAAAAAATTTTAAAGTGTTAAATATAAAAGTGAAATTAGAAGAAATATTTTTCTGTTTATGATAATTTTCTTAAAAATCAATTCGAGATGAAAATAATAATTATGGATTAAGGGTGTCATTATTTCAATTTTATCTTAATCGTTTATCAGAAAATAGATCTCAAAATTTTCGAATTTCCTTATAAATTACAATTGTTGTTATTATTCTTTTAGTTGTTTCCTTAAATTGTTCAAATTATTTTTTCTCATTCAAACACAAATGCTAATTTTCATTAAATAGAACTCAAGTGATTTTATTTTATTTATTTATTTTATTTTTGTTGGAGGCACACATTTCAAGTATTAAAAGCTTCTTTAATTAAAGTCAACTTCGTCAATTTTTCTTTTTTTCTTTTTTTTTACTTTATATTAGTTGAGTTTCATTTTGACTATTAAGTTACATAACTAATAACTACGAGAAAAAGAAAAAATTATTATATTTAGGACTGAAATAAATTTATCTAATACATTAATAAAGTTCAATTGGTCAAGATAATATAGTATTGGAAAAAAATTATAAATTTAAATTCTCATTATTACATATCCAACGGAATATATAAATGAAAATGATATAAACATGAAAGCTTGAGAATCAAATGAAGTTTAAAATTAAAATATCAAGATAAGAAACCGTAGAATTTTAATTTTCCTATTATAATTCTATAAGTGATAAGATTTAATTGCAATTAACATATAATTTGTCGGTCTAAATCATAACTCAATGAATAAAGTACTAATTATCATTTTAAAGATCATTTTGTTTATATAGAAAATGTGTTTTAGTTGCATTATTTATTTTCAAAGTCAACATTTTTTTTTTTTTAGTACAACATTGTCGAGTAGTAGATCGAACTTCTTTGACAATATAGCATCAAACTCTTATCTTATTCGAGTCTTCTTTGCTTAGATCATACCAAAGAATTATGGACTGATTATAAATAATCTTAAGTTAAAATATTATTTTGGTTCTTGTACTTTGAGATTTGTTCAACTTTATTTTCGCATATCCAATTTTCATCAACATACATTCAATAAATTCAAATTTAATTTTCAAAGTTAATTTTTATCAAATTTATTAAATAATAATAATAAAAGAGAAAATAACATCAGATGTGTTCAAACACAACTCCTTTAATACCAAGTTTAATCACCAATAAATTTAAATGTTTAAGTAGATAAGATAAAGATAGATTTAATTATATCATTTCTTCAATAATTATGAAGTTTTTTTTTATTTGGATGTATTATGGGCTATTAAGTGCGAATAGAGGATCAAACCTCCGATTACATAGAAAAAAAACTTATATATTTTTCTTAAAGAAGAAGAAAAAAAAAGTTTACACGCGGCAAATTATAGTTGAACAATCGAATGGGTTACATAAAAATGAGGATAACTAAAGTTTAAGACATTGATGTTAATGGAAATATTGAAATTTCAATTTTACAAAAATATTAATAAAATATTAATGTTGATGGATATTTCTAGAGAACTCATAAAAATATTATAAAATATATTTAAATTAGTAAATAAACCTCTTATGCTTATATATATATATATATATATATATTTCATGATTTTTTTAATAATATAATAAAAAGAGTAATACTTGGGTGCAACCTAGGTGTGTTGCACCCATCTACATGCATTTCCTTCAATAACAAAGAGAAAAAAAATATTCACAGTGTATCTTTTTATTTAAAAAAACAAATTTGTTAGATGACAACTTGTGATTAGACATTTGGGTGGATTGCACAAAGATAATTGCAGCTCGAGATACACCAGCATATTTTTCTAATAAAAATATTGATTCACATATAAATATTGAACATATAAAAAATATAAAAATATCAACATGTCGATGAAAATTTAACATCATAAATATATTTTTTTAAAAAAAACAATGATAGACATTGATAGACTTCTATAGCATCTGATAAACTCTAATAGACTTTTATCCGCGTCTATCACAACTATCTAAAAATTTTGCTATTTCATGTAAATAATTTCGCTCATTTTTTTATTTTTAAAAGTTTTCCAACAAAATATAGAAAGGGGTTTTTCTTTTGCAATAAAATAATGGTGGGAATGAAGGGAGAAAGGTGAAAGGCATCTCCTTATTGTGAATTGCATTGGGATCTGCTGGTTGTACTATTGAAGAGACCTAACTGATTTAGAAAATTAACTCTCAAGTCAAAGTCAAGGAATCAAAACCCTCTTCTCTTCTCCCTCCCTCTCTGTTTCTCTCTCTTTTTCACTCCTCACCCACTTCTCTCTTTGTTTTTCATTTTTTTTGTTCCTTTTCTTAAAGCTGATTAGTTGGCAGCACTACCTACCAGCTTCATTCCCACTCCCACTGCTACCACTTTGGGACTCTCTCTACTCAACCTTTGATCTCCATTTTTACTCCCTTTCTCTCAATTTCCATGCTTTTCTACTAATTTTGCTTCTTCAACCTCCTAAATCCTTCAACTCTTCACTTTTCCACCTCTTTTGGAATGTGGGTTCTTCTGTTTTTCTCCTATTCTTTGATTTTCTTTCACTTCCCATTATGATTACTACTCGCCAATTCTTGGGATCTGAGTTCCTCTGAATTTGGCAACTGATTTTACTCTTGCCCTTTTGTGCAATCTCTGAGTTGTGTAAATTCTTGGTCTGTTTTCTGCTTAATTCTTGTATTTTCTTTTGAATTCCTTGTCTTTGTACTTCACACTTTGATTTACTAAATTGGGGTTGAAAGGTGTAATTTGTTCAACTACTTTTGTTTCTGGTCTGTTTCATTTGAATTGTGTACTGGGTTTTTTTTCCCACAGAGATTTTGGGCTGCTTTGTGGGGTTTTGAAGCAATGCAGGTAACCTGTTTGATAATATTACTGTTCTTGTTTGTAAATGTATTGGGACAGTCTGATTTTGCTGCACTTTTGGAGCTCAAGAAAGGCATTGTTAAAGACCCTTCTGGGCAACTTGATTCTTGGGATTCAATGTCCTTGGATTCTGATGGCTGCCCCAGTAATTGGTTTGGGATTGTTTGTGTTAATGGCCGTGTTACATCTCTTACTTTTGATAATGCTGGTCTAGTTGGTGACTTTAACTTTTCAGCCATTACTGGTCTTTCTTTGCTTCGTAATTTATCACTTTCAAACAACCAGTTCACTGGGACTATTGTGAAAGTTGGTTTGTTTAAGTCCCTTGAATTCTTGGATCTATCCCGTAACAGGTTTCGTGGTACGGTACCTAGTTTGTTGATCGGTTTAGTTAAATTGGTATCACTCAATCTTTCTTCAAATCAATTTGATGGGGCTTTGCCTACTGGTTTTGGTAAACTTGAGGAGTTGAAGTATGTAGACGTGCGTGGTAATGGCTTTTCAGGGGATATCACCAGCCTTTTGTCACAAATGGGCAGTGTTGTATACGTTGACTTGAGTAGCAATCGGTTTACTGGTTCAGTGGATGCAGGAGTTGGGAATCCGTCTTTCATTTCCTCGATTCGGTATCTCAATATTAGCCATAACCTGTTGACTGGAGTGCTTTTTCCTCATGATGGGATGCCATATTTTGATAGCTTAGAGGTTTTTGATGCCAGTAACAATCAGTTTGTTGGCACCATACCTGCCTTCAATTTTGTGGTCTCTCTACAAAAGCTAATACTTGGAAGAAACAAGTTATCGGGGTCACTTCCAGAAGCTCTCTTACGAGATAGGTCGATGCTCTTGACGGAACTAGATCTTAGCCTTAACGAGCTTCAAGGTACTCACATAATGTGTTGTCTATATGCTCTTTCTGGGTTATTTAAATTGTAATCAATACTTGATTGTTAATATCTAAACTATTTAAAGTTTGAACTTCTTACGAAATTGCACATTGTTTTTCATAAATTTTTGTGATGCCATAGTGAAACTAGAGATGCCTTCAAGGAAGAAAGTGGTTATAGCATAGAAAAGGAAGTTTTGGTTCTTTATGGACATGGAAGCATTTATATGTCTATGTGTGTATATAGCATCCTATATTAATTAAGTTCGAATTTACACTGTCCATGTACCGGGCGATAAATTACGTAGACAATGAGTTATAGATGATTTCATCTTCTTCTTACATTTCGGAATTAAGAGGAAAAAAAATGATAAATTAAGAAACAACTGTTTTCTAATCCAACAATAGAGTTATGGGTTACAACTTTTCAATGGCCCTGTTTCTTTTGCTTTCTAATGTGATTCTTTACCCATGTTAGACTTACTCTATAAAATGAAACTCGTAGCTGTTCCCTGTTCGATTTTTCAAACAATTCTTACTGTTTCCTAATAGCAGATGCCTATGATTTGCCTGAACATATACCATGGAAGCATCTCGACTCTTGGTTTCTCCCATTATTGACCATCTTAACTTATAACGACTTAATTCCATGGCAGGTCCAGTTGGGAGTATTACATCAACAACTCTGAAGAAGCTTAATATATCTTCAAACAAATTGACAGGTTCCTTGCCCACTACGGTTGGGCAATGTGCTGTTATAGATCTTAGTAATAATATGCTGTCGGGTGATCTATCTCGGATTCAAAGTTGGGGAAATCATGTGGAAGTTATTCAGTTAAGTTCAAATTCGTTGACGGGAACGTTAGCAAATAAATTTTCTCAATTCTTAAGGCTCACTTTGTTGAATATCTCCAATAACTCATTGGAGGGTGTTTTTCCAAATGTGTTGGGTACGTATCCTGAACTCGAGGTTATTGATTTAAGCCAAAACCGGCTTAATGGTCCTGTCCCATCGACCCTTTTTCACTCATTGAAGTTGACTGATCTTAATCTCTCGGGCAACAATTTTACTGGTCCTATACCACTCTATGAGAGTATGGATTCTACGTCAAGTTCTTCTTTGCAGAATTCAAGCCTGAAATCTCTTGATCTGTCACGTAACTCATTGACTGGTCGCTTACCGTTGGAGTTGAGTAAGTTGCACAGCTTGGTATATCTAAATCTTTCCAAAAATTATTTTGACGGCGTCATCCCGGATAACCTTCCAAATAGTTTGAAGGGGTTTGATGTGTCATTTAATAATCTATCTGGTGAAGTTCCTGGAAACTTGATGAGGTTTTCTGATTCAGCATTTCATCCAGAAAACTCCTTGCTAATTTTTCCTTCTTCACCATCAACTCCAGGAGACTTCCCTGGTCTACCTTCAACAATGCACCGGGCTCGTATGAAACCGGTAGTTAGAACTCCTTGCTAATTTTTCCTTCTTCCCCATCAACTCCAGGAGACTTCCCTGGTCTACCTTCAACAATGCACCGGGCTCGTATGAAACCGGTAGTTAGAATCGTTCTCATTGCTGGCTTGATCCTAGTTGCCACATTGGTAGTTCTTTGTTGTATTATAGTGTATTACAGGGCCCAAAGGCTCGACCGTAGGAACACTTCGACCAACATTGAAAAGGAAGGTGCCTTGGAAGAAGCTTCTTCTGTTACTCGTCAATCTGAAATTGATAAAAAGAAGAATGCATCAATACCTCCATCTGGTTTTCGTCAAGATCTTATTCCACGATCTCACCGAGGGGAGGGTCATGTCGGTAGCGACATGTGGTCAGTTTCAGACAAGGCTAGAGATGTTGGCTACCATGAATCATTAGGAAAAGGAGAAGGGATGTCCTCACCCATGTCTCTCATGTCATCTTCAAATCCATCACCTTCGAAGATCCAGCAACATACCGATCATCCCCGGGCACTAAAAGTTCGCTCCCCCGATAAATTGGCTGGGGATCTACATCTTTTTGATGGCTCCTTGATGTTCACAGCGGAAGAACTTTCTCATGCTCCAGCAGAAATTGTAGGGAAAAGTTGTCATGGGACATTGTACAAGGCGACACTCGACTCTGGCCACGTATTGGCTGTCAAATGGCTTAGGGAGGGAATGGCAAAAGGAAAAAAGGAATTTGCAAGAGAAGTGAAGAAACTGGGGGGCATCAAACACCCAAATTTAGTTTCCATCAACGGATACTATTGGGGCCCAAGGGATCACGAGAAGCTTGTTATATCGACTTTTATAAATGCACAGTCTCTGGCTTTCTATCTTCAAGGTGAGATAATATTTATTGGCTTTTACATCGATGAAACGTCGAGTAAATGTTATAAAGTTAGAATCCTATTATCAACTCTGGGCTTGTACATTGAGGCATAGTGTAGTATCTGATGTAGAATCATGTCCAATATGATTGATTGAATGATCTTTTCTGTTTTCTTGCAGAGATGGAGAGAGGAGGAGTTTTGCCGTTATCTCTACCGGACCGTCTTAAAGTTGCTTCGGACATTGCTCAATGTTTAAACTACTTTCATAACGAGAAGGCAATCCCACACGGCAACTTAAAATCCTCTAACGTTTTGTTAGAAACTTCGACTATGAATGCACGACTTACAGATTATAGTCTACACCGTATATTAACTCCGGCTGGCACAGCAGAGCAAGTTTTGAATGCAGGTGCTTTAGGTTATCGGCCACCCGAATTTGCAAGCTCAAGCAAGCCATGTCCATCATTGAAGAGTGATGTCTATGCCTTTGGAGTCATCTTGTTGGAGCTCCTAACAGGAAGAAGTTCAGGGGAAATAGTTTGTGGGATCCCAGGAGTTGTTGATCTAACAGATTGGGTAAGGTACTTAGCCCGAGAAAACCGGTTCGACGAGTGCATCGACAGGACGATTCTGGACCTCGACGGTGATGAAAAGCCACCAAAACAACTTGAAGATATGCTTCAGATGGCTCTAAGATGCACTCTATCAGCAGCTGAGAGGCCTGACATGAAAACTGTCTATGAAGAACTTTTAGTGATTGTGCAGTAGAAGGAAAATCATGGTACAGAAGCTCTAACTCAATCTTTTTTTTTTTTAATTCCTAACACCATTGTTTTTTTAATTATCAATAAGCAGTAGTTTTCTCAAATTTGCGCCATTTTTCGAGTCGAACGGCGATGTAATCGTTCTATAAACTGAAGTTAATTGGAAGTACATAGTCCATAATTCATTAGCAGGAGTTTGTGTTTACAGTTCATGAAGCAGTTGGAATTTCATTTAGGCCATTGGTTGAGATCTTGAACCTCTCAGCTCCTAATGATTAATAGTATTATTTGAAAGTTATTTAAAATGATAAAAGTATGTCATTTTTTTTTAAGTTCAACATATGTTTTTTGGGGGTGATTAGGATATATCTAGTCAATAACATATATTTGAACTGTTAACTCAAATTTCAAATTTGTAATGACGTTTAATCTAGATTTTGAAATTAATAAAGTACACGACCTTCTACCATTTTCAAAGCATGCTAAGAGCATGTTAATCATTCATACTGTCCTTTGCATGTTGTGGGCACAAGGTAGTGAGGGAGAAAGAGTCCTAACGTGAGAGGACTATAGTATTTGATTAATTGAACACGAGCATGAGCACAAGGGAGGGAGGAAAAACATGAAGAAGAGAGGAAGAATCAAAGCGTGTGAGAATACTATTGTATGGATGACCTTAATTTCGCACTCACTAAAATCGCGAGAGACGATATAGATAATCAATACACTCTTTGTGCATCCAGACAATAACAGAAGATCATACTTCATTATTATCAAAACGTAGGGTCAACAACATTACAATTGTGAAATTAAGGTCCTCCGTAAAAAAAAATCATATTCTAACCAATTACGTTATATTCAAGTACTAAATAGGGGGAAATACTAGTTTATAATTGTTGGAACACATTTACACAAAATTAGCGACTGGTATTTGAGATCAATGAAGGTCTTAGAAAATAAAAAGAGAAATAAAAAATTTACAAAAAGATAGCTATATATATATATATATTAGGAGAATTTTTAAAAATAAAAAAATATGAAAAATTATTTATACAAGTAACAAAATTTTTAGATAGTTGTGATTGACGCTTATCAGTGATAGAAATGATAGAAGTCTATCATTGATGATAGATGTCGATAGAAGTCGATCAATATCTATCAATATTTTTTTATTATTATTTTCTATAAATAATTTGACATTTTTTCTACCTGTAAAATTTTTTTATATATATATATATAGGCAAAAGAGAAACTAATTGTTGAGAATAAAGAACAACGGATAATTAGAACGAAAGATGGTCAAAAACTTATTATTATTATTATTTTTGTATAGAAACTAAACTATTTTAAATAAGAAATGAATGCAAATAGAAGAAATTTAAATTAAATACCAACCTTGAATTCTACTAACCCCACAATCAAATCAAATTCATTGTGTCAATCTCTGACTTTCTTCGCATTTATTACACTCGAAATTAATTACAAAGATAACATAACTGAAATAAATGAGTAATTGAATAAAAAAAATTCGATTAAAATATTATTTAAGATTGGTTTCTATTAAGTTTATCACTATAAATATAAATATTTAAAAATATAAGAACTAAACTGAACAAGTTTTCAAAAATGATATTTAATATTATAATATTAAAAATAGTTTAAATTTTATTTTAGTCTCTAAACTTTGAATAATGTTTTATTTTAGTCTCTAAACTTTTAAAAAATTCCATTTTAGTCCCTCAACTTTGAATATTGTTTTATTTCGATCCTTAAACTTTTAAAAATGTTTATTTTAGTCTCTAAACTTTTAAAAAGTGCTTATTTTAGTCTTTGCTATATTAAGATTTTGTCAATCTTTTAACAAAATGGCTAGGTGACTTGTATTATTTTTTAATGACTAGGCTACCAAATAATTTTTCTACGCTGAAAATCTAGAGATTCAATTTTGAATAAGATGGCAAAGCGGAAAAATTTAAAAGACATTTTTAGTTCAAAATTTTGGTCAAGCGTGTTGGTTGTTGACATTTTACTTCACCTTCATCTTACGTCATCCAAAAATATAAGCTCTCTCACATTTCTATTTTGGTCAAGCGTGTTGGTTGTTGACATTTTACTTCACCTTCATCTTACGTCATCCAAAAATATAAGCTCTCTCACATTTCTATCGAAGAATTAACATAATTTTAATAGTGTGGACTAAAAGGAACGTTTTTTAAAGTTTAGGGACCAAAATAAAACAAGATTCAAAGTTTAGAGACTAAAATAGGATTTAACCTACTAAAAATACTTCAACAAAATATTAATAAATAAAATCTGGTATCGATGTTATCGATTTATATCTTGATTGTCACAATAATGTAGGACCCATAACAAAAAATAATAAAAAGAAAAAGAAAAGTCAAAAAGAATTATTAAACCCTTTCAAAGAAATTAATTATAAAGTTTAAAGCAAGAAATAAAAAGAAATGGTGTTGACAAGAAGGAACATGAACAAAAGACAAATGAAGGCAATTGACAACTTGGGGCCTCTAATTCTCCAAAACAAACCTTCCCTTTTCATTACAAATGGAAGCACTTTGAAAAATTGGCAAACATTTCATTAAACTAAACTATATAAAAACAACCCATTTTTCCAAAGCATGGGGGAGAAGGAAAAGTAGTTTTATACCATTTTCTTTTAATTTCATGTTTGGTGTTTTTAATTTTAAAATTTTCAATTTCACCCCTTATATTTAAAAAATATATATCAATATATCATCGAAAAAATTAAATATGATAGTATTGTATATGAGTCGTTATTTTTTAAAATTTATAATTGATTCAAACCTAACTATCCAAATAAATTATATTTTTTTTCAGTTCAACCATCAATTTCTGGAGTGAAGTGGTAATTGATGCATTTATGATCCATTGAATTATTCTCAGGTTAACAACTAAATGATGTTCAAGTTCAATAACATATAATCGTAGAATGTTTTCATATCTTATTACTCAATTAAAAAAAACTTACCCAGATTTAACAGTATATTGAATAGAGACTTGATTAAAAATTGGAATTTTCGTATGGATGGCCTTAAATTTTTTTAAAAAAAGAAATTTGACAACTTTTTTTAAAAACAATGTTTTTCTAATCTTTTACTGCCATCATCAAGCCTTTTTTTAGAATTTTTTTTCTTTTCTCGCTCTAGTTCAAGTTCTAGCTTACTTTCTAGCTCTTGTTTTGGTTCTTGGTCACTTTTCTCACTCTTGTCCTCTATACTTGGTTCATTTGATCTAGAAAAACTCTATTTATTGTCACCGACCATCACACGTTGCCAGAAGAAGAAGAAACAACTCCATTCATTATCGTTGTTTGTCATCATCAGAGGCAAAGTACAGGAAAAGAAGTATATATCACCGTTGGAGATGAAATACAGCGAATGGATCTAGAGAAAGAAGATAAGAGGAAGAAGAGAGAGAAAGAAAGAAAAATGACATATTCATTAAAAAAAATAATAAAAAGTTATAAAGTCTTATTTTGAAAAATCATGTCAAATAACATTTTGACCTAATTTGTTTAGGTCAATCTATCAAGTAATCCTTGAAAATTCTCAAAACATCGAGGATAGAAATGAAACATCTAAACTTTGGAGGGTAGAATTGAAAAATATATGGTGTATATAGTTTGAGGACTAAGTAATAAATAGAGCCAAAATTTTGGTAGAGAGTTGACAAAAAAAAAAAAAAAGAATTTATGTTTGATTGATTCAAATGAAAGCTAAAGTGAAAGGTGAGTAGCTGAAGTAAGTCACATCCCAAAGCAATTGAAGAAGAAGATTTTCTATATTTTTTGTCCCCTTTTTCTTCACAACCTTCAATTATGGTTGGCACAAAGCTGGCTTTTTCAATCTTATTGCCAACTCTCTATATTTTCTTTTAATATATTTAAATTTCCATCATTTCATATATGTACATAATAATAAGGAAAATTATTATGAATTGAAAAAAAATAAAATTCTTACAAATATAGAAAAATTTTACTGTCTATCCGCGATAGACAGTGTAAAATTCTAAGATAGACAGTGAAATTTTTCTATATTTTTGTAAATAGTTTGACTCCTTTTTATATATTTGAAAACAACCCTAATAATAATTTTATTATTATTACTATTATTATTATTATTATTATTATGTTTGTTTTGTTAAACTACAAGTTTAGTGGCTAAACTTGTAATTAGTTTGTGTCTAAAATGTTCCTATAAACTTTAACAAGTTTCTAATAAGTCTTTGAATTTTCGATTTTGTATCTAATAGATCTCTAACATATTTGAAAATTTTTAAAACTAGTTGGTCGCTTAAATAAAAAATTGGATTTTATGTCTAATAAAATTTTAAGGCCCCGTTTGGTAACCATTTCATTTTGAAAATTTTTCACATATAAAAAAAATGTCAAACTATTTACAGTAATAGCAAAAAAAAAAAAAAAAAAAACACTGATAGACATTGATAGACTTCTATCAACATCTCTCAGTGATAGATTTCTATCATTTCTATCACTGATAGACTTCTATCAGCGTCTATCACAACTATCTAAATTTTTTGCTATTTTGTGTAAATAGTTTCTCTTATTTTTTTATTTTAAAAATTTTTCCTTTATATTTTTGTTTTTATTTTTTTGGAAATTAAGTCTTTTGCATATTCCTTAAGTTTAAGAGTTGAATTCTTTGCCATATTCTAAAAATAAAAATAAGTTTTAAAAATTATTTTTTTCAGTTTTTAAATTTTGGCTTGATCTTGGAAAACATTAGTAAAAAGTAATTAACAAAACAAGAAATTTAGAGGTGATAGGAGTGTTTATAAGTTTAATTTTCAAAAATTAAAAATAAAAAACCAAATGGTTTCTAATCGGAATTTTAGTTTTAAATTTTGTGACTAGTAGGTTAAAAAGGGAAGAAATCAAAGACTTATTACACACAAATTTAAAAATTTAAGGACAAATTTAATGACCTATTACACGTACAAATTTTAATGTTTATAAGTCTAAAAGTCATTAATTAAACTTATAGTTTAACCTTTAGTTTTTAATGTTTGTGTCTGTGTTAGTCAATTCATCCCTAATTTTTAATCAAGTTGTTACCATCACCAAACATTAAGGTAATATTCATGGTAGTGGTTTGTGTGTGTCTAACACTTTTACTATGACTAAAAATATATTTTACTTCCCAAAACGAGCGTAGCTCAACTGACATTAGAGAGTGTTACTGGCCTCGAACTCATAATATATATATATATATAATATACACACTATGGTACGCTAGACACCAAAGAATTTGAGCACTGGTATTATAGATTCAAATTAATCACTTGAATTAATCATAATATTTTAGAGTAGCATGAAAATGTTTTTTTTAAAAAAAAAAAAAAAAAGGTTTTTTGAGAAAATATTTACTAGGGAAGCTTTGGGCCCGTTTGTTTCGTTCTTGTTTCTTGTTTCTCGTTCCCTGTTTCTTGTTATAATATAAAAAAGGAAGATATATCATACATTAAACATCGAAAATGATATTATCAAAAATTTGTGTCATCGATTTTTTTTACAAAATGGTGTTGTATGATTATATTGAAGTATTTATTTTTTTTAATGAGACAATGTTATTGTAATAGTATATTTAGTGGGTCAATATTCTATAACAAAAATTTATTTTAAATTATGTAAGTTACTACAAGTTGCTATAAATTAAAATTTTTTACTCTACTTTATCAATATTGAAATTTGAACTATTCTTAAAATTGCAAAAATAGGTTATATATAAATAGTATAAACAGATTATCTAATTCAAATATTTATTTAAATACTAATAAGGTTTATCCATGAGAATTGCATGGAATTAGGTAGTAAGAAATTTTAACCATTCATTTCACTAAAATCTATTCTTATTCACACATTACAATACTCATACAAGACAATGGAGAGAGGAAGAAAAAGCCAAAAGCCAAATAATAATAAATAAATAAATAAAACTTGGTGGCTTTGAAGAAATTGTCATTTTTTGGGATTTGTATTTACACTTAAATCACTATTTGAATAAGTCATTTTGATGAAAAACATGGGCAATTAACAACTCTCCTCTCCCTCATTATATAATTAGTCAAAAGGAAACTCTAAGGAAGGACTGGTTTGTTAGGGCAGGTTTGAAATTTTGAACCAGACGAAATTAGGGAAAATTATCTTTTTAGTTCTCAAGTTTTGAATAATATAACTGTTCGGTTTCTAAATTTTAAAAATGCTTGGTCTTTTTAATTCTCGAGTTCTTAAGAATAGGTGTATTTGGTTCCTGAGTTTTTAAATATTATACTTTTAATATGTCCCTGAATTTTTAAGAATAGGTTTAAAAGGTTTTTGAAGTAATTTTTTTAACTATTTTAAATAATTATATGATATTTTAAACGAAAATTACTATAAACAGAAAAAATATCAAACTATTTACAAATATTGAAAAATCTCATTTTTCTATATTTGTAAATAGTTTGACTCATTTTTCTATTTTTGAAAACAGTCATATTTTTAATTAGAAAATTATTGTTAAAGAATAATTTTAGAAAGAAGAGATAATTTTTAAAATTATTTTTTAATTTAAAATGTTCTTTTTTTTTTAAATATAATAATAAAAGATTATTTGAGGGACCTTTTAAACATATTCTTAAAAATTCAAAGACTCAAAAAAGGTATACTTTAAAATCTTAGGGACTAAATACACTTAATCTTAAAAATTTGAGGACTGAAAAAATACATTTTAAAAATGCTTAGAACCAAACGCACCTATTTTTTAAAATCTGGGGATTAAAAAGATAATTTTTGCATGAAAATTTATAATAACCTTTAATAAACTTACCTACACTTTTTCATGGTAGAAAATTAGAAATATTATTTTGGTTTCAAAAGTAATTTATCCATTTTTTCAATTCACTCCCTAAAGTTTAAGGAGTTATACTTTAGTTCCCCATCATTTTAGTAAGTTTGCAAATTTAGTCCTGGTCATAAAATAATTTATTTGAAATTTAAAAAAAATGTAATTGTTTTATCTTGTTTGTGATATGAAATATCAAAACTTTATAACAAAATTTTATTCAATCCTTCTATATATTTTTCTTATTGTTAAGTTTTTAACTGTACAATAATTTCCATTTTCAATATGAGTGATTAACAATGTCTACATAGTATCATTTTAATATTTTAAACCAAACTTAATAAATAGAATGTAATTATAATAAGTAGCAATTTTAGGGATAATAATCAAATGTATAGCAACATTTTTATAAAATTGTAAATATAGCAAAGTCTATAGGCTTCTATAGCTGATAGACTCTTATGGTCTATTAGTAATAAACCACCTAGACTATATAAAAGTCTATCACTATAGACTTTGGTATATTTGCAATTTTTTTAAAATGTTGTTATATATGTTAATACTTTGAATCTGATTGTTATATTTACAACTGTCCCATAAACAAATGGTCATTTTTTATAATATTTTTGTTCTTCGACTTAAACAGTATGTAAAGGGACTAAAATGAAACTAAAAATGTATATTTTAACACCTCTTCCCAAATCCAAATTGTACAATATATTTCTAAAAAAAAAATTACATTCAAAATCAAACACACCAACCCATTAATGAAAATTCTAGCGTGCAAGTAGTTTAATTCTTATTGCAACATTTGAAAATTTTGTAGGAGTTAGTTTGTTTAAACCTAGATAATTGAAATTTTTAGTTGTTTGAAATTATAAAAATAAATTGACAAAATTAAAAAAAAAAAAAAAAAGTGAAATAATAGTCATGATTATAGATACAAAATTAAAAATATAGTAATCTATTTGACACAATATTAAATGTGGTTTAAAACCGTTATTAAAGTTATAAAACTAAATATACACAAATATAAAAAGGTCATACATTTATTAAATAATTTTTAAAAATTTATCAAATAAACATAAATTTTAAAATTGTTTTTAAAAATTTGTAATTTATCATGTTTACCATCATTCAAATGGTTTTCATAAAATATTTGGTGCCTTTTTGGGGAAAAAAAAACATAATAATTTGAAGTAAAAAGTGCATTTTGACGGTAAATATTCCACAACATAGCCATCGAAAATCTGAATTTTGGTTCGATCAAAATTGACCAAACCAAAACCACGAACACTTAAGTCATATTTAAAAAGAAGAAAATAAATAAACAAGTTGATATTTAAATAATAAATATTAAGAAAAAAATATGTTTTTCATCCCTAAATTTTGGGTTTAATTTTAATTTAATCTATAGGTTTCAAAATGTTACAAATTTATCTTCGAAATTAGAATTTTGTTTCAGTTTGGTCTCTAAATTTCAAGATTTACATTTTTAACCTCGACTTATAACTAATTACTAGTTTTCAGTCTTTATTGTTAATATCTATTAATTGATTTAAAAGAACTATAATTATTTAAGTTTCATTATTTTTCATCACTATTAAATTTTAATTTAAAATTTCACTTCAGAGTTATTTTAAATTAACTAACAAACATTAATGCAAATAACTGAAAGTGAAGATTTTTATGTAAATCTTGAAACTTAATGACCAAATTGAAACAAAACTCAAATATCAAGGGTAAAGTTGTAATATATTAAAATTTATGAATTAAATTGATACCAAATTCAAAATTGAAGAACGAAATGTGTAACATTTTAAAATATAAACCTAAATAAAAATAAAATAAAATAAAATTAGAGACTAAAAAAGTATTTTATTTTGCTAATATTAATAATAATAATAAATTAATAAATCAATAACTTTAGGACACCATCCCCACGCCTACCGGTTTGGAATGAAGGGTATCCTTTCCCACGTGAGGAACCTTTATCTCTCTTTCTCTCTCTTTCATTATAAGAAACACAAAGATATGAGAGAGAAATTAAAAATTGGTCCTCAGCTTTTCGGTCAAATTTTTATTTGGTCCATAAAATTTAAAATATTACATTTTTAGTCTTTAAATTTTGAGCTTTGTTTCGATTTAGTCATAAATTTCAAAATATTAAAAATTTATCTTTGAGATTTTAGTTTGTTTTTGTTTTAATTAATAGATATTAACATTAAAGATTGAAAGTGGGTATTTAATGAAAAATTGAAGTTAAAAGTGTAAATCTTGAAACCTAAAAACCACATTGAAATGATGACATGGAAGGTTGTCTATGTCCTCATCCCCAAATATTTCTCGAATGAAAAATTCTTTGTTTATTTTTTATTAACTTTATTTATTTCAACCAAATATAGCTTTAAAATTTTCAATGTTTAAATTCATCATTTCCAATACAATAATCATTCATATGCAAAAATATAATTATAATGTTCAATCCCCATATTTTTTAAATCAGAACAAAAAGTAGAATTCTCCTAAGAAAGAATGTCTGCAAGTAAGGTTGTCAAAAAATTACATCTCCGAGCATGGACAGCTAAGTTGTGAGCAACATATTGTCAAAAAAAAACTATATTTTTTAACATGGATGGTTAAGTCATGGGCAACATAATTATTATGATCTTGCAGTTACCCAACAGGAATCCAAGAACAGAACTACAGTCATAAAGACCTCGAATGGAATTAACAAACACTTGAACCTCATTCTCGTATCTAGATTTCCCAACTAAAAGATTTCAAACGATTTGTTAATCAATTTCAGCCCAGAGAAGGGAGATATCAGCTTCAAGAGCTTTGGAGAGATCTTCAAACATGGCAATGGCCTCAGTAATCTCAACAGACCCAATCATAGTAAAATGTTTCTCCCATATCTAAACATTCCCTTTTGAGTCATGAACAATTGCTCCGACCTACCCATATCTAAATATTATAACACACACCGACTTCTAACTTCTAGGGTTTTTAAGTATCATTATATCGAACAGAGATTGTCTTCACCCCCATTTAGCTAACGGGAAAAATTTTCTTACTTCTACCCCAATTTTTCATGTAATTAGAGATTTCTTCATTCTGTTGGATGCAAGTCAAATGCATTTCTCTAACATTAAAAACTTATTAGATACTTTTAACAAGAAATAGATATTGATTAATTTTAAGGATTAAACTTACAATTTAATAAAATTATTTTAAGGAAGTGAAGTATACAAGAAACACCTAGAGGGGAAAAGAAAGAAAAAGGCGCGTGAAAAGTTTGACGAATTCGGCGTCCGGCCTTGGCAGCGCGTCCGTCATAAAATCTCTGACACCCAATCCTTAACTGTACCTCACTTTTTCTTTTTCTTTTTTTATTTATTTTAATTTTTTTTAAATTTTAATTTAATTATTCTATATTTATATAAAACCCCCCTTCGTCTTCTTCTTCCATCTTCTTCTTCGTCATCTTCCAATTCTCTCTCTCCACCTCCCATGGCCGACCGCGTCCATCCCGCCGACTCCCCCCGTCCGAGCACCTCCTCCACCGTCTCCGACTCCAAGCCTCCTTCTCCACCGCCCGGCACCTACGTCATCCAGCTTCCCAAGGACCAGATATACCGCGTTCCGCCCCCCGAAAATGCTTACCGCTTCCAACTCTACACTCGCCGCAAGCACAATCGCAGCCGCTGCTGTTCCTGCGTCTTTTGGCTACTCGGTATTCTCACCGTCCTCATCGTTCTTCTAGGTATTTCCGTCGCCGTTTTCTACTTAGTCGTTCGCCCTAAATCGCCTAATTACTCGATCGACGCCATTGCCATTTCTGGACTGAACTTAACCGCCTCGTCCTCAGCCGCGATCTCGCTTGTGTTCGATCTGACTGTTCGAGCGGATAATCCGAACAAGAAGATCGGAATCTATTACAGGACAGGTAGTTCAGTTCAAATCTATTTCTCTGATGAGAAGCTTTCCGACGGCGTTTTGCCTGATTTCTTCCAGCCTTCGAATAACGTCACTGTGTTTCGATCTTCTGTGAGAGGCTCCGGCGTTAACTTGTCGAGTACAACGAAGAACACACTGATTGATTCGCAGAAACGGCGGGCGGTGGCGTTGAAGGGGGAGATTGGAGCGCCGATTAAACTGAAAATAGGATCGGTGAAGACTTGGAAGATGAGAGTGAAGGTAATCTGTGATGTGACGGTGGATCAGTTGACGGCGGCGGCGAAGATTGTTTCGAAGAATTGCGATTACAGTGTGAAGCTTTGGTAGGGATATGAATTATGACTGAGTTTTTTCTTTTTTTTTATTAATTTTAATTTTCTATTATACTGTAAACTTTTGTAATGAGACACGATTTTTTTTTTACATGTGATTTTGCGATGACAAAATAAAATTTCCTAAATTACTTTAGGAAATTAATTAATATTTTTTATACAAAACTTTAATGTGACGATTGATTAATTTTTCAATATAGTGTACGAAAATCGAACTTTTGGATAATATAGTATCACGTAAGTTGAACTATGTTCGGTAGATTTTATATTTTTTTGTTTAATTTTATTTCCACTACATTTAATTTACTCACTAACTTAATAATAAATCTCTCAAAACTCATACATTTCATATAAAAATTGTATTTCTATTTTCTTTCCCTTTTACAATAGGTAAAAAAAATGAATTAATATCTGATTTTAAAGTTAATAATACAAATACAAATTTTACTTTACTTGAGATTAGAGTAGGCTCATTTTGATTTTGTTCTTTTTTTTTTTTTTTTTTTGTTAAAGTTTCATATCTTTTTATAATTCATTGTATATAATTTTTGTGATGGTTGTAAAATAAAAATTACAATATTTATCGATACCATAGGTTTAAATTTTGATACATCTTAGACACACTTATGGGTTTTATTTTTTCAATACTTAGAATTATATAATTTTTTTTTTAAAAAAAAAAAAAGAAGAGTTATATAATTAGTTTTTTATTTTAATTTTAAAACTATGAATTAATTATAAGGAGGTAATGAGGTTGGGGAATTATAGAATGAAAACGTGGAAGGATGTTTCCAAATCAAATATTATTCCGCGTACGCGTGTTCTTGGCAAATGTGAAATCTTTTTAAATTAAAATATCATTTTAGTTTTGTATTTTTTAATTTTGTTCCAATCTATTTTTAAATGTTCCAGTTAGTTACTCTATGTATCTTAAATAAATCTTAAAATTAATCTAAGCATTGATTTTATCGAGTAAGAAAATATAACGACTCGAATTCAGAGAGGACATGAATGAACCGAGATCACATCCGAATGAGAGGGATCCTGAGGACATGAAAGCATGGTTAAGAAAGTTACTACTTATACCAACAAGGTGCACATTCCTTTTCGGTGGCTTAATCATAAGAACTTCACAGTTAAGCTAACTCATGGTTAATGTAGCCAGGTCGCAGGGGAATGTCGGGGCCATCAGTTGCCGATTCCAGATTATGAATCAAACCCTATTTGAGATTTATTTAAAATAGAGTAAGGGTCTGTTTGGAATGACTTAGGAAAAAAGTGTTTTTCAAAAATGCATTTTCATTTAAACACTTATAATAAAAACTCATTGAATAAACACACATATGTGTTAGGCAACTCTTATTCAAAAGTGATTATATTAAAAGTTTGCTTGGTTTCTTATATACTAAAGGTGTTTTCATTAATTTTAAATTACTATAAAAGAATTTGCTAGTGAAGGTGAAGTCAAAGTTGGTCAACGGTCGTCGGGATGATGGTCAAAAGGAGGCCAGTGGTGGTTGTCGAAGATGGTGGCCAGTGACAGCCGGTGGAAGTAGTGGCCAAAGGTAGATGACAGCAGGCGCAGGAGATGGTGGTCGGAGGTTGTCCCGCTGCGGTTGTCGAAAAATGGTCGTCAGAGGTTGGTCGGCGACGGTCGTCGGAGATGATCGCCTGAGGTTGGCCGGCGGGTGACTGCCAGAAAACGGTCGCGTGGAGGTTGGTCGCCGGAGGATGGTCGTCGACGGCCGCTGGAAGTGGTGGCTGGTGACGGTTGGTAGAGGTGGTGGCTGGAGATTAACCATTAAACACTCAAAATTCATTTTTCTAAAAGTTGGTTTCAAGTATTTATCCTAAAATAACTTATTTTATAAACTCATTTTTCTAAAATACATTTTAAGGAGTTGTCAAACACTTTATTTTTTTTCAAAAATGACTTATTTTTTAATTTAGCCACTTGAAAATGCGTTTCAAACGCACCTTAAATTAGACCATTAAAAGTATGAGAACTAAAATGAAATAGAACCCAAAATACATGGACTTAAATAGTACTTTTAACCTTTTTTTTAGTTGAGTTTATTTTTATATATTCTAAACTAATTGATTTATTTTTTTTAGTTCAACGATAGTGGGATGGAGAATAAGGATCGAATCTAGAAGTGTTCAGATGACCCAAAAATTCAAATAATTCAGACTATCCAATCCAAACGGTAAGGATTGGATTGGGTTAGTTTTATTTTTTGGTTGGATTTCTGATTGAATAATTCTTTTTTTAATTGACCTAACCTAACTCAAATTATATATATATATAAAAGAAAATATGGTATAAAATTTACATGAGAAAAGAGTTTAAATTATAGAAATGAGATTAATCATCTTTATATTTTCTTTTCTTTTTTCTTTTTTTGACAATATCTTTATATTTTCTTACCCATAAAACAAACAAGCAAATAAATCAATAAACAATGTTTTGTTAAGAATTTTTAGAAAATGAATATATAGTGATGGGAAAAAGTGAGTTAAACTTTTCCTCATAATTTTGTTACTAAATATGCTAATTGTCTTTAAAGTTTTAGGACAGGTACCATGCACTTGGTATCTTAGAACATAAATTTTTAAACGAATATAAAATATATTAGACGTAGCTAAAAAAAAAAATTAAACATAATTTTCTAGAATAAAAATAAGTGGTTGAACAAATATATTTTTTTTTTTGTTAATTTTGAATTATAAATATTATACGTTTAAAAGTTTTAATTAAAATGAAGTAAGATATTAATCACATTTTTATGTGCAAGAAACTAAAAAAAAATTATTATGTGAAAAGATATGTATATTTATAAATGGATGTTTATGATTTTTAAATTTCATTTTATTAATCCTTTATTGATAGAAAAATAAAGGGAAAAAAAAAAACTAAGTGACTCCATGAATAAAAAGAAAAAGAAAATAGAAGAGGTACACAAAAGTTATGAAAATAAAATAGGAATTGTTGAAAGATTTTAATGACAAAAAATAATGTAAAATTAAATAGAGAAAAAAGACACTAAAGGTTCGTACCAAAACACAAAAGATACGATTTTGAGGGCAAAACTAAGGAAATATTGAAGCGCAAAAAAAAAAACGGTTATATATATATATATGAAAAGTTTAAAAAATAGAAAAATAAGGAAAATTATTTACACAAAATAGCAAAAATTTTAGATAATTGTGATAGACATTGGTAGAAGTCTATCCGGGTCTATCAAGGATAGAAATCTATCACACATAAATGCTGATAGAAGTCTATTAATGTTTATCATTGTTTTTTTTACTATTTTCTATAAATAGTTTGACATTTTTTTTATTGGAAAAATTTTTCATATATATATTATTGTGGTAGTTAACTTCAAAATTTATAAAACTACTTGGAAAAAAATACTATATAAAAATTAGGAAAATTACTATAAACAGAAAAAATATCAAACGATTTACAAATATAGAAAAATTTCACTGTCTATTAGTGATAGACCGTGATAGAATTTTATCGCTTTGTATCGTTCAAGCAAATAAATTCTATTACTTGAGCGATAGAGCAGTCTATCACTGATAGATTGGAAAAAAAATTATATTTGTAAATAATTTGACTCGTTTTTCTATATTTAGAAAGAGCCCTAGAAATTATTAGGGTAGAATTTAAATGCAACAATTTTCTAACTTTAGAAGGATAATTAGTCAAATTGAATATATTTATGATGCAATAGTTAGATTTTTTTTTTTTCACAATTATAATTAACTTTATCATTTGGTTTAATTAGTTTTACTAGGTATGTCTAGCAAGGTAAGTGCTTGAAAATCCAACTTGGTTAAGTAATTTATTGTTGCATTTCAAAACAAGATTAGTCTTTGGGCTATTTTTTTTTTTTTTCTTTTCAATCAAAATAATGCATTAAATTTCTTCCCATACTTTTTTTTCAAGAATATATATTTTAACTAATCAACTGAATTATATTTAAGTTTATCGTTCTATTAATGTTTATTTTTTATACTTCCTTTTCTTTACCGTGATAGATCGAGAAATTTTGTTGATGGAAGCTTCATAATTTAACAAAAAATAATTTATAAGTGAGTAGTTTTAAAAAGTCATAAATTTACAAACTTTCGTATATCATAATTGTATATTACAATTTAGATTTCAAATTAAATTTATAATAACATTGTAACGACAATAAATCAAGAAGAAATTAACAACAGAACAACAATATCATAACTTAAACAACCCAACAAACATATGTTTACTTTTTTTTTTTTTTTTATCTCATTTTTCTTTTATTATTGGTTTAGAAAGCAAAAGAACAAGTGGAATATTCCACTAATGGAAAGAAAAAACACCTCTTGGTTGTCATTGGAGTTTGTGGGGCTTTGCCAATTACATGCAATTAAAAGCAAACATTGTTTTTAGTTCAAATAGAATCAAATAG
The DNA here is from genome assembly GCA_002890555.2 of Lagenaria siceraria. Classification (NCBI taxonomy): domain Eukaryota; kingdom Viridiplantae; phylum Streptophyta; class Magnoliopsida; order Cucurbitales; family Cucurbitaceae; genus Lagenaria; species Lagenaria siceraria. Next base: position 4,441,491 of record CM016492.1, on the reverse strand, counting down.
TTTATTAATTTGAAATTAATAAATGCCCAAGTTTTAGGTTATTGAATTTCAAACCATAAAGTCCTTTTTTTTTTTTTTTTTTGGTAATTTGGACTTATTCAAATTTAATCACAATAAATACTCTTACTTTTCTAGAGTTTATTATTTATTATATATATATAAATCCTAAGTCTAGTTGGAATGTCTCTATCCTAACCCTAAACTCATCCTACATTGGTTTGAAATCTTCATCAAAGTTTGTTTGTGGTTTGCAAAGATTTAGTTGAATAAATATAATAAATAAATTATATAAATAAATGTAAGAGGAATTTTTAAAAATAGAACAATAAGGAAAGTTATCTACATAAAATAGCAAAATTTTTAGATTGTTGTGATAGACACCCATAGAAGTCCATCAAGATTTATCAGTGATAGGAATGATAAAAATGATAGATAGATGCTGATAGAAGTCAAGTCTATCAACGTCTATTAATATTTTTTTGTTATTCTCTGTAAATACATTTTTTCTATTTTTGCTAATTTTCCTAAATGTAATTCTTTTTTTTTTCTAATAATGGTTTTGAATTAAACTAGGAGGACCAAAATGAAATAAGTGTATGTCCTTTAATTTTGATCAATATTATATCTATTTCGTCACTAAGCCTTAACAAGTATCAATTTTTTAAAAAATAAGGTAACTCTTCATTGAAGATTTGTTTTAGTACAATATGAAATGGGAGATTCAAACCAACGGACCTTTTGGTCGCTAACATATGCTACATCTCGTGCTCGCTTTCGCAACTTATAACGTCTATGAACTTGCAAATCGACTTTCAAAAGTGTCTATCAAGTTTTTGAACTTTCAATTTTGTGTCAAATAAATCTATAAACTTTTTTAAGAAAAAATGTCCAAGAGATCTTTAAACTTTCAATTTTTGATCCGATAATTTGGTCCTTAAAATTCTAATTTTGTGTCTAATAAGTTCTTGTCCTATTCAATATTATTTAAAATTTATGTATCGACAAAATACAAAAAAAATTATGTCAAATAGATCAATTAATTTTTAAAATTTTTGAATGTGTGAGGATCCTACTAAACACAATATTGAAATTTCAAAGACTGATACATTATTAAAGTTCAAACACTAAATAGACACAAATCATCTCAAAATTAAAATACTAAACTTGTAATTTATTTATAACTTTAATTTTAAAACCATAATCAAATAATTTACATACTATATTTGTAGGGAAATTTTTCCGAATGAAAAAAATGTCAAATTATTTACAGAAAATAGCAAAAAAAACATTGATAGTCATTGATAGACTTCTATCCGCATCAATTAGTGATAGACTTCTATCATTTCTATCAATGATAGACCCTGATAGACTTCTATTAGTGTCTATCACAACCATCTAAAAATTTTGCTATTTTGTGTAAATAGTTTTCCTTATTTTTTTAATTTTAAAAATTTATCATATTTATATTCATGCCATTCATCCTATATCCATAGGATTGCCAATATACATACATATAAAACCTAGCCAGATGCGAATCAAATTGTAGATATATATTTTTTTTTTTTTCTATTAATCTTTAGCAATAAAATAATATAAAGTTTATTTATATTTTGGTGATTTAATTTCTTAGCCACTTGGGATATTTACTTTAAACAAATGAATTAAGACATCATATTAAAAAAAAATGATTGAAATTTTGCATTAACATTAGTCAGCTAAGAAGAAGTCAAACCTCTTGTATTCACTTTGGCTGCTTCAAATGAAATCACCAAGAGAAGGAATTATTGAGTTTTTACTTTTTAGGTTAAAGCTTTCCTCTTGATGATATCATTTTCATGTGTTTGTTTAAGTAGTGGTTAGAGAAGTGTCAAACTTTTAAGATATGTTTGGTATTCATCTTCAACTTGAGTTTTTTTTTTTTTTTTTTTTTTTTTTTTTTTGAGAAATATGGGTATCTAGATTTCAAAATTTTATAATTTTAGTCTTTAGGTTTCAAAATATTACAATTTTACCTTTGGAATATGAGTTTTCGTTTAATTTTATGAGAAATTGTCAGAAATAGCTTCTTCAAGTTTTTACTTTACAAAACTAGCATTTTTTTTTAATTCATTAGAATAGTTTTTCTCGGTCCATCTCGGGTGAGATTGGCATTTAGTTAAAAAATCAATTTTTTTTTTAGTTATTGATTGATTTGGGCCTTCTTGTTATATCTAAGCCATTACACACTAGATTCTGTTAGTTTTTTCAAATATTATGAAATTTTCCCAAATCTTATATATTTTCAAATTTTCTATAAATTCAGTTATCGTTACCAAATATTATATCAAATTTTGCAAAAAAAAATTAAATAAGATATGAGAAATATATAGAATCTTGGTGTTTATCTGCCCGAGAAATCATCAAGAAAACCCAAATATATAGAATCTCGATGTTAAATCTGCCAAGATTAATACCGAGGTTTTATATATTTTTCATATCATACCAAAAAAATTTGCAAAATTTAAAAGTCAAAATGCAATCGCTTGAGATCCATCTACGAAAATTCATTTGATAATTGGTAAATTTATTTGAAAATTATAAGGTCCAAAACAATAGATAAGTTAGAAAAAGTTAATTTTTTAACTAAATCTTAGTGGTGTGAGTTTTAAAAAATAGTGCTAGTTTTGTAAGATGGAAACTTTAACATGCTATTTATGACAATTTCCCCAATTTGATCATAAGTTTTAAGATTGACACTTTTAATATTTTTCATTAAATACTCGATCTCCGTCTTTATTGTTAATTTATATTAAATAATTTAAAATAATTAAAATAATTATAATTAATTAAGTTTTGCTATTTTTCATAATTATTAAAACTAATTTTAAAATTTCAAGACATTGATGCCAAAGACAAGTAAGTATTTAGTAAAAAAATCAAGGTTAAAAGTGTAAATCTTGAAATTTATGTACCAAATTGAAACAAAACTCAAGGGTCACGTTTACCCCAAGAGAAACACGTAATCTGAAAAGTGGGTTATACCAATTTTTATTATGAATTGGTAAACATGACATAAATTGAAATCAAACTCAAACTTAAAAGTGTATCATTTTAAATCGTATGAACCAAATGGAAACTAAACTCAAAACTTGGGGACCAAAAATATATTTTTTTTCTTTTTTTTTATTTTTCCTTTTCACTTTATACACAAGTATATATATTAAACCTGTATTTGGCAGGTCAAAATCAAATTTTAAATTAACAAATCGACATCTCGCATTACTATTTAAAAGGATTTTTATTTAAGTATCTGAAAAGTCATTCCAAACGAGTTCTAAAAGTAAAATTCGAGTTTCATCGAGAAGTCAAAATACCAAATTAGAGTCTACATTGGGCCTATGTTCCAGAGATACAAAAGTAATGAAGCGGGATGTTAAACTTCTATTGATCATACATCAAACAAAAAAATATCTTAAATGTGACAAAATGGCAACAAAGGAATACAAGAAACTGACCTTTAAACCCATTTGGTGCTGATATAATACAGGGTTCAAAGTCGGCCTTGAAATTTCCCAGAAGAACAAAAATATAAGCATCTGCAGGATAAGATGATATAAATCCTTAAAGTACAATAATTTTCCTATGTAAATCGTCTCCTATCGAACCTCCATGTCCGTGGTGGTCGTGCTCGTGGTCGTGAAAGATGAGTGTCAGGATACCTACCACGCACAACACCGAACCTACAAGAAGTTTGTCGTATCGTTCGACCCAGTGAAACTTGAGCTGGCTCGCGCCGTAGAATGACAAAGCCACCAACGAAGTCATCACAGTAATTGTGCTGCAATTCCAACAACAGAGAGCCAAGTTATGTATCAATGAAATGAATCTTAGATTTAAAAATTAAAACTGCATTCTTAATATGGATGGAATGCATAACATGAATGGTTTTTAAACACAGCGTCCTAGGTTAAAATCAATTAAACTTTGTGATCAATCCCTTGGAATGTTATAAAAGAAATCATGCTCCTTCACAAACATCATAATTACATCGATATGTCCAACTTAAATGAACAACAAGATTCAACTAGCGTTCAGAAATCAAGCTAGCCTAAAACTTCATTCCAGAAAGAACAAAGACTTTCTTTGGAACTGAAAACAATCAAGTAGATGACCTCACTTTCACTAAATAGTTAACACTCAAATAGTTAACATTGATGCGAATCAGCATTAACGACAAACTATAATAGCATATCTCAGCTGAAGTAGATATACGACTGCTTATAAACATTTCCAAAGAAAATCTACTAACAGTGAGAACAAATACCAGGAGGGAGAGGGCTATCTTCTTAGAACTCAAGGATACAGTTGTACAACCTATAGAACAGATCCTATTCAAGTAAGGTCGTGAGGGGAGAGAGCTATCTTCATTCTAGTTTTGTGGAAGTGTTCTTATCAGCTTTCGGCAGTTCAGCTTCAAAAGCTAGGTTAACATGCCAATGTGCAACTCCTACAATTTGTCAGAGTGCTCGCCAAGTTTCTTTGAAGCTCTCAACGGTGGCAGAATATACAAATGATTATGCCATTTTCCTTCCCCCCACCCCCCCCCCAAAAAAAAAAAAAAGAAAAAAAAAACCTCCACACAATTCGACATCAAACTATTGTAAGTACGAAGTATGGGGTCCACGTTTATAGTTGAGATGCGGGTGTGGTTTCCATTCGACTAATACTTTTTGAAATTCTAAGCTATCTCACACTTGTCTTTTAGACTTTTCTTAAATCCTTAAAATATTCAGTTGAGGAAGGCCATCACATTCGCTTCTAGGAGGATATTTGATTAGGCTGTACCTCCCTTCAATCCTGTTTCCTTGCATGTATCTGTGATTTCTCCAGCAAAAGATGTTTCTATAGCAATGGACTTTTTCATTTCTCATTTGCTCCTAGCCAGAGGAGCCAAGATTGGATTATGTTTTGTTGTGTCCACCTTATTGCAACAGAGAAGTGCTTCATGGAAATTTGGTTTTTCCACAACTCTCAAGAATATTTGGGTGGAAGGGTTAAGGAATAGATATTGATGTTATGTAGAAGGTTTGCTAGATGTAGTGTGAACTTTGACTTTTTTAATATCTTTGTTTAGGCCGACGCCAACATAACTAATCTCCATTGAAATTGTCTTCATTTTTTTTTTTTCATGTAGCCCTCTGGTCGACTTAGGAATCATTATTTCAGGAAGCTTCTGCTTCCTTCCTTCCATTTTTCTTTCTAAAAGTTGGTTTTTTTCTCCCAAAACAAAGAAGTTGCATAATGTACAACAGACAAGAAAGTTTCATGCTTATACAATTGATACCTGAATAGCAGCACTATGATAGCAAGCACCATCATGGAAGATGAATTGCCAACAGCAAGAAACACTGGAAGAGTGGTTGCACAGGGAGACAAAGCAGGTACAAGGACAAGACCAGCAACAGCCATTTTCTCCATTGGTTGGTTATGGGAGTGGCTATGACTACCTCTTCCACTCATAAACAATAAAACATAACAAGCTCCAAGAATTATAAGCAAAAGAGAAGCCAGCTTGTGCACAGTTTCTTCCCCGGCAATTGTATTAGCCATCGTGATTGCAGTTATTCCAAGAAGTGAAGTAGATATAACATGTAAAATTGCTCCAAAGGCAGCTGCAAAATCAAAAATATGCATCTAAACACAAGATTTCCAATTGCAAGCACTGTGAAACTAAAAATACACTAAACATCACTTCCTTGCATTTTGTAAGAAAACAAAATACACGTCCAGAGAAGGCTTCTTAAGTTTAAAAATAAAATAAAATAAAAAATCTAACTTCAATTTTATCATTATAGTCTATAATCCCATTCTAATTTGCAACCCTGAGATTAATCAGGTTACCAAAAAAAAAGAAAAAAAAAATCAAATCTCCAAAAGAGACCAAATTCCAAAATAGTTCAGTATTGGCCAAACCGTGCAACTGTCATTATATTCACGCCCTAAAAATTCCCATTAACTTTATCATTATTCTAGATCTAGAGGCCAGCTAAGTAAACATTGGTCAATTGGCTTAAGTTGATGGATGAAGATAAATTTAATATTATATCAACACTTTAACACTTCCCTCACTTGTGGGCTTGAAATATGTAGAAGACCCAACGAGGGAAAATCAATATTAATTGGAGAGGAAATAAGACATTGTAGAGGTTTGAACTCATAACGTCCTGCTCTGATACCATGTTAAATCTCCAATGGACCCAAAAGATTGAGTTGATGGATGAAAGTAAATTTAATATTATATCAACACTCTAACAAACCTCAAGGCTAGAAAAAAGAATATATAACACCTTAAATGGAGTATCAACAGCAGCAGAAAGATAAGTATATTATATAGACTCATGAAATATGATTGAAAAGTGATGATAAAAGACCTAATACGCTAATTAAGACAGGTAGTTCGCCAGATCTCGCAGTTAGTTTATGAGCTTTGTATAACAAAACCCTCCTCTGCAGCCACTAATCCTCAAAAGAACGCTAAGAACTATCGTTTCAGCGTAACTACCGAGAAATTAAGACAACATTGTCACAGTAATACCGGACAAGATTCAACTAGAAAAAACAATTTAACTGCATTTTGATGAATCAAGTCCAGCAATGGCGGCAATCTTCCTCTAATTAAATTTACGATGCATAAGCTACTCAGAGCAACATTCGAACAAATTTTTCGAGAAATTCGCAGAATAATAAACCAAATGGATGGGGAAACAAAAGCGAAAATAAGAGATCTAAGAAATGCGATCGGTTGCACAACATACTGACGAGGAGAGTCCTGGAGAGAGTCCATTTCTGGACGCGGCCGACGACGGAGAAAGGAAGCCAGTGAGTGGGAATGAAGGAATGGAGAAGCGAAACGGTCGCAATTCCTCCGATTGTGGACAGATCTTCTGCAGTAAAACCTTCCATTTGGAACCGAAATGAAACAAATCCCCCGCCGGAGGAAGAAAAAATCACGAATCTAGCTAATTCGGTAGGATTTTAACTCGCCTGAACGGAATCTGAGACAGATCTAACACTGAAAATGAAAGATTTTCCCATCGGAAACAATTCGAAGTAATAAGTTTGATACCTAAGCCTTCATCGATTTTGCTTTGAACTATATTTTTTATATATATTTTTTCTCGAGAAAATATAAATAACAAATATATAAATAGCTGAGAATTTGTTTAGAAATGTTTTTAAATACAGAAAAATAAGGTAAATTATTTATAAATATTTAAAAAAAATTACGGTCTAGACTGCAATATAATTTTTCACTTACAATTCTATCTGTGTCTATAGCAAGCTATAGAATTCTCTCGCGGTTAATCGTTTGATAGACAGTGAAATTTTTAATTTTTAGTTTGGGTTTTTTTCAAATATAAAAAAATGAGCCAAACTATTTACAAATACAGAAAAATTTTACACTGATAGATCGCGATAGAATTCTATCGCTTTCTATCGCTCAGACAATAGAATTTATTTGCTGCGATAGAAATTTTTCTATATTTATAAATAGTTTGATATTTTTTCTGTTTATAGTCATTTCCCTTTTAGTTTTAGGTTTTTAAAAAACAAAAACTATATAGTGCCCATTTAGTAATTATTTCGTTTTTTTTTTTTTTTGTCTGTTTTTTAAAATTAAAAATAAAAAACATGTGTTAATAATTGCAAACGTGAGTGGAAGATTGAGAATCATTTTCAATGGCAACACTCATAAATATTTAATACTCAAAAAGTTATTAATGAAATAGAAAAAGAGAAAAAAAAACATGAGAAAGAAATAGAGAGATAAACGATGAAATTTGGAGTGTAAGAATTTAATTATAGATAAAGTTTGATTTAATCTTAATTTCACGTTAATCTCTATATTTTTAAATTTGTAACAATCTAATCAATATACTTTAATAAGTAACAATTTGTAACGATTTAGTCCCTATTTTGGAAGAGTATTACTAAGAATTAATAAAATTATGTATATATATATATGTACGTTATTAAAATTTATTATTGATTAATAATTAAACCGGCTTACAAACTTATTATATATATATATAAAGGCAAATATCAATTTATACCCCTAAACTTTGAGATTGTATCCATTTAAATCCTAAATTAATAATTTGTCCATTTAAACATTGAACTTTAGAGTTTCTATCAATGTAAATCGCAAACTAATTATTGTATCAATTTAAACTATAAACTTTCATAAGTATATCAGTTTACACCTTCTTTCAGATTTAGTTTGAAAAATATCATGCAAAATATTTAACTTTTTCAATTAAACTTACAAATTGTTATAAGCGAATCGATTTAGAACCTTTATTAAGATTATATTGGAAAATCGTCAATGCATAAATTCTTATACGTGTATAGAGATTTCTACACATGTCGATTTAACAAAATTGACGATTATAATTTGAATGGACAATATATAAAGTTTAGAGGTTTAATTGACGATTCTAAATCGATTCATTATATAAAGTTTAGATGTTTAATTGATAAAATTACAAGTCTAACATAAATGTTCATCTAAAATAAAACGTAATGGAGGGTTTTAAATTGATACACTTGTGAAAGTTCAGGGTTTATATTGATACAATTATTAGTTGAGGGTTTAAATTGATACAACCCTCAAAGTTCAAGGTATAAATTGATACTTGCCCTAAAAAATGTTTACAAACAATAAAGATTGTGATGTCATGTAATAAAAATTGATACTTAATTTTGATGAATTTATTTGTGGTATAGAGTAAACTGTTACAAATTTGAAAGTAAGTAATCACTACAAATCAAAAGTATGAGACTAAATTGTTACTTATATGAAAGTTCACTAACCAGTTTTTTTTTTCTTTAACTTTTATTCAAAATCATAGGTCTCTACCACACCATAATTTGTAGATATAATGTAAATTTGTAATTGTTCCGAACAAAAGTTTAATTGTTTAATCAATGTTAAAAAAACAATCTAAATAATTAATCTTTTATATATATAAATAAGAAAAAATTTCCCAGAAGAAAAAATATCAAATTATTTACAGAAAATAGCAAAAAAAAATATTGATAGACTTCTGTTATTTCTATTAGGTCTATCAGTGATAGACTTCTATCGGCGTCTATTACAATTATCTAAAAATTTTGCTATTTTGTAAATATTTTTCTTTATTTTTCTATTTTTAAAAAAAATTCTATAAATAATTGAATTCTTTTAACTTTTGAAATATGCAAATCATGTGTGTGTTAAAAAATACTAATATATATTTGAAGATGTCTGGATGCTCGTCCCTTTTGTTCTTTAATTTAAGAATCTAAATATTATTGCTTAAAAAAGTTTAGGACCCACCCAAGTAAGAGTGGTATGGATTATTTCTTCACTAATTATCAACATTAATACTTTTTATTTTTTAAAAAATAATAATAAATAAATAAATGGTTTTATACCTTGCATTTTTCAAAAAGGGTTTTAAATAGTGTTTTTTTTACTATATTCAAAAAATATATTAAACAATAATCCTGTTAATTACAATATGTATATTTTTCTTAATTTTGTTAATCGATTTAAAGTCATTTATGGTCATTTATTTTAATAATTTATGTCAAGTGGTTTGTATCTTCATAAATACTTTCTAAATTAATTTAATATTTTAAACTACTTTTAGTCATTAAAATAAATATTTTTTTAAAAAAAAATAATTTTCCTTCCCTCGAATTAGAGTTGAGTTGCAAATATAACAATCAGATATAAAGTATTAACATATATATATACTTTTACCATTCAAAACTTCAATTTCCAATAAACCAAATTAAGAAAATTAACATATATTTATTTTTAACCTTCATTCAAACTTTTCCTATTTAATTTTCACATTCTTTCACCTTAAAACATAATTAATGTAAATATTATTTTATTTTTTTACCATCCAAAATTTCTATTTCCAATAAACCAAAACTAAGAGAAATAACATATATTTATTTATAACTTCATTCAAACATTTTCTTGAATTGATGTAACTTTTGCTTTTTTAGATCTAAAGCTTCTATTTTCAAGAAACGAAAATTGAAAAAATAACATATATTAAAATTTTAGATTAAAAAATTTACCATTTACAATTATTTTGTATACAACATTTTCTCTTCTTTAATTTTGCAACTAATTACCAATATTTAAAATTATTTTATTATTATTTTTCCTTTTTCAGTTACATTATCCACTTCATAAAAATAATAATTAAAAATAAAACTATAAACTAATTACACCGCAATAAAAATGGAGAGTTTTTAAAAATAAAAAAATAAGGAAAACTACTTATACAAAATAGCAAAATTTTTAGATGGTTGTGCTAGACGCCGATAGAAGTCTATCAATAATAGATACTCATTGAGCTAGACGCCGATAGAAGTCTATCAATAATAGATACTCATTGAAGTCTATCAACGTCTATCAGAGTCTCTTTTGCTATTTTATGTAAATAGTTTAATATTTTTTCCATATGTAAAAATTTTCCAATAAAAATTTCATAAATTAATATAATATCAATATTTAAATCAATATCAATCTTAAAAAAAGATAGGAATGTTGTGACAAATTATAATGAAACAATTTGGTAAAATAATCAAAGAACACCTTTTTGCACACAAAAAATATTCATAGCCCTAGTATAAAGCTAAGCCAAATTCTCATGACTTACCAACATTTGATCCATGAGATGATCAAGCGCATGTATCATTTTCAACAAAACCTTAGATCATGATTGAATCACATAAAGGACTCATCAAAATGCTCTATTTGAATACAAATCATGATTTACCTCCTTAAGTAAATTAACAAGTAATTTACTATTAACAAAAAAAAAGAGAGATTTTGTTCCAAAATAAGGATTCAAATTCACATTAAGGCATTAGATCCAGGGCAACGACAGCAAAAATCGCTAAGATAAATATTTGGAGAAAGCATGCTTTTCCTTTTATATCTGTCGGTATCCGGAGACAACTTCTGCACACCTCGACTAATCTCCCAGCACAAGGAAGTCAATTATTAAGACCTAAGCATGCTTTGTTTTGTTTTTGTTAACAGTTAAGGTAAGAACGCCAAAATAATGATATGAAAGTTTTCTAGAATAAGATGGATTCTCGAACATAAAGAAAGGGTTTATAATGAAACCATTCGTTCAATAATATCATGCCTCACAAGCAAAACACATCACTACATTCAACCCAAAATCAAGTGGATTAAAAAGAAACTTTGAAACAAAAATCTATGATCTGAGAGGAAGTTGCAACCTAACTTTCTCCGGGCATGCTCTTGATAATATCAGAATCACCTGAAAGACATTAAAATACCATACTTAGAACAATACGTTTACGTGGTAATCCAACAGTACAAGACTGGATTATCGAGAAGTATACCGGGATCGATAATACTGAGGCAGCATACTCTGTAGTATTTGCCACAAGCGGTTCCGAGGTCTACATTGCCTGAGAACATACAAAAGAGAGATTTGTTCACAAGAAGTTGGATTCAAGCAAATCCATTCCACCATGAACAACTAGAACAAGGGCACTACCCTAGAATACAGGTAAAGTGTCAAGAGGCCATACTAAATTCTCTTGTTTACAGCCCTTCTAATCCTAAACAACTAATTGGCTCGTATTCCTTAGCTTTCTAAATGGGGTTTTCTCAACCCATCCCATAGGTTGTTCTTTAGTGGCCTTTTTCTATTATATCCAGAGTAAAAGAGTATGAACATAATCATGACATGAAGCAATTGCTTTGGTTAAATGGGAAAAGGCCATTAAGAAATCCAATAAGTTTAACAACCAAGAATCAATACAATGTGAAATTACCACTCAGTTAACAAAATGCAGATAGATAGATACACGTTCTAATTCTAAAGGGCAAATATATGAAAATTTAGTACCAAAAAAAGGCCACTGCTTTGTTTAAAGGGTCAGAAACATACTTCCGTTGTAATGATGAACTCCAACCTTCGACAACATCGCATAGTATTCGATCTCGGACTTTCGGAGTGGAGGGCAGTTGTTAGCAATGAGAATCAGTTTACCTGCAAACCAAAAACAAATCAGAAATACCCACAAATTGCAGAAACTAAGAGTAAACCAAAGCATGGAGAAGAAATCAGAAACGACAGATCCCTTTTACAGCTCAAAGAAAAAACGCGAAATAGAGTAGTTTCGTTTAATGGGGATAACACAAATTAGTAACCTAAATTAGCTAAACAGAGTTTCAGATCGACAGCATACAACACTTTCATTCTCTCCAGCTTAACGAAACTTACAGTGATTTCGGCTAAAACCCTAACTAAAATACAATAATGAAAAAAAAATCACTAAAACATTCGTGGATGCAAAGTCTAGAGATCAGATCAATAACACAAAGAGAAAAGTTTGATCAATAGATTACCTTTAGAGTTCCTCAAGGTTTTGAGGACGGTTTTGTATCCCAAGGTATATTTCCCACTCTTCATGACGAGAGCGAGTCTGTTGTTGATGCTCTCATGTGTCTTCTTCTGTTAAAAGTAACAAGAAAGAAAATGTCAGAATAACAAAACTAGAAAGAAACACAAAATCGCCGGAAATGGAAGAAGAAACTGACCGTCTTCTTTGCGGTCACCATGATTGAAGATGAGAACTGGAGACGCCGATTGAACAAGCCAAGAAAAACCCTAATTTTGGAAATATATATAGAGGCGCCCAAGGGTTACTCTAAAACTTGGGCCTTCTGTTTCTTTAACGAAAACGGGCCAGGCCCAATTTTCAAATCTGAGCATTCTCTTGAAACCATAAATTTCATAAATGTCTTCATATTTGAATTATTTCATTCAAGGCTTTTTATTATATTTTCGGAATATTATAACATTTTTTATAATTATTTTAATATTTTTGAAATTATTATTATTTCCTTATTCATCCATTTTTGTTTTTGATTTTTTATTGTACAACGTTTATTATAGGATCCTTTCACCTCCCTTATGCAATCCACTTTCACATTTAATATATGTTAAAAAACACTTTTCGTCTCTAAACTTTCATGAAAATAACAATTTAGTCATTGTACTTTGGTTTGTAGCGATTTAGTTCATATACTTTCAATTTTGTAATAATTTAATCGTCGGACTTTAGTATGTATTAATTTAGTCTTTGTACTTTTAAATTTGTAATAATTTAGTCACTCACATAAAAAATAATTATCGAAGTTAGATGTTAAATTTTTTATTTTATGATGTATACCTTGTATTTTATAAAAATATTGAGTCCCTAATTAGTTTATCGGTTCATTTATGCAATAAATCTCATTAAATTTTAACACTATTTTCTACCATAAAAACTAAATTGTTACAAATTTTAAAGTACAATGACTAAATTATTAAACAAAGTTTAGGGACTAAATTGTTGCAGAATTGAAAGTTCATGGACTAAATCGCTACAAACCAAAGTTTATAAACTAAATTGTTACTTTCTAAAAATTTAGGGACTAAAAGTGATTTTTAACCTTATATTTGCTTTTCCTTAATTGTCGGTCGTGTTATTCATGTTATTCACCAGTTTTTACTGGAATCTTCACCTCTGTGTTGTCGTTTGTATTTTCACCTCTGTTCTTAATCTGAGATTTATGACAAGTTTAGGAGTAATTTAAAATGGCTAAAATCATTTTTGTCATTTTCAAAATCACGGTAAATATATTTTTAGTCCTTCAAAACTGATTTTGATAATTGAAAATTGCATTTAAACGTGTAAAATGGAAAATTAAATTAATTTAAATTGATTAAATTCTGTTGGTTAGTGATTTTAACAATTTTAAAATCACTCCCAAACATGCCCTTAATGTTTCATTGAGTTTTCACCGAATTATTCACCTTCGTTTTGGTTGGTATTCAACCTTATTTTGTCTTGATGTCACAATTTTGTTCGTATATTTCTCTTCATTTCGAAGTTTAAATGTGTTATTTCTCTTATATCATTTTTTACCCATGTTTTTTAATACTTATTCATATTGCTAAGAGTGAGTGAGGAGTCAACGTGTCCTGTCTATATATTAATATTTTTTTAATTTTAGTCTTGATTTTAGTGAGATATATATTTCACATACTTTATCATATATTCACATGTATATTTAGTATATTTAGTTATTTTGCAAATATGTATTTTTTTTTTTTTTACATATTTCATATTTTAACTTATGAATTATTATTCATAATTCTTAATTTTGGTGGACTCCATTTATTGCACATAGTTGCAGATCTTCGTTTTCATCTATGTTTTAGTTTTTATATATACATGCATGAAGCTTGTTTCAAATATAGTTATTTCAGATATTTACGAGGTTATTCCAAATGCATTTAAAACAAATATAGATTTAAGGTTGTTTTATAAGTGGCAAATCTATAGGTTCTATGTATGCATTATTATATTTCGGTGTGAATTTTTATAGATAGAATATGATTAAAGTATAGTGTGTCACATAAGATATTCAAGTGTATACGCATAATGTGCGTTGTTTTCGTTGTTACTTTTGTTGTATCGAAATATATATATAGTATATTAGATATTTTAGTATCATTATGTATATATACACCGTGCATCAACAAATTGTAGTAATAGACTTCTATCGGCGTCTATTACAATTATCTAAAAATTTTGCTATTTTGTAAATATTTTTCTTTATTTTTCTATTTTTAAAAAATTTCCTATAAATAATTGAATTCTTTTTAACTTTTGAAATATGCAAATCATGTGTGTGTTAAAAAATACTAATATATATTTGAAGATTTCTGGATGCTCATCCCTTTTGTTCCTTAATTTAAGAATCTAGATATTATTGCTTAAAAAAGTTTAGGACCCACCCAAGTAAGAGTGGTATGGATTATTTCTTCACTAATTATCAACATTAATACTTTTTATTTTTTTAAAAAATAATAATAAATAAATAAATGGTTTTATACCTTGCATTTTTCAAAAAGGGTTTTAAATAGTGTCTTTTTTACTATATTCAAAAATATATTAAACAATAATCCTGTTAATTACAATATGTATATTTTTCTTAATTTTGTTAATCGATTTAAAGTCATTTATGGTCATTTATTTTAATAATTTATGTCAAGTGGTTTGTATCTTCATAAATACTTTCTAAATTAATTTAATATTTTAAACTACTTTTAGTCATTAAAATAAATATTTTTTTTAAAAAAATAATTTCCTTCCCTCGAATTAGAGTTGCAAATATAACAATCATATTTAAAGTATTAACACACACACATATATATATATATATATATATATATATATATATATATATATATATATTTTTACCATTCAAAACTTCAATTTCCAATAAACCAAATTAAGAAAATTAACATATATTTATTTTTAACCTTCAAACTTTTCCTATTTAATTTTCACATTCTTTCACCTTAAAACATAATTAATGTAAATTTTGTTTTTGTTTTTTTTACCATCCAAAATTTCTATTTCCAATAAACCAAAACTAAGAGAAATAACATATATTTATTTATAACTTCATTCAAACATTTTCCATTCAACTCAAAATTGAATTGATGTAACTTTTGCTTTTTTAGATCTAAAGCTTCTATTTTCAAGAAACCAAAATTGAAAAAATAACATATATTAAAAATTTTAGATTAAAAAATTTACAATTTACAATTATTTTGTATACAACATTTTCTATTCTTTAATTTTGCAACTAATTACTAATATTTAAAATTATTTTATTATTATTTTTCTTTTTTCATTTACATTGTCCACTTCATAAAAATAATAATTAAAAACAATCAATTATAAGCTAATTACACCGCAATAAAATGGAAAGTTTTTAAAAATAAAAAAATAAGAAAAACTATTTACACAAAATAACAAAATTTTTAGATAGTTGTGATAGAAGCCGATATAAGTCTATCAGTAATAGAAATGATAGAATTTTATCACAGATAGATACTGAGAATTCTATCAATGTCTATTAGTGTCTTTTTTGCTATTTTATGTAAATAGTTTGATATTTTTTCCATATGCGAAAATTTCCAAATAAAAATTTCATAAATTAATATAACAATATCAATACCTAAATCGATATCAATCTTTAAAAAAGAAGATAAGAATGTGGTGAAAAATTATAATGAAACAATTTGGTAAAATAATCAAAGAACACCTTTTTACACACAAAATATTCATAGCCCTGGTATCAGGCTAAGCCAAACTCTCATGACTTGCCAACATTTGATCCATGAGATGATTAAGCATGTATCATTTTCAACAAAACCTTAGATCATGATTGAATCACATAAAGGACTCATCAAAATGCTCTGTTTGAATACAAATCATGATTTACCTCCTTAAGTAAATTAACAAGTAATTTACTATTAACAAAGAAAAAAGAGATTTTGTTCCAAAATAAGAAAGGATTCAAATTCACACTAATGCATTAGAACCAGGGCAATGACAGCAAAAATCACTAAGATAAATATTTGGAGAAAGAATGCTTTTCCTTTTATATCCGTGAGTATCCGGGTACAACTTAGGCACACCTTGACTAATCTCCCACGACAAGGAAGTCAATTATTGAGACCTAGGCATGCTTTGTTTTTGTTTTTGTTAACAGTTAAGGTAAGAACGCCAAAATAATGATATGAAAGTTTTCTGGAATAAGTTGGATTCTCGAACATAAAGAAAGGGTTTATAATGAAACCATTCGTTCAATAATATCATGCCTCACAAGCAAAACACATCACTACATTCAACCCAAAATCAAGTGGATTAAAAAGAAACTCTGAAACAAAAATCTATGATCTGAGAGGAAGTTGCAACCTAACTTTCTCCGGGCATGCTCTTGATAATATCCGAATCACCTGAAAGACATTAAAATACCATAATTAGAACATTACGTTTAAGTGGTAATCCAACAGTACAAGACTGGATTATCGAGAAGTATACCGGGATCGATAATACTGAGGCAGCATACTCTGTAGTATTTGCCACAAGCGGTTCCGAGGTCTACATTGCCTGAGAACATACAAAAGAGAGATTTGTTTACAAGAAGTCGGATTCAAGCAAATCCATTCCACCATGAACAACTAGAACAAGGGCACTACCCTAGAATACAGGTAAAGTGTCAAGAGGCCATACTAAATTCTCTTGTTTACAGCCCTTCTAATCCTAAACAATTAATTGGCTCGTATTCCTTAGCTTTCTAAATGGGGTTTTCTCAACCCATCCCATAGGTTGTTCTTTAGTGGCCTTTTTCGATTATATCCAGAGTAAAAGTGTATGAACATAATCATGACATGAAACAATTGCTTTGGTTACATGGGAAAAGGCCATTAAGAAATCCAATAAGTTTAACAACCAAGAATCAATACAATGTGAAATTACCACTCAGTTAACAAAATGCAGATAGATAGATACACGTTCTAATTCTAAAGGGCAAATATATGAAAATTTAGTACCAAAAAAAGGCCACTGCTTGGTTTAAAGGGTCAGAAACATACTTCCGTTGTAATGATGAACTCCAACCTTCGACAACATCGCATAGTATTCGATCTCGGACTTTCGGAGTGGAGGGCAGTTGTTAGCAATGATAATCAGTTTACCTGCAAACCAAAAACAAATCAGAAATACCCACAAATTGCAGAAACTAAGAGTAAACCAAAGCATGGAGAAGAAATCAGAAACGACAGATCCCTTTTACAGCTCAAAGAAAAAACGCGAAATATAGTTTCGTTTAATGGGGATAACACAAATTAGTAGCCTAAATTAGCTAAACAGAGTTTCAGATCGACAGCATACAACACTTTCATTCTCTCCAGCTTAACGAAACTTACAGTGATTTCGGCTAAAACCCTAACTAAAATACAATAATGAAAGAAAAAGAAATCACTAAAACATTCGTGGATGCAAAGTCTAGAGATCAGATCAATAACACAAAGAGAAAAGTTTGATCAATAGATTACCTTTAGAGTTCCTCAAGGTTTTGAGGACGGTTTTGTATCCCAAGGTATATTTCCCACTCTTCATGACGAGAGCGAGTCTGTTGTTGATGCTCTCATGTGTCTTCTTCTGTTAAAAGTAACAAGAAAGAAAATGTCAGAATAACAAAACTAGAAAGAAACACAAAATCGCCGGAAATGGAAGAAGAAACTGACCGTCTTCTTTGCGGT
The DNA here is from genome assembly GCA_002890555.2 of Lagenaria siceraria. Lineage (NCBI taxonomy): Eukaryota > Viridiplantae > Streptophyta > Magnoliopsida > Cucurbitales > Cucurbitaceae > Lagenaria > Lagenaria siceraria. The sequence goes on along the minus strand of CM016492.1, from coordinate 4,423,291 downwards.
CACCATGATTGAAGATGAGAACTGGAGACGCCGATTGAACAAGCCAAGAAAAACCCTAATTTTGGAAATATATATAGAGGCGCCCAAGGGTTACTCTAAAACTTGGGCCTTCTGTTTCTTTAACGAAAACGGGCCAGGCCCAATTTTCAAATCTGAGCATTCACCTGAAACCATAAATTTCATAAATGTCTTCATATTTGAATTATTTCATTCAAGGCTTTTTATTATATTTTCGGAATATTATAACATTTTTTATAATTATTTTAATATTTTTGAAATTATTATTATTTCCTTATTCATCCATTTTTGTTTTTTGATTTTTTATTGTTCAAATATCCACTTTGGTTTAATGCATTTAATATAGGATCCTTCACCTCCCTTATGCAATCCACTGTCACATTTAATATAGGTTAAAAAACATTTTGATCCCTAAACTTTCATATAACAATTTAGTCTATGTACTTTCAAATTTGTAACAATTTAGTCGTCGGACTTTAGTATGTATTAATTTAGTCCTTGTACTTTTAAATTTATAACAATTTAGTCACTAACGTAAAAAATAATTATCAAAATTACATGTTAAATTTTTTATTTTATGATGTAGACCTTGTATTTTATAAAAATATTGAGTCCCTAATTAGTTTATCGGTTCATTTATTCCATAAATCTCATTAATTTTTAACAATGTTTTTTACCATAAAGACTAAATTGTTACAATTTTTAAAGTACAAGGACTAAATTGTTACATAGTAAAGTTTAGGGACTAAATTGTTACAAAATTGAAAGTTCATGGATTAAATCGTTACAACCAAAGTGCAAGGACTAAATTGTTACTTTTATGAAAGTTTATGGGCTAAAAATGATTTTTAACCTTTAATATACATTTACTTTTCCTTAATTGTGGGTCGTGTTATTCATGTTATTCACTAGTTTTTTACTGGATTCTTCACATATGCGTTGCCGTTGCTATTTTCACCTCTGTTTTGAATCTGAGGTTTATGACAGGTTTTGGGAGTGATTTTAAAATGGCTAAAATCACTTTTATCATTTTCAAAATCACTGTAAATATGTTTGCAGTCATTTAAAACTAATTTTGATGATTGAAAATTGTATTTAAAAGTGTAAAATAGAAAATTAAATTAATTTCAATTGATTAAATTGTGTTGGTTAGTGATTTTAACGGTTTTAAAATCACTCCCAAATATGCTCTTAATGTTTCATTGAGTTTTCACCGAATTCTTCACCTCGGTTTTGGTTGGTATTCGACCTTATTTTGTCTTGATGTCACAATTTTGTTGGTATACTTCTCTTCATTTCGAAGTTTAAATGTGTTATTTCTCTTGTATCATTTTTTACCCATGTTTTTTTAATACTTATTCATATGTTTTTCTACTATTTTATAGTTTACAAATTGCTAAGAGCGAGTGACGAGTCAACGTGTCCTGTCTATATATTAGTATATTTTTAATTTTAGTCTTGATTTTAGTGAGATATATATTTCACATACTTTATCATATATTCACATGTATATTTAGTTATTTTGCAAATATATATATATATATATATTTTGTACATATTTCATATTTTAACTTATGAATTATTATTCATAATTCTTAATTTTGGTGGACTCCATTTATTACATATAGTTGCAGATCTTCGTTTTCATCTATGTTTTAGTTTGTATATATACATGCACGAGGCTTGTTTCAAATATATATAATGTTATTTCAGATATTTACGAGGTTATTCCAAATGCATTTAAAACAAATATAGATTTAAGGTTGTTTTATAAGTGGCAAGTCTATAGGTTCTATGTATGCATTATTATATTTCGGTGTGAATTTTTATAGATAGAATATGATTAAAGTATAGTGTGTCACGGAAGATATTCAAGTGTATACGCAGAATGTGCGTTGTTTTCGTTGTTACTTTTGTTGTATCGAAATATATATATATAGTATATTAGATATTTTAGTGTCATTCTGTATATATACACCGTGCATCAACAAATTGTAGTAATTTTAATTTTAATAGTAGAAAAGTCAACATGAATGTGATTCAATTGGTTAAAACAATATATTATTAACCAAAATATTAGAGGTTCAAATGTTGTCAAATTAAAAGAAAAAGAAAAAATCCACATACTATTCGACCTGGACACAATAGAGGGGTATTCTGGTAAAATAACATATCTTCCCTTCGGTACATTCCAGATAGGGGCAGGGATCGATATAGAAAAGTGGGGTAAAAGTACAGTAAAAGCCCGAAAATAACCCTATCCGACGCATGCGACGACGATACTTACGTGGCACCTTAAATCCAATGATAACACGCCACGTCATAAAAATTGTAAAGCACCATAAATAAACGTACAAGCTGCCGCATTGGATTAATCTCACACGTTTTGTCAGATCAGTGAATGAAACTCCGGACTTTCTCGACCTCACTTCTCCGACGCTTTGGTTTCGTTTTAGGGTTTCATTTCTTCTTCATCTTCTTCAATTGCTGTGTAAAATCATGGCCGAGGTTATGAACATGGCCGCCGCCGCCGACGAGTCCTTGGACCGCCGTCGTGATCGTCAAGAGAAATCGTCTGAGGAGCAACCTCATTCCTCGCCGCCGCCGCCGCCGCCGCCAGCTGGTGCTCCTCCTCCTCCCTCTAGAAGAAGGGATAGAGATGAGAGAGATAGGAGAGATGACCGGGATATTGATCGTCCTCCGAATCGACGCGGTGATAATTACGATCGTAATCGCTCTCCGCCTTCGCTGCCTCCGAGGGACAGAGATAGAGATAGAGATAGGGATTATAAACGTCGGAGCAGTCTTAGTCCTCCACCGCCTTACAGGGATCGTAGACACTCGCCTCCCAGACGGTCTCCTCCTCCACCTTACAAGCGTTCCAGGAGGGATGATGGTGGATATGATGGAAGAAAGGGAAGCCCTAGAGGAGGTTTCGGGCCTGGCGATAGGAGGTGAGTGGGTGTGAAACTGTTTTGATTTGTCGAGCTTGATTGTTGTTCTGAAGATTTGGAGCTGAGTTCCCTGCATTTGAAATTAAAATGGCATTCACGGATTCTAGAGTCGATTTTCATTTAAATGATAAGATTTTTCTTGCTAATTCTGGGTTGTGGGATTCTAATTTTTCCATAAAACCATAACTAGGTCCGCCAAACTTGGCATTGCCACTAAAAACTTCTAAGGTCCTATGTTTGAACCATTAACTGATGCTGGAAGCCATTTTGAACATAAAATTTGAACTCAACAAGCACCTTTTCCGTGAGACAAATAATGTTTCACACATAGCCTTTAAAATAAATGGTTCCTCCCATTTCGTTTGAGACAAAATCGTTCATCTCATTTTTTATTTTAATGGTTCAACCCATTTAACATACAAATAGATATCTAGGGGATGAACCATTTCATAAAGGAATAATGTTTATCCTATATTTGTTTGCTCTGTTTGTTGGACATAGTTGTTGAAGGTCTTCTATGTTTTTCTTAATGGTCTCAACGGTCAGAGATGCTACTTCACGTGTATTGTATTTTCTCAATCCCCATCATCTCTTTACCCCCTAATCCCTCCCCTAATATAAGAGCGTGACGTTTGAGTTAATGCCCTCAGTTGTACTTTCTATTACAATGGACACCTCTGCTCACTTTTTTGATGCTTCCTAGTCAATGTTCATCTTCTATTTGTGCTCCCGGTACTTTTTAAGTGACTATCGTGTTTTGTGGATTTGTTTCTGATTTTTTTCTCTTGAATAATTGGGTTTATTTCGTGCTTTGAGTTCTTAATCAAAGTTATTTTTCCCTTAAAAAACCGGTTTCTCGTATTATGATTGTGGGAATAGCATTTCTGTTGACTAATGCTTAGAGGCTGTCATTTAAGTATTGATATGTTTTATTAATTTATCTATCTACTTTATCTTATCCCAAGGTTTGGCTATGATTATGGTGGGGGATATGAGCGGGAAATGCGAGGCCGGCCTGGATATGTTGATGAAAGACCTCCAGGTCGATACATTGGTCGTTCATCCGGTGGCTATCAAGGTGGTGTTTCTATTAACTGATAAAATAAACTCAAGCCTTTTCATGACTTTGGTGTATACTTATACAAACCGAGTCTATTTCATTTTTTTCAGATATTGTTATCGAACATGAAATACTTAAATTTCAATTATGTCAATGGGAAACTTTGAGTTTTCACCTTGTTCTTTGTTGAAAATGCAAAAATATTCATTGGTTTGGAAAATGAGATATTGTATAGTGTTTGTATTCGGCCAATATCAGCCCTTTTAGCCAATTTATAGAGAAGAGTTTTTCTCATTTTCTTTTCTGATGCAGGATTATGCCAGACTAATTTAATTATTAAAGAGAGATTTTTTAATGGCTTTGTCTTTTTCCCTCTTGTCTAAATGTGATATCATTCTTATGCCCCCTTTGGTATATAAATTTAAGCAATTAGTAATGCTATACTGGCAGAATAACATTTTATTTGTCAATACATTTCCATGCAATGGTTTTTAGAGTCCTATAGCTCCCTATGTTTGTGAGCCAAACTGTATAAAGTATATATAAGGGATCTTTAGTTTATTCATATCTGTAAAGTTCAGTATAAATCTGGAAATTCGCATGTTGAGACCTTTTGACATCGAGTACTATTTGTGGCTTTTGAATTAGAACTGCAGCATCTCCTTGCTTCCTAGCTCTCAATTGTGCATCTGTTGTATGAATACGATTACCAGTTTCTCTTTTTCAGTGTTTTTCAGTGTTTAACAGCTGTAGAAATGTTTCCAGAAAAAAAATGTATGTCTCTGGTAGTGGTGAACATTTTGTTTGAATTGATGCTTAGATCTGGATGATCAATGTTATGGATAAGATACTCCCAATCGATTTTCTTATTTTTTTTAAGCTGTGTTCTGCAGACTGGGATTCTAGTCGTGGTGGGCATGGTGATGCACTCAATGCAGGAGGTGGCCAAAGGTTAGCATTCAGTCACAACTCTTTTGTTGTCTTTATACATAATTGATATTGTTCTGTGATATCTCTCTGAATATGCGTGCCTTGGGTTATTGTGTTAGTTTCTGTATGAATATGTGATTTATTTTCTATGCTGCATGAGATATCATGGGCAAATCATGACTAAGCCAGCAGGGTAGGTCTGAAATTGAACTATAATAACAATGAAACAAACAGCCAATGCTTATTGAAAACTGCAAAGGGTGGATTGTCAATGGCTGAATTTCTATTGAAAGTGAATTTGCTCTTGGAAAGGGAAAATGCTGGGTGTTTCCTTTCTGTAGCTGTATGGTAGAAAATATATATTTTCCTCTGCCCTTTCTAATTATGTCGTTTCCAAGTTATGCAACCATGTTTTTGGGTTATTTCTTCTCTCCAGTGATGGGCGGTTATGCTAAACTATTTTGGCCTTTTGGTGGTTTTTATTCAGCATATAAAGCACTTTGTCCTCCAATGTTTGTGGTTCCTTTCGAATTTGAAGTGCTGATTTTGCGACTAATGTTATGTTATTAATGCCTGATCGTCTCTGCTTTGTTATGGCTCTTATTGAAAAATGTGGAAACTATACTTTCCCCTTAATTTGTAGGTTGAACTCTCAAATTTGTTGAGTAGGATTAGGAGTCATTGGAACCATACAAGTTGTATTGAAATTGAACTAAATAATATCACTTAAAGCGTCAAACTGTCAACGTTGATAATTATCTAACAAATAGAAAAAAGTTTTGAAACTTGTGGCTTAAACTGGGCCTCTCCAAATTTCCAGCATTGTCTTGCTTTGTCTCATAATTTTATTGGATTGCGTGATCTAACTTTATCCTTTTAACTTTATTTTCAATGCAATGTTGATAATATGTGATTTCAGAGAAGGCTTGATGACATACAAGCAATTTATTCAAGAACTTGAAGATGATATACTGCCTGCTGAAGCTGAGCGCAGGTATGTTCTAAATGTGCTTTTGATTTTTTTGATCTAATTATATGAGTTTAGTTCTTTTTAGTTTTGTGGAACAACTTCGTTCTTTATTTCAGATATCAAGAATACAAGTCAGAGTATATTACAACACAGAAACAAGCCTTTTTTGATTCTCATAAGGATGAAGAATGGTACTTCTTGTCTTTTACATCTGAATTTCCTTTCTTTTTGCTATTTCCCCTAATTCATCTCTTTTGTCTATTTAGGTTGAGAGACAAATATCATCCGACCAACCTAGTTACTGTCATTGAAAGGTGTTTTTCTGACCGTCTTCCCCAAAAAATGGAGATTCTTATAGTTGTGGTTAATTTCTTCACATTTTTTTCATCTTTAACAAGTGGACATGAAATTGGCCATTTTATCCTTTTTTTAATTTGATATTTTCTTTCTTATTATATATATATTTTTTTCATTTTTTTAAATATTGTGGTTTATTCTAATATTTGGATGATGTGTTAAGGAGGAATGAACTTGCACAAAGAACTGCTAAGGATTTTTTGCTTGACCTGCAAAGTGGAACACTGGAATTGTAAGATTGGACTTCCCACAATTATGTTTGGATTCAGAAAATTTCAACTGTGATGGTAAACCAATGCTGTTCTATTCTATGATGCAGAGGTCCAGGGATCAATGCAGCAGCTACAAATAAATCAGGGCAGGCTAGTGAACCAAATTCAGATGATGAAGCAGACAATGATGGCAAACGGAGGCGTCATGGTAGAGGACCAGCAAAAGAAATGGATCTTATTTCTGCTGCTCCTAAGGCCCACCCTGTTAGTTCTGAACAAAGACGAATCCAGATTGACATTGAACAAGCTCAAGCGCTTGTCCGTAAACTTGATTCCGAGAAAGGAATAGAAGAAAATATTTTAAGTGGTTCTGATAGTGACAAACTAGGTCGGGAAAAAGCACATGGTGGCTCTTCTGGTCCAGTCATAATCATACGGGGGCTGACAACTGTGAAAGGCTTGGAGGGTGTTGAGCTATTGGACACACTTCTCACATATCTGTGGCGCATCCATGGTCTAGATTACTATGGAATGGTCGAGACAAGAGAAGCTAAGGGTCTTCGTCATGTAAGAGAAGAGGGGAAGAACTCTAACATGGCTGTTGGTGCTGATGAGTGGGAGAAGAAACTTGACTTGCGCTGGCAAGAGAGATTGAGAGGTCAGGATCTGTTGGAAGTGATGACTGCCAAGGATAAAATAGAGGCTGCTGCTCTTGAATCTTTTGATCCATATGTTCGCAAGATAAGAGATGAAAAATATGGATGGAAATATGGCTGTGGAGCCAAGGGTTGCACTAAGCTGTTTCATGCCCCTGAGTTTGTACATAAGCATCTTAACTTGAAACATCCCGAGCTTGTGATGGAACTGACTTCAAAAGTGCGTGAGGAGCTGTATTTCCAAAATTACATGAAGTAAGTGAAATTTCTGACAGCAATTCTTTCTCACTCTTGATGGAAGATGTCATGTCATTGACTTATACCTTAATTCTTCACAGTGATGCAGATGCTCCTGGAGGGACGCCTGTTATGCAACAATCACTTCCGGTATGTTTATTATGTATGCATTGGCTGTGACCACATATTAGATGCCAACGAATAGTAAACTTTCCTTTGTTGGATCGGTAGTTTTCATGCCTCATCACCACAGAACTGCTGTATTGCCTGTGACAACATATTAGATAACAACAGATAGTAAATTTTCCTTTGTTGGATCGGGAGTTTTGATTTCCCATTGCCACAGAACTGCCCCTCTCAAAGAATAACAAGAAAAAAAAACCCTATTACACACAAACAGAAGAATAATAGGATCAGTTTTTCCCCAAGTTAGGTGTGTGTAAATTGGAATCCCCTCTTTTATTGAATAATGTAATAAAAATTATTACACACACAAACGTACATAAAGGACGGTAGAATGGTTGGTTAGTGTTAATGTTATCCACAATTATTATCTATAACATGGTATAAGAACATATTTTTCATTCCATTTTGTTGGGTAATTGTTGTTTTCGTCATCATACCATTCTAATGGGTCATTTTTCATTAACGAGGATCTGAGGTGTATTCCTATAGGTTTTTGGTATGCCTAGTTTGTAGTGTGGGAAGTGTCATTTTTTGGACTGACAATGTAAATATGTGCAGTCTAGCAATATTTTAGGCATAGAATCGGTTTTTCTTTTTGGCTTTCCTTTCCTTTTCTTTTTAATCCATCAAGAGACAATTTTCTTATGCAGAAGGATAAGCCACAGAGACGTAGGATGAATTTAGATGGTCGGCTGAAGGATGACAGAGGCAATCGCAGGGACCGCGATAATTGGGCTAATGGGGGTGACAGATTTGATAGATCGGAGAACCCACAATCAAGTGATTTCCAATCAGCAAATGATGGTACGGATGGTGGAAACATTGATGATCCTATGTTTGATACTTTTGGTGGACAAGGAAGACATGTTGCTCCTTTTGCCTCTGAAATACCACCGCCAGTGCTTATGCCCGTTCCTGGTGCTGGGTATGTTTGCTTAACTGCTTAGCATTTTTGTGCCCTTTGCGTTCATGGTGATCTTACATGTTATGTTTTCTCGCAGTCCATTAGGACCTTTTGTCCCTGCTCCGCCTGAAGTTGCAATGAGAATGTTGCGGGAACAAGGAGGCCCCCCTCCTTTTGAGGGTGGTGGTAGAAATGGAAGGCCAGGAGCTCAATTAGGTGGATCTGCTCCAATCCTTGCTTTATCTTCAGGTTTTCGACAGGATCCTCGTCGAATACGGAGGTATAACTGCTGTAGATTTTAGCTACTGATATGGTTCTTTTTACCCTTTTTGTAATGTTGCTTTCATAGACCTTCCTTCTTGTATCAGCCTATCAGGTACAGTAGACCGTCTAGGCAGATTAATCTAAATTTCTATATGCAGCTCATAAAAGTCAACTTGAAAACAATACCCATACCCTTGTGGATAAAAAAAATGTGAAAGAATATAGTGGGATCTATATTTTTAGTGGTGAGGGATTAGTAAAGTTTTTGGTTCCCTTGCTGCAAGCCATGTTCTTTGTCCTGATCTGGAATCAGGATACAGTAACAATATAACTCCTGAACCTTTAGCGTTTTATATAACTAGATATAGAAATCAAGCGATCACCTGACACATTTCTCCAACATATACTTCGATGCTTCTTGGTATAGATTTATTTGTAGGGTCACTCTGCAGCCAGAGAAGTTTTTCTTAATGAGGTATTTACTAATAGCAAAATATCATGCAGTTATCAAGACCTAGACGCACCCGAGGACGAAGTCACTGTAATAGATTATAGAAGCTTGTAGATATATTTGGCATCAGCAAAGTTTAGAGGCCCATTCGTGTTTTTAAGAAGTGGGGATGCAACTCCAAAACTGGTACGAATTCAGACTGGTCACTGCTTGAAATTCTTCATGTTGCTGAAGAAGTTTCCTTTGTTTCACCCCATAGAGTAAGAACTGAACTTTGAGTTGATCACATTCTGGCTGTGGGCAAGTACAAATACCTTCTTGAGAATTGTGCATTCATTTAACTTTTAACTTTTTCCTCCCTACTCTCTGTATTCTTGGTGAAGAAGGAATTCGACCCGAAGGCAAGAGATTTAATGATCGAAAAATTTCCCATCTTTCGAATTGTAGAACTTAAATTCTTCTTAAGATAGGAGTGTGCATTCCCTTTAGTTTTATTTTATTTTTACTAATAGTCGATTTTGGTCAAGCAAGAACTAGTAATAAAATTGTGGATATTAAAACTTGTTTTATGAACCTTCTTTCTAACAGTAAAGATTATGTAATGTTAGGATGCTCCATTGTTATATTTTAGAGAATATCCAGTTCCCAGGAAGCCTCCCATTTGACATGTTTGAGTAGAATGGAAATTTGTTCTATAGTACTCTATGTTCCATTATGAAGTTGTTTCAGGTTGTGCTTAAATTTTTTTTTTTTTTCAGATGGTCACTAAGTGGTAGAAACTTAGGTGGATTTGTCTTCTTTTTCTTTTTTTCCCCTTCTCTTCCCCTTTGAAATTGTTAATTAATGCCAATGGTCTTGTAAAAAGTTTACCATATTAGTGCATTGTCAAGTTATATTATTTGAATTTCCTTATTTCATTCTTTTAGTACCTTTAAAATACCATTTTGGTGCCTAGATTTGGTCGGTTTTGGTTCTTGGACTTTCAAATGTCCAATTTTATTCCTTACACTTTTAATAAATCTTACATTTAGTCCATACTACTACTTGTCTGACGATGGTGGGGAGGTTTTGTTTCATCTCTTAGAATTTCATGGGAGGCGCGCACGGATTAAATTATCCCTTTAAATGTCGATATATTGAAAGGTTTGACATTGATGTTTAGAATCAATAGATATCAATATTTTAAGGTGTGTTTGGAATACATTTTTAAGTGTTCAAGTTAAAAAAATATTGGAGTGTAAAAAAATATTGGAGTGTTTGACAATCACTCAAAATAGATTTTGAAGTATATTTTAATACAAAAATGAGTTTTTTTTTAAAAAAATATATTTTTTAAAATCAATTTAAACGGGTCCTTAATCTTTGATGGTGCCGATAACCTAATGGCTATTTTGGAGGTGTCCAAAGACTTATAAATTCAGAATTATTTGTTGGGTCTTATTCTATGAACTTTTTTTACCTCGTAGGTGAGGTTCGGTTTTAAAATTATTTATTAATGAAATAAAAATTTTCAATGTACTTAAAAACATTCCTAGTCATAGTGATAGTTACAATTCTAGTGTGCAATATCGGTTAACCATAGACCTTCGGTTATTGGATCTAATCCTCCGCGAAAAGTAAGAAATTCCGCATATTCTAAGGATTCCCGAGGGGAAAAATAGAGATGTCTGTCTCATTGTATTTTCTGTGATACAAAAAATTACTTTTGTGTTTTAGACCATTTTTATAGAGTTCTTTTTCTTTTTTCCAAATTAACAACTAGGTCTAGTTAGATGATTTCTTGATTTTTGAGGTATGATGTTACATGTGTAAAATATTTAGGGCATATTTGGGAGTAATTTTAAAATCATCGAAATCACTTTTGTCATTTATAAAATCATTATAAAACATATTTTTAATCACTTAAAATTAATTTATTATTAAAATTTACACTTGTAAATACAAATTTTCTACCACCATAATTAGTTTTGAAAGATTAAAAACATATTTCAAAGTGATTTTGAAAATGACAAAAGTGATTTGAGTCATTTTAAAATCGCTCCTGACATGCCCTTGGACAAAAGTTATAATGATATTAGTTTTATATTTCTTGTATAAAGAAACAAAAACAATTGACTATGTTGGTTGTTCTTTAAGGTTAACACGACCTCCCAACTCAGGTGTGCACTCGCTAAAGAAAGGAATGAAATCGATGAAAAGATGCTCAGAAAGAAGAGATCTAGAGAGAAGCAAGTGGAAGAATAAAGACAATTGTTGTCTCTTTTTTCTAAAAACTAAGAACCATTTTAAAGAGAAAAGATAATTGAAGAATGAAAATTGTTTCTAGAGTTAATTGAAGAATTAAAAAAAAATCGTTTTTAGAATTAATTAAGCATTAATTTTCTAACTAAAATTAATTTTTGGAATTAATTTAAATAAACGGTTATGAAATATTAAAAGCCCATTTTTTCATTTGTTATGGGCCGAAAGCTCAAAGTCATTCCCAATAGATATTACAACATTTTCTATTTTTAACATATATATATAATCGAGGCGGAGTTGGGAGCGGAGAATATAATCGGTATCCTCATCCCTGTTTAGCCAACGAAATTTTTTTTTATCCCCACTTCCTCTCCCATTTTCCGTTCAAGGTGAATCTCCGACTCCGCGGTTAAATGAACATTTCTAATTAAAACTATAAAATACTTTAAATCACGACACTTCAAATAATGGGAAGTAATTATGTTTCTTCAAAAGCCTCAAACTTTCAACCACACGATTCTATTTAAAGGGAACATGATTAGAAAGAAAAAAATGAAAAGTTTGATTTAAAAAAAAGTCTAAAAAAAGAGTTCAACTTTTCCTCCTTTGAATAAATAGGGGCTCTTTTCAAATATAAAAAAAATGAGTTAAACTATTTACAAATATAAAATAATTTTTATGTCTATTGGCGATAAACCATAATAAAATTTTATCGCTTGAGCGATAGATAGCGATAAAGTGATAGAATTCTATTGCAGTGATACACTGAGTGACAGTGAAATTTTTCTATATTTGTAAATAGTTTGATATTTTCTTTATTATAGTAATTTCTCGAATAAATATCATGTTACTTGACTTTGTTAGATCTAAATCAAAGGTGATCGACATGTCACCTACGATATTTGGGAAGCTAACTAAGCAAGAAAGTTGTCTAACTTGTTCACTTAATCAATACATCAGTAACCTTTTCTTCTAAGCCAAAGGTTCAAATCACTTTTGATTTTAAGAAAATGGGAAAAGGACAAGAAAGTTATGATGACGATCTACAATTTTCTTGTAGCAACATCAAACTATGCCTTGATGAGAGAGAGGAGAGAAAAAAAATCAGTCTAAACAAAAAGACATTACCCCAACAAGGAAATCAAAGAACACATTAATAAACACAGCAATTAATGTCTTATTATCACATTTGAGCAGACATATCAATGACCCTTATATACAATACATGGTGGACCCTCTTTGCAGAAGTAAAAAAAAAAGAAACAGGGGGAAACCTTTGTTAGCGACTCAAGTGAGTATCAGATCCTTTGGATTCAGATTGCGGCGATCTCCATTTTTATCCTTCCTCGACAGAAAGCAAGCAAGCCGAAAGCTCAGCCACGGTTGCACCGAGAGCGGGGCAGTAAGAAGTTGAGCAGCTTTGATAAGAATGGAAAAATGACGGTCCTTTTCAGCAGCAACCGGTATCGGAGGTCGCCAGCAATCTCCAAGAATCATCAGGAATTGAGAAGAAAACAAGCATAATTGATGGAACTATTCTATTGCTGGAGGCATCATACAAATATGGTCCCTGACTGCCCCTAACAAGATGACTCTTAGGACCATTGGATGCTTGAATCTAGTGTTACAATGTACATCTACAGAAGGAAATGTGGCTAGCCTAGACTTGGGGGGGGGGGGGGGGGGTTAAACATTCTAGAATCTTCACAGATTTAGCAAGCATTTTAGCCATCATCATTCTAGGATGTAAAATGTGAAGCTGTGTCTATGAGGTCCTTACTTTCGTTGCTTTTTTGGAAGAGGTTCTGACTCAGCCTGTCAAATAAGAGTTGTTACAAGTAAGAACAGAAAAAAGCACAATTCAGACATTCAAAAGTTGTAAACAGCATTCTAATAACCCCTTCCAGACTTGTTGATTTTGGAACTGGTTCCCTCAAAAGGATTTGGATCTTTGAATCTTTGAAGGAAAAAGAGAAAAAAGCAAAATATGAAAATGCATATGTTAATGTGGGGATATATATAATCAATAAGAGAAGAACAAACCATACTATATCCTTCACTTGGTGATTTCATGGATGAAAAATTGGTTGGGAAAAAAGATAGACTAGAAGGATATTAAAACTCCACAAGTTTTCTAACAATTGTAGGGTCAGGTGATTATGTTATGAGGTTAGTTGACGTTGCGTAAGTTGCTCAAACACTTGGGAAGGGTTTAGGGTTTAGGGATTATTATACATATATTTTTTCTAAAAGAGATGATGAAGTATTTTCAGAGTAAAAATTAACAACTAAACCCCAGGTATGGAAATTAAAGATTGATTTTTATTATGTGATATTTGCAAAACACTTCCAACAACTTGAGATAGGACCGAAGAAACTCCAGTCAATTTCTAAGACACTTGGAAAGTGAAGTTGCCAAGAAGGTTAGCAAGCTTAGATACTCGTTTAGCTACTATATGTTCACAAACAATATCTCCTATCTGCCTTGTTTACGTAATCCTAGCAAGTAGCGACCTAATTCTTTTCTCCTTTTTTTGTTGTAAAAATTGTACACATCCCTACTACATCTTAACCATTCTTTGATTGAATTTTGCAAATACGACAACATTTCAAAATGGTGCTTGTAAAATGTCATAAAGATTCTCTTGTCAAAAAAAAAAAAGTAAGTCACAAAGATTAAAAATATTTTCATGGCACCAGAATCCCATAAAGAATGAAACAATATTAGGATCATATCCAACCAACAAAATTTTCCATAAGTTCACTATGTGGACCAATAATTTCCACTTCAATCAAGTGATCTCAAAATGTTGCAGTGTACATCCCCCCTTTGGGGATATCAATAAAACATTGCAGTGCGATGAAAATGTATAGATACTCCAAATGAGTAACCGACAGTTCATTGATGAAGTTATCTACTTATTTATATATATATATATTAAAAAACATAACAAATAAATAAATATTAAAATGGTGGTCATGATAATCTGAACATGAGCAACAAAAAGGAAAGGAAAATAAAAAGAAAAGGTCTTGGAAAAAAAGATACTCACAGCATTTGAAAGCTGCTCGCGAATGTAGGCCATTGACCTTAACATAGCACCCAATGTATCTCTAGAGACCTGAAACTTAACCTCGGACTCTCCAGAAGTTGTCTCAGTATCTTGAAGCTGAGATGGAATAGATTTCAGAACATGTATTTATGAGTAAAATAATAATGCATTAGCTTACAGAAAGAGTAATCACAAGGCATTTATAAGTAAAAAGATGTTAGATGATATAATATTAAATTTGCCTCCAGCTTAAGCTTTTGGGTCAATCGGTGATTTAGATGGTATTAGAGCCAGGTTGTCCAGAGAGGTTCTATGTTCAAACCCCTACAATGTTATTTCCTCCCCTATTAATAGTGATTTTCACTTGTTGGGTCTTCTACATCTTTCAAGCCCACAAGTGAGGGGGAGTGTTAGATGATATAATATTAAATTTGCCTTCACCTATTAGCTTTAGCTTTTGGGTCAGTTGGTGATTTAAGAATTTATCCAAAAAAAAAAAGTGATTTAAGAAAAAGCAATGCATATAGCATACATAAAGAGTCACCAGAACTCTTAAGAGTCGTGTAAACACCCTCCAACCATGAATAAAGGAACACTACATATCCTTTGTGCTTCTAAAATAGGATCGATTGCTAATATTCAGCTAGAGATCATTGAATATTCCATTACTGGAACCTAACACTTGTATGAGACATAAAAATTAGGTAATTTTCAAAAAAATTAGGTGCTTTCGGTATTTTACCTTCAAGTTGATGACAGCAACTTTGTTAGCTGGCGTCGAGAGCTGTTCACTGATGTATGCCATAGACCTCAACATTGGTTCCAGTGAAACCCTTGAGAGTTGAAACTTA
Source organism: Lagenaria siceraria (assembly GCA_002890555.2). Lineage (NCBI taxonomy): Eukaryota > Viridiplantae > Streptophyta > Magnoliopsida > Cucurbitales > Cucurbitaceae > Lagenaria > Lagenaria siceraria. Next base: position 4,407,947 of record CM016492.1, on the reverse strand, counting down.
ACTTCCGATTCTGCAGATGGACTCCTACTGTAGTCTTGCAGCTACAATTGGTAATCGTAATAAAGAAGCTTATCATTAATAGACAGGACAGTGAATTTCAAATAAGTTCTGAATTATAATAGCAGCACCCTGCATCTGTGCTAAGTCAAACAAATGAGATCAGAACAGCCAACCTAAAGAAATCATAACTTCTTGAAAGTTCTTTGAAATCACAGTCCAGGAAAAGAAATTCATGTGTCTTTTAGTACCTTCAGGTTGATAACAGCAACTCTATTTCCTGTGGTTGAATTTTTATTCTCCATCACCCAAGTCATTGATTTCAGATAAGGAAGAACCGCCTAACCGAATGACAATATTAGAAACTTTACTCACATTCACAATTCTAAACCAAGAAATAAGCAAAATTAAATAAACAAACCATGTGGTCAGGAGGATTATCATCTCGGTGAAGGGACACAGGAGCTATATGTGGGTAATTCAAATCAGCAATGGATTGGACAGGAGCACCTGCATCATTAAGATTAAATCGTCTCATAACTTCATCTTGACGAGGCCACAACAGTGGAGTTGCATCTGATGCTGAAGCTGAGGTCTTCCTCTCATCATAGCCAGCCCCATTAACCTGAGAGCTAGGAGGTGTAACTTTTGCTACGTTCTTCTTCACAATGGCTACTTTTTTCCCAGCTTCTTTAAGTGCAGTTATGGCAACATTATAAGTTTCTGGAGCAGTTGCCCCTTCCTCTGCATACCTGATTGCTTCTCGGCATAAATTATTGAACCTTGACGATAAAGACTCCTGGCCAAGTAACTCAATAGCACGTTCATCTGATCCAAGTCCACTCCTTGCATTCCTTGTCCATCTTTTCAAGATGTAATGAGATGGTAATGTAAGTACATTAGTTACTGTGAAGACAGTCAATACGTGTCTGCAAAGAATGCCTGAATACTCGAACATTTGACAACTACAATTAGCTCTCATATCTGGATAATTTAATGTGACAACATATGCTTTCTGATCATCCTCAAATTTAGCAACCCTAAAAGTGCTAAGAGCTGCATCACCTTCAATTCGATTTGCAGTATAGACAAAAGTTTCAACAAGCTCCTCTTGAAATTTTGCAAAAATTTTCCTCGTATAAAGATTTGCTGCCTGTTTCTCCATAGGAGATGGTGTCCTCAATACAGGCGTAGTGCACATTGTATCAAAGTCTGCTTCTATTTCCTTTTCAAACCAATTTTCTAAAGCTCTTTCATACTGTCTAAAGAACAATGGTAATGTGGTCTGCTGATTCACATATCCATCAAAAAAGGAATTCTCATATCCTTGATTGGGAGATATAACAGCAAAAAATGAATCACGGACATACACAGGAACCCACTGAGCGCGTGCATTATATAATGATAGGAGCCAATCATTTCTCCCTAAATTATATTTTTCAATGATACAATTCCAAGCTGACTCAAATTCCTCAATAGTTTCAGTCAAGTTGATACAATTGTAAAGTTCAACTTGAAAATTTGGATGTGTGAGACATACATGAGCTAACTTTTGCTGGCCTTCCCTTAAGACATGCCATCTGCTAATGCAGTGTCGGGCTTCTGGAAACACTTGAGCAACAGCTACATGTATGGCTCTGTCTTGATCAGTGGTAATCGAAACAGGCTGACGATCATTCATTGCTGTTAGAAATGTTTTGAACAACCAAACAAAAGAAGCCTCAGATTCATCAAGAAGTAAAGCGCATCCAAACAAAATTGTCTGACCATGATGATTCACTCCAGTGAATGGAGCAAAGGGAACTCTGAATTGGTTAACTCTGTACATTGTGTCCAATGTAACTGCATCACCAAAATGACTGTAAGCTGCTCGAGACCTTGCATCCGCCCAAAATACATTAGCCATACGATTATCTTCATCAAGTTGTATTGCATAAAAAAATCCAGGATTCTCAGACTGCATTTTCTTAAAATATTCCAGCATATTCTGAGCATCCCTCCCCAGTGTCCTCTTTCGGCCAGCATTCCTGATGGCATAATTCATAGTTGAAGCATTATTAAGCGACCGATTTGCTTCTGCTTGAGATGTAGTTCTACCTCCACGATTTTTCTCTGCAGGTACACGGTTGTCATCCATTAATACAGACATGACACCACTGGGAACACCTGCTGAACCAGTGTAAGCTTCAGTCATGGTCTTTGCAGCACCAGCAAAATGCCTGCGTGGCCGTAGATATTGCACCTTACTAGAATTGACTGTAGAATGACTATGCTCCTTCACAAACTTTGTGACAACCCATTTATCCTGATCTTTCAACTCTATCCTAAGCATTGCATCACAACTATCAGCAGATTTTCTTTTTGAACACTCTCTACCACATACAAATTCCCTAGCAATTATAGTTCCATCAGATTTAGAACGACTAAGTTGGCCAAGTTTTGAACTAAAACCAAAGCGTCGAGCATACTCATCGTAGAAGGTCTTTGCGTCACCTTCAGATTCAAATTCCATGCCTACATATGGTTCGATGATTCCATCTTCATCGTGAAGAGCAGAATCTTCAACAGTGTTAATTTCACCTTCACGAGGGTCAACATCATTATCATCTACAACTGCAGGATGAGCCAATCCATCAACCTCGACCATTTCATCCATCTAATCCACTGTGTAAATCCAAGTTATGTACCCAATAGGAAACCCAATATAAAAGGGAAAAAGCCATTCATTTTTGCTCCCAATGCAATTTAAATGCAATCTGCAACAAATTTTCAAACCAAAAATATCATTAAGTTGTAATCCATAAGAGCTCACGAGAGAAGGAAAAAAAAAATCAATTATAAAGTACTGATGCAGCCAACTTTCCACCACAAGATAACAGCAGCCTTCACAAAACCTCATTCAAAACCCAAAACACATTCCCTAAATATTTAGTAACAGAAGGCCACGAGTTTATGCTAGAAAAAAAATTATATTCCAAAACTAATTAACATCTGCCACACTTTCAAAGTTGGCCATTCATCTCTATATTTCCTGAAAGATGGAGAGGCAGCCAACATTCCAAAAGGTCATCATTGTCCTTAATCTAATATAACTGCAAAAAGCTCCAACAACATACCGCCATAAGTTTTTTTTTTTCATTTTTTTTTGGATAAGAACATGCCACCAGAAGTTAACTGTGAACCCACCTAAGCATTTAGAAATAAAAATGTTCCACAAGAAAGAGAGAGAGAATAGTTAAGAAGTGAGTGAAGAAAAACGTGATCAAAATCTTTGCTCAATTCCTTGCAAATATCACATCATTGAGGTCACGAATCATAGACACGCAAACTGGTGTCTCCTTTGAATGGAAGTCATTGGAATTGACCTTTCTAAGTACAGCCAGCCACCAAAAAACTGAACCTTGAAAAATCTACTGTCTAGTGAGTAATTTCCCTTGAAAGCGAAAGGCCAACATCAAAATCAGCAGAACCAAGAATGGGAGTAGTCCAACCCACAAACTGTTGAAATCTCCATAAAGCAATAAACATCTTGGAAAATGCTTATGTCTTAACAAGTGCAATCTATCATACAAATTCTTATTGCTAACAGTACGATACATTTAAAACCACTCATTTAAGCATCTAAATACGGTAAGTACCTCACTTTATCATGATCACACTGTAAATTCCCACACATTTAACACCAAAATTCCTTGGTAGTAAACAAAAAAGGAAACAAGACCTATAATTTAGAGAAAAAATTAAGTAATTGAATTAAAAACGTTGCAAATGACAATAAGAAAAAAAAGAGTCACATTTTAAACAGAAAGCATAAAACTTTTCATAGTTAATAAAGTCAATACACCGAGAACTACCAAACCCAAATCCCATTTTAAACGCATATCTCATAAAGCAACAAAAAACACCGCAATTACAAACTACAATCTAATAAAACCAAAGCCCTATGGCAATATAGAGAAACAAAGACAGAATTAAACCCTAGAAACTGAAAGAGACGAGAATTAACAAGAGGAAAATAGAGAGGGAATCATGGAAGTAGGGCAGACCTAATTCGTCACAGTCTTGACCGGCCGGTGACTGGCGAAGCCTAAAGTGACGGAGGCTGGTGGCCGTGAAGAGGAGGAGAAGGAAAAACGATGAGAGAGAGAGAGGCGCGATCGAGATCGTTTAGAGAGTAATCGGATGTGCCATCATGTATTCTAATCCGCTCACAGACGAATCAAAAGAGGCCACGTGGAGGTCTCTGTGGGAGATTTTGTTGATTCCAATTATATTCATCATATTTGGTGAATGCTACAGTGGGATAATCGTCTATGACGCCCCATACGATCACAAATTTTGTTTCTTAAAAAATAAAAAATGTAAATTAATCGTCTATTTTTCAAAATTGTTTCTTTTTTCTTCCTTTTGAAGAAGTATTTTGTTAAATTACAAATGTATACATTTTTATACCCTTCATAATGATGCTTGGAGATGAACAAGAAACATATAGCATAAGTAATTAATAAATTAATATCAATTATTTATCACCATTAATTTTAATTAATTAATAAATATGTATATATAAATTAGACTTAATAAATTTCAACTAATATTTTTACAATTAATATATTAGTTTAACTATTTAATGTTAATTGTTTTTTAAAAAACTATTTAATATTTAGTATTATTGATTTATTATTGATTATCATTATTCTAATTAATTTTTATTAATCTAATTATTTTTAGTAACTAGTTTAAATAATTTAATTATGTTTAATAATTGTTTAGTAAAAAGTATTCATTTATTTTTATTTTAATTAGTTGATATAACAATAAATTAAATAATGCTCAATTTAATTGATGACTATATTAATTGGTCACTTTCATTTAATTAAATAATTATTTAATTTTGATTTCTATATACAAAATTAGTTAATTAGACACATATAACTTTCAAACATTAACTATCCTGCATATCCAAACACAAATAGTAATTACTCCATACATTTAAAATTCAGACAATTAATATCTATACCAATATTTGCAATCCAAACGGGCGTAAGTATACAAAATTTAAAGTGTAATATTTAATTCATTCTGACATTTACCAAAATAAATTACCTATTTTGTAGGTAATCTGAAACAAATTTAAAATTAATGAAATCAATGAAAACATATGCATATCTATGCATGTATATGTGTTAAATTTCAATTGAAACTATTGTTCAAAATGTGTTTGGTAATATTTTATAGACTATAAAAACTAGTTGCAGTAAAGTATTTTAATGTTTTTATATCTATCTTTATATGTAATTTAGTATTACGAAATTATTATATTTTTTAGGTGAACTTTTAAAAATAGAAAAATAAGGGAAATTATTTAAAAAAATAGCAAAATTTTTAAATTGTTGTGATAGACGCTGATAGAAGTCTATCAAGGTCTATCAGTGATAGAAATGATAGAAGTCTATCAATGTCTATCAGTGTCATTTTTGCTATTTTGTATAAATAGTTGGACATTTTTTCTATCGGTGAAAATTTTCCTATTTTTTACAATTATTTATTGGAGATTTGATATATTTTTTAATTAAATTATACTAATATTGTTAGATTTATGAATATTATTATTAAAAATGATGAACTAAATCAACATTAAATTATGATAAAAATCTTATTAATTAATTCAATCAATCTTCAACGATATTATAAATTATACCATACTTCTTAAGATTATGAATTATATTTTATAAGTTCATCATTTTCTTTTCTAGAAAAGCAAGTAAAGATATCAAGGTCATATCTGCCTCAACTAGATAACAAAGTCAATTAGGGAAATTATCCCACCAACATTGAGATACACCCCAACCGCAACCCAATGAGCTACACCATCAACCACACTATTATGTGACCACTGAATGTGACGATACTGAATATCCCGCTACATCTCCATGATCATAATGTCTTCCACCATTGATTTCATTAGGGTTGTCTTTCTCTACTATCAACAATCTCACTACTATCACGTTATCAGACTCCACCACCAACGAAAATCGCACAGCCGAGCCTACATACATGGTTGTTTTTCCACACAAATAAGAACTTAAAAAGAAGATTAATCTTGTTTCTTCCATTAGTATGCATCACATAATTCAAAATTTGTTTTCCAAACAATCATAATCTCCACCATTAGTGATTGGTTTGATTCTTATAATTTCAAATATCATTCACAATAAATTTAAAAACTCATAAGTATATAAAATTTTAGAAATTGATCTAATGCAAAAACCTAATTAATGTCAAATTTACAATTTAATTTCACAATCTACGTATATTGCATATATAAAAATTTAAAATACTCACATTCTTTTAGACTTTAGTTTTAAAATAATAAGATGAATAATGGTGGTGAGAAAACCAAAATGATGAATACATCAAACATATACGTATAGTTTTGTCTCCTCTAGTCCAAACAACACAAAATCACCAACATCAAAATACTCACCATATATGAACGGAATTCTATATACCTAAAAAAATTATAGAGAAAATTCTAACGGGTCGTTAACGTTCTTGATATTCCAATGAATCGAATCTAATCTCTACAAAATCTTCAAGGTGGTAGAGACTCGTGCTAATAACGTGTTGTAAAATAAGAATACTACAATGATAAAACAAGAAAAAAGAAGAAAATTAGAGAGCAACATACAAAGTAGAGAGAACAAATTGAACTCAAATGTGATGTATATTACAAAGACACGATACACACCACTATTTATAGGACATGAAATTATGTTTGTTACAATATGAAATTCAATGGGATCTTTATGATATTTGATAACCTAGGTATAGCACATTTATAATAAAAAGGATGTTACTCACTATTTTAAAATTGTCTTTGTTCTTTATTATAATGTTTTTGAAAAAGTCTTTTTTTTTTTCTTTTAAAAAAACAAATTTGTGGAAAAAAAATCAAATTAGACCCTAAACTTTTGGAATCGATATCGATTAAAACTTTAAACTAATTTATATATTTATTAATACTTCAAGTGAATCATTTTAGAATCTTAATCATTTTAAAACTATTAAAACATAATTCTCACATATATATTAACAAAATATTAAAAAGAAGTATTATAATCAAATAAATATATTACCAGTGGGTTGACCAAGTGATAAAAAAAAGAGATATAATCTCAATAAATAACTAAGAGGTCATGAGTTCACTTAAAAAAAATTTAATTTATAAATTGATACAATTATTAATATAATTTGAAGTTTTAATTGTACAACCTCACAAGTCACAATGGAGTGCAGGAGTTATTTCTTTAATCAATGTGTTTATCACAATTAGTGTTTTATTTTTTTTTATTTTTAAAAAAATTAAATTATAAAAAATACTCTTAAACTTTATCATTGATTTAAAAAATACCCTTATATTTTTAAATGTTGCAATATTATCCTTAAACTTTTATAAACGTTTCAAAAATACTCTTGGAGTAGAAATTCTAACCGGAGTTGAGATATGAAATGGTGTAGTAGGTGTTATGGAACGAAAATTTGAATCACCACATCGTTTTAGGTCATTGCCACACAATTCTAAATCCTAATTTTTATTTGAATTTCTATAGACGTTATACTCTAAGAGTAGTTTTGAAACGTTTATAAAAGTTGGGGTAATATTGCAATTTCTAAAAATAGGTTAAAAAATACTTCTAGTCTCTAAATTTTCACGAAAATAACAATTTAGTCCCTAAACTTTGGGTTGTAACAATTTAGTATCTATACTTTCAATTTTGTAACAATTTAGTCCTTAAACTTTAATATGTAACAATTTGATCATTGTATTTTTAAATTTGTAACAATTTAGTCCCTAATATAAAAAAAAATTATCAACATCAGATGTCAATTTTTATTAATCTACAATGTAGACTCTATATTATATAAAAATATGGAGTCTCGAATTTGTTTATCAGTTTATTTATGCAAAAAAAAATCTCATTAAATCTTAACACAAATTTTTATGATAGAGACTAAATTGTTATAAGTTTTAAAGTACAAGAATTAAATGGTTACATAGTAAAATAAGAACTAAATTGTTACAAAATTTTAACCTTCAAAATATAAAGTATTTTTGAAGAAAGAAGAAAGTTGAAAGGTATTTATTTGTTATAATTTAAGCTTCCTATTTCCAAATTCATATTTTTCATATCACTCAGTCACAAGTAGTTTAACCTTCAGGCGGCACTACTGATAACAGTGGTCACGATCAGCTCGGAGAAAGGCATCACAAAAAAAAAAAAAATTCTCCAAAAATCAGAGCAAATTAGGCATCCATTGACAAGAGGATGAAGATCATCCCTATGATTCTGATCGGCTGCGGCGGTGTTGGCTGTCAGCTCCTCCACCACATCGTATCCTGCCGACCACTTCACGCTAAACAGGCATTTCTCCGCCTCTCTTTCTTCTCTGCTTCCGACGTTCTTTCGAAATATACAGCTAGTAATTTTCATTTGGTTTCAATAATGTTTAGAGCTATATCCGTATCTTTTGACCTCAAGTATATTTGGAGTTTGAGCTTCATTATCAACAGCACGATTCCTTCGCGATGCATTGCATTGATGGCAATATATGTCCATTGTTGTCATAGGATTGTAAGGTGAAGGTTCTAATTGTTATATGTTTGAAAAATGAAAATTGTTATTGCGAGAATTTGGTTGGAGAGTTGATTGGACTAATCATGTGCATGATAGTCGACAACTTGTTTGGAGATGGTTAGACTGGAGATGATGATGCTTGAGGAGTGTGCGTAGTTGGAGCTTACTTAGAGAGATAAGAGCTGTTGGACACCGTTTGAACATCTTTAGAAGTTTGAAAGTTTGAGTTAGTTTGGTCTTGAGCTTGGCACAATTTCAATATTGTACGGAGCCTAAAGTCCATTTTAAGTTTAAGAGAGATGATGCAAATTGCAATATCGCCATTGCTAGTTGTAGGTTGCTGGTCGTTGGTTCTCACTTTGCTGTAACTCGACGAGTAGTTGAAGGCACTGAGTGAAGTTTCCACTTTTCATTCATCCCTTTTCACATGCCCTGTTAAATGAGTGATTTTAATTTCATTAAGATTGATAATAAGGCATGTCCTCTTTCACTTTTAAAATGAAATCGGTATGTTATATGATTCATTTTTTAGATGATTTTTTATTCACTACTTCACTATACTGTGAATCTCACATGCAACTAATGGCTCGTAGAAGCAACACAGCCTTGCTTCAATCTTGTTTTAAAGGCATTCTTGCGGGCTTTAGAAAGCTGATCTTGAAGCTGAAGAATAAATACCTCTTCGATAATGCTCTATTTGAAGTTGATGGAGGCATCCTCTAAACATAAGATATGATATGATATGAATCACCCTTCACCTAAAAGCTAGTTCATGATCTATTGCTTTTGATAAAAAAATAATAATTGGTATTTAGATTCAAACTTTTAACACCTAGAAGTAAAGGAGCATCTCTTTCATTTCGCCTAACACGTTGGTAGTCAGAGTTGGTACTTTTGTTTAAGTTATGTTTCACCTTCAATTTTGAGGTAAATCCTTTATACTCAACCTTTAGAAAATGTTAACAGATTTGCTTGACAGGGGGTCCACTTGCGAGTTATAGGAGTATGTGATAGTAGATCACTGGTTGTTGCATCTGATGTGCTCACAACTGAGTTAAATGACAAGATTTTATTGGAAATTTGCCATGTCAAGTTGGGCGGTGGCTCTTTATCCAATCTTAGTAATTTTGGTAATTCCTCACATCTTCTTAATCTAGTAGTGAAAGTGACAAACAAAACAATTTATAAGTTGCCAATGATACTTCTACATCCCTACATATACATATATATAGACACACTCATATAAACCTCTAGTATTAATGAACTATGATATGATAATGTGATCTTGGGGTATTCTTAATTTGGTTTGGGGGTTGCATAGCTTTTTTTTTACCTTGCTTATTTCTTGGAGGCTGTCAATAGACCATGCTCTCCTTTAAGGCTTCCTTTTTTTTCCCTTCTTTTCTATCAACTAATGAATATATATAGCTTTGATAGGAAACAAAGATTATTTTAATAAAATGTGAAAAAAGTAGAAAAAAGATAATCAACCAATATCGCTAAAAGAGTCCTCCATTCAGGATATTTAAAGAAACTGGAATGCGTTCATTTTTCCTATTTAGTGTTTGGACTAGTTTTCTTGGTATGTTCTTCTTTTTGTCCTTCATATTTTTCCTTAACGTTCTCTAATATGTTCTCAGTTAGTGGTTGTATTTTGTTTTGTTTTGTGTTGTTACCTTGTGCTCCTTTTAGAGTTTTGTATCTTTTAGCATTAATCTCTTTTCATTTTCTTAATGAAAAACGTCCTATCTTGTTAAAAAGAGAAAAAAAAACCAACATAACCAAAATAATTAAAATTCCTAACGTTGCCATTAATCACAAAAGAATTTTTTTTACTCTAAAAAAATATTATTATGAAGATTTTTAGATAAAAATTTCCAAAGGGAAGCTGCATAGTAAGCAATCTCCCAAATCTATCCTTTCCTGGAAATGTGAAAAACTCTTCACTGCCTTTCAAGTCAAACTTCTCAAAGATGGCATTATGGAGCACATTCCCACAACATCTCTAGGTGCTTGAAAGGATGACCCATGAGCAGTTACTGATCTTGGCTTTGTAGAATTGAAAATGGGGCATACTGGGCAAGATTTCTTATATTATTTTTATTCATCATCAATCTATGTTTTTCCAATATGATATCTTTTGGCAGGTGAGAGCAAGCTATTTTTCAACACAGAAGCAACTAAAAAAGTTATTGATATTGCAACTCTTCTCGGTGAAGCGACAGGTTTGTTGTTTATGTGAACTTTGATCTGCTATAGTTGAGTACGATCTTGGACCTTGAGCTTTCCCTCATACTGTATCTCACACCATTTGAATGCTAGTTCCACTCTCATACACATGTATCAATTTATTTTTACTTATTTCAACTTTGTTCTTCATCTTTTGTTGTAGGTCTGGCCTGTGTTGATTGTTCTGCCAGTTCTGACACTGTTAATCTGTTAAAGCAAGTGGTTGACTTGGGTTGTTGCATTGTCTTGGCAAATAAAAAGCCATTAACTTCTACAACTGTAATACACTCTTATGTCTTCAATAAATGCAACACAACTACAATATTTGATTTGGTCAATTGAAATCCCTAGGCTATGTGCATGCATTTTCTTCATTTAAGTCTTTGGTATCGACTGATTTCATTGCCACTCTTAAAATTCTTTTCTTGAAATGTAAAAAAGGTCTCTCAAGTTCCTTGACTACCAAGTATCACACAGTTTAGTCTACTTTTTTTAAATTTCGAAAACACTGAATTTGGAGATATTGAGGAGTCAGGAAACTGTGCAAGGAACCAATGTGTCAGGTCAAAAAGCCTTTTGCAAGGGATATGTGTTTACGTTCACTATCACTATCATCATGATCTTGATGGATTTATGGAAAGACACCTGGCCGTTATTCTGTTGTATATTGTTTCTAGATATTGGATGAAAAGCCTAAATAATAGAAGTTTTGTAATATTTATTATTTTCTGGTTGCAGGAGGATTATAACAAACTAATTACACATCCACGTCGTATTAGGCATGAATCAACTGTAAGTAATATCTTGGTTTTATGTTGTTTAAGAGTTTATTTTTCCCCCTTTTTTTCTTTTTTCGGTGAAGAATTTTCAATTGAAAGAAAGACATGTCAAAGAGTTGTGACAGACTTGCAAGGTCCCTGCAGGGGAAAGAAGAGGAACGTAATACATTTGACCAAAATTAGCATGATAACATGTTCTAGTAAGTTGAGGTTCCTAACGAGTAAAATATTTGTATGATTGGTAGCTAATTGGAAGATCAGCACAAACACATGATATGATTCAACAAAGTTACTCTTTTATACTTGAACCTTCAGAACAACAATATGGAAAAGTTGGTCTCTTTGTATATTAAAAAAATTGTACTTTTTTATACTTAAACCATTTGAATGTTGTTTCACTCTCATATATATATCAAAAAGAGAAAAAATTGGAGGAACAATTCATGTGGTTTTTTTTTGTCCTTAGAACATCATAAACATGTGAATAGTTGCATAATAACCTAACATGAGCATTGTTCAACTGGTTTAAGATATATATTATCAATTAAAAGGTTAGATGTTTGTATCCCCCCACTTCCACTTGTTGTTGAACTACGGAAACAGTTGCATACTAACCTTTATATTTACAAACCACCAAATAAAGTTCTAAATAGTAGTTATAGTTTTATTATATAAAAATTCTAAAGAACAAGCCCCCAAAACAGAAATATGTTTCTTTTTTCAAAATTATTTTTATGGCTTATCATTGGGTGGTTTGTAAAAGTAAAGTTAGTATTATTTTGCACTAAATTAAGTCAAAACTACTTTATAAAATAATTCGTAAAACCTGTTTCCATTTACTTTTATTGTTCTAAAAACAGAAAGCTAGTATGCCACTTTTTGTTCTTTACTTTATTTAGGGCCTTGAATAACAATGCAAGATTGATATGAAATTTATTTTCTTAAAGAAAAAGTAATTGCTTCTCACTTACCTAGAATAATGTTGCCATGTTCCCTGATTGAGCATTGAATATATAACTGGGAAGTAATTTATGCAACTTCATAATACTTGGTTTTCTTGTGGTAGGTTGGTGCTGGCCTTCCTGTTATAGCTTCCTTGACCCGCATGCTATCTTCTGGAGATCCTGTTCATCAAATCATTGGGAGTTTGAGTGGTATCAAATTCTTCAACGCATATTTTCTTTTATACGCTAATACTATGTTTCTCCAAGGATTTGTGGTGTTTAGCATAATTCTTCGTCCATATTTTTCTTATTCAGGCAATATTAATGTTTGCATCCTGTATGTTTGTTAAAGGTACACTTGGGTACATAATGAGTGAAGTTGAAGAAGGAAAGCCTTTGAGCCAAGTTGTTAAAGTTGCTAAAAGCCTAGGTTACACAGAACCAGGTTTGTAGTAATATTTCAATCAGTTATCTTTATTTAAAAAAGTAATATTTCAAGTAGTATCTTTACATTTAATTCATGACATGAAAGAAATAAATCATCCTTGCTGTTAGGATGAGTACAGAATCATTCTTTTCAAAATTTAATGATCGCCTGTGTGGTCCATCCCTGAATATCTTTCCCTTCTGTTTAGTTCCTGGACCATGGTTGAGTGAGCCAGGTCATGATATTGCCAGTAAACCATACTAGGGATGAATCGCTCATAGTCACAAGTGAACATTTAACCTCTCCACGGTGTTAAAATTTTGATTTTATAAATACTTGAAATTGCCTAGGACTGGGCACATATACAAGCTTGATTACAAATAAAAGAAATAAAAAGCAAAAATGCTGTCCCGCTCTTGGACTTTACTCTGGATGACTCCCTCCATATTGGTATTGGCTAGCTAGTGATTTCTACTTACTCAACCTACCGTCCTTTTACTAGCTCATTAGGTTTGAACTTTTAGATGGAACTGATGAGCTCATTAGGTTTGAACTTTTAGATGGAACTGATGAGCTCATTACGTTTGAACTTTTAGATGGAACTGATGAGATGTTCAAGTACATAAAGATGTGCACACGTGCAAACACGTGTTACAGTGTTATTCATTATATATCTATGATAATAAAATTCAATATATTTAACGCATTTTATATAATGTCACTGTTGCAGATCCACGTGATGATCTCAGTGGTATGGATGTTGCAAGAAAGGTCTGGTTTTAATGCATGATTTGTGATATTAAGTGTCTGTGCTTAGTGCATGAATTCTGTTGCCAATTTTTTTGATCTTATAGTTCAAACAATCTCATACCATACTTCTCTGGAATTATATATTGGTCCATGATAATCCAGCACAGGAGATGTGAATGGAAATATGTCAGGCAGAGAAGAAAAGCCGTCTCACTTGTGCAAGGAGCAGGGTGTACGAAGGAAAGTACATGAATGAGGGAGGATTAGTTATGTGCCAGAAGTTAATATTTTGTTATAGGGAATAGTTGGTCTCTAGGAAAGGCAATCTGTTAGAAGCATATAGAGAAGTAGTATAACAAGAGTAAGGAGGTCGTTATCTGGCTTTTTGTGGAGGGCTCCAGATATCTCGTATTTCCTTTTCGTTTATTCATTTTGTGCAAAACAGGAGGCTCTCTTCTCTATTGTCGTATCAAAATGCTTGACAATATATTTTCCTTGTTACGGACACAAAATCAATTTTATGCATCAAGTGTTAGATATAGTAATGTTTATTTTATAGAAGAAATGATTTCATTGATTAATGAAATAAAATAAAGGAGGAAAATCTCCAATCACCTTATTGATGAATTACAAGAAAGAAATCCAAATAGAAATGAAAAAAAGATGAGCTAATAAAGAGCAAAAGGGTGTTGATTTTTACACCAAAATAAAGTAGTGTTGATTTTTATAGCAACGTTGATGGTATCTATACTTATAAAATATCAAAATTAAGCTATCATCACGTTCTACTTAATCCTTATGCTCCCAATATTTTGAGATTGAACGTGTCTCTTCCCTATTATCACCATTTTTGTCCTTTGATTAACAATGGCAGAAACCTGGTGCTCTGTTGGGTGTCATTTAGTCAGATTTTAGACCTTTGAACAAATTATCTTGAAGTATGGTCCTATAAATTTTATATATCTGCTAACAGTTCATGATGTGAAATAAACTCTGCATGGTTTCTAGAACTGGACTAGAGTATTTTATGTTGTGCTAACTTATTTATGTTCATATATAAACAGGCTCTGATCCTTGCTCGACTTCTTGGTCAGCAGATCAACTTGGGTGATATTAAGGTCAGTTTTAGAAGTTCTATTCCTTCCTTTAGAGAACTTTGATGCTTTTATGGTTAGAATTCTTGTGAAGTAATATTCTGTATTGAATTATGAAATACATACACAATGTGTATCCATGTTTGAGAAATTTATTTGAGCGTATGCAAGCATACGGCATCGGAGTTTCATAAAAAATGCATAAGATATTGAAGTTTCTCGTAGAAATAAATATATGTACATGATTGTCTTGTATACCCATCCTTTGTCCTGCCCTAATAGTAGTTCTCCTTAGGTTGAAAGCCTGTTTCCAAAAGAAATGGGACCTGATGTTATGCCCATTGACGACTTTTTAGACAGTGGAGTTTTATCACTAGACAATGACATTCAGGAGAGAGTTACCAAGGCTTCCTCAAGAGGAAATGTATTACGTTATGCCTGTGTGGTTGAATGCTCGAGCTCGAGGTATATTATTTATACGTTTGATTTTGTCTTTTATGTCACATGTATTTTGTTTGTTCTATTTTGCCTTGAGTAGACAAAAAAAATGTTATTTAACTATGATAGTGTATCCTCATCTAAACTGCTAGATCGTCTAAAAGGAAACAAAAAACAATCAATAATGGACAGTTTAACTTTTATGTAGTTGAAAGGACAAATTAATTTGTCTTAGATCACATTTATATTTGTGTCTCATTAATTAGTAGACCTTAAGATATCTCACCAGAAGATGTTTGTTGCTGACCTCCATGGTTTGGGACTGTAGCTGGATCTCGATATTAGTAGAAAAAATTTTCTTTTCGTAAACCTTGATAGAAAGTTTAGAGGTAGCAGTCACCAGAGCTGGGATTGCTGAACATGGAAGAGACGATTCTCTTTTACTCTTCACTGAGACTGCATTAAGGGTCTATTGGATGTTCCTCTCACCCACTAGTTCTTCAAGTAGAAAAAGCACAGACTTTATTCTTTGGGTGGAAAAAACTTCAAAGAAAAGAGGTTATGTAGCTGAAATGCCAAACATGAACCAAATTGAAGTAAAAGCAGGCATTAAAGACAAAGGTCCCCCTCCCAAACCACTTTTACCCTCCCCTTATTGATCTTGACTTAAATGTTTTTAACTTCGTTTCTCTGTAGGTTTTAGAAGATTTTTCCATGATGAGTAGAAAAAAATGAGCACAAAGTGCCTACTGCTATATTAACCCCTTCCAACCAAATAAGGCCATGCTTTGATGCGAGACTCCTGAGTCCAGCCCAAGCTAGATTCCTCTACTTCGGAAAAGGATAGTGCACAGTGTGTGTTTTCCTGCCTAAATTTCAACCCTGAGGTGAAAGTAGCCTTCTCCAAACATTTGCATGTTCTTCCTATGTTGGTTGAATCAAAGTTAGAAACCTTCCCCGTAATAGATTTGGCTTTCAATCAGAGGAGTGTTGGAACGCATAAAGTATCGAAGGCAGAATAGAAATGGAATCGTGAAAAACGGTGAGAAAGAGGGTTTGGTTAAAAACTGGCATAACGGAATGAGTTTAATATTACAAATTGAGCCAAAAACGTTCAATCTAAACATGGATTTTAGATTATACTACAATCTAAACTCATTCCAATACGGTCCCCTAAACAGTCTCTTACCTACTTAAAAAATGTTTACTACTTTTTTTTATTTATTTATTTATTTTTAATTTCTAAGCAAACTACAAGGAAGTATATCTTTACTCAAGGTTTTTTTCTTTTCTTCTTCTTTTTGCATAGCTATTGTCTCATTGCTCTATCGTTTGGTAAATGTTTCCTAGTTACTTTTTATCTATCAGAAAAAAAAGGAGAAAGGAATTTACTGTTATTCTGGAACGATATTGCATTTATTCAACTGAGCATTTGAAGGGTAATATTTTGATAGTGGTAGGGAAGTACGTTCATTCCGTCATGCTATCTTTTGGATAATATTTGTTAGGTGTGAAGTTGGACTTCAAGAGTTTCCCAGAGATTCTCCGTTGGGAAGATTGAAAGGAAGTGACAATGTGGTAAGTACCTTCCTTCCTTTACCTCCCCACCCAAAAAGAAGAAGAAAAGAAAATAGAAAAAAAAAATCAAATTAGTTGAAGTTACATTGCATGTGTTGCATTATAATTTCATCATTAAAAATATCACATCCCAACCCTATATTTCCCTGAGTTGATTAATCTTTTTGTATAATATTTTAAGTTAAACGAACATAATATAGACATGGGAAATGAGTAGGATATAAAATACGGGCTTTTACTTCCTTATATACTAAAGTAGGTTAAGATGTATACATCACACTAGACTACGTTTTAACAAGAATTGGAAGCATTTCGACGAAGTTTTTGAATGTCGAATAAGAACTGCACTTACAAGCTTATTACCATTCCTAGCTACAAAAAATCGTGGAAGCATTATGCACAAAGAAAGTAGGAAAAGGAAACACCTTTCCTTTCTTCTGTCATGGTCTTCAATGTAAACTCAATTATTGCATTTTCTTATATAAAATGTGTGGAAATTGACTATCAGTCGTACTGTGCAATTACAGCTGGTGGTTTACAGCCGATGCTATAACGAACAACCTCTCGTCGTTCAAGGTGCCGGAGCTGGTAATGACACTACGGCAGCTGGTGTCTTAGCTGATGTCCTTGACCTTCAGGATTTATTTTGAAGGGATTTCTGTGTCAGCTTGGATGAACCCTGAAGTTAAAAGATACATGTGAGAATGCTAACTGAAATTTCAGTTCTTGCAGTGCTGTGAGTTAATGGCCTGTGGTTCTCTTTCAATCTAAGAATCTTGGAGGAACTTGGAACTGCAAATTTTGGTAAATCAATGTTGTGTTGGTGGGAACTCTCAAAACCTTTTTTTTTTTCCTCACAAGTATCTAAGCCAACTTACGTGCATCTCAACTAATTTTATGGGACAGCTCGCTTGACCTTACAACATTTGGATGCAAAGAAACTTGTAGAATTTTTTTAGTTCAAACAAAGGTTGAGGATTGACTTGAACTTGGTTTTTTATTATTGTCTTTAAGAAAGGGTAAAATTTGAAGGTTTTACCTCTTCAATTTTCAATTTCCATCGTACTGCCAACTTTTTTACTCTAGCAAGTTTTATTTTTCCAGTAAATTTGGGCATTTTCTACAAATTGATACACAAAAATATATTGGCTAAAAGATTATTATAGATCAAATAGTTTAGAGTCTGTTCGATACCCAATTAAATTTTTGTTTTATGTTTTTAGTTTCATGGTAAGATACTTTAAATTCTATTTCTAAAATTATTTCTGAATATTTATGACAGTGTAAATTCTGAAAATTACATTTCAGTGTTTTCTTGAATTTGAATATTTTAAATGTAGAATTATATTAAAAAAAATTTAATGTTAACAAATATAATATTTTATGTTATTAATTCAAATATTTTTGTGAATTATATAATGCATTATAAATTATATGATATTATAAAATAATAATCATATACTATTTTTAACATAATACAAATTCTTAAATTAATTAATAATATTTTATATTTAACTTGGATAACTATAATTAGTTTTATGGTTTATACCTATATTATCAAACAAAATTTGAATAATTGTTTAATTTGAATTAAACTTTTAAATTTGGTACCAAATACATATATAAAGATATGAAATACAATTTTATTTTCATTGAATTCCTTGTTTTTAAATTTCTATTTTCAAATTGCCTATCAAATAGGCCCTAATACCATTTAACCAATTATTATATATCAATTAAATGACTTATTGTGCAAAATAAATAATAAAAAATTTTCACAGATAGAAAAAATGTCAAACTATTTACAGAAAATAGCAAAAAAAAAAAAACACTGATAGATATTGATAGACTTCTATCCGTGATAGACTTGACTTCTATAAGCGTTTATCACAATTATCTAAAAATTTTTGCGATTTTGTGTAAATAATTTCTCTTATTTTTTATTTTTAAAAATTCTCCAGACTTCATAACTCACATTTAATTATTATGAGGTTTCTATAAATTCAGTTTAGCATCTCGTGAACTCCATCTGACAAAGACATCTTTTTTTAAAAAAAAAACCAAAAAAAAAAAAAAAACAAAAGAAGTTTTATTCCAAATGAAATATTTCATATCTATCTACAATGAGTTAAAAACTGTATCAATTGAAATTTAATCAAAGTAGAATCCTTTGAAATCTCTACCTGAAAAAAAAAACAATCAATTTGATAGAACAAAACACAAAGTAAATAAGAATAATAAACAGTTGGACGAAACTAAAACTTTGACCATTCGGATTCTCTTCTGTAAAAAAAAAAAAAAAAGAAAAAATATATATATAGTATCTTATGGAGCCTCCACATCTAGAAATATCAGAGAAAACTAATTAGTCCTTGAATTTTTCAAAATATATTCATTTAGTCACCAAGTTTTCAAAATATACCTTTTTAATCCTCAAATTTTTAAGAATAGTTTTAAAAGGTCCCTAAACTTTTTTTTTTAATTTTTTTATATAATTATATGACATTTTGAATTACAAATATGGATATAAAAAATAATTTTATAGAGAAGAATTAATTTCTTTTAGGGCAAAATACATTTTTGGTCTCTGAAGTTTGAGGTTAGTGTCTATTTGGTTCCTGAGTTTCAAAAGCTACATTTTAGACCCCGAGGTTTCAAAAATAGTTCTAAATGGTCCCTAACGTTAGTTTGACCGTTAATTGACTAACGGAAATTTGATGTGGCATGTTGAGATGACAAATTTTAAGTGAGGTGTAATTTTTGTACTAAATTTATGTCATTTGTTAGATTACATGGCTTTTAATTTTTTTTTTTTTTTAATTTTTCCATTCCTTCTCTCCCATCCCTCATCTTCTTTTCAACATCTCTTCTCATTTCTTCTATAGTTTTTTTTTTTCACTTTTTTTCTCTGTTCTTCTCCAACAAGATTTACTGTCGCCATCACCACTCCACTGTTCACAGTCACAGTCCGATGCTTGCAGTAACGCCACGGTTAGGTTGTAGCTGTTCCAATAGAAATCAAAATTTCAATATATAATATTTAAACATTTCCAATAGATGCAATTGCTTGATGATATCCTTGAACTTATTTTGACCATTCAACAGACAAAACTATAGAAAAAATATATAAGAAAGAAATTCTACCATTCCACGACCATATAAATTTAACCCATTAATTAACCTCTTATAGTTATGCAATTTTCTTTTGAGTTAAATAGTTTTTTCACACAAATATTAACATATATTATTGCTGACAATGGCACTTGAGAGAGACTTTCAAATTTGATTGAAGCTTTAGTAATGGAGGTTAGGCACGGACAAAAAAATCAAAATAGGCTCACAAAATTTAGCACAATAAACTCAATTTGAGAATTTGAAGTGCACGAGTTTTAAGAAATGCTATTAATGGTAGCGAAGGTGGAGATTTGGGGCGATTGGGGGAATTTGGTTGGATGGTTGGAAGGAAATTTAGGATTAAAAAAGAGAGAGAGAAAATGAGGAAAGGGAGATGGATGCATCAGACCATATGAGAAAGCCAAGAGATTGGAGAAGAAGAGAAAGAGAGGGGAAAGAAAAGAATAAAAAACTAAAAAAATAATTAAAAAGAGATTTTGTAATCTAAAAAATAATATAAATTTAGAAAAGTTACTCACCTTATTTAGAATTTGTCACTTCAACATGCAACATCAAATTTTCGTTAGTCAACTAACGGTCAAACTAACTTTAGGGACCATTTAGAATTATTTTTCAAACCTCAGGGTCTAAAATGTAGCTTTTGAAACCTCAATGACCAAATATACACTAACTCCAAACTTCAGGGACCAAAAGTGTATTTTGCCCTTTCTTTTAAAGTTAATTTTTCTAATTTAAAATAAGGAGAATTTTTAAAAATAGAAAAATAAGGGAAACGTATTCTTCAAAATTCAGGAACTAAGAAAAAGGTAATTTTTCCTAAAAACAATCCTCAAAAGTTAAGCTCTGTTCCAAACTTCCAACTCAAATAAGAGAATCATAGCATAGGATCATAGTTGCAATGAGTTAAAAACAATTCCCAACTCAACTCTACAAACCCATCTTGATAAAACAAACACACATTGAAGAAAGGAAAGTGAAGTTTCATTCCAAACTCCAATGAATCAATTAAAACTCTCCCAATTCAGTTTGATCAAAATAGCAACCTGTGGGACTTCCATCTGGCAAAAGAGCTAACTTGAGAGGGCCTTTAGCCCCTTCTTCCACAGTCAATACTCCTGTATGCCAGTTGATATCAGTATCAACATAGCCTGGATGAACACAATTTATATACATTTTTGGATGCTTTCTTGCAAGAATTCTTGTATAAGCATTCACTGCAGCCTTGGAAATGCTGTAAGGTGGAAGCATTATTGTCCATCCATTCTCTTCTAATCTATCTTCCTTCAAATCATGTAGAAATCTTTTCAGCAATGCATCTATCTTTTCTTCACTTAAATTTTCTATATCTCCAAGTTCTTTTCTTATGTGCTCACCTGGAATTCTCTGCCAACAGTAATTTTATAGTCAAACCATCAAATGATATAAACATTTTGTAGTTCTCTTATAAGGTCATTTTCTCACTCTTTACTTATTATTTACCCAAAAGAGATTTACTACTCTTTTCTTCTTTTACACAAGCGTGTGTACCTCAGCTAATCTTTCAGGACAACCGTCTAAATTTATTATTAGTTTTTTTTTAAAGAAAAAAACTCTAAAAACTACAAAATTCTTTTGGTATGAATTCTTGGCCAAAAGCAGTTTTATAGTCCGAACAATAATAGCTTAAAAATGACTTTGTTTTTAGCACTTTTACGACACATAAGTTCATTTTTTCACTCATTTATTTTCTATGTAATAAAAATGCTCGAAAAAAGCTTGTACACATCTCAACTAATCTTATAGGACAACCATATAACTTTATTATCATCAGTTATCAAGAAAACTCTTGAGATTTTAAATTCTAAATTAGTCTGACTCACCATGGTTTGAACTTATTCTCACTAAGCCCATAAATAGCCTCAATGACATTAGGCCAACTCCATAATGATTGGAAACACTTTTTACCTTTCTGAATAGATTTTCATTAGAAGAATCTCCACAACGGTTAATTGTAAGTAAATAGTCGAAAAAACTGAGTTAGAATCATCCTTTGTCAATTTCACTATGGAAGATGTTCAACTTTGATTAAAATGATAGATTTTAGAGAAAACCGACAATAATTTTTTTTTTTTTTGGCAATATCCGATTTTGTGAATTCATAGAAATTTATTTTATGTTAACTTGATTTTCATGGAAATTAACGATCTTTCGTTACTTTTTGTAAAATTAGCGAATGAATAAGCAGAATGAAAATTGATTTTTCTTTCCCCGAAGAGAACAATAAAGACTAATAGCAAAAGAAGTTTATAAAGAATGGTGTTGATACCTTCAATTCACTTCTGAGAGAGGAAACATTCACAATTCTTGCTCCTCCCAAGGATTTCTGTAGCAGTGGAAGAAGGGCTTCTGTTACATTTTTAAGGCCATAGTAATTTGTGTTGAGGCATTCTTCTGCCTTCTCACAATTTGTCTTTATCACACTCTGAACCATGTTTGTTGCTTTGCCTGAGAGCTGCATTTAAGTGTAAAATCATGCATGAGACAAATTCCCACAAACATTTTGAAGTTTAGGTAACTTTTTTTAAAGTTCGCTTCCATGGATCCTTTATATAATTAAGGTTAAACTCCTTTTTGAAATTTGTCCAATTTTAGTCATTATTCTTTTATGCAAATAAATATAATATGTGAATATATTTTCGAAATTTATAGTAAAAATGTTAATAGGTAACAAAAAGTTTTTAGAAAATCAACAATAAACTAGCCGTATTGACTAAATTTAAGATTTATTGAAAGTACAGAAACTAAACTTGGACAATTGGAAGTATATGGACTAAAATTGAATAAATTTCAAAGTATAGGGACCAAAATGATATTTTAACCTATAATTAACTTTTCAAGTACATTCATCTTCTTTTAGTTCAATTTCAACAATAAACATATTGGTTGGAAGATTCAAACTTCTTAGCTCTTACTTCATGCCTTAAGGCAGTACACAATGATTTTGAGTTTTACAAAAATGTAGTTTTTAGAATTAGTGTTAAATATAAGAATAAAAATAAAAGAAAAATACTTAGATGCATTTGGGGCTGCACCTATCTTTGCACATCCCATCAAATTGTCTAGTCATAATTTTCCATATGGCAAATTCTTTTTTTGAAATATTTTTATACCTTTTTTGTTTGTGTGATGAGAGTGAAATGCATAAAAATGGATGCATCGTATTGCTCAAAATAATTTTTAAAAAAATTGTTTGAAAATAATTTTCTAAACAAGTTTAGAATATATCTGAATGAATAATTAACAGAAAGGTAATATTACCCAAGAGGAGGGATCTATGTTCAAGGCCCTTAATCCTTCCTCATCAACCACAACTCCTGAAGCCCCAGCATTGTTTACCTGCAACAGTTAACATATCAATTCATTATGAACAAAAAGAAAAAAACAGCAATGCAAAATCTTATTCGGGTTGTAAAATTCTACAATTTAGATAACCCTTATTAAATAATGAATCAAACCCAACCTAACCATAAAACATTCGGGTTAGGTTGGTTTGGGTTACTCGAGTCCTTTATTTAAATTTTTGTTCTAAAAATAAGTAAAATGCTAATATGTAAAAATTTTATTTAATTATTTTCCCTATATTGAATTAAGATTAACAACTCAATTTTAATTTATATTATGAATTTTTTCTTCCCAAAGTGGTGTAAAATTATTTTTAGAAGTTGAGGAATAAATTATCCATGAAGTTCATGAAATTTAATAAAATTAAAATAAATATATGTATATATAATTGTATTGAAAAAATACTTTTTAAAATTAATAATAAGTTCGGTTTGGTTTGGGTTATTTTAAGTGAACCCATAAAATTTTTATATATTTGAACCCAACCCAACCCAACCCAAACAGTACAAGTTGGATTGGGTTGATCGGATTTATCGGATCATTGAGTTTTTTGAACACCCTTAATACCCACGCAGATAAATATGGAGGTAGAAGCTGTCTTTCTTTCCAATTTCGATTTTTCAAAAAATAAGTAGTTTTAATTTGTGGTGTAAATGGCGTTAAAGAAGTTGATAAATTAATAATTACTCTTGTACTTGAAATAGCAATCCAAATGACTAAAATGAAATTGAATAATTTGAAACCTTACCAAGATATCAAGCCTGCCAAACTTGTCAGCTATGAACTTAGCCAAAGAGTAGATATTGTCAAGATCCAACACATCAAGTTGCTGGAAGACTACATTTTGTAAACCTATTTTATGGAGCTTTGAAACAGCTTCCAATCCTCTTTGCTCATTTCTGGCTGTCAAAATCACTCTTATGCCTTGAGAAGCAAGTTGCTTTGCTGTTTCAAAACCAATCCCCTTGTTTGCTCCAGTGACTACACCATATCTGGCAAAAAGAAAAATACTAAGGTGCATCCCGAGCATCACCTATCTTTGTAGGCAAATTCTTTTTATTCTTTTTTGGTGTGAGTGATGAGAGGGGATGCATATGTGCATCCAAGTATTACCTTGCGAAGAATAACTTTCAAACCTACTATTCGGAATACATATATACATACATATATATATATATATATATATATATATATATATATATATATATAACACAAACAAAATATCAAAGAATATTACGTTGAATTGAAGTAACAACGTACCTCTCAGCTACATGATTTCCATTACTTTCCATTCTTGCAACACTTGAAAGTCCTGAACGAATCTTTTATTTACAGTAGTTTGTATATGAAACCTGCCAAGTTCAAATAAGTTCATGTTTTTGATCCCTCTTTAAAGAGATGACTCGAATATGGATGAATTCTTTTGGTGGTGTTCAAATCACAAATAGTTTCATTTATAGCCTATCCATGATTATTAGCTTTTTTGTACTATTTCCTCTAGAAGAGGAAATTTTCTACAACTACCTTAAGATCGTCTTCTTTAGGCGCTTTAATAAGTTAAGAAGAAAAAACAGGATGGATATATGTTGAAAATTTTGTATGGACTTCAATATTCATTGTAATAATGTATTTTCACAGCCATATCATCACAACAAGATCCAAAATGTTCTAGTCAACATCAACACAGCTAAGTAGTAATTCCTTACTTGAGATCACAAATTCAAATCTCCACACCCCCACAAGTCTTATACTAAGAAAAGATCGAAATATCCCAACAACTGCATGAAATAAAGGCCCCCAAAAAGATATCAGATCAGAAGGCAACTATGTTTGAGAAAGAGTTCTCATAGTAATTTCATCAAACACCTGGTGTGCATGACATACCAAAATTACAATCACCGCCATAAAGATGAAGAAAGTTAAGATTGAAGAAAGAGAGCAGTTATGAAAAGAAAAAGGGATTACCTCGAAGACGAAAATGGGCAAATTGTGGATCGGCGAGAAAGCGAAAGAAAAAGAGTGGGAGTGATGAATATGACAGCGGTTGGAGAAGACTACTTAAGCTGTCAAATCCATTTCCACGCTGGTCCATTTGCTCACAACGGCCCTAAAATCTCTTAACTTAAATTCAAATTTTAAAATCTCTCATTATATTGTAGGTTTAGTTAAATCATCATTTCATAGTGTATGCGTAAATAAAAAAAAAATTAAATAAGGACTAGAGACGGTTTTAAATATGATAACAGTTGATACAATACTTCTAACACAAAATGTAATTACACTATATGTAAAGTTTTTAAAAAATATTAAATTGTGTAAACAATAATGGTAACGACCCAAGTTCAGAAGGAGGACATGAATGAACCGATATCCCACATCTGAATAAGAAGGATCTCGAGAACATGAAAGTATGGTTAAAAAAGACTTAAACAACAAGGTGCACCTTCATTTTTGGTGGCTCAATCATAATAACTTCACAGTTTTAATTTGGAGCAATCCTATGTTGAGTGACCTCCTAGGAATTCAAGACATACAAGGATGACGTAGCCGGCTCGCAAGAGAATATCGAGGCCATCAGGTACCAAATCCGAATTCTGAATCTTGGGTTTAGGGCGTTATAGTAATATTATAAATAAACAAATGTAGGAAAAAATAGAAAGATGATGAAAAATAATATGGGAAGAAGATTGAAACAAATATATATTGGGGAAGAAAAAACCGAATAACAAATTGAAAAAAGATTAAAATATATATATATATATATAACTGAATCATTTATTGTAATTAAATCGAAAGTTAGTGAGACAAAATCTAAAATTGGGGGAGAAAAATCAAGAAGAGTTTCATTTATTGTTATTTTATTGAATCGGTTAGGTTATAATTTGATAACTAAAGCTTCAACAATTACATTGTATTTATAACTCCGTCCTTGGTTGCTTCAACAAAAACACTGTAGTTATAACTCCATTCTTGGCTGATTTACGGAAACCATAGAGGGCAAACCATGAATTCGAAAAATGACCATTACCTATTTGCACACGATTTGTCAAAAATCTTATTAATTTCGAACTCTGTCAAATATCCAAACAAAACTTAAAAATTTGCTATATTATCCAATTTCTCATATTGTATTTAGGATCAATAGTTTAATCAATGAATCAAAATTTAACGTTTATTGCCTCTTTTTCAATTTTCAATCTTCATCATACTGCCAACTTTTTTACTCTTGTAAATTACTTTTTTCAGTAAATTTAGGCCTTATTATTATTAACACACATCCACTTTTCTGCAAATTGATACACAAAAGTATTTTGGTTAAAAGATTATTATAAAGCAAATAGTTAATTATTTTCAGGTGCCTATCAATTCAGTTTTTGGTCAAAGTAGCATTTTGTGAACATCTGAAAAATAATGTTGTTTATTTATTTATTTATTTATTTATTTATTTATTTATTTATTTATTATTATTATTATTATTATTATTATTATTATATATATATATATATATATATATATAATTGACTCAAAATCTAAGTTATATTCCAGAAGACATATTTTATATTTATCTACAAAAACAATCAATTCAGGCTTTTTTTTTAATCAAAGTAGAATCCTGTGAGACCTGTACCTGAAAAAAAGAATAAACTTGATAGAACAAATAATTTCAAATTTTTTAACTTTTTATTTTAGTGATGTAAGTTATATTTCATTTATTAAATGTAAATGTTTACCAATTAGTTATGCATATTGTTTAATGTTGTTTTTTAAATATAGAAAAATGAATCAAACTATTCACAAATATAGAAAAGTTTCAATATCTATCAACGAGTGATAGAAGTCGAGTGAAATTTTTCTATATTTATAAATAGTTTGATATTTTCTATTTATACTAATTTTTCTGTTGTTTATTTTTTTTTCTTCTATAGAAAATGAGAGACAAATATTTGAGATTTATTTTCTTTATAAATGGTCATATGATTGATGGTGTTGATGGAGTTGAATATGATCAACTAACATGTGGAGGTTTTAGCATAAATGTGAACAGTTGACTTGTATTTGAACAATTAATTGAAATGATAGAGATGTCACTTGGTGTAGAAGTGAAATCGAACAAATTAGAAATAGTATATAGACATCTTGATCTAGCACCAACAAGGTGAGTAAGGTTTATGTCAATCCCCATTCTTAATGAATAAGCGATGAACCTGATGTTTTCAATTGAAATGCTTCTCCCGAATTTAGTACATTTATACGTTAGTGTGAGTAGGGTAGGCTTGGATGTAGATTTGAATACACAAACCTTTAGTCAATTTGAAGACTCAAATCAATCTATTGACCCTGATTCTGAACCAGTTGCACCAGCATGTGATGGTAAAGATATGGTGGCTAGCAATCAATATAGGGATTTTAGAACAAAAACAGATGATGAATTTGAGGAGTTGGACTTCGATGGTCGTGAATATGATATACTTTCAGATATATTTATTGCTTTAGATATGAATGTAATAGATAGCATTAGAGAACATGACCCGATTATAGCAACTGTAGTTGTTGACAATATCCAATTTGTATAACGGAATGATGTCAAGACAAATAAATGTTACAACATTTGATCAAGTGTTTTGCTATTAAGTGTCACACACCATACAAGGTTGTGAAGTCAACACCGATAATTTGAGCAATTCGGTGTAAAAAGTTGTCATGGACAATTTGCCCAATTTCTGTATGAATGGTCTAAGACATATGGCAGACAATAAGTCCACTCATATATTTACACATTTTAGTATAACATATTATGCTTCAATTGATTTGGGAGCCTTACAAAGCTGTCATGGACAATTTGCTCAATTTTTGTAAGAATGGTCAAAACATATGGCGAACAATAAGTCCATTCATATGTTTTCACATTGGTGATGGACATCTTCCTAACAAGGTGATCAGACAATTTGGCTTCCAATAATATATCCATCTGCAATATTGAACCCCTATTACATGATATAAACCTATGAACTGCATATTGGTCTGAAAAAATTGCACATTTAGTAGTGCGGTGGCACCATCGTAGAAGGTTTATTGCAATGGGTGTTCCAATTGATCCATACGGTGTAGATGTAACTCAAGATTACATCCATTGGTGTAATGATATCGAGAAGGGCTACATTACTCGTATGCGAGCAGTTGTGGGTCAAATGGTATATAATACAATATTGTCTAATTATTCAAACAAAATTATTTATTTTAAATATTGTCTAATCATGTTATCATTTGCAGAAATCAAGCCACAACAGCCTTTGTGATATCTCAACGATTTACAAGTCCTTACCATATGCAGAAATAATGAAAGTTACATAGAGGAAATACACTATATGTACGATATGCCTACTGCACCTCCATTTGTTCCTAGGTATAGGGACATGCTCGAGTAGAAGAAGCTAAACTTGATGAGGTTGACCACAATGTCAAAGACTTGCCTCCTACGACGCAGATGCAGATCCAAACTGATGATGCTAGTCCATTCACCCCAACGATGACCATGTCGACCTTTGGTTTAGTTTGCCAAAAGAGATGAGGTTAATCACAATGTCAAAAACTTGTGTGTATAAAAAGTATTAAAATTAGGGTGCCAAAAGAAGACCTATATAAATACACCTTCGAATTAAAAAACTTAAAACATAAACAAATAAATCAATTAACTTTAAAAAGAATAGTATATATGTTAAAAAAATGAATTAGCAAGTTCAACTCGCTAACTATTATATATATATATATATATATATATACAAACTTCACATCTTAAAAATTACAATATTTTTCTAAATACTTTCAAAACTATACTATTTTGTCAAATATTTTCCACAACTACAATATAATTCCAATTTTTCCTATGTAAATGGCCATAAAAAAATTGGTAAATTAATAGTGACTTTAGTACTTTAAATAGCAATCCAAATAATTTGAATAATTAATAAATGACATTTAATATAAGAGGAAATTAGGATTTTTTTTTTAATTTTAATAATAGGAAGTTGGGTTGGGTGATGAAGTAATAAAAACAAACTCAATAGCTTGTACTTTTATACTCCCCTTTTCATCTTCCATAAATATTATAAATGTGAAAAATTGAAAAATTATTAATTTTTCTTTTATTTCCTTCTAACTCCCAACAAGGAAAATAAATTATATCACAATGGCCTTAAAGAGACAAAACTTTCACATGGGGCTATCATTATTTTTCAAAAGGCTTTGTCCCTTTTTGCCACTAGGAGAGTTTGAATCCCATTTTTGTCCTTTTTTTTTTCTTCTCAAGATTTGTTTGTTTAAAAGAATTTTAATGATAAGAAATATTGAATGTGGAGAAAAAGATGATAATGTTGGAAGCTTAACTAATTAAAATTTTAATTCTAAGTTAAATGCATATTTTGTCATTTATCTTGATTTTTTTTATCCACTTGATCGATGGAAATATCGATATCCTGATTTTATAGAAATATCGATGAAAATTTTGGGGAAAATTATGGAAATTGATGGAAGTTTATAAAAATTGTTATAATCAATTAATAAAACTTTGATTGTGGTTTAATTAGACTATAATTGAGTGTTTTTAATCACAATTTCTATAAAGTAAAACAATATTTAGATGTCTATTGTAAATGTCTACTGTTGATACGAAAGCAAAAATTTAAGAAAGAAATAAAAATAATAATTACAAAATAATAAAAAGTTTATGAATATTTTAAGGTAAAATGATGTGAAAATTATGAAAGTTTTGGATGGTAAAAGAAAAAAAAAAACTCATATCAATTCAATTTTAAGGTGAAATGATGTGAAAATTTAATGAAAAAAGTTTGATTGAGCTTAAAAATAAATATAGATTATTTTTTGTGATTTTTTCAAATTCAATTTCTTTATAAATGAAAGTTTTGGGTAAAAAAATAAAGGAAAAATTTGAGAAAAGATAGAAATTAAAATAAGTAGCACATAAAAAACGTTTAATCCTTTGTTGAAAATGACATTGACATGTGAAATTACAGAATTGTATGTAATTAGAACCATAAAATTAAAAAATTTGAACTGAGCTAACATAGTTAATAAAAAAAAAATCAAAATTTTCTCGAAATATCGAAATTCCATCGAAATTGGGGGAATCAAAATATTCTCTAAATCTTGAAATTTTTTCAAAATTGGGGGAAACTTTTTTTTTCAAATAAGATTTAGAGGCAATTTCGAGATTTCGAGGAAAATTTTCTACTATGTGTAGAATGTAAAAAATTAGAATGTAAAAAATTTCAAATATAATTCTAAATTTTTTATTTTAGTTCGAGTCGACCTAAAGATAACACATTTATTTTAATGATGACATGATATTTATATATCTAAGTATGATATGTTGATTTAATTAATGAGTGATAATTCAACCTAGTGTGAAACGAAATTAGACAATCTAAATAAAATAAAGGGATTGATTTGATTGGCTTCTATTATGCTAATCATGATATAAAAACATCATTGGTTAATCTAATCAACACTTCACATCAATATTTTTAAAGTAACAACATTAATATAGAGATGTATGAGATTTCAGGTTTTAAATTCACAATATGTTTAAATTTAGGGTTTAGTTAATAAAAATTGAATTTTAAACTTTATATATTTGAAATTTAAAAAGTGTTTAATAGGACTAATCCATAAACTTTTATTTGTTTATCTATTAAATACTTAATTTTTAAAATGTCTAATAAGTTCCTAAACTTTCGATTTTGCGTCTAATAAATCTCCAATATGTTCAATTTTTTTTAAAACAAATTAACTAATCTGCTATACAATGAGACCCTGAAATTTAAATTTTGTGTATAAATATGGATGTTAAAAAAATGTGAAATATGTAAATAACCTATTTAAACACGTTTTAAAGTTTAGGGACCAATCATACACAAGTTTAAAAGTTCAAGGACTAAATTTGAAAATAATTAACTTTAACGATAATATAATTAGGTAAAATATAGAGTTGTTTTCAAATATAGAAAAATGAGTCCAACTATTTACAAATATAGAAACAATAGACGCTAGAAGTCTATTACTCAAGCAATAGAATTTTATTAGACAGTGAATTTTTTCTATATTTATTAATATTTTAATATTTTTTTTTGTTTATAATAATTTTTCTAAAATAAATAAGATTAATATACCATGGTCCTTATACTTTGAAGTTTATTCCATTTTAATCACTGTTTAAATTGTTTTTATGGTTCAAAATTACGCTCACAAAAGTGTTTGAATTCAACTCCCCTACCATTTATTTTTTTTTTAAAAAAAACTACAAATATATTCTTCTTTTTACATCTATTCATTTCACAACTAATTTTTCTCAAAGCGTCGTTGCCAACCATTATTTTGAAAGTACAATAATTTCAAACCAAGCTTTAGTTACTATTGCTTATTTATTATTTTTTTATTTTTTTAAAAAGTCATTATTTATTAACCCTTTCACTATAAATTTTGAAATCACATGCACATATTATATTTTCTTATGTGAAAATATGATTATTAAGCCAATTTCAACAAAAAAAAAAAATTGTTTTCATAAATTGAAAAATAAATCAAACTATTTACAACAGTAGATAGTAAAAAATTTATATATTTGTAAATAGTTTGATATTTTTTCTATTTTATAAAAAATTTTCCAAAAAAAATTAGATTTAAAATTTATTTAAAAAAACATGTACTAAAATTAGACACTAAACCTAAACACACTTCAAACTATATAGATTAAAATAATATTAAAAATATATGTACTAAAATTAGACATTTATAATCTAAGATATCATCGGTTCAATTCATATTGGTCATCTACTAAGATTTAATATCTTACAAGTTGTCAAACATATTATCTCATGAAATTAGTCGAGGTGCGTATTAAACAAACTCATAAACTCACGAATACAACTATATATATATATATATATATATTAGCGATAAATAAATCCCAAAAGTGCAAAACATAAGAATAAAAGCAATTTTAAAAAATTAAAAAAAAAATGTTCATTTTACCTTATTTTGGTGAGAAAAAAAAAGGTGTGTTCATTATTAGGAGGTGGATAAATAACTATAAGAAATAAATAGGGTTGATAAATGAATTTAATTAATTAAAGGAAAAAAAAAAAAAAAAAAAGCAATCAAAGTCCTGCAATGGCGGTGGCTGGTGCCATTAATTCCCTCACCTTCCTCCTCCCAAACCACTTCCCTTCCTCTCTATTTCATCCCCATCCTCTCTATTTCCCTCTATCCTCTTCAATTCCACCGCCGCTCCACCCAAAAAAAAGCCCTAGAAACAAACAAACACTTCCGATCTCCTTCACTTCAGATCGCGACCAATGGCGACGGCCGTGGCCTCGATCTTCGTGTTCTCAGTGGCGATAATCGCGATTCAGGGCATTGCAGCGCAGGCTCCGGCGCCGGGACCGGCAGGGGAAGTAGATTGCTTTACGACGCTGCTGAACATGTCGGATTGCCTGTCGTACGTGTCGACGGGGAGCAACGATACGAAGCCGAACAAACAATGCTGCTCGGAGCTGGCGAGTCTGGTGGATAAGAGCCCTAAGTGCCTCTGTGAGCTGCTTAGCGATCCTGATAAAGTTGGTTTTACCATTGATGTTGATAGAGCTGTGAAGCTTCCTTCCGCCTGCAATGTCTCCACTCCTCCCGTCTCCTTCTGTTCTCGTAAGCTTTCTTTTCCCTTTTCTTTTTTTTTTCTTTTTAATTCGAAGTTAATTTTTATAGAAATTAGTTATAATTTTCATGTCAGAAACAAAAATATGTCAATTAGTTTTCAAAATTTAAAGTAAGAATAACAGCAAAAACTATAAACACACAAAATTTCACTCATTTTTTTATATTTAAAAATAATCCTAAAATTTAAGATTTATTAAAACATATTTTAAAGTAAAAATACTTAATAGATAATAAAATTAGGGTTGTTTTAAAATATAGAAAAATGAGTCAAACTATTTACAAATATAATTTTTTTTAACAAATTTATAGTGAAATTTTTCTATATTTGTAAATAGTTTGATATTTTTTTTTATTTATATTAATTTTCCTAAAATTTAAGATTTATTAAAAGTATAAAGATAAAAATTAAATATTTAAAAATATAGTAACTAAAATTAAATAAATTTAAAAATATTGGACAAAAATGATATTTTAATATATATTTTTTTTAATTTAGTGTTTTTCTAATTAATAAAATGGTAATCGTTAAATTATATCTAGTTTATTTAATCTTAGTTTTCGATTTGGTCATTTTAAAATATACACTAAATTATAACAAATATTCTTAAATTTTGTCGTTTGTTTCATAAGTCTTTACACCTTCAAAAGTTACAATATTACACTAAATTACCATTGGAATAGAAATCAAGACTTAAAAGAGTATGACAATAACCTAAATTGATGTAGTAGTTTAAATTTTCTTTAGATAATTGCCTCTCAGTTTTCATCCAAAATTTTAAATTCTCTAAGAATTTTTTTTTGAAATATTTGTAAAAAAATTGAGGGTAATATTGCTATTTTTAAAAGTATAGTATAAAACAAATGTCAAAATTTCAGGGTATCCTTTATAATTTAACCTAAATTTTATCTTCAAGATGATTTTAGAGTGGAAAGTATATAGTTAGTAATGATTTGGGAAGCTTAACCAAATTATAAGAATGAAAAGAAAAGAAAAATAATCAAACTTATTGGACACAAAATTGGAAGTTCAATGATCTAACCGACATTCTTGAAATTTTAGATATGTTTAATAACTATTTGATTTTTTTAAATTGAGATGATAAACATTTCATATAAGTTTCTTTATTTTATTATCCATCTTATACCAATCTTTCCAAAAATTAAGGCAAATTTTAAAATTTTGAAAAAGTAGTGTTTTTTTTTAAAAAAAAAGTTGACTAAAAATTTAAGTGTTTTTCCAAGAATGTGAAACATAGTATAAATTTTGGCAAAAATAAGTATAAATTTCAAAAACTAAAAACTAAAAATAAAATCGTTTCTAAACAAAATTTTAAAGATTTAAGAGATTAAACTTTCCTTAAGAAAACCAACCAAAAAGGAAAGGGAAATTGTTGTGTATAGAAAAAAAAAACAAAAGTAATTACACATATAGAAAAAAGTGTATCCCATGCTTTTGTATTTTCCACTTTTTTTTCTATATGTGTAATTACTTTTATTTTTTCTATTTGTGAAAAGACTCCAAAAGGAAAAACGGGGACCGTTGTGTCATAAAGCAAAAGGAGAGAATTTCGAATAATATCAAACAATTAGATTTTGGCATTTCTGTTTAAATTTGAACTAAATCGGATTTTTTAAAATGAGCATATTATTAAATTAGTATTAAGTTCAAGTTGATTTAATAAAAGTCCCATCACATAATTGAAAGTTTAAAAACATTCCTAACAAAGGATTCTCATACATTAATTAATAATTTGTTTTACCAAATAAAGAAGGCAGTTAAAAAAAAATTCAAAATCATTTTCAACAATCGCAACCGCAATCTCAAACGAGACTTTAATCTACAAATATGAACCTAAAGGATTGAAATCAGTATAATACATATTAATAATTTATTGGCTCAGTTTAATTTGGTTTGTTCTTTGCCAAGTCTAAACTCGACCGAAAATTCAATTTTTTTTTTCCAAATCGAAACAACCAAACCAACCAGTTTCAACTCAAACCAACAAGTGATTTCTGTTAGTTTAAAAGAGTTTTTTTTCTTCCTGTTTTTCGATTTTTCCGGCTCAGTTTAATTTGGTTTGTTCTTTGCCAAGTCTAAACTTGACCGAAAATTCAGTTTTTTTTTTTCTTTTTCCAAATTGAAACCACCAAACCAACCAGTTTCAACTCAAACCAACAAGTGATTTCAGTCAGTTTAAACGGTTTTTTTTTCCTGTTTTCCGATTTTTCCGGTTCAGTTTAATTTGGTTTGTTCTTTGCCAAGTCTAAACTCGACCAAAAACTCACTTTTTTTTTTTTTTTCCAAATCGAAACCACCAAACCAACTAGTTTCAACCCAAACCAAGTGGTTTCAGTCAGTTTAAGCGGTTTTTTTTTTCTTTTTTCTGTTTTTTTTCTTTGCACCCCTAGCTCAAAACCTGTTTCTTCTGAATGCAGTTTTGGGATTTCCAGTGGGATCAGCAAATAGTCCAGCATCAGCCCCAGCACCAGGACCAGGTAATAAATCTTCATTCACCTTCATTTTCTTTATCATACACTTCTTTGTTTCTGGAAATAATGAAAACATTCTAAGTTCACAGTTTGAGGCTATGCTAAACTAAAATTTCATTGTTAAATGTAAAAATGTACCTAGGCGTTCAACCACCGGAGGCGGGAGACACCGGCACCACCGGCACCCCAGGGAACACTGGGAATAGGGCTTCGATCATCGACCACCTTCATCTTGCATTTCCACTTGGCTTAGCCTTAGCATTTCTTCCTACACTTCTCTAACCAAGATATCTTTGATAATCTATTATTGTTTGCCTATTCTTCTGTATTTCCTTCTCAGTTTAGAAGTCATTGTATTGTATTGTACTGAGATATTTTCATGATTGTTAGGTCAATAAAATGTTAGCTTCTATTGAAATATTTTTGTTGAAACTACCTGTCCTTGTAGCTTGTAAGAAGTGCATGTTTCTGTGGTGGTAAAGATGGAAAAGGTTTGCATTCTTTGAATTGTGCTGGACAGGAAACATCTGCAGATGTAACTTTACAGCATTAAACAGTAACTAATCGAGACGATAGCCAAGCAATAGACGTTGTGTATGCATTATCTACTGCTCAACAGAACGAATATTGGAGAAATGGATTGATCAACAATCAACAAAATCAATTTCCTCCCAAAAAATAAAGTTTACCTCTCGATAAAATGCCTGGCAAAACATAGATATAGCTACGTACGGCTATCTTTATTTTAAGGAACGAATTGGAGCGATATAGCTACGAACATCTTTAGGCATATAGAGCATGTAAACACAAAGAGTATGTTTGGCACAAGGAGTAGGAGTTTGAGAGAGTTGTTAACTTTACTCTTCGTTTGGCCCAATGAGTTCTTAAACCTACTCATTCCCAAGATAGGTTGCACGACTAGAAAATATCGACTTATTAACTTTTTACACTGTAGGCCCTCACAACTAAGTAACTCCCTAGATTTAACAACGGGACTCCTTGCCTCAAATGCTCTCGAGGGATCATAGCAGCAATCCTTGAAACAAAAATATGAAGCTTGAATTCGACAGTAAAAGGCAGAAAAGTACCTTCGATTCAAGCATTTGCATAGACAGAATGTTATGATCCAGCTATATCTGTGCAAAGTTGGTGTTGAAAATAGTTACACATCACATGAAGGGAGAGAGAGAGAGAGAACAATTTGCTAGAACACCAAATTATCCAAATATCAACAGCCTCGGTACTAATGTGACTGTTTCTTTCCCCATTTAACATTTTTAAACATAACATCTTGCAGAAAAATACCATCTGATGTTGCAGTTGCCAAGTGAGTTAGGTGGGACAATAAAACATCTCATATGTTCCTCAACTTTCAATTTCATGTCTAATAAGTTCTTGAAAATTCAAAATAGTTAATAAGTAATTAATCTATTAGATATAAATTTAAATTTTATGTCTAATACAACCTAACTTTCAATGGAGATCCATGCATTTTAAAAAATTCAATAACTCAA
Source organism: Lagenaria siceraria (assembly GCA_002890555.2). Lineage (NCBI taxonomy): Eukaryota > Viridiplantae > Streptophyta > Magnoliopsida > Cucurbitales > Cucurbitaceae > Lagenaria > Lagenaria siceraria. The sequence goes on along the minus strand of CM016492.1, from coordinate 4,370,826 downwards.
AGACTAAATTTGTAATTTCGAAAGTTCAAGGATTAAAAAGACACAAATCTCAAAGTTTAGGGACTAAACTTGTATTTAACCTATTTTATAAAATAAGGTATATAAATGGGAAAGGGATTTATTCTTAATGCCACACCCAAAAGGAAAAAAAACGTCCTAATCAGTAAACATCAATATTCATCCATTCCTTTCCTTCAAATCTTCAACAGTACAACCAAAAAATCACGTGACCAAATGGTTCAGAGTCTGCTTTTCACTTGAAACCAAGTGGCAGCGGGAAATTCAACGGACTATATGTCAAAGTATTCAATAAGTTGATGCAGATAATGAAGATGCAATGGAAATATACAAGAAGATAACAAATATCATCAGTACCGTCTTGAATAAGAACCATCCGTGTGAATTAAGCTTTGTTCAGAGCATAATCGCCTGCAGATCATAAAGAACGCATTTCAGACTTCCAAACCAGCTTTTTCATCTTCTCCAATAAAGCCTCCCTGCATTAGAAACTGAATTACAAAGTTGCCAGGAGGGTCTAATCCCCTCCCTCTTCATCCTTCCCTGAAAGAATTTTTTGGATATGAAACATTTTCATTGATTGAATGAAATATCCAAGGTTATACAAAAAAGATCTATTCAAGGGAATAGAAAAGATGTTTCCAATTTGCTATAATGAAACAAAATTGTGAATTTTAATAGCTTGTCTGCTTGTACACCAAGAAAACGCATTGTAAACGGCTGATTCAAGGATATCCTTTGCGGTCTTGGCTTTATCTTGAAAGATTCTTGTATTTCTTTCCTCCCATAACTTCTACAAAACAACTGATGAAATGTTTATCCATAAATGCTTCTTGGTGGCTGTGCAAGGGTGATCAATAAGCAGCATCCAAAGCCAATTTTGTGTATCAGCAGGGGAAACCATGGACCAATTCTCGGATATTTCATTCAATCAGAAATTGTTTCAGCCAAACCTTCCCTGAAAGAATGATGTTCACATCTGCAAGAAGATGCAGTAAAATACCGTTCTCCAATTTCTCTATATTTAAGAAGGGCCTTTCATATTGGCAATTAGTTACCAACTCCTCCAACACATTCAAATTCCCTTAACAAAAGTGTTAATCTCTCCAGCATTCTCCTTTTTTCTTTCAGACTTATGACAATGTTTCACAAATTTGATTGCAGGGTCATTCAAAAACTTTGAAACATTTGTTGAAAGAATATATGAATATTTTCCTTTATTCATTTGTTACCTAGAGGGAAGTCACCATCTTCATTGTGAATTTGATCTGCCTTCTGTCTTAAGCCACAATGAGATAAACCACGACGACCCATAGCAACTAAATCTAGGAGTTTTCTCCTTACAGTATAAACTGGATTTGGATCTATTAAACACCCCCTCTCATAAGCTTCTCTTAAGAAAACTGTATGTCTCTTTCCCTTGGTTGATAAATAAAATATCCCAGGATGATCCAAGAATAGATCTCTTATATTTAATTCAATGCCAAACCATTTCCTAAAATGGCTAATCTTCTCTACTTCCACCATTTTTTCCACAGTCAAAGTCATGAATTCATGAACAATTGAAACTGCTCGCTTTTCCAGTGCTATACTAGTGTTATTATACTTGTTACTGTCAAGTGTTACCTCATATGGTCCAGTATACGGACACTTTTGCCATTCCTTAACCTTGGCCTTGAAAATTTTTCTCAACCGCATCCCCGGAGGATAGCTATGTTTAAAACTATACTGGATTTCTGTCTCATCGACACTGCAGTCCTCTTTACAACACTGGCTAACTCTCCATTCCTCAACAGCTGCTCTGAAATGATTTCTCGGAATGTGATCGACCAACTTCAAAAAATGAGTATTTGGTTCATGAGCATCACAAAGCTGAAAAATATGAGAGTATTTTGATATCACAGAGTCCTCAAAATTGTCAGGGAGGCCAAGCTCCCTCCACACCTTGTAAATTGCACGCAGTGGTACCATCTTAGAATTTGACATTGATAAAAGCCGGACTAATCTGTCAACAACCTGAGGCAATGAAGCATTGATGGCATCTGCCTCTTCAGAAAATATTTGATTGGCAGTGTCTGTTAATTTGCAAAATGGCAGGGACTTGTTTGGATCATAGAAGATGTGGAAAATATGAGGGTATTTGCGAAGGAAAGAAGGGGCGCCACGGTTGAGATGGAGCTTCTGGGAAAGCCTTGAGAGGAAGTCTAGAGATACTGATTGATTCCTTGGATTAGCAAGAATAAGATCTTGGATAGCAACCACTTTGACAAGATTTTTGTACTTATCCATCAGTTTCTCAAACGTTGGATCTCTAGCTCTTGATGCAACATACTGGGAAGATGTTGTTTTACATCTAACAACCATATTGAGACGATGGTACCTTATTGCAATGGACCTAAATATATGAGGTCCCATTTTTATGCACAATTTGCTCCACAGCACCCTGTCTCACAATACACTACTCCTTTCTTCACATACAAATGCAGCAGCCGTGGCTTCTTTCATGAACAAACAAATATAGACGCCTAAAAATAAAAATTGTATGTGTTAAATCACCGATTAACTCAAAAACTTAAACTAATTGGTGAAGGTAAATTTAACATTATATCAATACTCTAACACCTCCTCTCACTTGTGGACCTCCTGCTTTGATACCATGTTAAATCATCGATTGACCCAAAAGTTTAAGTTAATAGGTGAAGGTAAACTTAATATTAAATCAACTGTACCCTGCTTATGCTGCTTTTGTTTTTGGTCCAGACTCCTTGTATTGTTATTACGCAATCTTTTTGTGGATTGGCTTGTGTTTTTACATCAACTCTATCCTTCCTTGTACATCTTTGGTTGTATCTTCATATTTTGGTTTACTGCTTTTGTTTGCTTTATCGGTTTTTCTCCCTATTGGGATCTTCCCGTTTGTACTCTTTGCATATTTCATTCATCAATGAAATTGTTTCTTATCCGAAATATATAATATATATATTCTAACAGTATGCTTCAAATTAAATCACAGCATAAGCAGAAGAGTAGTTAATACTATAAGAATCAGAGTACTAATTTTGAGGAAAGATATCCAGGATGATTCTCTCTAAAAGCTCACTCCACCTCTCACAATGAAAACCACAGTGATTGACCAAGTGAAGTGTCTGAGGCCTCATTTTAGACTATCACCAATGCAAAATTTCAGCCCAACACAGATTTCATATCAAGGCAATGGCCAATATACGCTATTTAAAATCCCTCAACACGGCCACAAATTTAAAGAGAAATCCACGGTTTCCTTTAGAAAAATGCTTGAAAATGGAATTACAAACTCAGTTTACTGTATGGGTTCTACTTACCCGGCCATACCTGCGTCCCAATGGAGCTTGTGAAAGCCTTCGTCTTAGATAATCGAAGCCTCTTTTATCAATACAAAAATCCTCGCGCTGTGGCATTCCATAGATGGAACGAACCCTCTCAATCTTCCTCTTATTCTTTTTTTTAATTTTGCATATGGGGAATTTATTTTAAAAAAAAAACACGAATATGGATTTAGGGTTTAGGGTTTAAAGAAGAATGAAAGTGAAAAAAAAATGTTAATATTAGAAAGGAGGAAGAAAGAAAGGGGTAGGGGCATTTGTGCGTTGGGTTGAAACATTTTTTAAACTCAACCCAATTGTTCGGGTGATATGTTTCTTTAATCAAAATAACTCTTATTAAATAATAAAGGGGTCTTTTCACAAATAGAAAAAAAAAAGTAATTACACATATAGAAAAAAAAGTGGGAAATACAAAAGTATGGAGTGCACTTTTTTCTATATGTGTAATTACTTTTATTTTTTTTCTATACACAACAATTTCCCAATAATAAACTCAACCCTATGAAATATTTGTGTTGTGTTAGTTCATGTTATTAGGATCGTTTATTTAAATTTTTATTTTAAAAATAAGTAAAATATCAATACATAAAAATTTTAGAGAAATTATTATAAACACAAAAAATATCAAACTATTTACAAATATAAAAAAAATTACTGTCTATCAACGATAGACTGCGATAGAATTCTATCGCTAATAGACAATGAAATTTTTTTATATTTGTAAATAGTTTGGCTCATTTTTCCAAAATTTTATTTAATTGTTTTCATATATTGAATTAAAATTTATCGACTCAATTTCAATTAATATTATGAAAATTTTGTTTTTAGTGTGTCGATAAATTATTTTTAGGAGAGTTGAAAAATAAATAATCCAAAAAAATATGAAATGAAATAAAATTAGAATTAAAATATGTATATATATTTGTACCATAAGTTTAAAAAAACATACTTTTTTAAAATTAATAATAAGTTCGGATTGTTTTTTGTTACTCTATGTGGTCTGTGAACCAACTCAACCCATCAAATTTGCATTTATTTAAACCTAACTCAATTTAGATGAGTTGATAATCTAATCTAAAATGTATGAGTTGGGTTTGGTTAATCAAATTTTTCAAGTCATCGGGTCTTTAAACACTCAAAAAGGGGAATGAAAAGGGAAGTGAGGGAATGAATTAGAAAAAGGTTATTTTTTTCTTTGTAAATAATGTCTTATTTTTAAAAATTACAAAATTATATTTTTTTTTAAGGGAAATTGCTATAAACAGACAAAATATCAAACTATTTACAAATATAGAAAAATTTTACTATCTATCCGTGATAGACCGCGATAGAATTCTATCGTTTTCTATCGCTCAAGTAAATAAATTATATCACTTGAGCGATATAAAGCAATAGAATTCTATCGCTGTCTATCTGTAAAAAAAATTTATATTTGTAAATAGTTTGACTCATTTTTCTATATTTGAAAACAACCCTTTTTTTAATAGTAAAAAATAGGTGTTGCGTCAGTGTTATGTTATTAATTAACGATAAATACAGGACTATGGTTGTACCAAAAGCAAAGCTTAGAGACTAAATATCACCAGCCAAACCCAATTTTTATTGACTAAAAATGTATTGTTTTCAAGTAACTATTTACTACAAAATTTACTATTTTTTAATAGGGTAAATATTTTAAATGACAAAATTATTAGAAATATTTTTAAATATGACAAAATGGAAGCTATCGGTGATAGATACTGATAGACGTCTATTAGTGATTGTGGTTTAATTAGACTATAATTGACAATTTTTAATCATCAGTTCTATAAAATAAGACAACATTTAGATGTATGTTGTAAATGTCTGTGTAAATGTCGATACGAGAGCAGAGAGCATAGAGCATAAATTTAAAAAAAAATGAAAAAAATAATTACAACATAATATAAAGTTTATGAATATTTTGAAATGAAAAAATGTGAAAATAAAATATTTGAATGGTAAAAGAAAAAAAACTCACATCAATTCAATTTTGAGGTGAAATGATTTGAAAATTTAATGAAAAAAGTTTGAATGAAGTTAAAAATAAATATAGGTTTTTTTTTGTGGTTTTTTCAAATTCAACTTCTTTATAAATGAAAACTTCATATTGAAAATAAAACTAAAAATTGAGAAAAGTTGGAAATAAGAAAAAAAGTAGCACATTGAAAAAACTTTATTTTGGTCAGAAATGACATTGATGTATGAACTATACAATTGTGTGTAATCAGGATCATAAAACTGAAAACTTAAACTTAGCTAACATCGCTAATTAAAGAAAAAAAGGATTTTCCTTAAAATTTCTCAATTTATCGAAACTTCGTCGAAATAGGGGTAAACAATATAAAAAAAATTTCTCAAAATTTTGAAATTTCTTGAAATTTTTTTCAAAATCTCGAAACTTTGCTGAAATGGGAGAAACCCTTTTCCCCTTAATTTCAAGGCCACCAAAATCTCGAAATTTTCCAACTTGATTATGGGGAGGTAGTTTAAATGTGGTATGAGCATAGAAAAAACAATAAAAGGTGACATATTCAACATGCAAGTAATATAATTAGAATTTATGGGAATCGGAGGAGCGTTGAAATGCACAAGGTATCAATAGCAAAATAGAAATGGAATCGTGAAACGTGAAACGATGGAAAGAAGATTTGATTAAAAACTGTGAGAATGAAATGAGTTTAATATTACCAATCGGGCTTAAAACACTCAATCATCCAAACATGAATTTTGAATTACATTACAATCCAAACTCATTTCAATACGAGCTCCAAATAACTACTTAATTTTTTAAGGAGTCAAACATGCCACCTTTTATTTTTTAACATGCAAGATATGTGTTTTTACAAAAACTTGTGATAATTCCAATATTTAAAAAAAAATCCATGGGGGGAATAATTATTCAGTAATTAAATAAACTAATTATTCATATTAATTTTAATTAATGCTAACACAAAAATAGGATTGTTCTCAAATATAACAAAATGAGCTAAAATATTTGAAAAATTTGTACGGATGACCCTATTTAGGGCCTCACTCAAAATTTGGCCTCACTTTAAAAACGCTCAAAATTTGGCCTTTCGCTTACGCCAGTCGCATATAAACGTACCATTTTGACTCTAAAACACGCGTGAGGTCGGACACAACCCAGATTTCTCATTCCTTCATCTCGTTCTTCGATTCACATTGCTCTCCTTCCTTTTTTCATTCGTTTGAATTCTTCCTTGTCAATTTCGTAATTTTTTCCTTCGTTCGAATTCTCACTCTTGCTTCTTCCTCTTATTTATTGGTCTCACACTCGCTTCTTCCTCTCGTTCTGATTCACGCTCCAACTTACATCTTTGATTCGAAAAAACAAGAGGGCGAGAAGGAAATCTCGCTGGAAAAACGAAAAAAAAAAAGAGGGCGACATAAACAGAAGACATCGTCGAAAAAAAAAAAAATAATAAAAAAAAAAAAAAAGAAGAAGAAATTGCAAAAAAGAGAAGGAAAAGAAAGAAGGAAAAATGGTTAAAGTGGTAAATTCACCGTGTGATGACATCAACAAAAGACCAAATTTCAAGTGGGACCTTAAATAGGGGCCAATCAATACCAATTCTCCAAAATATTTTAAAGTAGCAAAATGTCACTCTATTATTAGTAATAGACGACGATAGACCGATGTTTATTTTTGTATCATTTCACCCCAAAATATTTAAAAGGTATATGCTTTGAATTTCCCTATTTCTACTATACTATAATAAACATTCTATGCTTTTTAAATAAGTCAAAATCTATAATGTATCTTATATTCATATTAGAGATATTTTATTATTTATTTTTTATGTTTCACAATTCTTTTTTTTTTAAATGTAAATGTCAATTCACCCCATATCAATATTAAAACGAAAATGTAAAAATGTTGATGAAAATTTAAAATCATCGCCTAATAAAATATAAAATAAAATATTTATAAACAAAATTGTCGAGATCAAAGCGCTCCTACTCTATTACATTCAAATACAAAAGTGATTTTTTTTTTCCTTTTACCGCAAAATTGGACCGTAAAATAGGAACGATTTCACACACACGCCCCACAAAATTTGTTAAGTTAATCCCCACCGAATCCGAAGAATTTTCACACACGTGCAGCAATTTCATTGCATAGGAAAGGGAATAAAGAAAGAGAAAGATCGGAGCAGCACCTTCGAGGCGTCAAGAAGACGGAGCGCCGTCGTCAACCGGCGGAGGAAAACAGAGCCGTTTTGAACCGTTGAATCTTGCAGAGACAAACGGCGGCTCTTTCCAGAACTACATCTACTCTATCCTTCCGCCGTCCAATCTTCGATTCAGATTCAGCAGCCTCTCTCTGTAATCCGTTTCTTCCTTCCTCCATCTTCTTCCTCTTTCTACAACTACTCGATTCTGCTCTTACACATGAATCAGTAAACAAGAAGAAGAAAGAAGAGGATATTATTGATTATTGCTATTTCGCTATACTGACCTTGCGAATCAGGAGCGAAATAGGACGGCGACGGAGAGCGTTTAGAGGCTAAGTTAGGGTTCGGCTGAGGAAAAGACTCTTCCGATTGCGATTGAAGAAGATGGATGAAGGATTTGAGCTCGAGTTTTAGGTATTCGAAACGATTCGGGTAGAGAAGTTGGAGAGATTCTAATTCGGCCTTTGCCTGTTCTTCGATCATCTTCTTCCTTGCTTTACTCCATTCCAATCTCGACATTCTTTCTCGGTATGTCTCGTTTTCTCTCTGGACTGCTGCCATGGAAATGGAAGTGGAAGGGAAAGGAGAAGGCGGAAAGTTTGTGGGGTCTTTTTGCAACATTTCACTGATTTTTGGGGTTCTCGATGTAATTATTTTTATTATTTTTATTCGTTATTTCCCCATCCCTGATAAACCATAAGCCGCATTTGGTTTGTAATTTCTTGGCAATTTTTTTATTTTAAAATTCCATTGGCGCTCATTTCTTCAAAACTTGTTTACTATGTAGGCTAAATTATTTCAAATGTCCTTTAAAACTTGTTTGGATGCACGAGTTCTTTTCTCTTTCCATGAATTCTTCGATTGGTATATTCTTCTAGTTTGAAATCTTTTCTTTCAATGCCTTGAAGACCTAAAATCCATCCCTGCATCTTTGTCGATAGACTCCAACGAACTACAAAAACGAGGAGAATTGAACCCGTGCATGATGGATTCACAATCCACTGTTAGACATATTTTTAAATAAAATATGTATAATATGTGGGCTTTGTATGTGGATTATTATTTTATCACATTAAGTTATTTTATTAGATTGGATCTTATTATGTGATCTAATTAATTAAAGCCCTAGGAATTCTAATTGAGTATGGACTTAATGAACTTAATGGGTAGAAGCCCATTCCTAGATTGGTTAGAGTTTAATGGGAACCCTAATTGAACTAGTATATGAAGAAACCTTAGGGCTATGGTCCCCAATAGACCAAAACAACAAGCACTCAGTCTTTTTTTAATCTCATGTAGAGAGAGATCCCACTAAGGCATTCAGAGTTTTGGTTGAGGAAGACAATAGTCTATCATCATCATAAAGTTATCTTCAATCTCTCAATAGAATCTGGTATGTTATTTATTCTTGGCATGAATGATTCTAGGGTTAATCTATACAATATAGATTTAAAGTAATTATGCTAACAACCACAACCTTGGATTCACTTGGCTACATAAGTCCTACCCTTGTATAGTTTTAAATCTTCAGTATAGGCCTTTAATGATTGTGACCAATAAGCTGAAGACTCCTGACCCAAGAACTGTGATCGGCCTACTAAGCTTTGAGGTCTACCTTGTTTCAATTATATCTTTATCGTTTCAAAAGTTTTATTTTCAATACTATTGATATTTAAAATTGACTGACGCACAAAAATTGACGTGGTTACTCAGTTGTAAATGGAATGTGTCATGACTTCTTAAAACAACAAACAATAAACGTGGCAAGTACTGATAATAGCTAGATAATCATTTTTCAAATCATGTTTGTTGTTCGTCTTTTAAGTTCTAATGCACATTGCTGATTGTTGGTATTTGTCACGTTTGTCGTTATTTTTTAAAAAGTTATGTTTGTTATTGATCTATTTACAACTCAATAGCCCTTTGTTTATCTAGTAATACTTTTTTAAAAGAATATATTAATCAATTTCAAGGGTTAAAAGGATAAAAGTGATACTTTTTAAATGATAAGGGTATAGTTTTAAAATTAACCTCAAAAGTCTATAGATATTTTGAATAAGTTAGCCTATGTTTTACAATTCTTTTTATCCACGTTAATTTAAGTAGGACTATAACATTTAAGTAAGACTATACAATGTAAATATATTTGAAAAGATAACATATCTATTATTAAGGGAAAAGCTAAAAACGAGGTAACTTATAACATAGATAGTTTAGCATTAGTTAATTAATAGGGTAATTTTAATGAGTAGCAATTTTAGGAATAATAACCAAGTGTATAGCAACGTTTTAAAAAAATTGCAAATATAACAAAGTCTTTCAGTAATAGACTTCTATCATTGATAGAATTTTATAGTCTATCAGTGATAATCCACCTAGATCATAACAGTCTATCAGCGATAGAAGTCTATCACTGATAGACTTTGCTATATTTGCAATTTTTGTAAATACTGTTATATATTATAATACTTTGAATTTAATTACTATATTTGCAACGGTTCCTAATTAATAAGTTTGGTTTAATAACCATTTTATCTTTTTGAAATTTATGCTAATTTTCTCATTTCTCATTTCTTAATCTTATTTTTTTTATTTCCTAGGTAAACAATTGAATTCTTAACCAAATTTTTATTTTAAAAATACTAGTTTTTAAAAACTACAACCCAATTTGATCGGATGTGTCCATGGGGCGGGGTGAAGATGGAGAATCCCCATTTCATTCTCCATTATGTGAAATTTTCCATTTAATTTTTAAGGTGGATAATCTAAAAAAAAAATTGTTAAGATGGATAATTGTTTGATTATTTAAAATTAAGTTTATAAATATTATTTCTTTTCTTAGTTTTTTTAATCTAATTTTTAAGGATACTTTTTAAATGCAAGCCAAATTTTGTGGGGAACGTCCATCTATTTTTGAAATTTCGCTTAAAATAAAAAAGTTTTTTTTTTTTTTTTTTTTTTTTTGACATAAAATGCCTCTAAGATAAAGACCTATTTTACATTATTATCTAAAACATCCTATTTTTTTTTAAAAAAAAACTTTATTGCTTTCATATTTTCACTAATATCAATGGTTATTTACAATTTAACCATCACCTACATTTTATATATATAAATAAATAAATAAACCTAGGTTTTTGTGTATTCCTCTTTCATGTATAGCCTAGAAATTCGTATATCTTTCATTTCTTCAATTTATCTCTCTTTCAAAACTCTAGTCATTCCATCTTCTTCAATCTCTCAAAACATTCTCTCTCATCTTTCCGGTCGCCGCCTCCCTCCATCGGACCGCCCAACCACCATCGATGACGCCATTCCCATCGTTCAACACGTTGTCCGCTGTTCAAGTTTCAACCGCCGTCGTGGTCGTCGTTCAAGTTTCGGCCGCTGTTTCGGCCGTTCAAGTTTCGACCAACGATAATTTTTTTTTCTCGATTTTTTTCGACTAAACTTCTCCAATCTCACTCCAACTCGCGTGCCGCCAAGATCTCGCACCTGTCACTGATCGCCGCCGCCGTCGTGGATTTATGTGTACTTTTATGTTTTTTCTATATATAAATATACATATTTGTTTTTGATATATAGGGTGGTTTTTCGATATATACTGTGATATATATCTTTAATTTTTTTTATTGATACTTTCTGTTGTATGATATATACACTAATATATGTTGAATATTAAGTTCAATTGAGATTCATATACCATGATAGATAGTTTTGTTTATTTGAAAATCATTAGGAAGTTTCGATTAAATTTACTTAAATGGAATTTAGTTAATCTTTACTAGTATATTTCATATATTGGTTATAATCTTTGCAAGTACATAATCATTTTTTTTATATATAAAGTGATTTTTTGATATATACTGTGATATATATCTTCAATTTTTTATTGAGACTTTCTGTTTTATGATATATACACTAATATATGTTGAACATTAAGTTCATTTGAGATTTATAAATCATGCTAGATAGAATATAAACTATAGTATATATGAGATAATAACGCAAAATACAAATGAACTCAAAATAAACAAATAACTATAATAGACAAACTCAAATAAGACAAACAATCATATAAAAATTGCATTAGAGTGACATATATATAAGACATTCGGTGAATATATTACAAGCACACATAAGTGTGGCCTAATTAGAAGTGCATATATATCAGAATATCTTAGATATATACTAAATAAACAATGGAATATTACATGAAAACAAATAGAACTCAAAACAAACGGTGAAATATATCACATAATATCAAAAGGCAAACATTAAATAATATCAAACAATATCAAAGAAATGATTGATATGTGAAAAGGACAATAAAAAAAAATTAAATACATTTTATCTCTCCAATTAAGAATGAAAAAAAATATTAAAAAGATTTTCTCTCTAATTGAAAATTAGAATAAAATTATATTAAATGCATTTTCTCTCTCCATCATAAATTCACTTTCTCTCTCCATCATTAAGGGAACTTTAAAAATAGAAAAAATAAATATGAAATTTGGACATAAAAAAAAATAAAAAAGAGTAAATTTGTCCAAAAATGACACTAAAAGTCTTTTTTGAAAACTTTCAAATTTAAAGACATTTTTAAAATATAGGCCCAAAGAAGATCATTTATGTAAATATCTCAAATAAAAATCCAAGCTGATTAGGCTCATTTTGATAACAAATGTTGTTTTTAGATATATGTTTTTAAAATTTGTGCTTGTTCTTCTATCAATCTTCTCATGATAGTTTTTTACCTATCTTATACAAACATTTAAATTTTTAGTCCAATTATGAAAATAAAAATAATTTTTAGAATTTTTAAGTTTTTTAAACTTTTACTTAGTTTTTTAAAATATTGATAGAATAACCAATGATTATCAAATGAAACAAGCTTAATAAGATCTAGGGAAAATTACCTTTTTAGTCCTTAAGTTTTGAACAATATGTGCGTTTGGTCTCTAAGTTTTAAAAATATACCTTTTTAGTCCCTCAGTTTATAAGAATAGGTCCATTTGGTCACTGAGTTTTCAAAATATACCTTTTCAGTCCCCGAGTTTTTAAAAATAGGTCTAAAAGGTCCTCTGAGTATTTTTTTTCTTTAATTTTTTAAAAATAATTATATGATATTTAAAATTAGAAAAAATAGTTTTAGAGACGAAATGGTTTTTTAAAATTATTCTTATAATTTAAAATATCATATAATTATTTAAATTAATAATAAAAAATTATTTGAGGGATCTCTTAGACCTATTTTTAAAAACCCAGGGACTGAAAATGTATATTTTGAAAACTCAGGGACCAAATGGACCTATTCTTGTAAACTAAGGGACTAAAAAGGTACATTTTTAAAACTTAGGGACCAAACGCACATATTGTTCAAAACTTGGGGACTAAAAAGGTAATTTTCCCTAAGATCTAACTATTATTGGTTTATTAACATTAAATTTTGATTATAACATCTCAAATTTATAAAGTTATTTTATTTTAAAATTTGATTAGATCTCTTGAGTACTAAAACTTGATATTGTTGGCGCTCAAATCTCGTCTACGTTGGACTTCGTTGTAGGTATTCGGTGGCCTTAACCTTTGACTTGCTTCCCTTTGGTCTTGGTCCCGATCATGTGTAATCTAACTTGCATAAGAGATTCTTTCATTGTTGTAGTTATGAGCTTACTGAACTTCAATGCTTAAGTTAGTACTGAAAGTGATTAATTCAGTTAAGCACAAAAAGAAGTAAGGTTGTGTATCTCTTTTAGATATTACTTACTCTCTCCTTTCGGGTGGATGAATAAGGCTATTTATAAGTCAGTCATCTGACACATGCCTACGGTTGCGTGTGATGGCAGGGGTGTCAAAGACGTTTCTGGCGCTCAAGGTTGTAGGGTGCCACTCTGACCTCGACTCATTTCTTTCCTAATTGGTATATACTTACCAACTCGGCTGGTCGGCCCAAACCTTGATCCACTGACATTTTTCTTTTAGAACACACGCTCTCCTATACTCTTTCTCAGTACCTTTTGGGCTTGAATCTGCTGGTGAGCTTTGGGCCTTGCCTTGGATAATCATCAACAGTTATAATTAAATTAAAAAGCCTATTTTGGAAAGAGAAATTAAAACCATAATATTATTATTAACCATGCAAATATTATTTTAAACTCAATAACCACGATATTGTTCCAAAAAAACATCAAACTCGACAAAATGAGCATGACTGGACATAAAGTTTATATCATTAACCCCAAGGTTGGAGATTTGATCCTCTATCTTCATATTTCAAAAAGAAAAAAAAAAAAAACATCAAGCTCATAAGGCAGTGAGGGCTTATTATTCTACTAAGGAAAATTTATAGTACTATTGGAGCATAACTTTTTCCATACTAGAAAATTTGAGGGCACGTGCTATAATACTTTTGGACTTTCAAAAATTTCATCAATACTTTTGAACTTTTAGAATAAGTTCAAAGATACCCTCACTGTTAGTTTTTTTTTCTTCTAAATACCCCTAAACATTCAAAGTTTCATTAATGCCCTTCAAATTAAAAAAAAAAATCCATTACTATTTATATATGGACGAAAATCGTTAGCAACTCGTTTAAAAAATACTGTTGAACTTTCAAAAGTTGCATTAATAGCATTAACTATTGAAAAATGTTAACAAATGCCCTTAGTGTAAGCATATAGATGACAACTATTTATCTACACTCCATTTCACCTCCATCTTCCATTCTCTCCCTTTCCTTTGCTTATTTATGACCTAGCACTTCTCTATTTTTACTCTCTTCTTCAATACTCACTCACCCATTTTTTCATTCTACAATCTATAAAAGTATCCAATTCGATCAATATACATAGGTTATTACAAGAAAAAGGAGAATATTGGGACTACCAAAGAACATCAGGACTTATGTATTAACAAGGTTGTACGTTAGTAGTTGAATGTGAGTTAATATGTTTAGATTTAATAAAAACAAAAAAGATACTTTAAGATTTTGGTTATAATTTTGAGAACAACCAATGAGATGGAAATAAATAAAATAATGGGTATATAGATACTTAAAGAAGAGTTTCTCTCTTGCTAATTTAAAATCATGATATTTAAGAGAAGAGGTAAAAAAAAAAAAAGAGAAATTAGGAAAGTATTAGAGATTGGGGAATGAAAAAAGATAATTAAGAAGAGTATTGAAGAAGCGAAAAAGGAAATAGAAGAGGGAGGTGATAGGGCACATAGATAAATAGTTTCGCCCATATACCAACGGACGGACATTTTTTTAAACTTTTTGTTTTATTTGAAAAGTTAAGGGTATTAATGCAACTTTTAAAATTTTAGTAGTATTTTTGAAACAATGTGCTAACGATTTCCATATGTATATTAACGTTAGGGTTTTTTTTTTTAACTTTTTATAAAGTTTAATGGCATTAACAAAATGTTTGTAAGTTTAGGATTATTTTTTAAACAAAAAAAACTAATAGTTTCTATTAAAAACTAGCGCTAAGGACATTTAAAAAAATATTTTTTAAAAAAGTTGAATAGTATTAATGAAACTTCCGAAAGTTCAAGGGTATCTTTTAAACAAAGTACGAAGTTCATGGGTATTAAAAAAAACGTAATTATTTAGTCTTTAAGGGGTTGTTTGGGGTGCTGAGTTGGTTATTATAGTTTGTGGATCATAATAGTTGTGTTTGAGGTGCATACTATTTTAGTCTATGATATAATAATTTGTGTTTGGGGTGCATACTATTTTAGTTCAAGCTACAATAGTATGTGTTTGGTAGAGCTGTTAAAATGACTTGAACAACCCGAACTGCCAAACCCAAACTCTAAGGGTTGGGTTGGGTTGGTTAATTTTTTTTTTTTATTGGGTTAGCTCTCGAATTGAATAGTTCTTGTTTTTTCGGGTTGACCCAATACACACAAGCACGCACACGTGTTATAGATAAACCTAAGTATCTTAAATTAATAAGAAAAAATAATAACCCACAACTCAACCCAACCTTTATGCTTTCAACCCAATCCAACCCAAATCTTAAGGGTTGAGTTAGAGCCCCTATTCAGTATTTCAAGTAGCTAACCCAACCAACCCAAATTTTTGAGCTGGTCTAAAAAACCACTTTACTCCAGCCTAACCCAACCCCATGTACGCTCTTAAGGGTTGTTCGCAATGTTTGGAGTGCATAGTTGGATTTGCTGGTTTATGATTAGTGTGTTAAGATTGCAAGGTTGGGTTGAATTGAGTTTGTATATATTTTTTTTTAATTATTATTTTGACTATTTTTGTATATTTGTTTCTACATTATATTAACCTAAGTTTGTGACATTATATAAATCATAATTTCATGAACTTTATGTAACAACCAGACTTTTCAGAAATAGTTATTCTTCCATCATTTGTAAGTTTAATTTTGGATTTCATCGGGTTATTTATTTTGAAATAAATTGTGGGTTGGATGGAATTAGATTTTGGCTTAATTTGGCTTTCAGATAGACGTTTGAAATATACTAGAGATAAACTAGATTTAGATTAGATTAAATTAAAATATTTTAATTCCCAAATTTTTGGATTAGAGATTTTAATATAAGTTTCAAATTCATAATTTTGAAAATTTAATGTAATTTTTTAAACTTTTATCCAAAATTGAGTTATTTGGAAAATATAATTATTTTATTTAGATTTTTTTAATAAAAGATTTGGAAAAGTTTAGGTTAAATCAAAGGTCTATTTAGATTGACTTAGAACAAAAAAATGTTTTTGAAAAATTATTTAAAATAAAAACACACCCTGACAATTTTTTTTTTCAAAAGTATTTTTATATATAAGTTTATCTAGCTTGTTATATATTAAAATTGTTTTTATTAATGTCAAATTACTATAAATAACAACTATAAAATAACTAATAATTTAAAATAATGATTGTCAAAGTTAGTTGTTTGAGGTGATCGCCACTAAAATTGTTAGTGTTTGTTGCTAATAATAATGGCCGGAGGTGGTTGACACTGATAGTGGTGATTGGAGTTGGCAGAGGAAGTCGCCTGACCATGAGTAGAGTGGATAGATAGACCTATATCATTTAATTTTTAAATTTTTTAAATATATAAGAAACTATTAGATATAAAATTGAAAGTTAAAACATAGACTCGAATTAAGAGTTGAGGAACTCTATAAAAAATAAAATAAATCGAGGAAATAAACTTGTAAAATTATAATTTAACCTAGAATTTAGAAAAAAAAAAGAAAAAAAAGGAAAAAAAAATCTCATTTCCTCAGAAGTTAGAAAGCTTGACGCACAAGTGCT
Source organism: Lagenaria siceraria (assembly GCA_002890555.2). NCBI lineage: Eukaryota > Viridiplantae > Streptophyta > Magnoliopsida > Cucurbitales > Cucurbitaceae > Lagenaria > Lagenaria siceraria. Next base: position 4,353,936 of record CM016492.1, on the reverse strand, counting down.
TCTTCTCCAACTCCCCACAAAACCCTAGAGACCAACGCAAACACTTAACACCTTCTTCACTTCCGTTCTACTCCCACCTCCACATCTCCAACAATGGCAGCCATGCTGGTAAGCACTCACAATCTCATCTTCTTCCTTTACCTTCTCATGCAAGATTTGTGGTCTTTTCCATTTCCTTTACCATATCTGACTCTGTGTTTGTGGGGCAAAATGTACAGCAACCTCAGATCATACTGCTGAAAGAGGGAACGGATACTTCCCAAGGCAAGGCGCAGTTGGTAAGCAACATCAATGCCTGCACAGCAGTGGCCGATGTGGTGCGTACCACCTTGGGACCTAGAGGTATGGATAAGCTCATCCACGACGATAAGGGTAATGTCACCATTTCTAATGATGGCGCTACCATTATGAAGCTCCTCGATATCGTTCATCCTGCTGCTAAGATCCTCGTGGACATCGCCAAGTCGCAGGACTCCGAGGTATTCCCCTGGTCTGTTTGTTCTTCTTTCTCGTATATGTTGATTCTGTAGCTGGAACTGTTGTGTTGGATTCACGGCTTTGTGTTGGTTTGGCATAGAGATAGCGGGATGGGTTAGTTCCTTGTTATGTAGTTAGGTTGCTCAATTTGAATTGATGTATTGCAAATCAATTTAAGCGCGAGGTACGGTCTTGCAGAATTTGTATATTCTCCAGCACTTCTTTAGTTCGGGTGCTGAAAATGAGAAAGTGTGAGGTTTTTATAGATCGAGCTATCATTTTTGTTGCTTAAATAAAAGAAAAAAAAACTCCAAGTTAAAGAGTTGTTGCATATTCGTTTTTTTTATCTTTCCATTCTCCATTGCAGCAGGCAAGTATAGCAGGTTTTGGGAGCTTACAAAACATTGTTTACTTATTCTTAAAACTTTCTGGATCTGTCTGATCTTTAATGTGAAATCAAGATTTTTCTGTAAATATTTGCAAGTTGTGGCTCATATTTATGTTCAAGAAACGAAGGCTTTGGCTTTTGTATGCTTAATTATTTTCGTGTACCTTGAGTGGCATATTGGACTTAATAAGCTTAAGTAAATGCTTTGTTTCCTAATGTACAAGATCACATAAGTCTTGAATAATCAGTGATACATTTTAAACCTTAAAGAGGTAGTTGGGTTATAGTTCCTCATATGCTCCCACTATCTTTTTCACTGGTTCTAGTTTCTATAATTGCTCCGACGGCCCTCCCAAGAAACAAAAAGGAAAAGAAAAAGGAAAAATGAAAACAAGATTCTTTATATATAATCTCACTGATGGGAATGTCCACTCAACTCTTTAATATTGTGTTCCAGGTTGGTGATGGGACAACAACTGTTGTTCTTCTTGCTGCTGAGTTTTTGAAGGAGGCCAAGCCTTTTATTGAGGATGGAGTCCACTCTCAAAATTTAATACGGAGCTATCGGACTGCAAGCCATTTGGTATGTGATTTTAATTTTCATTACTGCTACATTTATTGGTTGAATGGTGATCCTAACACTCCTCTAACTGGGTTTGTTTGGTAGGCAATTGAGAAAGTAAAAGAGTTGGCAATCAGTATAGAGGGGAAGAGCTTGGAGGAAAAGAAAAGCTTGTTGGCTAAATGTGCTGCAACAACACTTTCATCTAAGCTCATTGGTGGAGAGAAGGATTTCTTTGCATCGATGGTTGTTGATGCTGTTATTGCAATTGGCAATGAAGATAGGCTAAATATGATTGGTATAAAGAAGGTTTGTACACTGATGTAATTCTTTTACATTCTTTATTATTTTGCACCAAGGGTGCAGATAACACTGTCAGGTGGAACATAAATTCAGTCTGCTGTGCAGTATTATAATTTGTGTTTGGACTTTTCTGAACTGAAGATGCTTAGCTAAATTGTCAAATTTGAAATATCATGTATAAGAGATTGATTAATGGATGATACTCTGTAACATATTGTATCTCTTCAATGTTTGTTTGTTTTTTCTTGTTTTTTTTAAAAAGGAAAAAATCTTCTGTTTTGTCAAATCGGCTTTTGTGAATTTTGAGGCATTGTGAAAAAGTTGCTTTAGATCTGGAGTATTAACAATGTCTATTAGCACCTTCCCTTCTGCAAAATGCATATTTTCTTCGACCGAATTGATTTTCAAGCACAAGGTTGTGTGGTAAAGATCAGGCTCAGCTTTTGACTAATTTCTTACTGCGATTCTGACCATTATCTGCACTTAAACAGTGTGTTGCTGTTGAAACCTTCCTAATCAAATTTCTTCTCCAAAATTATTTATTTATGTACAAATTTTGGTTTTTGATAATAATTCTTTTATTCAGTTTCACATTGACATGATTTTAATGAAAGGCTGGTACGTTTTCTAAATGGTTATGTGCTGTTGGAACTTTGATGTGCATTGTCAGGTTCCTGGAGGGACCATGCGTGACTCCTTCCTAGTAAATGGTGTTGCCTTCAAGAAGACATTTTCTTATGCAGGTTTCGAACAGCAGCCTAAGAAGTTTTCAAATCCGAAAATTCTCTTGCTAAATATTGAATTGGAACTGAAATCAGAGAAAGAAAATGCAGAGATACGGTAGGATTCAGTTTACAGAACTCCCCCCTTTCTATTTTGGCTGTACTAAACTTCCAGGAATTTTTTTGTAGGCTCTCTGATCCATCGCAGTATCAGTCCATTGTTGATGCAGAATGGAATATTATTTATGAAAAATTAGACAAATGTGTAGAGAGTGGAGCCAAGGTTGTTCTTTCACGTTTGGCTATTGGTGATCTTGGCACACAGGTTGTTATTTTTGTCTTTTCTCACAATAATTTTATCTCCAGTATTCTTGGTAGTCAATAAGATTCTAGGAAAACAAAAAGATTCTAGACAATGTATATTGTGAAAGAAGTAATTTATATTGAAATATTAACAAATATTATCACCATTCACTTAGTAAATTTGCCTCTAAATCCATTTCAACGGTTTGCTTTTTAACAGTATTTTGCAGACCGAGATATTTTCTGTGCCGGCCGTGTGGCTGAGGAAGATCTACAAAGGGTTGCTGCTGCAACTGGTGGAACTGTACAGACATCTGTTAACAACGTTATTGATGATGTAGGTTTTCTTTCTGTTATAGTAATTTTATGTAATTGTATTGGAACTTATGTGCTTGGTGTTCCTTTGTCTTTCATAATGACAGTGTGACATTATTTTACTTTGTTGGCTTAAAGGTTCTTGGGACATGTGAGGTTTTCGAGGAAAAGCAAGTTGGTAATGAAAGATATAATATATTCAGTGGTTGTCCATCAGGTAGAACAGCCACCATAGTCCTTCGAGGCGGAGCTGATCAGGTATGACTTTTGTTGAAAACAAGAAACTGAATACATTACCTTGTGTCTGTCAAATTATTCTGATTTTGCTATGCTGCTATGCTGCTATGCTGCTATGATCATTTAGTTTATTGAAGAAGCAGAGCGTAGCTTGCACGATGCAATCATGATTGTAAGAAGAGCACTGAAGAATTCTACTGTTGTTGCTGGTGGCGGAGCAATAGATGTATGTTTACTATTTCAGTTAGAACTTAATTTGACCATTTGTCTTTGATTTAAATATTCCCTTTTTACTTTTGTCTATTCAATCACTTTGTGGCAGATGGAGATCAGTCGATATTTGAGGCAACATGCACGCACAATAGCTGGCAAGTCTCAACTTTTTATCAACTCATATGCCAAAGCTCTTGAGGTAGATCAGTGGTCTTGCTTATTTTTTCCTACTTGAGTTCGTATGTTCTGTAGTACCAAGACTTATTGATGATGTAGCCCCCAAGGGGTGGCCCCATTGGCTAAGACGCACATTCTTCAAGTAAAACCTACTTGTAGATCACATGATTTAGCTAATTACTCTTTATATGGAGAGGAATAGCATCCTTCCTTACTTCTATGAGGTTATGGAATGCCAAACTTCAAGTTTACTACTTAGAATGATTGCTATGATGGAAACATAGTATCTCATGTCTGATACTTTTTTTTTCTTTTTTGGGTAAAAAACAAGACTTTCATTAAGAAAGATACAAGAGAGGGGGATTAGACCCGTTGTTGATTACTTTAACACTGATCTAACGTCTAATATGTAAATTTCACTGAAAAGTAATGGAATTAGAACCGTGTTGATTACTTTAACACTGATCTCACGTCTAATATGTAAATTCCACTAAAAAGTAATGGAATTAGACCTGTTGTCGATTATTTTAACACTAATGGATACTTTACACAACTTTTTTCTTTTTACTCTTGGGTTGTGATACCTTAACGTGTTTCCACTTATGGTGAAATGTGAGGTTAAGAGCTTCTGTTGCTGGGTGGAAGATGGTATCCTATAAAATCTTTTTAATAATGACTATTTTGGAGGACCTTCATTTCCTCCTGTGGGATTGTCATTTGAATGGATGGTTGTTAGCTTTTAGTGTTCGTATGCCTTGGAGGAGAAGATTGTTTCTCTATGATTGAGGGGGTTCTCTTGTGTTTGCCCTTTTGTTTCCTGCTGTTTGAGGTATTTGGATTGAGAGGAATAATAACATTTTTAGAGAGGTCGAGAGATCCAGTGAGGAGGTTTATGAGGGGGCTCGGTTTAAGGCCTCCCTGTTTTGTTGGATAGGAGCTATTTTTGTAATTATGATCATGGTCTCGATTTTGTTGGATAGGAGCTATTTTTGTAGTTAGTTTGTGCCCCCTCTGCATTTTTGTGGGTTACTAAAAAAAGGAAAATAGTAAATAAATAAAATAATGACTTTTTGGAGTTAGATTGGAATGATTTTAAATCTTTTGAAAATAAACGCAACTGAAGTACAGAACATCATTCCTTCGTTTGGAAATTTTCAGTGCAGAAATTTCGTTTAGACCAGAAAATACTATATACTGTCATCACTGCTTGCCTCTGCACATCCTTGTTTAACGAATCCATTTATATAATTACTCAAGTGATGCTCTGATTTCATTGGACAACTTCATCTTGTGTCCTTGGTCATTGAAAATCAATTTTTTAACTCCTGTTTGGAAACGTCTGTTATTCAAATATTTTAATTATTCCCAGCCTTTCCGCCTGATAAATTTGAGTTGGCCCTTTCCCGCCTGTTAAAGGAATTAGGAACGTAATGATGATGTATCCTATGAAAATAGGATAGGAAGGCAAGGGCTGGGTGATCTACCTTATCATTGGTTATTTGAAATGGTAGAAGGCTTGAAGCAATTGGCTGATAAAATTAGTAAACATTATTTTTAACATTCTCTTACCTTCAGGCTATTGCTAATGATATTATTGTCCGCTCCTCGTTCTTGAACATCGTCAACTTATCCCTGCTGAATGATAATTCATAAAAACATGGACAATGTTTCTCTTCTTAATGCTACTGAGTTGGAGGATCTTGGTCTATTTATGGTTTTTGGAGGGATGCCTTACTGGGCTGTCTTACCGTGGTCCTGCAGGTTATCCCCAGACAACTGTGTGACAATGCTGGGTTTGATGCTACCGATGTGCTCAACAAATTGCGACAAAAGCATGCTCATCCTTCAGGTAGGATTTCCCATCTCAATATTGCTTTCTCTTGACATCCTTTCACTCACTCGGTAGTCGGTAAATGGTAACATTTAATTAAACTGCATGATGAAGCGATCCATTTCTTTCATTCTGATTTTATTTGGCCCAAATATAGTTTGTCTGTCCTTGGATTTACTATACTACATCAGTTTTCAAATGCTTGTATATTGACATATTGAGGTTCTCAAATAGGTGAGGGTGCACCGTATGGGGTGGACATCAACACCGGTGGAGTTGCTGATTCATTTGCAAACTTTGTATGGGAACCTGCTGTCGTGAAGGTATCTGATTGCTTGTAAAAACAATAATATCATGTTTGGGAGTGATTCTAAAATGGTTAAAATAATTTTTCTTTTAAGTTTCAAAATTACTCTAAAACATGTTTTTAATCCTTCAAAATTAATCTTTTTATGATTTGAAAATTGCATTTGATTAAAGTGTAAAACTTAATATTAAATTAAGTTTGAGTGATTAAGTGATTTTAAAACCGACTAAAGTGATTTTGACGATTTTAAAATCACCCCATACATGCATTAAATGCCCATTGAAAGCACATTGAATTTGATCTTTATACCTTCCATCACACCAAATCCTTTGTTTTGCAGATAAATGCTATTAATGCTGCTACAGAGGCAGCTTGTCTCATACTAAGTGTCGACGAAACTGTGAAGAATCCCAAGGTTATTTGATTGAGTTAACTCTGTTTTGCGATTACTTTTATGGTCAGTTATATGTTGTTTTTATTAATGTTTCTTTCCCTCCGACCTTTATTGTACCAGTCCGAGAGTGCACAGGGGGAAGCTGCTGCCAGTGCCATGGGCGGAAGACGTGGTGGGGCTGCATTCCGTGGCCGTGGACGTGGAATGCGAAGACGATAAGCCCGAAAAGCACGGTTTGGTTAGTTCAATTTTTACATTTTTGCCTGCGTGTGCTTTTCAAATTGTACTACAATCAAATTTTAATCTTATTAGGGCCAATAGACAAGACCTTGAGTTATACATCCGTTGGGAATTTGGTCATATAGTACTTTCGGATGAAGAGTGATTTTGATGGTGCATCTGATTGCCCTTTTTTCTTTCCTTTTTGTGGACCCAACATATTCATTTTGTAGTTCTGAATTATTTGTAGAGAAACGATTTTTCTTCCAATTTTTTTTCCCTTTCTGGAATTATAGTTTAATTTTGTTAAGATATGCAATTAGTTTAATAGTTTCTATATTTTGGTCCTTAAGTTTTATTTTGAACCATCTATTCCGTCTAAAAACTATAGACTAACATCATCATAAGTTGACTTAGTGGTCATAAAGGAGTTAGATGGAATGAGTTCATTCCATCATAACCACATACTTAGTCGATGTATGTGTAAGCTAGCTCGAACACTCATGGATATCAAATTATAATAAAATTTTAGGACGTTGGAGGGAGTGAGATTTGATACGTCACATCCAATAATTAGACTTTTCATTTTAATTATCAGTTTAGCTTCATTCTTTCGGATTGGAGATCTTTCTATTTTAATAATCAGTTCTGTTTTGCTCATCTTTCATGTTTCTCAATGAACGCTCGGTTTCTTATCAAAGGAAACAAAAGTACGAGCTCTGATGGAGCTAAAGTATAGGAACTAAAAGAAGTATCTAGCTTTATTATTTCATGTCATTGCCTTTTGAGGACAGTATTTTTTTTCAAGTATGGATCTTGTGAGGGCAATCATGGAATCTCAACCATTGAATTTAGATGATACTTTATTAAGATTTGAAATGAGAAATGGGAGTGAAGTGAAAAGTGCATATTTATTTCTAGTTAGATCTTGAATTAGATTTGTGGATAAGAGAGAGAAAGAGAAAGGGAGATGTATTATGTAGTGTAGTCATCCAACAATAAAGTCATAGGCATAACTTTGCTATAATAATAGAATCAACTTTAGAATATATATATGATGACGTGGCTTGCATGCCAGCTATAATTAGTAATCCATAAAAGCCATACCTTACTGTTCCTACTTATTAATTATCTTACCTATAAATCATATTACTACTTATTTACTTTCCAAATGTTTCTTTTGGAATTAGGAATTTTTGGTTTGCATATGTTCATAATTAGGAATTTTTCAATTAATTATTGACTCTGATTTAAGGAGATCTTTAAATTCTAATTATTAACTTCCTAGATGTATTCAAGAATTTTGGACCAAAGAATTTTTCAAATTTTCATGCTTATTTTGCTTTTGTTCATTTGTCCTCAAATTTTATTGTAATGTCACAATTGTTTTTTTATTACTATGCATTGTTTTAATTTTTTAAAGCATATTTTAACTTTTTTCCTACTATCCTACAAAAAGGAGCTGAGAATCGTTTATCTTTAGTTATTGTGGTTGTTAATTGATAAATAATTGCATTGTTGAGAAATTAGTGCTAAAAATATAAGGGACCGTTGTAAATATAGCAATAAGATTCAAAGTATTAGTTTATTTAACATCATTTTAAAAAAAATTGCAAATATAACAAAGTCTGACTTTTAGAAGTCTATAGCGATAGACTTCTGTCGCTATAGACTTTTATGGTTTAGGTGGTCTATCACTAATAGACTATGATCTATCAGCAATAGAAGTTATATTTACAATTTTTAAAAGTATTATACACTTAATTATTATCTATAAAATTGCTATTTATTGCAATAACCCAAAATATAATGGTTGGTATGTGAAAATCCATCAAACCTGTTGTTAAATTTCACTGAGTTTACATTTTGTTTGATAGAATGTCACATCAACATTCTATCAAGTTCCCATGGGAATTATGAAATTTGTTATTTTAAAATAAAAAATAAAAAGATTCGCAAGTTTAATAGGGTTCATTTTTTTAAAAAATAAATTCAAAATTTAAAAAATTTATTGATCAATAAAAAATAATACTAGATTCATAATTTTTTTTAAAAATTGAATGTTTACAAAATTAAATTTGCAATTTTGAAATTTTAGACCTCAATTAAACTTAATTTTCAGACTATAATTGTTTAACCAAAAAAAGAAAGAATTTGTGAAAGTTAATAAAATAGACCTAGATCATAATTGAATTTTGTCATTTATTCTCTTTTGTAGGGTAGGTGCAAAGAAGGAAGGAGAGACAGTGGTTATCTCTTCTGACCTGACAGATTAAAATATTATTAAAAATAATTCATATTTCTATAATTTACTCTTTACCAATTTTAATCTTTTTATAAAAGAGAAATTTTCATTAATAAAAAAAATGTCAAATTATTTACAGAAAATAGCAAAAAAAAAAAAAAAAAACGGATAGACATTGATAGACTTCTATCAGCATCTATTAGACTTCTATCATTTCTATCATAGACTTTTATCAGTATCTATCACAACTATCTAAAAATTTTGCTATTTTGTGTAAATAGTTTTTCTTATTTCTCTATTTTTAAAAATTTCCCTTTATAAAACTTAAAAGTATAAAAAAGGCCAATTAAAAGCTAGTTCTCATATCTAAAACAACTTTTATAAAATTTTAAAGTATAAAAAAGGTAAATTAAATATGATTTGCAAGCTTAGTTTAATAATAATTAACATGATATTTTTTCTTAGAAGTTGGTTTAATTTTCAATCCCATTGTACTAAAAAAAAGACTTATTTGATAGTGATTTAATTTTTAACTTTTATTTTTAGTGAAAATTTTAACTTTTAGTGAAATTTTAAAAACAAAAATAATTTAAAATTCTTTTTAGTTTTTAAAACTTATTTGGATTTTTATAAAATATTAGTAGAAAGTGATAACATAGTAAGGAAACTTAGGGGATAAAAAAAATATTTATAAACTTAATTTGAAAAATAAAAAATAAAAGTCAAACAGAGTTTTCAAATTTTTTTAGGTTAAAATACCATTTTAGTCCATATGTATAATCCACCCTATAAATTTAGTCTATATACTTTCAATGATCCAAATTTAGTCTATCTAGTTCTAGTAAATCATAAATTTAGTCTTTAAAAATTAAATTGAAATTTGTTACATAATAAAAATAATAATATTCAAGTAAAAAAGACACTTTTCGCGATCTATAAAAGAAACGATAAAATTAGACATTTGAAAGTCAATAAATAAAATGAAACGAAACTTAAAATATAGTGACCAAAATAGAACTCTAACATTTTTTGTGAATTTTTTTTTTGTGAATTTTTTTTAGTACAACACGAAAATAGGGGTTAAACTTTTAACCTTTAAGATTGAAAGACCATGCCAAATACTATTGAAATAAGGTCTTTTGTTTTTTTTATTCTTTATTCTTTATTTTTTATTTTATTTTGGATCATGAAAGTTCAAAGAAAATTAATCATATAAAATTTTATTCCACCTTATCGTAAACTTCCAACTTTTGCATAATCATATTAATCATATAAACTTTTATTCCACCTTAATGAACAATTCTAAGATTGATTAAAAAAATCACTAACATTAAGAAAAATCCATAATAAAAAAATTAAAAAACAAGATGTCAGTGAATTCAGGACCTCGAGCCTTGGAAAAAAATCCAAACCCTAATTTTCTGTTCTTTTCCTTTTTTTTTTAAAAAAATAAAATAAAAAAAAGGAAGAGTTCAGAGCCCCCATGCAAATAAACCTTGAATTTACCAGATCTTGTTTGTTTAAATAATTGACGAATAAACTAATCGGATTTCGATTTCTCACTCGCTTTCGTGAACTCCACGCGCCCCCTTTTCCATTTCCCTTTCACGGCGGTGCGTCATCAGCACTCTACGCACACGCAGGCAGCGCGTTGCATAACTTCCGGCATTTCCGCCCCTCTTCTCCATTCTCCGCTCTTCGTCTCGTAAATCAGTACTAAACCTTCCTTCAATCCTCTCGCGCTTCTTCCGCTTCGGCGGAGTAAATCGTCGATGCAACCGGCGACCTGAATCAGTACCACCGTCTCTCCCATTCCGACACAGCTGAATCTCACCGTACTGTCCAGCCGGAACTGCGGCGGCAGCGGTGGACTTCTTATTCTGTACCATTCGCCGAATCCGGCGGTTTTGGTCGAGGCTTGGTTGCTGCTGTTTCTATTAGTCCTGTTAGGGCATTTTCTTCTACCGTCGAATTTCCAGAAGGAGAGCTCGACGGCGTGGCTAGCGAGGACGTAAATGTGTCCCGCCGCCGCACACGCCGCCACCACGCAGCCTCCTCCCGGAACGGCGCGGCTTCTCAGCCACGTACGCGCTTCCACATCGTACATATCCATGGAGCTCGCGTAGATGTGAGCCTCCGATCCACCTGAAGCTCCTCCTCCGATCTTCAGTCCTCCAATCACGTAGAACACGCCGTCAACGGCGGCTCCGATGCAACCATACCGTCTTCTCGCCGACTGAGCAACGACTTGCCACGAGTCCGTCTCAGGATCGTACATCTCAACCGCCGTCGTCGTCGGAGCACCGCCAGCGACATAGATTCTACCAGAAATCACCGCATTGGCGAATTTCTTCCTGGAGAAATTCATTGCAGATCTCGCCGTGACCATTCCAGACCAAGTATCATACAGAAACATCGCATTTCGGCCAATTAGGTAAATTCTAGGTCCAATAGCAGAGAGTCGAGCGTGAGAGAGCAATCCATAGAAATTACTAAGAAACAAACTCTCCTTCGCTTTAAACAACGCAACCTTCCACAAACCGCCGTCTCGGAAGTTGAAACTGGCCGCAAATAGGCCATAATTAGTAGCAGAAACAGCATAAACAGTATCCTCCAAATGACCTCGAACACGGCGGAGATCGACAAACGTAGTAGAGAGCAGAAGCCGGGCCCATTGACGGCAAACGAGGGAGACGGAAGGAAGAGAAACGGACGAAACTCTGGAAAGGCACTCCAAAAGAAGGTCGTCCGGCAGAGAAGAGATGGCGGCGGCTGCGGTGGCGGTGGCGGCGGGAGGAATGGTGGCGATATTAGTGGTTTGGAAGCAGGATTTGGAGGCGATAGGGACGGCGGCGGAGGAATCGTTGGGGTTAGGGAAGCAAGATTTGATGAACCAAGAGAAATGGCGAGAATTGGAGTTGTCAGACGCCATTGGAGAAGAAGAAGAAAAGCATTTAAGATCCAATTTTGTTCCTCTTTCTATGTGTGGCTGAGAAGAAAATATGGGAGAAAACAACAAAAACACACAAATGGAGGGAGGATTTTGCAAATAACCAAAACTTTCTGTTTCTTTCTTCCTCTCTAATTTTTTTTCTCTCTCTCTCACTCTCCTTTTACTTTTATTTATTTTTAGGTTTGAAAATCTATCGAAACTTGGACGGAGCTTAAACTTGAGTGTAACTCGACTGGTAAGAAAAATTACAAGACAAGCTCAATGTGATTGACTACAAGTTTAGATCATTGAAAGTAAGAGGACAACAATACTTTGGTATAGTAGTGTTACAAAAAACCGAAAAATCGAAAAACTAAGTTCGATTCGATTCGTTAGTATAGAATTAGACCTCTGGTTTGTTTTTAGAGAAGTAAAACATTATTCGTTAGAATCGGTTTTTGATTGAAAAAGCCATTTAAAACCAAAACGAACTAAAGATACATATATACCCCCCTTATAAACAAACTCTAGCCTTAGGTTTTTAGTATTTTAATTATTATGGAGCATTGTTTTTTAGAAAAACAGTACCAATTATTATGGTGCATGTATGTTTGTTATTTAGAAAATTAAGAGGCCAATAAAAATGTGCAACTTCAATCCATTAAAAAAAACAAAAGGACCCCATTTAAAACAAAAGTAGAAATAAATTGAATTTTTGAAAAGAAAAAAAAGAAAAAAAGGCTCAATTTACATCGACTTGATTTTGTTCTTTATAAATATGGTTGGTTCGGTTTGCATCGGCTTGATTTCCTTCTTTATAAATTTGATTGGTTTGGTTTGATTCTTAGTTGGCCCCAAAATCGAAAAAATCTAATCGAATTTGCTTTAATGCCTATTGGTGTTCCAAAAGTACCTTTTGAAGTCGCGGAGAGGAAGATACATCGTGAGTTGACGTATAGTGCGACTTGTTAGATACATTGGGTCATGTGGTATTTTCCCGTTCTCTGCCCCGATCGATATATCCTCTCTTTCGCCCAAAATGGATTGATTTAATCATTAGAAATTTGGAGTGTGAAGTGCAGTTAGATCTATTCTCTGGGGGTATCTAGCTTAATATTATCAATTAGAATAATTTATGATTTTCTCAGTTGTACTAATAAAATACCACTACTTTGGTATATTCTAGCTAGCATTAATCTTTTTGCAATTCATTCTATCCATACAAAATAAAAAAAAATATATTTAAAAATAGAGAAAAAACGGTGGTTAGATGATTAGTTAGACGGTAAAAAGATTGGTGTAACTCGAAACGGTAATTTCACTACCGACTCAAGTTATTAGTAATGTTTTTTATATGTTGATGATTGGATCCTTGCAACATGTATGTCTTGTTATAATTGGTGGTTAAGACATTTTTGTCATGATATTTTACTATATAATATTCTAAAATAAAAAATTAATTATTTAATGAGATTTGGGATGAGAAATAATTTAATTTGTAGTAAAGGTTGGATTAATGACACAAGTAGAATATAAAAAGAAAAGTATTGAAAAAGGTAAAATTTGACAAGAATCTTATCCTTTAAATCAAGAATGTGATTCTTAATTTAGTGTGAATCCATAATTCCCTCCATTATTCTCATTTTACTTCTGTTAAAATATAATTTTAGTTTTCCAACATTTACACATACACTTATTTTTTAATGTCAGGAAGTTTGATCTCCATTTTAATATAGAAAAATGAGTCAAACTATTTTACAAATATATAAAATTTTTACTGTCTATCAATGATAGACCGCGATAGAATTCTATCGCTCAAGTGATAGTCATCGACATAATTTTATCGTGGTCTATCGCTGATAGACAGTGAAATTTTTCTGTATGTGTAAATAGTTTGATATTTTTTCTGTTTATAGTAATTTCCCTAATATAAGTGTACTATAAGTGAAACAGATATATTTTTCTTTTAAATTAATAGAAAGTTCGGGTTGGGGTTGGTTTGTGTTATTTTATGTGAACTCATGAATCTACCCAACCTATAAAATTTTCATTTATTTAAACCCAATTCAAATGAGTTGATAACTTAACCTGAACCATACAGATTATGTTGGATTGATCGGGTTCTTCTGGCCATCAACTTTTTTTTAACAGCCTTAGTGTCTAATAAAGGCATATTCAAATTGTTTTTAAAACAAACCGATAAGTTAGGTATAAAATTGAATTTTATGTCTAATAGGACCCTGAATTTTCAATTTTGTGTATAGTAGATTCATGAATTTTTATAAAATGTCGAATAAGTCAAGATCATATTAGATACAAAGTTAAAAATTTAAAGATCTACTAGATAGAAAATTGAATGTTAAAAAATCTATTTGACACTTTTTATAGTTTAGAGATCAAACAACACAAACCTAAAAATTCAATCCTCAATTGGTAACATTTTTTTTTAGTTTTTGAAAATTAAGTTATTTTCTTTATATATCTTACAATTATTTGTATTTTTCTTAAGTAAGAGTTGAATTCTTAGTCAAATTCTAAAAATAAAAACAAGTTTTTAAAAATTTGGTTTGATTTTTAAAAATATTGATAAAAATTAGATAACAAAGTAAAAAATTTAGAGGTGGAATGAATGTTTATAGACTTAATTTTTAAATACAAACAATAAAAAATCAAATAATTATCGAACTCTCCTTAAATCCTAAACTTATAATATAAACCATTTATTAAATAGTAAATGTAGCACATGGATCCACTTTAATATGTGTGCAAATGTTGCTCTTGGCATGTTAGCAAATTAATTTAAATTAAGTGAAAATTCAAGTCTAAGAATAAAATATAAGATTTGTTAAAGGATAATGATTTATAATTTCAAAAGATAAGAGATAATTAATATACTAAATTGAAGAAGAAATGGTTAATTCAATTTATTTGAAACCTTAAAAGTCAAAATTTCCATTCACGTGAACTATTATATAATTAAATGGAAAATAAAATTATTCATTTGACAATTATTAAACCCTAGATGTCAACAATTGACATGATAACATGTCTCAGCTTTGTTGAAAATACTTTTATTTTTTTTTCTTTTTTCTTTTTGGAAGGAAAAACAAAATACTTTACTCAAAAGCTATGCCTTTTACCTTATTGATGAGAAATTGAATATCTAATTATTTACTTGTGAATGATTTTTTCATAATGCTATTTTTTTTAAGAAATCTATGGTAATTTTTTTTAGTTCAATACGTGGGGATGAAAATTAAAACTTCTGATCTTTTAGTCGAGTGTATATCTTATTAACCAATTGAGTTATGTTCGAGTTGGTAAAAATGCAATGATAATTGTCAACCATCATGAGTTAGCTTAATGGTAAAAAATGAGACATAATCTCAATAAATAGCTAAGAGATCATGGGTTCAATTCATGGTGGTCAACCTACCTAGGAATTAATATCCTACGAGTTTTCTTGGCACCCAAATGTTGTAGGATGAGACGAGTTGTCCCGTAAGATTAGTCAAGGTGTGTGTGAGCTGGCTCATACGCTCACGAATATAAAAAAAAGGAACTCAATGATAATTGTCGTAAAAGATTTGCTACTTGTCACAATGTATAAGCTAGAGAAAACAATGTGACAACTCTTATGGAATGGACAAAATATGTTTTTGGCATTTTTCATAGAATTTTCACATTTTTTTAATGAATACAACAACCATTCACATGGTTTTCATTATAATACATTTTTAATTCTTACTTGCTTAGAGAAGCAATTGACATAAAGTATTAAGTTGCTATTTCATATTCTTTTGATTAATGAATATAAAGTATTATATCAAATTACAATTTTAATTTTTGAACAATCAAATTTATGCTAACAAGTCCCTGGCCTTTAATTATTTTTGTCTATTATGTTATTAAATTTTTAAAAAGTATCAATTATAAAGTTGAAATATGTCACCAACATATTCAAAAGTATCAATTAGATATAAAATAGAATTTCTTCTATATTTAATATTTTCAAAATATTTATATCACCAACATTATACATTTAGCTGCCATTAACCCATAAAAAAGATAGCATATAGTAACAATTTTGACTTATTAATGGACCAAACAAAAAATTCCAGTAAAAATAACCATTTTTATGGAAAAAAAGAGATAAATTTGCTTTTAAGTATAACTTTATTTATTTTAGGAGGTGTTTGATGAGTTGGAATGTAATCAAGATTACTGAGAATCAGACATGAGTAATTGAAGACAGAATGAAAATGAGATTGTGAAGCATGAAAATGAAGAGAAAGATGGTTGGATTGAAGACTGTCGAAACAAAATGAGTTTTGTATTACAAATCGGATCCAAAATGTTCAATCCAACCATGAATTTTGGATTACATTATATCACATTTCCATCTATTACGGACCACCAAACACTCCTTAATGTCTCGCTAATAAAGTGACCTAGGGTTGAGCTTGAGGATATCACACCAACCAATGAAGATTGCAATATCTCAAATTTAAGAAAAACAATTCCTTGAGAAACATAAGTAGTGGAATTCTAGAGACAAGAAAACAAATCCTCCTCCCCTACCCCCTATAATACCATGTTAGGATTAAGAAGTTTAATACTCATCAAAGCCATTACATATCTCCACTTAGGAAATTACATTGCATAAGAAAAAAAAGTGTTTTTATCAAACTTTAAAGATGTTACCCTAAAGTTTTAAAGTTGACACTAATAATAACCAATACTATACTTCATCTTAATAAGGCCAAAAAACGTCCAAAATTTCAAAAGCATCGTAACTATTTCTTCCTACGACAAAAGGAAGTCTCTTCCACATTTTTCTATACCAACTCAGTCTTTTTCAATATCTGTAGCTTGTATCAAACTTAAAATGAACAAAAGTAGTCAAATTAAACTACAAATGAATTTGAAATCAGAGTAGAATCCAGTGGATTTGAGTTGTTGAATCCACATTGAAAAACTTCACTCATGCAAATATCAATCATGTAAAGAAACTACTCAGAAAAATTCAGGTTACATCTATTGGTTGAATGAACCACAACCACAAATACAGTCATAGAGAGAATTACTGTGTTAGGACTCTGAAACAGAAAGGCAAACAGAAAAACAAGATGCCTTAATGCTAGGAAGGAAGGAAAGAAAGGTGTGGAGAAGAAAACAGAAGCACCACAAACAAATAGTGGAAGCCAATAATAACATTTCTCAATGCCATATTCAACTATCAAATGTGGAGTATCGGGAGCTAAGAATAATTTACATTTAGGGTAGATCTACAAAGGAGGTTCGTTCATCAGTTTGCTGATGGAGCTCGGTCGTCGGGTCCAGCAAGAATGATCTGCTCAACATTAGTATGTGTATAACTATTAGATTCTGAGATCCGACCTTGGAAACAAGAAGAAAAAGGAAAGCAAAGACGGGCAAAACTGCTACTTAAGAGGAATAATGGTGAATCTCTCTCTATATCAGTTTCATATTTTACATTTACCCTGAAATCTACAGAGCGACGAGTTTTCCATGAAAGTTACGAATATCTAAAGATAGATCATGCATTTGCAGGACTGACTGAAATTGCTTTATTGAACATTTGTACATGCAGGTTGTCCTAAGTTTGGTTTGGTTGGTCACCCCATGAAGAAAGAAAAGGAACATAGTGGCTACAAGTAAATATTCTATTGCCTACTTGATAGTTCTTTTTATTAAAAAAAACCATTACAAACCCCCCGGCCCCCTCTCCTATTTTTGTAAATTCCATCCCAATAAATGAGCATTTTATTTCCTATCAAAATATAATATTTTAAAAAGATTGTGCTTGATTGCTTGATATCTTAGGAAATATCTAGGCCCCCAACTTGAAGTTGGTGGTGTTTGGGGCTCCAAATATAATAGTGGTGTTACGACTATTAATAACCTACAATTAACTTCAATGATACTATTTGAAAGCCCACTTTGTTACCATGTTTACTATTTCCTACCTAGACTAAAACATAGACTATTATAACCCAAGTAAAATAGTCTGCACTCTAAACATGCAAACACAAACTATTATAACTTACAAACTATAATAATCTACGAAGCACAGACACTTTAGTTTGGCTAGCGTGTCCGTGTCGGACACTTGGACACTCCGACACTTGTTGGACACGTATAGGACACATATTAGTGCAACAAATATGTTAGACATGCATTGAACACTTGTTGAGTAGACCAAAAAGACACATATATCACAATAATAATAACTTTTGAGTTGAAATACATCAAGCTAAGTCTTTTAAGCATAAAAATGCATCAACCCATTTACTTTTGAATTTTATTTTGGCATGAAAATGATATATATTTTAAAAAATGTATATTTGAATAAACGTGTTCTTGCTGTGTCGTGTCTTAGATATTTAAAATATGGCGTGTCGCCGTATCCATGTCGTGTCGCATACATGTCTCGTATCCGTATCCGTGCTTCTTAGATAATAATCAACTTAGCGCCCCATACGCCCCATTTTTTATTGATATATGCAAAGATTTAGGCTGGGCAGGGTAAAAATGGGAGAACCAAACCAAAACCGAAACGGAATTATTCCTGTTAGCAGTAGAGAGTGAGCAGGACGTACATTGCAATCAAAAGCAAACCTCCTGGCTAGCATTATGGCTGCATTTCTGTCTCTCTCTGATTCAAATGCTAATATGAAAGAATGATCTTTCTTAGCTTGCCAAAACAATGCCTGAGCTGCAGCATTGCCACCACCACGAACTCCACATAACTAAGCCCAAGAATAAGGGTTAGTAGAGACTCACTAAGCAAATATGTTTACATCCAAACTGATACAAATTTTTATTGGTTTACAAGCTAGTTGCAAATTTGAAATAATATTCAATTACCTGCATTGATGAAGAATAGTATTCTTTAGCGATGGTGTTCTTTCCCTTGCAGAGCTTTATCCGCATCTTTCCAACATGAAGTGAATGTATCGACTCTGATGGATTATTTACTCCATTCACCTGAGTAAGAACCACCTGAAATAGAAAAAATACAAGGGAATTATCCCCATTAACGGCGCATGAAATGGTCAATAATCCACATGAAAAAAGAAAGCAGTAGCAAGAGTTTTTCACGAAGCGCTGATATAGATATCTCAAAATATTTTAAGATGTGCTATAATGACAATAATATAATTATAGGAAAAGGCTCCTAAAACATTGATGACCTTGATAAACATAACCATAAGAACAATACATAAAAGATAATGAGTTAATGAATAAGGAAAGATCAAAATACAGGTAGAAAAGAAGGTGGTTTTATATTTTTACTTCTATTTTCCTTTTAAGAAACAAAACTGTTCATTTTATATGGAAAGAGGACAGGTGACAATAATATTGAGGAATTGCATTTGATCAGCTTTCTGACTTCTGAGGAAATACAAGTTGAGAAGTTGGGGCGGAAGGAGACTGTAAAGCTTTATATGGAAACAAGATAGATGACAAAAATATTGTACATAAACGTGTCCTCATCCAAAATCAATTGTAAATTACTCTCTTCTGTTTACAATTAACAACAATTAGAGAGCTTTAGTGGGAGGATATCTTATCTTTTCCATTTGGTACTTGTATATTGTTTCTTGTCCAAAGAAACGTCCATGTCATGTTAAATTTCAGTTGGCATGACGTACGACTGTAGTCCTTGTGGGTTTGATTTATTTTGGTTTGAGCAGTTCTAACTTATAATAGTGGAGGATTACCTTGACCTCAAACCTTCCTTTGAAACTTCCACAATCCATATCATTACATTTATTAAAGTGGTGCTGATAATAAAATTCATCTTTTTTAAAAGAATCTCCATAAGTTTGAGCCAATAGATGCATCATTTATGCCACATATTAATGATAATTTCAACCTCTGGCACTTGGCTATGCCATTCTAGTCTTGCATATGACAAAATCTACATAAAGAGAAGGAAAACGTACATTAAACTCGACATCATGCTTCCGCACGAGGGCTTCAACATAGCTTCCCAGACCAGCAGCTGTTAGAAAAACCAAGATTTAGTTCCGTCACATGAATCCATGTAAAACGAGCACGACAGCTATAGCAACCAAAACAAGAATTTATACACACATCAATTCTTAAACTACCTGGATCAATGGGGCCAGTGGTTGTCAAAGTAATTTTATGGTCATCTAAAATAACTTCAGCTTGCAAGATTTTCCCAACGTCAAAAGGCTCTGGAGCATAAACGGATTTTGTAGCTCCTGTGATAACAACAGTTCAGATCAAAATTAGAGAAAGAAACATCCAGAATTTCTCCTTGAGAAAAAAATATGCCGAGCATTTAGCATTATGATACTATGATTTTTTTTTATATGTGAAACATTTCAACTGAATTACAACTTAAACCTTGCAATTATATGTCTAGAGTACCTGAAATAAGTTCCTTCTTGCCACCTTCAGATGCTACGCGGTACCACTGGATAGAGCATTTTGAAAGGTCTGGGGACGTATCGCAAGAAGGTTGGATAAAGAGATAAGAACCCAAAGACTCAGTGCCATCTACCTCGTAAAAGTTGGAGCTGTCTCCCATTGCCTTCTTGCTTATTGCAAGCTGAAAAATGCAACGTTTTAAAGAAATAAATAAATTAAACAGAATCTATATTTTCGAGAATGAAATGAAATTGGGACATCACTAAGTTGAATTTGCATAAGATCTTTAATAAGATTTTTGAGAGAGTTTCCATTGAATATTTTTTTAGATTAGAGAAAATATCATTAAAGAAATGAAGCAAAAACAGCCTTGATGGGTGCCATTGATGCAATAATGAATGAGACTTACATTTTTCTTATCCCCAAGATGTCAATTGCTTGCAAAGTCGAGGACTTTAGACCTATAAGCTACATAATTAGCTTCTATGAAAATAATTTCCAAAAAAGGTATTGCCTCCGACTATCACAAAAAGGGTACTTCTTGGTCTGAAATTCTCGATTAGGTCTTCATTGTAGGCATATTATCTATTGAGATTTCTTCGACAAGGTGCATCAAAGAAAGGTTTTGCTTATAAAATGGAGAACTTGGGGGATGGATTAAAGAAACAAACGGTACTAACAGATTTGATAGGGACTCAAGTGAAAGTTCCAAAATTCTGCAAATTTGTATTTTGTATTTGGTGTTAACTGTGATCCTTCTCTCATCTAAGTAGTGAAGTGCCGGGTGTCACTGCTTTCATTTCCATACCTAGGTTTTTTTCCTTATTCATATCCTGGGGTGGAGGTCTATAAATATTTTCCTTCTGGGAAGATAACATACTTTTCCAAGTGTAGAAGACTTATCTTGATTCGGCAGGTTTAGAATGGCATTCTGGTATTTCCCTTTTCCAAGTTTTTTCATCTAATAGTTCTAAAAAAGAGAAATTTTTATTGGAATTTTCTATCAGAATGGGGAAGGGGACAGAGAAATTTATCAAAAATTTCAATCAGAATGAGGAAGGGGGAGGAGGTGATTCTCATTTGGTTAGAGAATCAGTTACCAACCAGGGGTTGCAAGGAGGATAATTTAGAGGTTGGGAACTCAGGATTGAAGAATGTTAATCTTTTAACTAGGTGTTTATGATGTTTTCATTTGAAACTTAGCGGGCCAAAACATAGAATTGTTGTGAATAAATACGTGGCACATAGAATTGTTGTGAATAAATACGTGGCAATGACTAGGATTCAACCACAGTTGTTTATGAAACATTCACAAACCTTTTTGAAACCTTTTTTTGGGAAAAAAAAAAAAAAAAAAGTCCAGCTTTCATTGAAAAAAATGGAAGAATACAAGGGGCATACAAAAATACCAACCCAAAGAAGGAGTCAGCTTAAAGAAAATGGCTCCAAATGAGTAAAATCAAACCTAACAGATAATTACAAAAGTCCTAACGTACTGAAACCCAAAGGTGAGGTATGGAACCTACTAAGGACCAAACTTCCTCCCTAAACCAATCCACACCTCTAAACACTCAAAAGTGCCAATTATCCACAAAAAAAGGATCTATTTTCTCCTTGATCATAGAACTACAAACTCTAGGCTGAAAAGCCTACTTTTGAGAACTCAAAACTACTTTTAAAAGAGAACTTCTATTGCCTACTTTTGAGAAATGATCACCCCACAATCTTATTCTTGTAAAAAATACTTGGATTGCACCCTTCCACTTTATGTGGGGACCACAATCAACAGGCAGTCTTTAAGAAGAAATCTGAATTAGATGAAGCACTTTTTCTCCATTATCCTAAATGCATTTTTTGGCCAATTTTAGGAAAACAATTTTCTGCAATATAGAGTTCTCTTCAACCTAAAGCTACAAACGTGCTTCAACCCAGAAAAAACTTGCATACAAAAAGGACCACTCTCAAGTCCACATGTAGTTCTTCCAAAACTATCAAGCCAAGTGAAAACAAGAAAATCAGAAATGGAAATTGATCATATCATAAGATAACAAACTTACTTCTTTCTGAAGTAGTATAGAATACTTGGACTTCTCGGCAAGTTGCAATCTCAATGCATGAAGCTCATGTTCCATGTCCATAACCTGCATATACTCAAGTCTTTGACATAGTTTACCATAAAAATATACAACAAATATATATATTGGGAGAGGGAGGGAGGGAGGGAGGGAGAAGGGGGGAGGGGGGCAAGAAACTTAGCATTAATCACAAAATTTACAAATGAGCAGGGAGAAACAAAGGAATGTTCATGAAAATATGTGAAGAACACAGTATCAAATTTATCCATACTTAAAAGGACCACATAGAGAGTTCATCTTTGTCAGCATACCCAAGGATGTATATGTCACTTAAATTAATTTACAAGAGATATAAGGGTAAGTTGTAAAATAATAACAGCATCAAGAATGGGGAGAGAATGTGGACCTTGCTTGGTTGGTGGAGCATTTTGATCCTTCTAGCTTCTTGAACCTCCTTCATTAGTTCCTCCAGGTCCTGAACGTGTTAACGAATCATGCTAGATAAGCTATTGAAAATAGAGAGGAAACAAAAAGCAGCAATGACAATGCACCATATAATCAGATAAGAAAGGCTGTAGTTTCCTTCCCTCTTTTTCCCCCTCTAGTAGAGAATAAATAGACAAGGATAAGAAATCTTCCAACTGAGAACAAAATATAGAAATTACAAGAAATTTTCCCCCATCTAAAGAACACAGAGACGTAGTAATACAAAAAAAAAAATGCATACTGTACGCTCTTTGACAAACATAAAGTAAAATAATAACTCTATTCCATAAAACTCCTCAATCATTAAACTACTAACTAGAAAGCTCTTTACATCAACTAAACCTCTATCCCACAAAATTTCATAGAGAATAAATGAAAGAAAACACAAGTTCTATTTTATTTTATGATTATTATAATTATTATTATTATTATTATTATTTTTTTTGGGGGGGGGGGGGGGGGGTGCAGTATTATCTATAATGGGTTTACAGTTGTTTCTAGCCATAGTTTTCTTGTGTTTCTAATCAACCTTGATTGAAGGATGCTCATGTAGTAGAGTTCCTTGCCAAGGGTTTTCTCTACCCCAGCCCCTTCCATTCTTTTGTTTGGTTGAATATATTGTCTCTTATTAAAACAAAATTATTATTATTATTAAATTATATTCTATAGGGGAAAAGAAGATGAGGTTAGAAATAAGAGATGGGCTGTGGGCAAGGAATACACAATAATTGAAAAGAAGAAACCTGCTTCCCAGCTGCACGAGACATTCGTTCATGTTCTTGTAGGGCTTCTTCCACTCTCTGAACTGCTTCTCTTGCATTTTCAATTTCTGCACGTGCAAAAGCTCTTTCCTCATCGACAAGTTTCTTAGCATCTTCTGATGCCTACATAACAATATAAACTCTCAACACAGTAACAGAAAAGAGTGAACAAATCATTTTGTTAAAGGCCTTATAGTGAAGAATAAAATTCAAGACCAAATTTTAAAAATAAAAAAATTAATTCAACTTCTTATACAAATTTAAAATCAATCATCTTCTTGCAGCCATATGCTTAAAAGTTTAAAGACTTAAGTATGATGAGTTTCACACTCAAATTTAATATTTTCCCCTCATATTTCTTTTAAAGTCCATTAATTTTTCGATTCAAAACATTAACTACTAACTAAATATACCATTAAGCACTTCAATTAAAACATTAAACAATTGTTTAACACAAGTCCAATAACTACTGGAGAGTCAAATCCCCACATGATCAACCAGTATGTGTCAAACACACTACAGTGTCCATGTTCCTAACATTTAAGAAATTGAAAAATAACCTATAACTAAACAGCATACATGATTGCAGAGTTGACTCCTCTCAAGTGGTTTTTTTTTTTCCCAACAATTAGTCATGAAGCTATATCTGTCTATCATCTATTAAGAATATAACTGAGACAAAAAAATCCACTAATATGCAGTAGACAAATAAAGTTTATCTAATTCAGCAGTTATTAGAAAATCACCCCGGCTTGAATTAACCATGCCTTAAATAACTATAAACATTTTGGATCTTGCATTTTCTCTCGCTCTTTGGGTAACCATTTGGATCATTTGGTCTTTGTTGTCCTCCATTGAACACTACCAAGGACAAGAAGTACATTTATCGGTTGCGTCGTTTGAAAAGAAAATGGTGTCATCGTAATTTTTGTTTTTGGTTTTTGTTTTGGAAAGTTTAGTTGGAAATAAGAGATGCTCCAAAGACGAATTATGGGACTACCTAGCTCTTTTGGCATCTCACCTCTTTGATATTTCATTTATCAT
The DNA here is from genome assembly GCA_002890555.2 of Lagenaria siceraria. Classification (NCBI taxonomy): domain Eukaryota; kingdom Viridiplantae; phylum Streptophyta; class Magnoliopsida; order Cucurbitales; family Cucurbitaceae; genus Lagenaria; species Lagenaria siceraria. The sequence continues at coordinate 4,329,518 of CM016492.1, read as the reverse complement.
AAAACTTATTTCTTAATAAAATAAACAATAAACAGCTAGTAGAATTTAATACATTCTTTCTAAGATATGGAAAACTATCACCCAAAATTTAATTAGAAGGCTAAACAAACCTGCTTAAGAAAATTAGCTAGCTTCTTCACTTCAGCCTTTTCTTGTATTAATTCCCCTTCCCGCTGAGTAAGTTGAACTGCTAACGCCTCCACCTGCAAGAGTTCAGAGATGGCATCAGTAGCAACGACATCACATATTAGAAACAGAAAGGTAAGCTTAAGTAATAAAGGAATAGAAGAAAGTCCTTGCCAGTCTGGTACTTAATACAGATCCGTTGGCAGCCATATAACACAGACATGCCTACTCTATCATGTAGGGAGTCTAGGGACTAAGATTATTTTTCATGTTTTTCAACCCAACAATCACATAAAACTCTCAGCGTGTCCATGACCCATATGAAAAATTGCAGATATTCAAGAGCAGATAAATTTCACTGTATGATACACAAACCTAAAATCTAAGCCAAATAACTCTTATCGTTATAATTTTTTTCATGTTACGTGGCCAACTACCTTACAAGCACACAACTCAATAAATGCATCAGAAATGAATATCAAATCATCAGCTAGTATAGTGCTTAGGACATGACACCCAATAAGGGTTTTGTTAATATGCCCCTGAACTTTAAAATGTTTGAGGGATTCCTCCAACTTTTTTTTCCCCAATATCTTTTAAGCTGTGTAACCTTCCTGAAAAGTTACTTGAAAAATTCTAGTTCTCACTTACTTGGCCAAGAAATCTTAAAGTATAATAAGTACTCAAAAGTATATTGTACAAATATGCAGTCTACGCATGACAAATGACAACATAGTAGCGCAGGCACAAATATTTTATTGCATCAACCCAGATGAAGTTCAAGTTTCAACTTACTTGGCCAAGAGAACTTAAAATAGGTGCCCATTAATTTTCGATTGAACTAATTTTAACTGGTTGCTGAACTAAGTACTGCAAGTCTACGATGCACACTCATAAAGCATTAATAACCACAATTTTTACCCAAGATAAAATTATAGTGCAAGATTTCCAAATATATATTCTGAAAGGTAACATCATCTAGGAAATCATAAAATTTACCATTGCAATTGCTTCCTCTACATCATCCTTATTCCTTCCCGCAACACGTCCTCTTAATGCTTCCAATGCATCCCTAAGCTTCTTCAATAGAACATGTTTTTCCAGTGAAGCTGCCTCTCTTAGTCTAGCCTGAATTGCACAAGTAATTAGATTATAACTGGAGCATTTTCGTTATAAATATCTAATTTCAGATTTACCCAGTAATTTTTATTTATAAAAAAAATTTAAACGAGAAAACTGCTTTCATTGAGAAAAGATGAAAGAATACAAGGACAAACAAAAACTAGCCTACAAAAAAAAAAAAGGAGGAAAACCCTCTATAAAAAAGGGACTCCAACTATGCAAAATAACACCTATAGAATAGTTAGAAAAGAGCTTCAAACTCGAAGCTCATGAAGAAACATGATAACACACAAGGACCAAATTTCACTAAGGTCCCTCTCCACATCTCTAAAAAGCCTATTGTTCCGCTCACTCCACACCACCCACAAAATAGCACGCACCTCCGCAAGCCAAAGAAAGTGACCTTCTCCCCACTGGGTTGGTTGAGAAGGGACTCCTCGAGCACTGCACCAACATCTCTGTGCTGAGCAACCATAATGCCAAACGTCTGAAACAAAAAGTCTTAAACCAAGCTAGCAAACTCACAGGCCAAATAATATGGTCCAGGTCTTCCTTCGCCTTCCAACAAAGAATGCAACCGAAAGAACCCACAAGTGAGGACAACTTCCTCTTAAGCCAATCCATCGTGTTAGCACAACCATATAAAACTTGCCAAGTAAAAAACCTCATTTTCCTAGGAATCTTAATCCCCCAAAGCATTGAAAAAACAGACAATCCTAGGGGAGATGGATCAATCAAGTTACGAAAGAAGACTAACATGAGAACCCTTCCAAAGGATAGGGTTCCAAATCCTCACATCTTTTCTCCCACACCTAAAAGGGTGATCCTCAAGTAAGGAAAGAAAAGCAGCCACCTACGTCGTTTCCCTATTGGAAAGAGCTCGATGTAACCCGAAAGAGAAGGAATATGAGCTCCCAATCCACACACGAAGATTAAAATGATTTTTTAGATCTGACAAATGATACAAGCAAGGGAACAAATAGCAGAGAAATCTCTTCCCCACCCAATGGTCTTCCCAAAATAAGTATTTCTCCCCTCCCCCACCACATAACGGACAAATTGAATAAAAGCAGGAAGCTCATTCAAAATAATCTTCCACAAGTTCCGGCGTGAGCCTTTAACCCCCTTCGATAGCCACTTAAAAGGGTGAGGACCATGTTTACTAACAATAATCCTATGTCAGAGAGAACTGGGTTCAGAGGTGAAACACCAATACGCCATATTTACCCAGTGACTGAAATAGAACTACGAAAGAATAATTCACCAAAGGGAATTGATCCATATTCTTCAACATGCATCAAATCATGCAAATGAAATGGATCAAATAAATATACATTTATTAATAAAAGTTTGACATCTAAGGGAAGTATAATATCGACGCTAAGTGTGAGAGAAAGTCTTCTTTTATTACTCATTTAAATGAGATATAGAGTAATTAACCCCTAAAGAATTAAAAGAAGAAGATAGTTTTAAGAGAATGATTTCTCATTTTGATTAAATAACAAGTTTAGTCCTGCACTTTGGAGGTTGTATCTATAATAGGCCCCTAAACTTTAAAGTACATCTAATAGGTTCTCAAGCTTTCAATTTTTTTGTCTAATAAAACCCTAATATTTAAAAGTGTAATAGATCTCTACATCAAATAACCTTTCAATTTTGTGTCACATGGGTCACTAAACTTTCAATTATATGTCCAACATTTAAAGTCCATTAATCTGTCAAACACAAAATTTAATTTTGTCTCCTATTAAACTTTGGCTCTTCAATTTTGAACATCCATGAATTTTTAAAAGTTTTCTAATAGATCAGGTACTAAACTTATAATTTGATTTTCAATCTTTTATTAAAGTGGATAAGATAGCCTGATAGTAAGCAATAGAAAAACAGATATTTAGCTTATAAACCAATTATATACAAGTGGAGGAGTTTTCTTGTTTTGATAGGAAATAAAACCATTCATTTAAAAAAACCTAACCTCTTCTGATAACTTAGCAGCAGCAGCCAAACCCTTCTCAAATTTACTGGCCAAGTCTCGAACTGAGAGGCGTTTCTGCTGTTCCAACAGTTGGGCAGTCTCACGAGCAACGACCTCCTTCATAGATAGTACTTTGGGATCATCTTTAGCCTCCACAATCTGATTGTTAGCTCCAATTTTGTAGTTTGGAAACCGACTGGAAGCAAATATAACATCAGCTGATACAGCTGAGACACCCTCTCTTTGCATTGTGTCACTATAAGTACGGCTAATCCTCGTCATTTTCTAGTCTGGCTACTCTGTAAAACACCAGATTAATCTGTTTAACAGTATTGAATAGTTTAGGGCACCAGAGCAAACATAGAACCAAACGAAACAAAAAACGAAGTATGTCCTTAAACAACAAAATTATTTCTAGGACGATTTTCAAAAACAATCTTGCTAAAGATATGCCATGAAAATAGGGAAAGAAAACAAGATGACAAAATATTGAACTCAGTAAAGACTATCTAGCTAAACTTTGTAGGATCGATCATTCTTTCAGAGATTTCTACAGAATCTCAGACTTTTTTTTCTTCTTCCCTCGATAGAAAACAAGAAATTTCATTGATTACTAATTGTCAAATGCTTTTCCCTATTTTCATAAATTCTAATAAGCACGCAACAGCCATCACAGAAAGCAGCCATTCCAAAGAACACGAATACAAATACCGAATTGGTAGCTGAAATTGACCTATAAAAAACACGATGGGGCAAACAATGCAGTAATTTACCATTGCAATTGAAGATCACAATCATACCCAAAACACAAAAAGTGCCAACCAACAAGCACATAAGCAACGAAAACCAAAACCCAATTCGCAACCATAAGAACCCAAAACACAAAGAAGAAAACCCATAATAAAGCTCAAAACTAGAGACAAAAAAAAGTGAAGTTTGGACTTACAGATGACTGAAAATACTCTGTCAAGAAATCAAATTAAGTGGGAGTAGGGATTTTCGGGTTGTCTGATTCTCGGATCAGATACGGAAGAAGCTCTTCGACTCGATTACCAAACAAAGCCAGAAAAACGGAATATTAATTGAGCTATTTAGAGAGAGAAATTGCAAAAGAAAAGTAGCTGGTTCGCTTTTTGAAAAGCGATAGAAATGGAGAGAGAAAGAGAAGCCGCCTTGTTTATTAATTTGGGTAAATTGGGTGTTCAACGAAGAGGATGAAAGACTGAGAGAGAGGGTGAAGAATGAAGTGTGAAGTCATATGCTTATGCTTTAAACTTAAAACTCATTGGCCATGGCGGGTCCTCCTCACCATTATTTCTTCTCTCTCTCTTCTCTGCTACAGAGTACAGACCAATTCCCCCTTCCTTCCGTTTTATTCCAACTCTTTGGTTTTGCCGTTTGGTTAAGGGTTGAATTGAAATATGGATTTTATTTCTTTGTCAAAATAGTCAAAGTGGGAAATTTTATAGTACACCACTCAAGGTCGGTTTTAATTTCACGAAAAAATATTCTTAAGAAGTACCGTTGTTTTCAAATATAATAAAATGAGTGAAAATATTTATAAATATAAAAAAATTCTACTGTCTATCAAAGATTTTTTTTTATTTATAGATAATTTGATATTTTTTCCATTCACAATAATTTTCTCTAAAAAATATCGATTAAGTGTTAATGTCCATGGATATTTCTAAAAAAAATCATAATAACAAAAAGTTTAAAAAATAAAATTTAGATTAATAATTAAATATTTTATGATTTTTAAATAAGTTTACATGTCTACTAATTATATTATATTTACATTAGTGACATTTTGTTGCTTATCTTTTATGTTTCGTGAATTTTTCTAAATATTAATTCACCCTTCATGCCCACGTCAAACTCATGGAAACGTAGAAATATCAACAAGTTGATAGAAATTTAATACTATGCCCCCACTACCATACTCTTTAGTCCTTTGGTTCACTTTAAATATTAGTGGACTTAGCAATGGGAAGATTTATAATAACTTTTATTTACTGGGTCCGGTGGATGGATGATCCAAAAATGGAGAGGAGATGAATACTGCCCTGCTTTTTTAAAACAAGGTTCTTTGACCCTTTCCTGATGTCAAGTTCAGGTGAAATTATCAAAATGAACTCGTGCACGCGGAAAGCAAGTCTCGCTCTTGCTTTCACTTTCATTCTTGCTCTAGCTCTCTTCCCTTCATCATTGACTCTCTCTTGTCAGGTTACTTCCTCTCTCGCTCGTCTCGCTCTCCCTCTCTAGTCGCTCAGCGTTGGTCGGAGTTGCTAGGTTGCGGAGAAGATCTCGCTCTCTTTTGTTCTCTTGCACATCATTGGTCGGAGCTGTAAGGGTCACAGAGAAGAACTTCGCCGGAGAATAAGAAATGTGTTGGAGCTGTAGAAGTTCGCCGAAAAAGAAGAAGAAAATTGTGCGAGAAGAAGGAAGATGAAAAGATAAAAGGCAAATTTTTAACTTTCTTTGTCCATGACATCAACAAAAGGTCATTTGACATTTTCAAAAATTGAGTCATTTGCCATTTTACGCCTTTAAAATTGGTTTTCTGAACAATTATCTCTTTTTTGCTCTATTAATTTATTTTCATAAATATTAGTGGATCTTACATTTAAGTCGATTCAAATTTAATAATATATACCAATAATATATTTGAAATGTAATACTACACATTCACCTATATCTATATATCATGATAAGAAGTCATGGATAACATATAACATAATTCATTGAATTAGAATTAGGTTAAAATTTGAAATCACTAAACTCAATGAGCAAAGAAACCATAATTTCTCCAAAAACATTCAAATTTAGGAGTTTCACATGGGTTAATTAAAATGGAAGTTTCAACTTTAAATAGCATTTCTTCTAAATAATTACGTATCCATATTTAAAGATATTCAAATTTTATATTTATATATCCCGAAAATTTAGAGCTCTTTTTAAATATAGAAAAATGAGTCAAACTATTTATAGATATAGAAAAATTTTACAGTCTATCAGTGATAGACCGCGATAGAATTCTATCGCGGTCTATCACTGATAGACAGTGAAATTTTTCTATATTTGTAAATAGTTTGATATTTTTTTTGTTTATAGTAATTTTTCGAAAATTTATCTAGCTATTTTTCCTTTTGCAAATTATATATATATATAGCTCTCCTTGATGTCTTTTCTTTAAAGTTATATATATATAATAAATAAATAAATAAAAGAGTTTTTTTTACATTTTTTCCTACTAGGTTGTAATTTTTAAGGAATTTTAAATCCTAACGAATTTTAAATAAATTTTGTTGTTTGTTATTGTAAGAGAATGATTTAAAATCAAACATGTCTTACTTGAAAACAAAATTAAAAAATAATTTTTTAGATAAAACGATCGGATGTGGCAAGATTTCATAAAATTTAGAAGTAAATTATTTATTTAACATTGTCATATTTTAGTTTTTAATTAAAAAAGTATAGTTAAAATCTATATCAGTAAATTTTTTTAACTCTTTTTTACGGTTAACATTTAAATATAAATTTTTAAATTTTTTTCTCCTTCTAAACAAAGTAAAAAAATTAAAATTATTTGTCGAATTTCCGAATCAAATGATTATTTCTTAAGCAGCCTTGAATCCAAACGTAGAGTTTAGTAAAGGATCAAATGAAGGATATTCTTTATAGCTGTTCCAATTGGAATGTTGTTTCTATTTATTTAGAGAAAAAAAATTACCACGAACTTTATTTATTTTGTTGAATTAATTACAATTTTTTTTTTTAAAGAAAAGAAAAACCATACCACAATAGGTATTTGGTATTTCTTAAATAGAGCAAAATATTATTTCTCAACATAAATTGTGATCCCCTTTACATTATATGTAATCAATCTTCAATTTGAAATCGACCCAAAAAAAAAAAAAATCTCTTCCATTTCAAATTTCACAAACTAATATATAACTACATACTAATCTATTTTCACAAATAAAAGGTTGAATTACAAATTTGGTCTCCGTAGTTTGAAAAAAAGTTAAAGTTTAGCCCTTTTGATTCTAAAATCTGGACAAGGGAAACATATGACTTTCATGTGACACAAACGATAAATTTGTTTAAAATAGATAATATATGGCCTGCAAAAATAAAAATTTGTACACTGCACACTAGTATGGTGCTTGCCACATACACTCCAATGCTTAAATAGTGTGGAAGCTAAATTTTTTTTTTTGAGTGAGATTCAAGTTATTTCTTTGAGAGTTATAATGAATATATTTATAGAAGATGTTGACACTTATCTCTTCTTCTACCTCCTTTAGAAATTCGGTTATCTCTTAATTTGATAAGATATTATGTGATTTTTATTGGATTGTGGGTATGTGGGAAACACCCTGTATGATAATTGGCTCTTAAGCTAAGGAGGTGGTCAACCTTGGAGATCAAGGATAGGTCGAGAGGTGGGTTAGCCGAAAGACCAAACTCACGTCCTGTGGGTTAATTGGGCTCCTTGGAGGCTGCAAATGAGCCAAGGAAGAGGTTGGCCCAAACGCCCAAAGCCCCTCCCTTAGCCCAACATGTATTATCTTCACTCCTATCATTCGGTTTCTTTTTTCCTTTATTTATTGCATTTATTCTTTTGGTCCAAAATTATGAAATTTAAGAAATTAAAATTTAGTTACCACGGTTCAATAAAAATTCAAGATAGACTATTTATGAAGATTCAATCAAACCATATGGACTAAATTTTAACTTTCTTCCAACTATAGAGCCGAAATTTCCAATTTAACTTATATTTTACATTAAAAAAAACCTATACATACTTTTCATAATCGTGACTTTCAATTAAAGTTGGTACCTATTGTCCTAAAAACATAAAAACTCATGACATCACAATCTCCAAAAGTATTTCTAGGTTATATATTCAACCAAATTGAAATTATGTCATTCAAAACGTGACATTTTTGTTCATACATGAAAATTTGGAATTATTCAAACGCGCAATTGTTCATATATTAAAAAAAAAAAAAAAAAAGAGTCAAACTCTCTTATCTTATCTATTTTATCACATTATTATTATTATTATTTTTGAAAGAGAGTGTAATTTGTCCTTACAAAGGATTAGATTAGATGATTTGATAGAAAAAGACTCTAAAGTTTGATAAAGATGAACATGGAAGTGGTCATTTCAAGTATTTTGTCCACAATTTATTGAAGATTATTTTAGCCTATTACATAGGAAAGAGATGATAAATCCATAATATTACGAGAGTGTTTGGAGAGTTGTAATGTAATTAGGGTTACTGGAAATTGGAGGAGTGTTGGAAAACGTGAGCAATCGAAAACGAAATAAAAATGAGATTGTGAAGCATGAAAATGAAGAGAAAGATGGTTGACTTCAAAACTGTGGGAATGAAATGAGTTTTGTATTACAAATCGGACCCAAAACGCTCAATCTAAACATAAATTTTGGATTGATTACATTACATTCTCATGCCATTACTGGTCACCAAATACCTCCTATATTTAAATGTTTGGTCAATTTTAACGTAGTTTAGTAGATAAGATGCTTATTATCATTTTAAAATTGAATGATTTGATCATTTAGATTTTCACTACTTCTATGCATGGCTAGACCGGTATTTTCCTACGCTGTATATGAGATTGCCGCAAGTTTCTTGCTCCTATTAAGCTCAGCATTAGTAGAAGTGGGTAGTGGCACTGGATGGAATGGTTGAGAATCTCCCTGACGGTACTCTCATATTCTCCAAGATTCAGTTGTGGCGGACTTCCACAATTAAAAGAAGGTGGGAAAATCAAATGTCCTAAGTGTGATTTTGAAAAATAAGGGGCTAATGTTATATAATAAATGGTAATTTTTTTTATAGAAAAAGTGCATACGAGCATATGCCACTATATTTTTAAAAGAAAAGAAAGTTGTTTAAGTCTCATTTGATAATCATTAATTTTTGAAAATTACATCAGTAAATAATACTTTCCTATTTATTAGTTTTTTTGTTTTGTTGTTTGCATTTTAGGAGTTTTTTTGAGATTTTTTTTTATTAATATTGTTTTTTCTACAATTTATTAAAAATAAAGGGTTGTTTTGAAACTTATTATTGAAAGAAAAATAATATCAATTAAAAAAAGTGTGTTTTTAAAATCTAAACTAAGTTTTGAAAAATAAAAAATAGTTTTTCAAAATTCTTGTTTTTGTTTTTAGAATTTGAAGAAGAGTTTAAATGTTTGTTTAGAAAAGAATAAAATCACAATCAAGAAATTGTTGGAAAACAAATATAATTTTTTAAAAAATAAAGAAAAATTTCACAAATAGAAAAAATATCAAACTATTTACAGAAAATAGCAAAAAAATCACTGGTAGACATTGATAGACTTCTATCAGCATTTATCGGTGATAGACTTCTACTAAATGGGAATGCTACTAAATGAGAGACCTACCAATTTTAGTTTTCTATTCTTTTGAAAAGTTTGCTTGTTTATTCACAAAATTTATTTATGTGTTCATACCTCTTAAAGCAATGTTTGAATCGATGGTCAAATTCTAAAAATAAAAACAAGTTTATAAAAATATTTTTTAGTTTAAAAAAACTTGGATTAGATTTTGAAATGATTAGAAAGTGGGTAAAAAGTATTAAAAAAAAAAAAAGAAACTCATTGGTAGAACTTAGAAGTAGTATTTATAAGCTTAATTTTAAAATGAATAACAAAAAACTAAACAGTTATTAAACAAAACATTAGTAAATTTATATGGTTATTATTTATTTTTTTGTTTACAATATGTGGGTTGGAAGAATCAAATTTCTAACTTTGAAATTGATAGTATAAGTTTTATGTTAATTAAACTAAGCTCATGTTAACTCTATTTATATGTTATGTTGACCTAACAAAAGAGTGCATGTAATCTAGAAAAAAGTGATAATGACATTTAAAAAAAAAGGAAAGCTAAATGATTAATCTTTAATTCAATTAAACTGTCACGTCAATATTACTATCTAGTAATATTAATAAGGAAAAACTATCGCTTTAGTCCTTAGTTTTGAAGAATTAGTGCATTTGGTCCCTAGACTTTCAAAATATACTATTCTTAGTCCTTCAGTTTTTAAGAATTTGTTTAAAAGGTGCCTCAAGTAATTTTTTTAGGCAAATTGCAAAGACCACCCTATGAAGTAGTAGTAGCAATTACACTTTCAAACTTTTAATTGTAAGAATTGAGTCCCTAAACTTCTATAAGTGTTAAAATTGAACCCTTAAGCTTACAATAATTATAGAAATTGGACCCACAAATGATAAAAATTGAACCTTCAAACTTATACAAATGTTACCATTTATATAATTATATAAGTTTAAAAGTCCAATTTGACCCAATTTTAATAATTATATAGGTTTGAGGGCTCAATTTTTAAAATTAAAAGCTTAAGGGTATAATTGCAACTACCACCATACTTTAGAGTTGGTTTTTGCAATTTGCCTTTTTTTTGTTTAATTATATGGCATTTTGAATTGAATAGGTAAGTTTAAAAGTAATTGAGAGAAGAGATAAATTTTAAAAATCAATTTTCCAATTTAAAATAATAATAATAAAATATGGCAGGAACCTTCTACACTCATTCTAAAAATTCAAGGACTAAAAAAGTACATTTTAAAAACTTGGGGACTAAAGACACATATCCTTAAAAACTCGAGTACTAAAAAGGTACATTTTGGAAACTCAGGGACTAACAAACATATACTTCAAAACTCGGAGAAAGGTAATATTCTCTATCAATAATAAGAACTAAGTTGTATTAAAATCAAATGATTTAGAATATGATTCAAAATTTTAAAAAATTATCAATTAAATATGTTGATGCATGTTTCTCAACAAAATTCGCTCCAAAGTTGTGAACGTGCAGATGAACCGGCCTACAAAAGAACTCACATCTATGTGGCATCGAACCACAACTCTAATGCTTAAGCTGACAAATGAAGTTTTTCATTACACCTAAACACTTAATATCACATACATTTTGAGGTGGTGTCACTGCCTTATTTATAAGACCTAAATTTATGCGCTACTAGCAGTGTCAACGTGGGAGAATGTCGAGATGGCAGTGTGCGGGTGGCATTTAGCTCAACTCGTAGATTACCCTTTTCTTGAAAGGGGGAGAGCTTAGCTCAACCATCCAAATGACCGAGGTTTGGCTTTCCACTTTTGGCAACACACAAACTTGTAAGTTCTCTTGGACTTTGACCCTTTTAGTGGGCTCACGACCAATTGTGGTGACCTCTAACAAGGATAAGTTTATAATTCAAGCATTTTATAAAAAATTATTAAAAAGCACCATAACTCACTGTTCACATGGTTTATTCAAAGTATTAACATATATAACAACATTTTAAAAATTACAAATATAGCAAAGTCTATCAGTAATAGACTTCTATCACTGATAGACTTTTATGGTTTATGTGGTCTATCACTTATAGACCATAAGAGTCTATCAGCGATAGAAGTCTATCACTGATAGACCTTGCTATATTTGTAATTTTTAAAAACTGTTGTTATACACTTAGGTATTATCCCTAAAATTGCTACTCATTACAATTAATCAATATTAAAATTCTTACCCATAAACTTTGAAAGATTATATTTTACTACAAATTTTTATGGGTATTTGGCCACTAACTTGAAGTTGGTGGAGTGGGCTACATTTTTAGGGCACCAATTATAATAGTTGAGGTTTCCAATTATTATAACTTACAATTAATTATAGTATTACTATTTCAAATCCTTCTTTACTACGTGTTTACTATTGTTACAATGTTTACTATTTCCTATCCAAACTAAAATATTCTGCACCCGAACACATACTATTATAACACTCAAAGTATAATAACCCTCTTACCTAACAAAATTTTATTTGAATTTAACAACTTGAATCCATTTGTTAAAAAAATAAACGTGAACCCATTTTTATCATAAAATTGATTTTGATTAGATTTAATTGATCATAGTTTTTGATAATTGGCATGATCTTCCTTTGAGATTGAAGGTTAGATTGAAGGTTTGATCCTCCATCATTGTTGTTGCACTCAACAAAAAAAAAAAAAAAAAAATATATATATATATATATATATATTAATTTATCAATTATTTAAATAGTTAACATAAATAAAACATCAATGGTAATTATATTAATTGAAATTTATTAAATTTAAATAATGTAATTATATTTAATAGTTAATTAAAATCAATATTTAAAATATCGATGTCGATAGAAATATCAAAGTCTTAATTTTATGAAAATATCGATTTTTATAGATATTTCTAGAAAAATTATTAAAACAAAAATTAAAAAATTAAATTAGTAAATAAATAATTTATTATTTTCAAATAAGTAAACATGTCTATTATTTATATTAGTAGTAATGGAAATATCAATTCACCTTTCATATCGATATCAAGCTCATAGAAATGTGAAAATATCGACATATCGATGAAAATTTAATACTATGATTAAAATTAATGGTAATGATTAATATTTTATACATTGTACATCAAATACTAATTAAAATATTCTATACTCCAAAAATATACTATCGACTATTATAACCATCAATTATAATATAGTTAACGCCATAATTTTTCTCATAAATTCATAATCCATTAATTAGTCGCCGCAAAGAAGCTGCATTCCAAAAAAAAAAAAAAAAACTTCCATTAAATTAGAGCAGCCAAGATCAGTACGAACGAACGAGATCCCAAAAAAGCAAAAGAGAAAAATCGAAATTTGGAATTCCCAAAGTGATCAAAAGCGACAAGAATCAGTGGGTTCTCTCCACTTGCGTGCGTCTCATAATTTTTCCTTCCCTGATTCGGAAAAAACGTGTGTGACAAATCAGGAAAGTTTGAATCCAAAAATCATTTCAATTTTCAATCCCCATTTTCTTCCTTCCACTTGTCCTCTCAGATCTGATCTATTCATCTTCTCACTGCCACAGGTGCGTACTTCTAATCGCTTTCTTTCCAACTTCTTCTTCATTTTTCCTCTTCCTTTATGGGTGTTTCTTTTTTCATGTTATTGGGTTTCTTTTAAGAACCTCCCATCTTGTACTGCTGCAAAACAATCGGGTTTTTATGTTTATGTTTGTATTGATTTTTGATGTTTCTCGATGAATTGGGAAATCGAGAGGCAGCAATATTGATCGCGAGTATATCTGGCTTGCTTTTGTAGCGTTTGATGGTTCATTTTATATCGGGGGTGATATTGATATTGACTTTTTGTGTGAATTTCTGTTTGGTTTCAAGGAAATAGAAATCTTATTTTAATTATTGTGAATGGGCCTTCGTTTTTTACATGTTAAGACTGGAGGGTGGGTGTTTAATAAATTAGTTTTACTTTGAATTCTGAAATATATGCTGTTTATCTTTAGGACCTATGGGCTTGTGCTGCTGGTAGTAGAGGTTGCTGTTCAATGTTTGAGGAGGTGCTCTTGAATCCTCCTTTTCGTGACAAAGGAAGGTTCTTTGGTAGTCTTGTTGTTTTGCACTGTTACAGAGCATTTGGCTTGAGAGGAATAGTTTAGTTTTTTTCTTGCGGGTCAGAGCCCTATGGGGAGGATGTTTGGGATGTGATTAAGTTTAACTCATTCCTGTGGGTGTTTGTTAATATATATATATATGTTTTGTAATTATATGATTAATATTATTTGGGAGTGTTAGTGACTCGATGGGGAAGTTCCTCCTCTTTCCGCCTTTTAGGAGAAGGGCTGCTTTCTTTGGAAAGCTGGGGTGTGTGCCTTGTTATGGGTTTTATGGAGAGAGAGAAATAACATAGTGTTTAGAAGGTTGGAGAGGGACACTAGTGATGTGTGGGTCTTGGTGAAGTTTTATGTCTCCCTTTGGACTTCGATTTCAAAGATCTTTTGTAATTACTCTCAAGTAACATTTTAGTTAGTTGGACCCTGTTTCTTTGAGGGTTTTGTGGTTTGGTTTTTTTGTATGCCCCTGTATTCTTTCATTTTTTCTCAATGAAAGTTGTAATCTCTATCCAAAATAAATTATATATATATATATATATATATATATATATATATATATATATGTGGTTAATATGGTTATTATGGTTATTTTGGATTGAAGCCACTATCTGTAATTGGGCGTGAGGATTGTTTTGTTCTTTGTTACGCTCTTGTATATCTTTTCATCAACCTCAATGAATGAATGGTTTCTTATTTTTAAAAAAAATAATTGCAAACTAAACCTGGTTGTTGATAAGAGATGGGTGTAATTATTATACGACTAAGAGTAAAAATTTGATTCTCATGATGATAGATCAAACCTCAAGGTTGGTTTTTGAAAGTGTTGTGGATGGGGATTCAGACGATGGGTTCTCAATTGAACGGCCAACAATCTCATTTACAACCTGCCCCATTGACAAGGCAAAACTCATGGTACGGTCTTACTCTTGATGAGGTTAAAAACCAGTTAGGTGAAATGGGAAAGCCATTAGGCAGCATGAACCTTGATGAGCTTCTTCATAATATCTGGACAGCTGAAGCCAACCAGTCCATGGGAATGGAGAATGAGAGTTTCTCTTCAGTATATTCTCTCCAACGTCAAGCCAGTTTCACATTGGCCAGAGCATTAAGTGGGAAGACTGTGGATGATGTGTGGAGGGAGATCCAACAAGGGCAGAAGAAAAAAAATCGACAAAATTTGAAAAGTGAGAATCGTGAGATTATACTTGGTGATATGACTTTAGAGGATTTCTTGGTACAAGCAGGGATTTATGCTGAGGCTTCTCCAAATCCCATTATGAGCTTGGATGCCATTGATACTATGGCATTGGCAGAGAAGAAGTTTTCACAGAAAATGGGCTTGTTATCATCATCCCCTTCACTAGGTACGCTGTCAGATACAATGACACCAAAACGGAGAAGGGATCCATCAGACACACTCGAGAAGACTATGGAGCGGAGGCTAAAGAGAAAGATCAAGAATAGGGAGTCTGCTGCTCGCTCTCGAGCGAGAAAACAGGTCATTTTTTCGGGAACTTTTCCTCTAAAGGACTATTTATTTATCATATTTCTCTGGTCTGTTAATCTTTATAGCTGATCCAGTGATTCAAATGTAGGCCTACCATAATGAATTGGTGAACAAAGTCTCACGCCTTGAAGAGGAGAATTTAAAGCTCAAGAAAGAGAAGGTGAATGATTTTTTCGCATGTGAATTGTTGTGTGATCATGCACCCATATGCCTGCTTGATTTAGTGACTTTTAAGTTTCAATGAAAATTCTATGATCGGATTTTTTAGTTCACAATACCATGGAATACATTAATGAAATAACTCTCATTCTTCAGGAATAAGTTTGTGCTGTATTTGCCTATATGCATTCTCTATATTTACACGCTCCCTATGGACTTTCAGTGAGTGAGTGATGCAACAATTGTATCTCTACAGTAGTTCATTAAGAAACCGTCGTGAAAACTAATTTAAAGCAGGAAGTTTCTCATAATTTCCTGGTGGTCAAACATGACTTGTTATGAGAATAAGTTTGTGCTTGTCTTAGCCTACATGTATTCCTTAATATCAATTCATTATCAATCTATTGACTTCCAGAGAGTCAGAGATGCTATTGTTGCATGTTGCATTTTCATTAGTTCATCAAGTCATTAAGTAAAGTCTTGGGATTCAATTTGAAGCGGGAGGTTTCATTTAGTTATCACTAGGCCAAAAAGTAAAAAGGACTTGTGCTAAATTTCCCCTGTGAGTCGGCTTAGATATTGGTGGTCTCCTATGTAGGTCATGTTTACAAATTTAGAACTGAGAATGAGAGGATATAAATAGTTTTCCTTCCTTCCTCCCAATTCTTGAGCTATCGAGGTCCCACTTTAAGTTGAGAACTGGGGATCTTTGGGATAACACTGATGTTTGTGAGAAGTTGGGTTGAGGAGGAATATTAATGGAATGGAAATTTGAAGAAGGGCTCTAAGCTCTCTGATTGATGGTTATAGCCTTATTGATCAGGCGGATGGCAGATTGTGGAAATCTTTTTTTTATTATTGATCAAAAGCCAATAGGTAATTACAAGAAACATTTCCAATTAGAAACTAAATAAGACAAGCTGAAATGATTAAAATGGTTCTTATCCTTGCACCAATAAAAAGTAGTAGACAAAACCAAATCCAGAAACTTATCATAAGAGGAGAAAGAGCCCCTGAAAATACAGACATTGCGCTTACACCAGAAAGTGGAAATCTCTATTCTTCCTTACTTGAGCATTTGACTAGAGAATGCACAGTCATTGTAAAGCCATCTCCTTGCGAATTAACTTTGGACTCTTTGCCTTGTAGATCGAAAATATTGGATAGAATCCAAAAGACCTTTGATTCGGTCATCTCTTCCTCTTGCTATTTTGGGGACTACCTCCATACCCTGGGTATCTGTTAGGTACCACCTAACAGTAATCAATATCTAAAATATATTGTAATATAAAGGATGAAGAACTACAAGATTTTCTCGGATAAGAAACAATTTCATTGATAAATGAATTATTCAAAGAGTACAACAAAATCACCCTAAAGAGACACAAGATGAACCAATGGGGCAACCAACTCAATTAGAAGAAAACATACAAATAAGGCCAAAGGGAATGGGCGACAAAAAGGAAAGAAAAAACAGAAAGATGTAATGAATTGACGATGTAAGAAACCCACAAATAAGGGAATAACTAGACAAAACAACAATTCAAAGAACATCAAACCGATGCACCCCATAAGCAGAAGAGAAATCAAGCCAAAATTACCTAAGCCCTAAATATGAGACACTGGGACCCTCCCCTCTTAAGTATGCTATCCCAAGTTCTAAATCACTCAACAATTGCTTCCCTTTCCTCAAGCTCCCTCTATCTATGTATAACCAAATACACTAAATCCCTAGCTAAGTACCCTTGTGCCCTTACTAATATCCCTAGCAAAGTACCCTTATGCCCTAACAATGACTTAATAAAATCATAATAATTCAAAATTCTTAGGCATAATTATAACTTTTAAAAATCTAGAAACGAAGAGGATAAAGTGTACTCGAATAAAACAGTAGTCACATTTCTGATGTATGGACTGCAATTAAATATCAATGTGCAAAAAGAGGATCTGTTCTTAGTTGTCAGTTCATCTCAGTCTCGGTTTAGTTTTGACTCTCCGTTCCCTTATGCATGATATTCAATGTCTGCTTAGATTAAATGTAAGTATATTTCTTCTTATTTGTAATATTTCTTGATTGATGAACTAGACGCAGAATTGTTGTTTGATCATCATATATAAATATTTGTTCCATGTATAGTTTTAAATTGTTCATGTTATCTTTTATCTTCTTTTATCTTCAAATGATCCTTCTACCCGGTTTTCTCTCTTACCATCTCATTGAGCTAAATGCTTCCGTTCTTCCAACCACTGACCCTGTTTTGTCTAACCAAGTAGGAGTTCGAGAAGACGATGCAAAGTGAATCAATCTCGGAACCGAAGTATCAGCTGCGTAGAACTAGTTCAGCTTCCTTCTAAGCTACATCCGTCGTACAAAAGGTATTGGTTGTTGGAAGAACGTTGCATTAGGTATATAGAAAGAGTTAGTTGAGTGCATGTGTGGGAGTGTGATTTTAAAATGGTTAAAATCACTTTTTTTGTGTTTAAAATCACTTCAAAACACAATTTTAATCCCTCAAAATCAATACAATGTTTAATTTTACACTTTTAAACACATTTTTCATACTATTAAAATTGATTTTGAATAATAAAAAGCAATTTCAGAGTGATTTTGAAAATAACAAAAGTGATTTAAACCATTTTAAAATCACTCTCAAACGTGCTATGAATCTATGTGGGCAATGCTGAATAGTGTTTGGTTTACATGTACATTACTTATTGATCCATATCTAATTAAGTTATAGAGCAGCAAAAGTGCAATGTTTATAATCCTGGTTTTGTTTCTTTGGGATGAATGTCAAGCAATCCCCTAATTAAACCATACAGTTTGTTTTTAGGTTATTTGTTAGCTCCCTTTTTAGTCACTAATAAAAGAAGAAAAATAAAAGTATTGTAAGGTTAGCTATTGAATTCAGTGATGTTTGGCTTTCATATGCTTTCAAACTGTGATTAGCAGGTCTAGAAAGTATAAGTCATTGCTCTAGACTTTATAGTACATATTCTCGATTAAAAGATCAAAGGTTCGATTCTCTCCTTCTTCATTTATTGAACTGAAGAAGGATGTTCTAAGGAAAAAATATATATTAATTAAAAAATTTTAAGTTAATAAACAAACATTTTCTCATTTTAATCCAAAAACAATAATTTTCTCATTATTAGTGTTTTTAGTCCGTCTTATTTTGTCAATATTTTTGTAGTATAATGGAGTATAATGGAAATGGCCGCTAATTTCTCATCTTTCATGTAATTGGGTTTCATTTTACCAAATGTATGCAATTGGTATCGAGAATTTTATCAACTTAAACATTGGTAATTGATTAAACATCTTTATCTTCCTACGTGCATGTACTTTGACTAATCTCACTCACCCTACTAAAATTGTTAGAAAACTTGAGATATTAATTCGTAAATAAGTAGTCACATAAAGATTTACCTGGCCTCTTTATACCTGGCCTCTTATTAACTATTAGGCTGACTTATAATAGTTAAATATCAAATCTTTATTTATGATATAAACTTTAAGTGAGCACATAGTTTATTCACATTTCCTCAAATATACATCTCATAACCTAACACGTGCAATTTAAAAATTTTCATTTTTAGCTAAAATGAGCTTAGATCGAGAGTAATTGACATGACCTTTCTTAGAGGTCGAAAGCTCAATCCTTCATTTACACAATTACTTTACTTAAGACAAAAAAAACATTTTCAGAACAGGTCTTAAAATTTTATGCAAATTTCTGGTAATGTTTTCAAATTTTCAAAAACATAACTCGTCCTTCAATGAACCAAGTAGTGCTGAGCGGCATTGGTTGGAGTCGAAGAGAGGACACCAGAGACGAGCTGTGCGAAACAGATGGAGTCAGGCGACAGTGTCGACAAAACAGATGGATAGTGTAATCAAGCAGCACTTTGCGTGAGAATTTAGAGAGAAGGTGAGCCGAGTGGCTGCGCTGCTGAATTGCTAAAAAAAACCTGATTTCCAAAATTATATTTTAAAGAACATACTATAGAGGTCGGTTGGGCCTCTCGCATTTTGGTGCAGCCGACCAACCAAACGGTTGGTTTTTAAATACAACAACCAATGCCGACCGACATTGGTGCCAAACCAACCAACCGGCTTCAGTTCGATCGATTTCGGTTTTACGGCCCTCAATGCACACCCCTAGAACCAAGTGCAAGACTTTCATTTTGCTTCATGATATATCAAGCAAGGATACTCAGACTAGAATCATTACGTACAAACATCAATAAGACCAACATAACATTATAATTGGAGAGCATGAGATGGCTTTTCAAATGGTTGCTAACCTTTTTAAGTCACAAATGGTCCAAGAAATAGCTTGCAAAGAGTTAAATCCTCTTCAAGGGTCTGAGAGAAGGGGAGGCTGCAACTTTTTCCTCCTTGAAGGGTTGGGTTGAAGAATCAGAAAGACTAGGCAACCTCGAAACGCTACCTTTTCCTTTCTTGGCATTTGGCCCAAATTCCTCTATCATGTATTTCCACCCATCGATTGGTCTCCGACGACTAAATATATGGGTCTTGATGAAACTAGCAATCTGCACATGAAATCGAGCAACTCGGTAATGGGTATGCTAAAGAGAGAGTTTCATAAAATGAAAAAAAAAATCTAGAGAAATGAGTTCAAATATCAGTGGAATCTCATGCCAGATTGTTAGTTTGTATAAGTAACAGTGCAGAGGGAAAACATAGAGGGGCATGGTGAACTCCAAATGAATGAAATGATATCCTTGATTAAAGAAAGTTCAAATTGTAACATCAAATTATCAATTAATGATTAATCATTTCAACTGTAAACAATGCAATGACACTAGTCCTGTTGTTGACGAGTTGGTTATAGTTTTCTTCCTTGATTTTTCTTGTCTAGAAGTTTTTCAACGCGTTCTCAGTGAACTGAGTCTGAATTTGATAGCTACAACCAGAAAGTCAGAAAATCTTGAGTTCTGAATTCCATGGTATATGCATACTAGACCTGGATTTAGTTGGCATGATAACATGAGCGATTACGTATTGTATCAGTAAATAAATGAGCTATTTTAGTTATTATACGAGAAGCCATAGAGTTTTGTGATTATATGCATTTCAACCTTTGTAATTTAGCTCAGAAGAATGGTCTTCAACAGAGTTATGGGATGTTATATATATATATAAAATGAGCTCAATAATGTGTGAGAGTGGGAATCAGACCTCTTGGTCAAGGGTATATGTCTTAACCAACTGAGCTATGCCAAGTTGACTAAAATGTTATATTGTTATCTCTTTCACTTAGAGGACTCTTGTATATTTCATCTTTCTAATGAGATGTTTTGTTAGCAAAATAAGGAAACACTACTTTTAAAAAAAAAACAAAGAAAAAGATGAAGAAATATTAATGCACCTGAAATTTGTTGTATGCAATACGACGATCAAACTCCTGAAGAAGAATGTCTTCTTCTCTTTGTGTCATCTCCCATACATTTCCATCATGACCTTTGGATACTGTTTCCCATCCATCAGGTTTATTTCTAAACTCTGAAGAACTCGGAACTTTTGAATGGTTTAAATCATCATTGACAGACTCAAAAATCCTGCAACCATACCATAGCAGTTTAGATTTGTTGTGCTTGGAGAGAAAAACAAAAAAGAGGAAAAAAAATAAAATAAAATAACAAGGCAGTAACTTGCAGACAGATTTTCCTTATTGTGTTTCCTTTTTATATGAACAAGAGTGACCACTCCTTAAATTATGCTCTTGACCAGACCATTAATCTCTAGCTGGCTTAGGGTACCCAAGCCAATTCTTGATGACAAGGGTCCTAAATTGTTAAGTATCTTTTAGGCCTAAGTATTGTTAGATTTAATACCTCATTTACCTCATTGTGGGCATCAGTCACGTTTTTGTAATTGTCTGTTAGGTCTTATTCTTTTAGATTGGAGTCTATTAGATAAAATGAGGTTAAACTAATTGACAATGAGAAGAGTAACCCATCTATCATATTAAGAGTGTGAGGTCCTTGATTTTTTTAATATGGAATCCTCAACAAAGTCATTTTCTAGTTAGTGTTGGGACTCCTATTCATAGGTTAGTTCTTTTTTTATACCCTCGTATATTCTTCCAGATTGCTCAATAAAAGTTCGGTTTCCCATTAACAAAGGATAAAAAAGGCTTGAATCCAGATACCTTGCAACATTCCAATCCCTACTTCCTTGAATCCAATTAACAAACATCTTTACTAGATAATATGATCAGCAGAGAAAAACCACAAACATCAGGCTTTAACCATTAAGTATCTTTTGTGCCTAAGTATTGTTAGATTTAATACCTCCTCTACATCGTCCTGGCATCGGCGGCCAGCTTTTTGTAAGTTTGTAAATGAATATGGAGTCTTATTCTTTTAGATTAGAGTCCTTTTTTTAGTTAGTGTTGGGACTCTTTTCATGGGGCTAGTTCTATTTTGTATACCCTTTTATACTCTATCATATTTCTCAATAAAAGTTTGGTTTTCCATTAAAAAAACTGCTTGGATTCAGGTATCTTACAACATTCAAAACCCTACTTCCTTAAACCAATTAACAAACATCTTTACTTACTAGATAATATGATCAGCAGATAAAAACCACAAGCATCAGGCTTTAACCATTTGCACTAACAAGAGATAAAGAATAACTCACTCAGAGCAGCCATCCATCAATCTTTCAATGTCATCCCCACTGCCTGTAGTGGAATCCCCCAACCTAGCCTCCTCTTGCTTCTCAATCTCCTTCATCCACAAATTAGCATGAATCCTCTGTTTCTTCAATCTATAGTCCTTCTTTATGTTTTCCAAGCTATAAAGCGACCCACCGCCGCCGCCGCCGCCATCACCATCACCTTCCTTTTTTTGCTGATTCACTCCTTGTTTCTGCGTCTGTGATGCTTTTCGCCTCTCGTCCCAATTCTCATTCATGTCCTCAACGAACGCTTTGGTTTCGGCATCCACGTCCGACGGAAACACAATTGTAGGGTTTCCAGAGGGGAAGTTTACATCGCTCTCCCATGGCGCTTTGTTCCTCGGCGAAAGGTCTTCGGGAAGCCACGCAGATTCCCAAGTATCATTCCAGTCATCGTCACCACTGCCAAACTTGCCGGAGGAAGGGGAAGAAGATCTGTTTGAGAAGGGTCTACCATGGAAGGAAGAACCGAAATGGGTTTGTTTGATTTGCAGAAGCAGTTGAAGAATTCGATTCTTATTCGTTGAAGAGAGAATTCCAATGCGATGAAGGGAATTCATGTGTGAGAAACAAATGAAATAAGAACAGAGATTTGGATTGGCACCAACAAATTGGAGCTGCACAGTGAGATGAAGGATTAAGGAGTGGGACTGGAAGAAAGGAAAGCGCGGAAGTTTGAGAGTGACATTGAAACCATATGGAAAATTTGTACGGGATGGTCCTTCTTAGGGCCAAATGAAAAATAGTCCGAGGCTCAAAAATACTAAAGAAAATAGCTTCTTGCTTTGGTTAGTCGCGTGTGAAAGTACTGATAGAATGTGGGCAAGGGCCTGACACTCACATTTAGTCTTCTTTCTCTCGTTCTTCATTAGACTGAAAAATATTTATATATTTTGTGTTGGGTTTCTCTCACTCGGATGGAGTTTTTGACGAGATCTCCGACTGAGGACATGGTCTTTAATTTTTTTAATCACCTTGGTGGTTGCAAGAGGAGATTGGCTGGATTCACAGGGAGAGAGGAGAAACGGCAGCGAAGGATTTGGTCGGCGCAGGGTTAGATGGAAAAAAAATCAAAGAAAAAAGTTGCAGTGATGACAAAGGAAAATGGAGAAGGAAAGTGGGAGGATGGAAAGTGAAAATGAAAAAAAAAATACCAGGAAATGTTGAATGAAGGGAAAAGAATCAAAACGAAAGGAGTGAAAGATAGAAGCTAGAGGAAGAAGCGAGAAGTGAGAGGAAGAATCTGAACGAAAGAAGAAAAATCAAAGAAAAACATTGCACTTGTGTCTGAAGAACGAGAGGAACTTGTGAGAGGAAAGAACGAGGAGTGAAAGGAAGAAACAAGAATTCATGAGAGCGTCAAGCCCTCACAAAAGTTTTTTAGACAAATTAGTACTTTCACGTGTGGCCGATATCATCAATTTTCGCAAACGGTTTTTTTTTTTTCTTTCAGATAATAATAATAATTGGAACAGGAGCTTTTGTTTTGGCTAAAGTACCCAAAAAAAATACCCTCCCAAAACTCAATCTTTAAAAAATTGAAAGTAGAATGTTAATAGAATGTTGGATGGAAATCAAAACCCTTGTACCAATTACTTGGAACAATATGACATTGAATGTCCACTCCAAGTTATTAATTTTCATCTCGCATTCTTATAAATTTCTACATCAAAGATACTTTTGAAGTGTTTATGAAAAATCAAAGATGACATTGTAACTTTTAAAAGAATAGGAACAAAGTTTAAAGTTATTTTTGTAATTTAACATATGTTTTAAAAAAAATTAAGTAGTGTATGGATGTAGATTCAAACTATTAAACACTATTCAAAATTGAAAACTAAAGAATATTGAAAATTAAAAATTTAAAGACTTGTTTAAACACCATTTACAATTTTAGAAATCTATTAGATACAAAATTAAAAATTTAGAAACATATTAGACACTATTATAAGTTTAGAGATCAAATAGACACAAATATCAAAAAAAAAAAAAAACTAAACTTCTAATTTAACCTAAAAATAATATAGAGAAGATATTTAAGAAATTTTAATGAAAGAACATATTAAACTGATGTGGTAAAGATTGAAGGAAAGAACAGTGTTCATAAGAACAGAAGCTACAAAAGAAAAGGAAACAGCACTGAGCAATTGGAAACATGAATACTTGGACTAAGTAAATGCTCTCTAATGTGAATAAAAATATGAACTACAAATGGAATAAATCAAGAAGAATACAAAGGAAATGATGCCAAAAAAGCCAACAGAAAGAAACATTGTGATTAAATGATTTCAATCACTGCTCCCTTAAGGGGATAATAACTCTCACTACTTTCCAGCAAAACTTTCATCTACCTCATTTATATTAATTCACACTTATTTTTCTTCAAAACAATGTCATTTTCTAGGCAATGCCTCTTACTAACTTCATTTTTCTCTTCTAGCCAAGGCTTCTCCTTTGTACTCACAAGCAGCAGTCACCACAAAACCTGCTCCTACCTGAAAGGAAAATTGAAGTAATGTAAGGAGGTGACAAGAGAGGGAAAGGGGAATGGGTCGATGGCGCCTCGAGGGAGGGAGTGTCAAGTGTGTGTGAATAATTACTTGACAATCTCTTAAAACAGCACGCTCCTGAAGTTGTACGTTGCTGCAGATAACCGAACCTTGAATTGAACAACCGTCAGCAATGGTAACATGATCCATGACGACTGAATTAGCGATCTGTATTGATGAGGGTCGTAAAACTTAGTTAACAAGGTTCTTACATTACAACCTAAAATCAGATTATAAAATTTATTTGTATGGAAAATAGACCATGAAATGGTATAGCAGAACAAGTTCCTAATTTTATCCCAAATCAATAACTGATTCTGTGATTACCTTCACATTGGAACCTATCCGGCAATGGCGGCCAATTACTGACCGTTTCACGCTACATTTGTCACCCATCTGTGAACCTTCTCCCAACATACAATGGGGTCCCACCTGAAACTCTCCTACTTAGTACAAGGGAATGACCAATATAACAAAACAAGTATAAAGTAAACAACATTCTGAAGTACAGATATTTGATCAATTCATGAATACCAAGGAAATTTTCTCTATAGATGTTTCTCTATTTTTTTTCATTTTTCTTTTTGAATTATTGTTATTATTATTATTATTTTTATAAGAAACAATTTCATTGATTGAATGAAATATCAAATGATATACAAAAGAATCCCTTTTAAAGGGAATACAAAAGATGTTTTCAATTTTTTATAAGGTACGAAAAATTGTTAATTTTAATAGCTTGTATGTTTTTACCCCAAGAAAAAAGCATTGAAAACAGCTGATTCAAGGATATCCTTAGCGGTTTTGGCCTTTTCCTGAAAGATTCTTGTGTTTCTCTCATCCTATAACTTCCACAAAACAGCTGGTGAAATGTTAATCCATAATTACTTCTTGGTGGCTGTGAAGGGGTGATCAATAAGCAGCATACGAAGCCAGTTCTGTGTATCATTAGGGGAAGCCATGGACCAATCGAAGGCTGAAAATAATTCCGACCAAATATAGAGGAGGTGGGGCATTTGAAGAATAAGTGATTGATCGATTCATTGCTATTTTGGCAAAGACAGCACCATTAAGGAGACAGAGATTCATGGACAGCATTTGTATAAACAATCCATGGTGTTGAGGCAAGTTTTAGAGACGTCCCATAGGAAGATTTTGACTCTTTTGAGACGGATGCTTCAATATTGTCTTGTATAAGTCTTTGTCCAAAGTGGATCTGCTGGAGGTGAGATAGGTGTACAGTGACCTTGTAGAGAAATGGCCATACGTGTCAAGCTTCCATGCCCATGTATCACATCTGTTCGACAAAGCAATATTGGGAATGAGGTGAGTGAAAACAGCCCACTCGGTAATCTCCACATCCTTGGATGTCTTCTAAATTTTAGGTTCTTGAGGATTTTTGGAGGATCTCTATAATTTCTAGGAGGGTTTAGAGGTCTTGAAAAGAAGTTTGGTCTCTTGCTAACTTTATTGTCTCTCTTTGGACATCTCTGTCTAAGAATTTTTGTAATTATCAATTAGACTTCAGTCTTTTGGATCGTAGCCTTTCTTGTTTGGTTATTTTAAGTTTTGTGTGGGCTCATGTTACTAAATAATGGTCATTTTATGCTCTTGTATAACTTTCATTACTTTCATATTCTCAAAATGTTCTTTTAAGAAAAAATAAGGAAACTACATCGACAACCTTTTACCATACTATATATGCTGCAAGTATCAACATTTGGAATTATATACTAGAGATGAAGATAATTAGAAGTAGAACTCACGGTGGTCTTTGATCCGAGTTGTGCAGAAGGTTGAATGATGTTATTTTGAGCAGAGAAAGAGTAACCTGAAAGATGACTTGCCTCTCCAATAACCTTACAATATTAAATCAAACTTCAGTCAAACAAATATAATGAAGTCAAGAGAACTAATACAACACAAGTAGAGGTGGAGAATTTTAATCAATACAATAAACTTACATCCCGATTTATGTCGCTGTATGATTGAATTGAAAATAAGCGAGCACAATAGTTGCTACTAGTGGGAATATAAACACAACATTTATGTGTTTTTCGAACAGGAATAGATCCATTAGCACCACATGCATAAAGATCATGAAAACTTGTAGTAGATGAATTAGAAAGTATCTGTGACAGCAATACTTGGATCTTATGGGAACCAACTTTCTCAATCCCATTATCCTCCACTCGGGGTGTTCCGTTCGATAAAACTTCTGACCTCTACATTATTTAAAAAATTAATCCAGTTCAGTACATTTAAATACACTTGCTGTTGACACAATAGAATATGTAATGGCGTTACTGACCAACTGGCTCCGCACAAGATAGGGCAACACATCTTGCCTTAGGCTTCGGAAAGTATCTTTTTGATCTAGAACCTCTTGCAAAGCAGATCTGCGGGAGAATACAAGTGAACATGTATGAGGATATTAGCTTCAGTTTTTTTTTTTGGGCAAAATGTTTGTAGTAGTAAACTAGGAGGATAATTAAATTGGGACCTTTTGAACGCATACATATATGCATCCATGAGATCAGCTCGGATATCCATCTACATTAAAGAAGAGATAAAGTAAAATTAAATCCAGGAAATTCACATTTAACATGAATAAGTTATATTCTTCCATTTAGAACTTGGATGCATAAAATGTGAAAAACAAATTCAAACCGTAAAAAAGAAAAGCAATTCAACCGGATGAAATAATTGATAGGTTCATAAATCAAGTGTTTTTGGTAAGATAACTTTAATCAAGCACATTAGTAATCAACAGAAAAAAAAATAAGTTTTAGAAGTACAGAAAACCTTTACCAAACAACACCTTATGACAGTAACCATTACCTGACCAACTGCACGGAGTATGCTTTTCTGAATTTTATAGTCTTTCTCAATTTCAGCACCTGGAAGGAAATAAAAATGACATAAAGGGGACGTGTTGAGTAAAATCCTACGGAGATGTTCTATCAAATGCTAACCGGTTGCTATGTATAGTAAAAACTGCTTGGTAGGATCAAGTCCAACAATGTTGTGGACTACTGCTTTCTTGGTCTTGTCTTTTCCACCAGCGGATCCCGACTCTGAAGATCCACTGACTGGAACAGGGCAGAGCATAGCAGTAACTACAGCATCATTCCGTCTATGAGTAGCTGCAACTGCACCAGGAGGAACATCAGAAACAAGATCACCACTCACAACCTGCAGAAAAGCATAGGACTCATGACTGTAAATAAAGATAGAATAACAGATCATATACTGTTTAAAGTGCTCAAGTCTAACCAATATATCATTTGCTGTTAAGTGGCAAGAGATGGCCCGAAGTGCACCAGCGGTTCCAACATCCTCAGGAACAGAAGTAACCTACAAATCACAAATTTAGAACTCTTACCACTATTTTTCCTTGTATTTTAAGCTAGTAATGGGGGTTGTCTATGTTAGGAAATCATCATTCTGACAGAAAATTTTGTGAAACCAGTACAGATTATAAGAATTTGTATAGAGAACAGCAATCTCTTTAGGTCACTTGTGTATCACCAACCCATCTCCATTTTTTCTAATTCATAAAACAATTTAATGAAATGGAAAAGGAAAAACAAAAGGTCATGTAAAGCAGCAACATTAACATTGAAAACATGAAATTATGCACAACAAACATCAAATTGATCAAATGATTTCAACTTTCAATAACTAAGAAAGCTACATAACTTACTGCATACTTCTAACACACTTTGGTAACATACAAAATAATATGATTGACCTCATGGGACAACCACCTAACCCTATAACACTTGGTTACCGAGGAAACTCTTAAGATTTTAACATCCTAGGTAGGTGTCCTTCATGTTTGAACTCATTCCCTCTAAGTTATTTTACATTTTCACCAACCCCAAGGATCACCAGGCAAATCCATAGCGGTTACCATACAAAATGAACATTTGCCATATTATGATATATTTTCTGCAGAAACAACTTTCACGTTTAACTAAATACTGAAGCTACTCCCTTCACAACTTTTTAGAAATTCCTAAAGGTCTCACATGTCCAACAGCAGTTCACAAGTTAACGATTATCTTAAATACATTAAAAGAAATGCCCTCGCATTGCATCATTTAACCATGTTAAAATTTACAGTTTCCCTACTCCAGACAACAAGGTTTCTCTCATATTATTGCAATATGATTTGTTTCTTGATGAGGATTAAAGAAAAATATTTGTGTGTGTTTCATGTTTCATCAAAACAGTGTACAAGCGACTGCAACACACAACACAAACAAATTTTAAGTTGGTTTGAATATCAAAGGGAGGGAATTATAAAAGAAGACCACCTAGAGGCTAGAAGATATGAGAAAATCAAATCAACCATATTCTTATTTTTTCTTTCCTTGGAAATTCTTATGACTTCAATCAAGCTTGATTACCCAACAAGAAGGCATAATGGCGTGAACAACTGAGCATTTTTCTGGCTCCTTTGGGGTGAGAAATGGCTGCCTATTTAGGAATGCTTCCTCTTCTTTTGATCTCTTAATGGATAGGTTTTATCTACCTCTATATTTTGGTGTATATCAAAGCACCCTTTTGCTCATTATAGTTTATCTTATTTCATCTCCAATTAGGGAGCTCTATTGTAATTAACCTTTTGGTGTTTTGGAGTTTTTCTCCTCTATTTCATCAATCAATGAAATTGTTTCATATTAAAAAAATGACATGAATCAACCGGCTTTAGCCTTGTCTCTAAAACAAAAATCCGAATCAATATAGATGATAGAAAATCTATTATGAGGAGAAGCCTTAGTTGAAGTTGAGAGTTTGAAAGACCTAGCACCATAATCTCTCAAACCGTTGGGCCTTTATTGAGCAAAAGATATAAATATAAGGACTGACTATGGAAAAGGGTGACTGTTTGATCTGATCAATGGTTTTTAGGCTTCTAAAGCATCAAGAATAACAGTACACAAAGGACCGATCTTTCTTCGATTCATTTAAATTCTAAACACCTGTAATGTTAGACCACTATTGTGAGGATGGCAGAAAGGATTTGCAAGAAAAATCCCTCAAAAGGTCTCTAGCTCTAGGATTGAGACTGCCAACAAGAACCTCCATGAGAATCAAAGCACACAACAAAGTTGACCAACCCTGAATTTTCCACCTTTTCATTTTTCTTCTGAAGGTCAATTTTTCACAGGTTCTCAAATCCATGGAAGACACGTAACTTGATTCTTTTGTGTTTTCCACAACAATCCAGTATCATGTTAACACAGATGGAGTTTCAAACCAGAGGCTAGGCATGCCTCAAAAGAAGTTCACCCATTAAATACCCCTTCCCCTAGTGACGTAGGATATCAAATTCTTAGAAACTCTAATCTCAAAAGATTATTTCCAGCAAGAAAGAAACTAAACATTCTTTGCCAAGTCCTACCACTTAATCAATAAATATTGACATTATCATCTGTTATTCGGTCACTGAATCCTGGAAGCCTATGTCCCAAAAGCCCAAGGGTTCTTGCACATGGATAGTCCATGAAGGGTGAGTCAGGACCTGAATCAGGTCGAAACGGGATGCAAAGACTAAGTTAAAAGGATGGAGAAAAGGATGGTCATTTCTCCAAGTTTTTTAAAAACAAGAGGGCGCGCCCTAATTCTCCTTTGCGTTGGGAAAATGGGGGCAAAATGCAACCTCATATTTCAATTTTCATCCAGCAATTGGAGAAAACAAAACATTCAACCATCTCCATAGCCAAGTAATCAAAAACAGCTCAGTACCTCTACACGTAGACGATCATCATAAGCCCCTGAGATCCAACTCCCTATCCGAAGAGCCACATCTTCACCTTCAGCAACCTGCATACACAAAAAAAAAAAAAAAATACATAGAAATCAAAAACCCTATACCCCACAAAGGAAAATGCAAGAGTACATATTCGAGTAATAAAAGGAACCATACAACAATGATATCCTTAAGGTTACTGAGTTCTAAGAGCTCCAGGACGTACGAGAGGACCGGACGATTCGCCACCGGTAGTAGTGCTTTGGGAAGCTCCTATTAGTAAAAACATTAGTCATATCGATAAAAACCATAAGAAGAATAGCAAATTTCAAAGTGCAGATTGATCGGTTCCTGAGAAAATTGAGATGAATGAAGGAGAATTGTTGATGATGAATAAATGGTTCGTAAGTAAAACCTTGGAAACAAGAGGGACGAGGTTCTTTGAAGTGCCGCCGGCTAACACTACCACCTGAAAATCCATGGAAGAAGATGGTGAGAGGTGAAGTGCTCTGTGGGGGAGTTCTTCAGCTTCCAGCAAAATCGATTGCGCTCGAGAATGGGAATTCTTCTTTCTTCTTTCTTCTTTCTTCTTCTTCGAGTGTTTTTTTTTTTTTTTTTCCTGTTCTAATTTTACAAAAATTACTCTTTTAATGGAAATTTCGCAGAGGTTTGTTTCTCGTCGAATGGGCGAAGAAGGAACGTAAATGATATCTTTTATTATTATTATTATTATTTTTGGACAAAAACGTTGGACGGATCCAATTTTTTAATTTAATCTAATCTCGAGATTGATGGTAGAAATTTATGTATAATAATAGTAATAATTTAACTTAAAATATTATTTTAATTTAAAAAATTATTATAAAAAAAAATCAAACTATTTATCAATATAGAAAAATTTCACTGTCGCGGTGATAGATAGTAAAAAAAAATTATATTTGTAAATAGTTTAGCTCATTTTTCTATATTTGAAAACAACCTTTTTAATTTCTGTAGTATCTGATTTATTCTTTTAGGCTAAATTATACAAAATACTCCTAAACTTTGTACTTTCGGAAAAAAAATTCTTTAAATTTTAAAAATTTCAAAAATACCTTTAAACTTTCAATATGAGTTCAAAAATACCTAGTTTTGGATGGAAATTTTGTGTCAAAAATACTTCTTAACTTTAAAAAATTTCAATAAATACTCTTAAACTTTAAAAGAAATACTCTTATATGAATAGAAACGATTAATACCGTCTTACTTCTCTATTTTCTCTCTATTTTCTCCCCTCTCTTCTTAAATACCCTTTTAGCTTTCTTTTTTTTTTTTTTTGAACTGTTTGACGTTTGTTTATCTTTTAAAAAAAATAATAATAAAACCAAACACTTTAGTTAAAGTTTATGGTCTATAATAAAAAGAAAGAGAATAATAGAAGCACTAAAAAAAACTTTAGTTGAGTGTATTTTAATAACCAAATACATTTTTTTTTATTTGTTTATCGTTTTGGTATATTTTAAGGGGAGATTTTGATTTTGAAATTTTGTGAGATTCGTGAGATTTTAATTTAAAATTTTGGTTTTTATTTTTTACCGATAAAATTGGTGTAAGTATTGGAAAAATAAAATAAAAATGAGAGTGAAAAAAAATGAGGATATCTATATAATTTGTTTTAAAATTGGTTCTTTTCGAACCCAATAAACTTCAAACAAATTGATAACCATACTAATGGTAGGTGCATTTTCAAACTTTTTTTTTTATATTTTAGAGTTATTTTTTACAACTAGATATTAACGATTTATGTTTATATACTATCGATGACGGTATTTTTAAACTTTTAAAAATTTAGGGGTATTTTTAAAATAAAACATTAATGATTTCCACCCAATCCTAATGTTAAAGGTATTCTTGAACTCTTTTTTAAAGTTGAAAGGTATTTTTAAAATTTTTGAAAGTATATGAGTATTTTTTACACAAAATACAAAGAGTTCAAGGGCATTTTTTTTTTATTTAGTCTTCTTTTAAATGTCTGATTTTTGTCTATCTACCCTCAATAAATCTTTGATTTAGTCTTTCAAAATTAATATTTATCCTTTGCAAAAAAAAAAAAAAAAAAAAAAAAAAAAAAAAAAAAAAAAAACCAGTTTTTTTTATGTGCTATTTTCAAATATAGAAAAATGAGTCAAACTATTTATACTATGACTTGAGCAATAGTGATATGAACTGCTAGGCATCAAAATATTAATTAAATTTTATTAGTAATTTTGATGTAATTTTAGTATTTTTCAAATTTATCCTTTTTAATGAAATTTTGACATTTTAAGTAGGGTTATTTTAAACATTTTACTATGAATTATGATATGTCATTAGGATTTTATTGGGAGACTATTTAAAATCTTGCTTATAGGTTGTTTGAAAACAGTTTTGATGCCTGGACTTTTAGGGTTTTCTTGAATGAGAATTTTCTGGTAGATGACAGAGTTTCATTACCCGCCACTTTGCAATTCTTGAATTGGGGTTGCAATCCAACAACATTCAGGTAAGTCTGATCATCTTGCTTGTGGAGTGTTTAAACTTAGAATAAGAAATTTATTTTCCTTATCTCTTGGTCTTTGATCAAAAGGTAATCCAAATCTAATCATTTCCTTTGAATTGTTGTCAAATTGAATTGGGGGTTTTAGGATTTATTGTTAGGGGTTCAACAATTGGGTTCCTAATTTTCAAATTGCTAGGGTTTTCATATCAGATAGACTTTTATTGCTGTCTATCGCTCGAGCGATAGAATTCTATCGCGCTTTATCGCTGATAGACACTAAAATTTTTCTATATTTGTAAATAGTTTGATATTTTTTTCTGTTTATAGTAATTTTCCTTCTTTTATCAAATTTTGTTAAATAATAATATTGATTTTCATATGATGAGATACAAATATGTTTTTAAAATTCATTGTAAATCCTTACTCTTATAAAATTATTACAATATAAGAAAATGCACAAAATATCCATAAATTATAAAGTTTGTTAGGATTAAATACTCATAACTATAGAATTGTTGCCATGTAATTCAATTTTAATTCTATAAAATTTGAAAATTATAATATTTGTTGGACCAATAAATCAAAAGCATTAAACATGAATTTTATAATATTTACCATTTAAAGAGTTTGCTTTTAAAGTCGATGTTGAATAGTCTTGGTTTAGGAAATAATAAATTAACGTATCTTGTTTTGAGAAAATAATAAATTGATGTAAAAAATTGGAATTAAGAATTTGATTGGCTGGCCAAGCATACGTGGCATATTTTGATTGGATCAATCTCGGATAACTCTAAGGTAAAGTATTTTCTCAATTCTCATTTTTTGCATCCAAGGTTGGGATGTCATCCCTCTTACACTTGGAGTAGCATTTTATGAGGTCGGGACCTTGCCATAAAAAGTGATGGATGGAAAGTTGGTGATAGATAATCTATTGATATCTACTATGATAAGAGGATTCCGAGAGCTCACCTTCAAGCTTCTTTCTCCTTCTTGGCCTTTGAACCTTTTAAATGTTAGTGTGATTTGATTGACAATAGCAAGTGGAATTTGAGTTTAGTGGACGAGATGTTTATTCTGGATACACCCAAATCATCAAACAAATACCTCTTCGTAATTCACCTCACCTGATTCTGACACCTTCTTTTGACATTATGATAAGAAAGGCATTTGTGTCAGTTAAAAGTGGCTCAAGCGGCTACTCTTGATGCTCCATCTTCCTCAATCATTCATATGAGTAGGTTGTGGAAAATTTTGTGGTCCTTGGCAATTACACCCAAGTCAAAAAAAAAATCTATTGAAGGGCAAGTCTCAACACTCTCCTCATATGCGAGAATCTTGCAAGTCATCAGATTTTATCTGTCAGGATGTGTTCTTTGTGTTATTGCGGTCTTGAATCTAATATTCACGCCATGTGGTTTTGTAAGGAAAATAGAAACATTTGGTTTTCTTGGACTCCTAGCCTAATTCTTTCTGACATATATTACACTGATTATGCTTCTCTTTTTTGTAGAGCAATCAAGATTTTCAGTTTCCAGGACCTCAAGATCTTCTCACGTATCGCAACCTCAATTGGCAACATTGCAAATCACTAATTTTCAATAGGGGGTCTCCTCTCTCTTTGGATCTTGTTGGTTGGGCGCTTTCTATGAAAGACTCGTTTGATAGCTGGTCAAGCTCCTTGCCTGTGGGGCGTGTTATTCATGATCCTTCTTCCATAATTGAGGCTAAATGGATGACCACTCCTCTAGAGTCTTTCAAAGTGAATTTCAATGCAGCTATTGGAAGCAATGAGGTGGGCATTGTACCTGTTGTTCATGATTCCAATGGCGAGACCATGTTGGTTATAGAAAAATTCCAGCTTTTCATTGGTTATATGGAGCTTGTTGAGGCCTTGACCTTCCATGAAGGCTTTACCAAGGCTTTGGAAGCTGACATTTGTCTTCTAAGGGATGAGACTGATTTTTTGATTTTGTGCGGTCTTCTAATGAACTATTCTCGATACTCTCACGAGATTTAGTACTTTGCATGGATTCTCTTCATGCTTTACATCGTTGGGGTGTTATTGAAGGTTTCTTTTTCGCTAAACTTAGCCGCAAGTATATGACACAAATGAAATAACCCAAATGAATCAGACTCATTATTAATTTTAAAAAGTATATTTTTTTTACTTACGAAACAATTATATATACGTGAATTTATTTTAATTTTATTTAATTTCATGATTTCTTTGGATAATTTATTCTCTTAACAACTCCTAAAAATAATTTTTTAGTATTTTTGAAGGAAAATTTTCATAATATAAATTGAAATTGAGTTGTTAATCTTAACTCAATATATGAAAGTAATTAAATCACAATTTCACATATTAACATTTTTACTTATTTTTAGAACAAAAATTGAAATAAATGACATGAGTAACATGAACTAACCTAACCCAAATGTTTTATGATTGGGTTGGGTTAGGTTCTATAATAAAGGTAATTTGGGTTGAAGAAATTTACAACCTAAACAATTGGGTTGAGTTTAAAAAATGTTTCAACCTAACCCAACTCAACCTACGAATATCTTTATGCCATTTTGCTTTGGTGGTTCTCTTTTCATCTTCAATTCACATGCGTGGCCTATTTTCCCTTTTTTAAAAAATAATTTTTTATGTTTCAAATTCTTAAAATTTCATTTTGAAGTCTAAAATAGCTTTTCTATAAGCTCATACTAGGGACATATATGCTTTGAGTTCAACAATATATAGTATTGGATTCAAACCTTTGATTTCATAGGATGCGAAGATTTTTGAAAAGTTTTAATTTAGGAGTGTCTCAAATGTCGAACATCCCTACCGATAAGGCTAACAATTTAAATAGTATATGGAGGGCGTTTGGGGCGTAAGTTGGTTATTATAGTCCGTGGTTGTTACAACCTATGAGTTATAATAGTTTATGTTATGGGTGTAGACTAGTTTAGTCTGGGTAGAAAATAGTAAATACTGTAAGTAAAACAAAGAGGGAAAGAAGGGATGAGAAGAAAATAGTAAACATGGTAACAAATAGTAAACACTTTAGGTAACAAATAGTAAACACTTTAGCAAAGAGGGATAGTAATATGCAGTTAATTGTAAGTTATAATAGTTGAAAATGTCAACTACTATAATTAGTGCCCCAAACATAGAGTTAGTTATAATAGTCCACACCACCAACTTTAAGTTGGTGACTCGAACACCCCTAAGATTTAGATACGACAAAGGAGATTTAGATACGACAAAGGAAGAGTTGTTGAAGAAGTTACAATTTAGGAGTGCCATCAAAATATTGTAAGCATTCGCTGAAACAATTCTTAGAATGTGACGAGGGAGTTAGAGGTTAGTTCTAAGTTTCAAACATACGTAGATGTTGAGGAGGGGAAATGTCATTCTATGTTTCATCCTCTATGATAAACTCAACCACTAAAACAATACTTAGTATTTGATTTGGGAATAGTTGTTCGTTAACATTTTGTTTTTCGTTACCATTTTGTTAGAAACATAAGTGTTGGATACTATCATTTCTCATTATTCATTTTTCACAACTGTATCTAAAATCGTGTAGAAATTATTTCTGGTTCTCGTTTCTAATTTTTTCCCAAAACCTAAGTAAGAATATTATAATGTCATTTTTTACTTTGCACAATAAATTTTTAAATATAAATATAGGAAAAGAAAAATTCTATTTATTTTCTCAATAAAAGAGAAAGAAATAAGCGACAAGAGATAGTTATCAAATACAATTATGTTTGTCAAAGTGAGTTAAGTTTAACGATAATTAACGTACAGTCTTTAAAGGTCAAAAGTTCGATATCCATTCCTACAATTTTGTTGTACTAAAAATACACACACAATTATACTTTTCTTTATTGAAAGAAAAACGACAAATCAAAACGTTACTAAACCAACCTTTAATAACTAGTTCTAATTAATAAGGGCAACCACCTAAATGACACATTTGAATGGGCTTGATTGTTTTGAATAAAATGCCTTTACTCCAACAATTGCTTTGTTAAATAAGTCAAACAAAAATGTCATTATGGCCATTAAATAATTTTTGTATAGTTGGCGCTACTTTGTTGGCTAAGCTATCTTTATCGCTTGAAACGCACTTAAATTATTAAATTATAAGTTACAAGTTTAATCTTTCTCAACGTTCGAGTTTATTTGATGTTTTGACTGTTTTAAAAATATTTTAACACATTCTGAAGCTGAAGCTTTGTTTGATAATCATTTAGTTTTTAATTTTTAATTTTTTTGAAAATGAAAGCATATAAATACTCTTCTTACCCTTAATTATCTTACTTACTTTTTTATATACTTTTTATCCATGTTTTAAAAAATCAAGCCAAAATTTGAAAACTAAAAAAAAGAAAGTAGACATTGTTTGGTAACCATTTAGTTTTTTGTTTCTAATTAAGCCTATTTTCTCATATTTTCTTACATTAATTTGCATCTTTTTTTAGTACAATAGTTGAATTTTTAGCAAAATTTTAAAAACAAAAATAAGTTTGTAAAGACTACTTTTTTTTTTTTAGTTTTAAAAAATTGGCTTGATTTTCTAAAACATGGGTAAAAAGTAGATAAGAAAGCAAGACAATTAATTTTCAGAAACTAAAAACCAAATGGTTATCAAACGGGACCATAGTTTTTAAAAACTTGCTTTTGTTTTTGAAATTTGGCTAAGAATTCAACTTCTGTACTCAAGAAACCTGCAAACCATGGTAAGACAACGTGAGAATAAGACTTAATTTTCAAAAACTAAAAACAACAAATAAAATGGTATCAAAGGGAGTCTAAATTTCAAATTTTATGTTTAATGGGTCACTTACAAACTTGAAACTTTTAAGAACTTTATTCATCATGAGAAATAAAATTTAATTTTTTCTAATAGAAACCTAAATTTGAAATGTTGTGTCTAATATATCTATAAATTCTAAAAAAATAAGAAGTTTATACACCAAATTTTGTAATTTTTATTTATAATATTTTTTAACTTTTATCTAAAAAAAAATTATCTCCGCCTTTAAAGTTTTATTTCGAGTAATTGTTCAAATAGCAAAATTATTGAAAATATTTTTAAATATAAAAAATAAAAAAAACAACAACAACAAAGAACTTTTTCAAACTGATAAATTACTATCATCTGTTACTGTGTACTTTTTACCATTTTACTATATTTGTAAATAAATTAGGTCATTTTTCTATATAGGAAAACAATTCTTTTATTTCTACTTCTCCATATATTTTCTGCATTCTATTATTTCTCTTTATCTATTTAAATTTTTTCTAGAAAAGTATCAAACATGTACGAGTTTTGTTTTAACAAAAAAAAAAAAAAAAAAGTAAATACCAAGAACAAAATGTTCATAGTTAAATCAAAAGGATGATTAAAAAAAATGAAATCCAACGTGAATAATTCCTACGTTTGTGCATAACATAAGAAAAATTATTTAATGAGACAACTCTAATGTAACCGAAAATTATGTAAATTAGAAAAAGTGTATATTTGTAATAATAAGCATTCACAAATTTGAAACATTTTCATAATTACTCTTTCATATATCTAACAAAGATCTGGGAACCACATTAGAACATTTTAAATTTTGTTAGCAACATCTTGAGCCAAATTTTGAGGAAAGTAACATGGATAACCTAAAATAGAAGACCCAAATGAAATTTGACTTATGTTTTGAAAACAAACAAATTTTTTTTTGTCTTTTGCTTATGCCATCTCTGGTGAAATTACCAAAATCAACCCAACTCTTTATTCCATCTCTTTGCTTCTTCTAGCTCTCAACATGTACTTTTTTTTAAAAAAAAAAATAATCGATTTTCTTCTACAACTTCTGCCTTCTGCAAGAGGAAGAGACAAGAAAAATAAGAACGAGAGGAAATAAACAAGAGTGAGAATCCAATCGAAGAAAAAAAAATCTAAGGAAAAAATTGCAGATTTGACGAGGAAGAAGCGAGAGGAAAGAACGAAAGTTCATACCCTCAAACATATCTTGGGGTTAAATATGTACTTTCATACACGTAAGTCGAAGATCATTTTTCGAGCATTTTTTAATCTTAAACAAATTTTCATTTAGGCCCCTCGAAAAGGGTCATCCCTGCAAATTTTCCTAAATTTTGGCCCCACCTATTCTTTTTCTCTTA
Source organism: Lagenaria siceraria (assembly GCA_002890555.2). Lineage (NCBI taxonomy): Eukaryota > Viridiplantae > Streptophyta > Magnoliopsida > Cucurbitales > Cucurbitaceae > Lagenaria > Lagenaria siceraria. The sequence goes on along the minus strand of CM016492.1, from coordinate 4,290,390 downwards.
TTTTTCTTTAATGCTTTTATTAAAGAGAAGAAAGAAGAAGAAACCAATAGAATAGTATATTGCAAAGATAAAGCGAGCGTGTTCCTCACGCCCCATCATTCACGGAGGTCGCCATGACGATTCTGCAGACCAATCAATGCTTCTCGCTTCTTAAAATCTATAAAATGGAAGTGTTGGAATTCGATGGAAGCAGCAGATCAATCCATCGATCCACAATCAATCTCTCTCTCCCTCTGTATATTGAACTGAAGAGATCGTAATGGCGACTGTTGGAGGTATCAAGGAAGTGCATGGAAACGAGAACAGCCTCGAAATTGATGGTCTTGCTCGTTTTGCTGTTGATGAACACAACAAGAAAGAGGTTTGGTTTCCTTTTCCAATTCCCTTTCGCAAATTTTGAATTGGGTTCTGTTTTTTTTTATCCCTAAATTTGTGGATGTATCATTAGTTTGAGTTTTATTGTGTGGTTTCTGCGGTTATCTACCTTCATTTTTGTGTTCTTATGTATATTCGTGTTGATTGTGGATGATCATTTCTTCAATCGAGAAGGAGGTTTTCTGTATTACTTCTCAAACGAACAGGAACAATAGTGGGTTGGATAGGGATCGAGATTTAAGCCTTGTAATTTTAGTCTCAAAATTCCTTTTTGTATTAACTGTGTGGGCTTAAGAAGAAAAAGTTTTTGATGTCTTGTAGATCCAAACCTCTGGATTAGGCACCAATACGACAAGGCGGCTACATTGTAGTTAACAGTTTTGTATTGTTGGATGTAGGATAGAAAAACTGTCAAGGTATCTCGAATTTATAACCTTATCAAGGGGTTATTAAGGAAAACAAACAAACTTTAGAATACACATTCAATGGTTATTATGAGTCAGCCATATTGTGACAAGTCTTATCAAATAGTTTGTCAGCAGATACCGGGTAATTCGAATAGTCAGCCTCAGTCTCTGGTGTTATGGTCTAATGCAGTTAAACATTTCTCTCACAGTTTTGATAGTTTTGATTTTGATTACATCATGTTGTAAATTATCATTTCTTGTATTTTGAGCATTAAACTTTTTTCATTTCATCAGTGAAAGGTCTTGTTTCTTTTTCAAAGAAAAAAAAAAGATTTTCTGCGGATACCGGGCAATCGAAAAGTTCTGATTGAAAACATGTATGTGTGCAGAATGCTCTTCTGGAATTTAGCAAGGTTGTGAAGGTGAAGGAGCAGGTGGTCTCTGGCACACTTTATTACATAACTCTTGAGGCAAGTGAGGGCGGTCAGAAGAAGGTTTATGAAGCCAAGGTCTGGGTCAAGCTGTGGGAGAATTTTAAGCAGCTTCAAGAGTTCAAGCCAGTTGGTGATGGGTCTGTGGGTTCCTCCGCTTAGTTTTCTAGGTAACCAAACTGCTTTGTTAATTTCTGCATTATCATGATACTCCAAAATCTAAATCTTAGGCATCTAGTACTATATTTTAATGTACATGGAATTATCTCCTTTTATCTTATGAAGAATTCTTAGTCAAATTTTAAAATCAAATACAAGTTTTGAAAAATTGCTTGTTAGCCTTCAAAATTTGACTTAGATTATTAGCTTGTTCCTGAAAGTAGATTGCAAAGCATAGAAACACGTAAGTGAAAATAGTGTTTATAAACATAATTTTAGAAACAAATAACAAAAACAAAAAGTTATCTAAGGAGACCAAATTAGAACCTGGATGGCCAATAACCGGGATGCAATTACTAATTCGGAAAAAGTTAATCGAAACTTAACGCAAAAACATTAAGTAGTTAAACATGAGCATAATTCAATAGTTAGGATACCATTTTTTTTTCTTAAGGTCGAAGAGTTGAATCTCCACCCTATATTAGGTAAACTAAAAGAGAAAAGAAGTAGCAAATAAAGAGTCAGTCTAGTTTAGACGGATTCAATTAATTCCTTAGCTAAGTATATAGTCTGTTTGAAATCTTCTGATGGTTATTAGAGGTTTGAGACTTTGCTGCTATTTTGGGAAGTTCAAACGGTTCAGGGGTGCTCTTTTCTTATTAAACTCTCTATCATCTTGATAGGTCTTGGTTCTAGGTCCTCCCATACCAACCACTACTTTTATCTGTATTCTCTTGATTCCTTTCATCACATTTAAGGATTTTTTTTAAAAGTACAATTTGGAGTAGTAGATTCGAACCACAAACCTTGTGGTTACTAATACACTCGTGTGCCAATTGAGCTATGCTCACTTTTGGCTACATTTAACGGTTTAGTCCACTGAGGAAGAAATTGATGTGAATTTCATAAATTTGCAGAGAAAGAAACACTAACAAGAAGTAGGAATATGATATATATACAAACAATCATGTATTAACAAAGTCACAAACAAAGGTAAAATTTGTAAAGTGAGCATAGCTCAATGGTAGTTATCATGTATTATTTTCTTCGAAGTTTCATAGTTTCATTTGTTGTACTAAAAAGTAACTATAAAGGTATAGTTGTGGATGATGGACCACTTTTACAGTTATAAATTAGCTCGCTTAATAAGTATTAGAGGCTCTGTATCTGAGTTTTTTTGTTTTAAATCTTTTGCTCTGCAAGCACCATATTTAATTAGTTCAAAAGTTTGGACAATTACTTGGATTTATGTGAACCCTCTAAAATCTTGTGTGTTTCTGAAATTTAGGGCCCTAAAATCATGATGATGCGTGGAATACGAATGGAGCAAAATCCTTTGCTTTATATGTAGTGTCTTTGATTTAATAAATTATGTAAAGCTATGGATTGTATGGATATTTATGATCAAATATCAATAGTTGTTGTGATTATGTGGCAATTGAATAAGATATGTATTTTCAGGAAGAAGTACCATATACTTAAACCTTAACTACAAAAGAGTAAAGCTACCGTTTTTCTTTTTGTTTTTTTTCCCCTTCATCTAAGTTCGACCATTGTCAAATGAGGTATCGTACCATAGAAATTTGTTGATAAAACTATGCTTATTATTGACAAAGGCCAAAAGCTAGCATAGTTGAAATAGCTCATTTGTTAAACTTTTGTTAACTGTCTCATACAAGCAACATTTTGATTCTGAAAATGCCTTTTAAAGCTTATTTGTTGAGGCAAGGTATAGATTTTAGATTCGGTCAGCTTTTAGTTCATCGAGCTGCCTTTAACGTCCTGTAATGATTAGAAAAAGGCCAATGTACATTTGAGAATTTAGGAAGAAACGATCACAAATTTTAGAAACAAAAATTTAAAAGTAAAATCATTATCAAATAGTCTTAATGAATAAAAATGTTTAAAATTAATCAAGATGCACGCAGAGTAACCCAATACAAATACGATATTAAGATGTAATATGAATACATTGTATAAGTACTTAATCAATAGATTTATTTATTGCCACTTTCTACTGTTTGAAGGAACACGTCTAGCATACAAAAGTCAAAAGAGTCGGTGGGATTTTAATATAAGAACAGCCATGGTGTAATTTCTAAATTCCAATAACAAACCTTCACGTTCTTACGTTTTGTTCATTATTTTCTATATATATATATATAAGAAGCTCATTTCGCCTTAAATTCCAACTGCCCTTCGAACTTTTGGAATATTGTATATAAGAAAAGCCAAATAAAGTCCAATTGAAAGTGACTTATTTTGAATAAAAGAGATTATTCTGAATGAACTGAATGAAAATATTTTTTTTTGTTTTTTTAGAAAGAATTATTTAAGATTGATTGTTGCTAAGATTTAAAATATCGATGTGATAAAAATATCGAGATCTTAATTTTACGAAAATATCAATTTCGACAGATATTTCTAGAAAAATTATAAATATAAAAAATTTAAAAATAAATTTAAATTACGAAATAAACATTTTATTATTTTTAAATAAGTAAATATGTCTATTATTTATATTATATTTATATTAGTGGCATTTTGATGCTTATTTTTTGTGTTTCGTAGATTTTTCTACGAAATAATAGAAATATCGAACCCATAGAAATATGAAAATATCACGATGAAAATTTAATACTATGATTGTTGCTAAACAGACTTTTTTTTTTTTTTTGGAACAGAAATGCAAAGGAAGTTTTTATTACAAATATATTCATGAAATATGAACTTGTTTAAATAAACAATTATATTTACCTCCTTTCACTAGCACATAAAACTATAATATTGGGGTAATTTTCAATCTTGTGGAGGCATATGAGTTGTGAAGTTGAAGATTCTATTTTGTTGGATTATCACAAAAGAATGTGTTTCAGCAACCAAGTCCCCCAAAAGACAGGTTTGAAAGGGTTTATAATCCTAAATTTCATAGATGCCACAAGTTCTCCAACAGTTCTGACAAAATTACCCATCCGGCACCTCCGATCACGAGCGCAAGAGTGAACCTTCCACCGGGAACCACCTCCGGTAGTTTTGCCGAAAGGGGCAGTTTCGAATACCGGTCTGACCATGACATTGCAGCTGGAATAATTCCAAACAGCAGCAACACTAGAACAGGAATGGCAAAGAATTAGTTTGATATCTAAATGTCAAAGTTGGAAAACAACATGATGAGAAGGAATGGCAAGAAGATACAGAGATTGTCAATATTTACCTCCATATGTGCCAGCCAAGTCCAATGATTTGAAAAATATTTCTGGGTCAAGCAATGATAAGATAAGTGGTGGTACTAATGTCAAAAGGAATGGCAAAGGTCTGCTCTCCCCACTTGGTAGTTTTAGCACTGGTTGGGAAGAGGAGTAAATTAGATACTACAAAAATCTCTATATGTTCAAGGAGTTTATTGTAGGATATGAGTGTAAATTAATTGTAATTGACATATACTCCTCTTCTTGAAGTCATAAATCTTCATATTCCATATTTGTTGTGTTAAAAAAAAAAAAAAAGAGTAAGGCCACCGTCCATGTATAGTAAATCAAACCCTACTAGATACAGAATGAGACTCAATAAATAATATTCACAACAATGTCCTCAACAGTAAGCATAATTCAACGATAATTAGCATTTATTCTTCCCTTCAAAGTTGGAGTTTCAAATCACGGACTCTATTTGTTATACTAAAAATAAATAGGGAAAGATACGTTTTTGGTCCTAGGTTTTAGGTTTAGTTTTCATTTGGTCCCTAGGTTTCAAAATGTTACACATTTAGTCCTTAAGTTTTGAGTTTGGCTTCAATTTAGTCTTGTGTTTTGGATTTAATTTTCATTTTGTCCCTAGGTTTCATAGTCCTTAAGTTTTGAGCTTAGTTTCAATTTAGTCCATAGGTTTCAAAATGTTACAATTTTACCATTGAGATTTGTTTTTTAATTTAGTCCGTAAGTTTCAAAATTTACACTTTTAACTTTGATTTTTCATTAAAACTTACATTCAGTAATTAGCTTTAATGCCAATTAATTAATTAAAAATAATTATGAAGTGAATTTAAAATTTAAAATTTTAATAGTAATAAAAAATAGTGAGACTTAATTAATTATAATTTTTGTAATTTTTAAAATTAATTAATAGGCATTAACATTAAAGACAAAATTGAGTACTTGGTAAAAATTTGAGACTAAAAGTGTAAATTTTGAAACTTCTGATCAAATTGAAAAAAACTTAAATCTCAATAGTAAAATTGTAATATTTTGAAACTTAAGAACTAAATTGAAACCAAACTAATAGTGACATAAAATATAAATTTATGGAAGGCGTTGGGTTATAGTTGTAGACTGTAGTGTAATAATAACCTTTCCTGAGGCCTTTTTAAAAGCCCATTAGGGCTTCACTCTTCATAAAGAGGAGAGAAAAAAGAGACCGAAGTTGAGCGCAAGGCCGCTGCAACAGAGGCAAAAAATTTACCATAATAGAGAAAAAGAAGGCTATATTTCTCCTCAATCTACTCAGAAAATGACTTCTCAACTCCAATAAGAAGTATCATCAACAATTGTTGGTGAAATCACATAGTCAAATCAATATGGAGTTGGACTCAAGTTGGATGGTCAGTTTGGATGGCTCATCAAATTGGCAGATATGGAAAACAAGAATGGAAGATCTTCTTTACTGTAACAACCTACATACTCCTATTAATGGTGAGTCAAACAAGCCAGAAAATATGAGCAAACAAGATTGGGAGTTATTGAATAAACGAGCTGTTGCATATATTCGTTTGTGGGTAGATGTTGTACCAATACATTTCAGATGAGACGTCAGCATATTCGTTATGGAAGAAATTAGAAGAATTGTTCGAGAGAAAAACAAATGAGAATAAACTTTTCTTGGTAAAAAAGCTTATCAACCTGAAATATGACGAGGGTACTTCAATTTCCAGTCATTTGAGTGAGGTGCAAAGCATAATGAATCAACTATCATCAATGAAGATAGTTTTAGATGATGAGTTGCAGGCTTTACTGCTTCTTAGTTCTTTGCCAGATGATTGGGTCAGGTTAGTAGAATCGTTGAGTAATAACGATTCTAGTGAGAAGTTGAGTATAGATAAGGTTAAGAGTAGTTTGTTAAATGAAGAATTAATGAGGATGGCATTGGGTTCTTTAGCTATAGAGTCGGATTTTTTGAAGACAAAAATCCAAGGGAGAAGTCGAAAGGACAATAGTGATTGTGGCGAACCGGCAAGGAAAAACAGGAGAGAAAATCAATGCTATTATTGCAAGAAGATGGGACACAAGAAAGTTGAATGTAGAAAATGGAAAAAGGACCAATATAATTAGAATGCGGAGCACCCAAGGTAATTTGGGGGCTCTAACGGCCTCGTTTTTTTTAACTATCATGGGTTAGCCTAGTGGTAAAAAAGGAGACATAGTCTCAATAAATGGCTAAAAGGTCATGGTTCAATCCATGGTGGCCACCTACCTAGTATTTAATATCCTACGAGTTTCCTGTTGTAGGGTTAGACGAGTTGTCCCGTGAGATTAGTAGTGGTGCGCATAAGCTGACACGGATACTCATGGATATCAAAAAAAAAAAAAAAGAATGCGGAGGACTACTCAAGATCTTGAGGGAATAAATTTTCACCAAGTGGTGAAAGCCACTACGGTTGACAAACAAGTCATTTTTTCCCCTATGTTGGTGAGATCATTCTTAACTTTTCAAGATTGAGGTGATTTTTCCTTTTTTATATCTGTGAGTGTTCGGGTTAGCTTATGTGCACCATGACTAATCTCAAGGAACGACCCGGATTAACATTTGGGCGTCAAGGAAACTTCTAGGATATGAAATCCTACGTAGATGACCACCATCTATTGAACGCATTCCCTTTTAGCCATTTATCAAACTCGTGTCCTTTATTTACCACTAGGCCAGTCTATGATGGTTAAGTGATTTCTTCTTTCTTTCTTAAATTATTATTATTATGATTATCATCACCGAAGAATATGTGTAATCCTATTAGTTAATAGTGGAAGATTTTCAAGGATTGTCTTGTTGTTTTTCCTTCAACGTTGATGAGTTTTCAATGTTTGTTTTTCCTACATGTATTGGTATTCTTTGTATTCTTTGTTATCTAATTGATATTTTTCAAGTAACTACACAAATAATTAATCTATAATCATTAGGCTTGACATTTTGACCCTTCAGTCCCAACAAAAGGATCTGGTACTAGATATGTTTCCCTCGTATATAACACAACTCAGCTAACAATAAAACAAATAAAGTTCTAATTCTATAAAATTGATGAGAGAAGTCACTTACAGTCGGCAAGAAAATCGGACAATCCTAAAACAAATCCAATGTAGGAAGTTGCAATCGCCAAAAGAGAGAATACTTCTACTATAGGCTGCATTGAAATTTTGTTTATAGTTGCTTTAAGTAAGTCATTCTATGAAAATGCGATAAAGCATATAAACTAAGCAATCCAGGAAGGCAGGAACTTACTCCTACAGCTCCATTTGTTGATCTCAATTGCTGTAATGGGTCTAATATCTTATCTGATCCCATTTCAAGATTTGAAATCGTCCCTAGAATGACACCATTCCAGACAAGAAATAGAACCAGAGGTATCGCAGTCCCAAGGACAATGGAAGTCCTGAAAATATTGTCCAGTCAATGATATAGACAACAAGCAGTTGCAAGGTAAGTGCAATGGGTAGCACTTTTAGGGTTAATAATTAAGTATATTGCAACAATTTTAAAGAATTGCAAATATAGTAAAATCTATTCGTGACTCTATTACTATAGACTCCTAGATAGAATCTTATACCTGGATCTAAATTTTGCAATATTTGCAAATTCTTTTGCATTGTGCTATATTTGCTAATACTTTAAGCTTGATTGCTATATTTGCTAATACTTTAAGCCTGATTGTTATATTTGAAACTATCCTATTGTTTTAAAGATGACCGTGACTTGAACCAAACCACAACTGATTATGGGATTAAGTGAGCATAGAACATGGTGAAACAATGAACATGGGAACTTCAGCCATTTTTTTTTAGAGATTGTGCAAAACATGTGTAGAATAAGCAACTTTATATATGTAAGTAATTTTAGAGCATCTATGATATTGTAAAGTTAATAAAAAGATGCAGTGAACCAAATGAAGAACAAATGGAAGTACAAATTTTTTTGAACCTTTTCTTTTAGGCATGTAAAAAAAAAAGGTCGTTTCATAGTTTATACTTTATACATTCAGTTTCCATATGTTGTCAAACATGGAAAAGGAAATATTTGTCACCTTACTTTTGTCAGGTTTCCTTCCAGATTCGTGCAGAGTACTGGCACCACATTCTGAAAAATGAATCACTATCATGTAATAGCACTCATAGAACAATTTTGAAATATAGCAGTGTGGAGAATTTACCTGGTAAACAAATGAAAGAGCAATTATAGGTATACTCATAGGAACAGCTTCGAAATTAGCTTTAACAAGAGCATCCCAGTGCAGACCTCCACTTGCAACTGCCTAATAACGAAATTTTGATATTTGTGCATGAAAAACCGACAAAAAAGCATTTCGATTTCCATAACATCAAATAGAGATATTTGATTGACTGCAACAGTAGACTCATAATTAGCCCTAGCACTAGTGAACTGGTAAAAGACTGAAAGAAATATGTGTAGTTCCTGAAGTGAAGTGAACATATTACCACAAGACCTCCAAAGGAAACGATGATACCAAGTACTAGAGTTCCATTGATGGCACCAATAAAGCGTTGGCTGCAATTAAAGACATCTTTGCAGTCAATTCCCAGCAGAGTTGGCTGCAATTATATTTATTTTTATGTGTAAATGCACATGTATATATATGAATATGAACCTAAATCAATACTCATAACAAATTCCTTGAAGTAGATACAGGTGTAGAGTATTTTTCTTTCTTTCTTCTCCAAATATATATCTATATATATATACACGTAAAAAGTTTACTAGATAATGGACTAAATAACAAATATTTTGAGTAAAACAAAATATACAAAAAGCTTGTTCTCGGTGAGAATGATTAAAGAAGGGAGATAATTACAAAACTCTCAAGAACAAGGGAGGAAGCAAATTTAACAAAGTTCGAAATCTCTCCAGCACTATCACAATCATCCCCTAATGCTGTAGGTCCGTAGCTTTCTTTCTCAAAATGAAAACCATAAGGAAGAACAAAGAGAGGTTTGTATTATCTTCCAAAGGTCCAAAATGTTTCCACCAAAGATAAGCGGGAAAAGGACAGTCCAAGAGAAAAGAGTGATATCTTCAGTGTATTTTTTACAGAAGAAGCACCAATTAGGAAGAAGAGCATAAGCCATATGAATAGTTTGTATCTTGTCATTAGTATTAAGGCCAAAAGCAAAGTCGCCCAATGGAAAACCTCAATCTTTGTAGGATAAAATAATTAAGTACCGGTCAAGAATGAAGTACGAACCTTCCAAAGTAGCATACACCTCCAAATATCAAAGAGAACAAGGTTGCACTCTCCCATCTACAATTACAATACCGCATTAACACCAAAAATGCACATGTTCTCTGTATGATTGCGTAGATTGGAAAGATAAGTAAGTTCTAATACTAGGGATCTATGAAGGTTGGACTCCTTGTTCATACAAGGGAATGCCGAGAAAATTGGTCAAGATGTCTGAAGAACGAGCCACATAAGCCACCAGAAGAGCGTAGTGAATAAGGATGTATGACCAACTGCAAGTTGCAAAATATTATTGTCAGAATTGACAGACATACACTGGAGAAAAATGCAGGAAGCCCTCATGGATAAACGAATTAAGTATGGTGACAAATGGTTTACCACATCATTCCACAAGCAGCCACATGCTTAATTTTTTGAGGCAATTGCAAATATAGCAATCAAGCTTAAAGTATTAGCAAATATAGCAATCAAGCTTAAAGTATTAGCAAATATAGCACAATGCAAAAGAATTTGCAGATATAGCAAACTTTATATCCAGCTCTCAAAGTCTATCAATATCTTTATCACTGATAGGAGTCTATCAGCGATAGTCTTACCTCTGGTAAATTTTGTTATATTTGCAATTTTTTAAAATATTGCTATACACTTAATTATTAGTCCTAAAAGAGCCACTCATTTTTTAAAGCTATACACTTAATTATTAGCCCTAAAAGAGCCACTCATTGCAATTTTTTTAACCTCGTATAATTTCCATATGAACATCATAAAATGGGGCTCAATGTCACAAAGTATAACTCACCAGAAATATGGCTCTGTCTACCATAATTGGTATGCTTAAATTATTTGTTTTTCATCAGTACCGCCTAAGATTTTGGTGTTACTGTCATGTTCTAAGTCTCTAATACAACGTCACCTTTTATCCATCCATAAGCGATATGTAATAAAATGATGAATAACTCTTTTAGTTTTATTTTACTCATTACTTTTAACGGTAAAGGCTCCATAAAGAAAAATTCAAGTGCCCAATAAAATTTTCAAATTTAACCATCATCAACATGTTGATACTGATAGAAAAATTGACAGAGATACTAGCTAAGAACAATTTTTAGAACTCAAGGACACAGTTGTATAACCTATAGAACATATCCTGTTCAAGAAGAACATTTAAATTTTCTACTTTGGAAAAAGAAAAAAAAAAGACATTAATTAGCACCTAAAACAATTACATCTCAGCCTACCAAGAAACTTGAACTCCGACTGTCCCAAGAGTTCTCATGGCCATCGATACCTGAAACATTACAACTCAAACTCTTAAATCTCGATCTCTAGGCTTATCACATACTAAAGATACTGCAATTGGAAAATATGAACTTGAAAAACTTGAGAATGGAATGCATTCACAGAAGTATTAAGATCAAATTTTCAACAAGTTTCTCTTTTTATAGTTCATGGGTTAAAGTTTAATGTGTCCCTTCTGATTTAGGCTTGAGAGAGTAAATTCTGAGAATAATGCTTCTCCAAATCTTATTAATGAGAGGGAACAACCATTTAATAGGCTGCAAAAACTTAATGACAGAAAGTTAGCTACTATCTTAACGAAAGTCTAAAATTTAACAACCAAAAGATAAAAGGCTTGAACAAATACAAGAATAAGTCCTAACCAGCTGGACTAACAAGCGGATGTGGTTAGAAATAACAAACCACGCGGAAACAAGAAGTTTACAACAAGAAAATACAAGAAAGCCAAGATTTAATCAAGAAAAGAGAAAAGATCTTTAAGAACTAATGATGTCCTTGTTAAGATACCTCCAAACTAGAATAACATCTGAAAATCTGAAATGTATTGAAATAAAAAAGATGAAATACAAAATAACCCAAGTATAAAGGCACTCAGAACCTCCCCGCTTGAGTATGCTAACCGAGGCCTTAAACCATTCAACAATTGTCCACTTCCCTCCATTCCCCCTCCCTCTAGTTATAACCAAATACACTAACTTCCTAACTAATTACCCTTATGCCCCTACTAATACCGTACTAATATAATCTACAAAGAACCTTACAGTCCTACATCACCTTCTCTCCTCATTCCAGTATAGAAATTGAATGGAAAATCGTTCAAAATTCAAAAAACTTCCACATAACAATTCCAGAACTTACTTTTCTTAATGCAAGAAACTTTAGCATGCTCATTTTTTTGTAGGTTTGCTTGCTGATATTTTCCATTTTTCCATTGTTTAGAAGTTGTATAACTTATTATTCAGATATATTTGATTTAGTTTTCCTGATTGTACAACAATGAGGAACAGCACATCTTTGCAAAATTATGATAAAAAGAACAGTAATTTTAATTTCTGTTAGGGGAAGAATAGATAACTACACCTATCACAATTTTGATTAAGGAGATCCAATCTCACAACATGGGAATAAATCTCATAACTTTTTAATTATGATATTTTTTTTTTTACAATGCTCAAGTTGAATGACAAGCATCCGGAGTATGTATTCATCCTTGCAGAAACTAATTTATTTATTTCAACCTAGAATTTTAGAAACAAAAAAGAGTTTACCAGAGACACGCCACCAGAACCCAGTTCACACATGGTATTCACGTTGACTTCAGCAATTAACAGTCCTGTCACAACCTGCATGGTTCAGTTTTGTAACTGACTTACTATCCAAAAAATAATAAGGAACAAAGGGTGCCAATCTGCTACAAATTAGTGAAAATACATCCGATAACTGGACGGTTACCACTTAGAAAAATTTGAGTATTTGAGTACCACACAAACGAAATTTGTAAGAAACCTCGACGAGCCAAAGTAGGTCCGATATTTTTTAAAAATGCATCGAACACTTGTTAAGTATACTAAATGGACACATACATAACAAAAATAATAAATTTTGAGAGCAAAACATATAAATGCACAACTCATTGACTTTAAACTTCCTTCTTATACAAAAATGATATATACTTTTAAAAAATGTATATTTTAAACTAGATATAATGTAATAATTAGACAATACAATATTCATTCAAAATAGAAAGAAATGATATAGCTGCACAACCACATTCTGATTGCATTCTATTGCAAATTTGAACTCTAATGTAATAATAAAACTTTGATAAATATAACAAAAGTAAATAAATAAATGTACAAGCTACTGCTATCATTTTACCATGTACACCCAACAACATGTGCACGTAATAGCTGAGGCTAGAAATCCAGATTCTTGAGTGACAGCAGGAATGGCGAGGATCCCAGCACCAATCTGTAGACAACAACGTATCTTTTTACAATTTCAAAAATACTCGATAGAGATATACAGGAAAAGACTACTAAGAGTAGTGCCCATGATTTCTTTTAGTTCGACTAACTGGTGGGGTTGGGAATTTGAACTTCTAACCGGCCGAGACACTGTCTCAACTAATTGAGCTATGCTCCAATTGACATATTGCCTATGATTTACTTACAGACTCTTGTTTTAGAGCATAAAAGTTATAAAGAAATAATGTTATTAATAGAGAGTTTATAATTGTAAGTAGTAAACATAAGTCCATTTACAACTTATCATCATATATTTTTGTCGTTTATAGTTTATGAAAACATTTTGTAATTGCTTGTTTGCCAAAACCCTTAGCCCTCAGTTTTAAGAAGAATTTTAAATTCATTTAGCTTTTATGTCAAAATACTATTATTAATTCAAATGAAATATGGCCAGAGACATAAACAAGAAGGGAATATGAAACAACATTCAAGGAAGAGATGCTTACAGTAGTCCCAGCTACCAGGAAAATCGCGCTTGATAAACTTCCTGCGCACCCACAAGAGACAAGGACAAACATAATTAAAGTCAAATTACAATTAGTTTTCAACTTCCAATGAAAATGCCAATCAAAGAATCAACAAGGACCGGAAAATCACCAGGTTCTCGCTTGAACGTAACTTGATTAAGGTTGGAGAACAGCCGCTCCAACACGTACTCTTCCGATTCCTCTTCCTCATCGATGTCCTTCTCTTGTCCAGACACAGAAGATTCCACCGGCCTCCGCGAGAAGCAGGTGGAAACAGGACGAAGAACCGTGAGAGGACGCTGCCGAAATGACTTGATAGTAGACCACAGGCAAGTCACATTCTGATGGGGCAGAACGATGGTTCTTCTTTCCGAGTGAATTGCAGGAAATGGAAGTCGGAGATAGGAAGAAATTGACATCTGAAATTTGATCCTCTCTTCCGTCCGACTGGCCGGCGATTTCGAACTCCGGCGAACAAGACGAAGAGGAGCGACCGTTGAGGGAGAAAGTTGAAAAGGAAACCGATTGAGAAGGAGAAGCCATGGCCGGGACTGCAGAGCTTCGAAGAACGTCGAGACTCAGAGGACCCACTGAACTGAAAAGAGATAACGTGGGACCCTTAATTTGGGACTCTACGTGTTAACTAACTAAAATTTGGTTATTATTTATTTATTTTTTATTATTTTTATTTTTATTAATGTGAGGTGGTATTCGAACCTTAGGTTGAAAATACAATTATCATTTGATTTATGTTCATTTTGGTTAAAATCATTTGATTTTATTCTGTATAATTTCAAATGTTTAATTTTATTTTTCGTATTCTTAATAAATTGGTTTAAATCTTATTTTGTCCTTAAATTTTAAATAATATTCTATTTTAGTCTCTAAACTTTTTAAAATGTATGTTTTAGTCATTTAACTTTGAATATTATTTTTCTTTAGTCCCTAAATTTTTAAAAATTGTTTGTCCCTGAACTTTTAAAAAGTGCTTGTTTTAGTCCTTACTATACTAGAATTTTGTCGACTTTTTTAATAAAATGGCTAGGTAACTTGTATTTTAGAATAACTGGGCTATCAAATAAGTTTACTATGCTAAAAATCTTGAGATTCAATTTTGAATAAGGTGGCAAAGCGGGAGAATTTAAAAGACATTTTTAGTTCAAAATTTTGGTCGGGCGTGTTGGTTGTTGGCATTTTACTTCACCTTCATCTTGCTCAATACATATAGAGCCTAGTCATCCAAAAATACAAGCTCTCTCACATTTTTACTAAAAAGTTAACATAATTTTAATAATATGGACTAAAATAAACACTTTTTAAAAGTTTAGGGACTAAAACGAATGTTTTTGAAAGTTTAGGGACCAAAATAGAACAAAATTGAAAGTTCAAGGACTAAAATAGGATGTAGACCTAATAAATTTTAGGATGTGTTTGGAAAATTTTATGAAGTTTTGAGTTAGAAAATTTGTATTGAGGGTGCAAATTTGTAAGATGAAGTCTCTCGATAAACATGCAAAATAATGAAAAAGAAGAATATGAAGTTGCTCGATAAATATGCTTACTATTGAAGTTTAGTTGGTGGATCAAACATCCTTTAAGGTTAAACTATCATTTTGGTGTCTATATTTTGCAATTTGTTGAATTTTAATTCTTGTACTTTCAATTGTTCAGATCTAGTCTATGTACTCCCACTTAATCATAAATTTAATCACTCAAAGTTAATTTTTACAAAATTAGATAAATGATAATAATAATTTTCATGTAAAGAAATATAATATGTAAATATGTTTGAAAAGTTTATAGTAAAAAGCTAATATATAACAACAAGGTTTTTTAAAAAATAATTACTTGGCTTGCATTTTTGTTTTAAACTCATTTTGATTGTGATGAATTAAATGTGAACCCTTATAAGAGCAAAATTAATAATATATATAGAATATGAGGTTGTTTTCAAAATATAGAAAAATGAGCCAAACTATTTATAAATATAGAAAATTTTTACCGTCTATGAGTGATAAACCACGATAGTATTCTATCGCTTTCTATCGCTTAAGCGATAGAATTTATTTGCTTGAGCAATAGAAAGCGATAGATTTCTATTGTGGTCTATCACCGATAGATAATGAAATTTTTCTGTATTTGTAAATAGTTTGATATTTTTTCTGTTTAGAGTAATTTTTCGAAATTTGCTCAAATTTTTCATCTTCTAAATCGAAACGAAATATGTAATATGAATCTGATTGCTGCGGAAGTGCTCCAAGCCAAAACAGAGCTTCATTAAAGTAAGTAGCATCCCCTTGAAGAGTAAAGGACATGAGGCCAACATAGCTCCATTGACTACTACTACTTTTACCAAATGTGAGAATCTCAACCAAGGTAGCACTTGAATAGGGTGAGAAATGTCTTACAATTTTGTATTGCTCTTGTCTTGGTACTAAACCCTGAAAATAATATTTTTATGTTTTTATTATATTCAGAATTAAAATTTTAAATTTTAAAATGTAAAATTATATTAAATAAAGATAAAAACATTTAAAAGTATAATATGTAATTAAAATATTTATTACGTAATTATTATACATTAGGTTAAATTCCAAATGTTGTCCCTATGATTTAGAGTTACAAGTTAGTTCATATGGTTTTAAAATTTAGAATTTAGTTCTATGGTTTGATACAACTTCATATATCGTCCTTTTTGTTAAATCCTCTGCTATAGGGATAAAAATTAGAGTTGTTTTCAAATATAGAAAAATGAACAAAATTATTTACAAATATAGACAAATTTTACTGTCTATCAGCGATAGTCGTAGTCTATCGTTGATAGACAATAAAATTTTCTATATTTGTAAAAAGTTTGATATTTTTTCTGTTTATAGTAATTTTCCTAAAAATTATACAATTTATCTCATAAATTATATAATATTACAAAATAATAATTATACAATTTTTTAAAACATAAAACCATATTCATAAATAAATAAATAAATAATAGTTTATTGTCAACGAATATTTAGTGGGTAACTACAACTAAAAACATGAAATATAACTTTGTTTCATTTAAGAAGGAGAAATTTTGGACCAATCACAAATTGCCACGTCATTTACCAAATTAATGGCGAAATTATAAAATAATTAAATTTGGGACTAATTAAATGTTACATGTGTCCTAAATTAGAATTGATGACGGAAATTGGCAAATCCCGATGGTGCCACGTATTTCCGTCCACATCGTTGGATCAAATTAATTATTTTTGGTTCAATTAATTATTAATGTTTGGGCTAAAATTTAATTAAGTCCAAAAATAGACTTAATTTGACCCAAAGGCCCAAATCCAATTAGTTGGGTCCAATGGGCAAGGCCCATGGACTAATCAAGCCCAAGCCCACGAAAGTCCACATAAGAACTATATAAATAGAGGTTTAGAAAATTTTAACATGAAGACTGAAGTTCCTTGGAACACATACATTTCTCCAAGACAAGACTTCAACTTCACGTGCATGCACGCCGCTTTACATCCGCATCAAACACGTTTCCACGAAACACGTTTTAACTTAACTCCACGAAACACGTTTTTCCGAAAACCTGTGCGATCCCTTATTTTCAAATTTCTAGATTCTCTACCAAACATGCTCAATTTTCTCTATATCCTAACTTGAGAATTGGAGTGAAATTTGAGGAACTCATTTTTCATGGGATTCAATATGCAAATTCCTTGTTCGTCCATTGCCGGGATTGAAAATTTTGACGAGTTTAGATGAGCAATTAGGAGGGAAGGCAAATGAGGCAACAACATGAATTCCGTCTTTAGGATGGAAATTCACACAGTGGATGTTGGAAGAAGGAGAAGTATGAGCAAAGAAAAGATTATTGGAAATGGAAGCTTTTGTATTGTGAAATTTAGAGGTTAAAACCAGTTTGTTCCATTGTTTACATACAAGCCGGGAAGAAGGCAAATTGTAGAAGGGCAATTTTGACAATATTACCTCAATAATATCAGAAGCTCCAATGTCTGTCTCCGTCTCCATCTTCTTCTATACTGATTTCTCGCTTCATTTCTTTCCTCTTCATTCTTTTCTATTTATAACACATTCACACAATTGCCAATTGCCTTGTGAAATTTGTATGGATAACTAAAAAATTTGACAAAAAAATGTCAAATGATGAAATTATCAAAATAAATTCACGCACGTGTAAAAGCCCATCTCGCTCTTGCTTTCACACACAATCACTCTCATCTTTCTCACGCTCGCTCTCACTCTCGCTTATTTTCACTCACCATTGCTCTCGCTCTCTCTCACTCTCGCTTACTGTTGCTCTCGCTCTTTCTCATGGTCGCTTACTCTCACTCTCGCTTACTGCAGAAGAATGAGAAGAAGGAGAGGACGAAGAAGACGAAGAATTGTTTACTACAGAAGAAGGAGAGAACGGAGAAGACGAAGAAGAGGGCAAAGGGGGATTCGGGGAAGAAGAGAAAAAATTGAGAAAAAAAAAGAGTCAAAACACGCTCGAAAAGGAGGGAAGAAAGGAAAAAATAAATAAGGGCAATGGTGTAATTTCACGTGATCATGACTTAATCAAAGGGTCATTTGACATTTTTTTCAAAAATTAGGTCGTTTGTCATTTTGGGCCTTTAAAATGAGCTTTTTATGCAATTTTCCCAATTGCCTTGCGGAACTTACACTAGGGTTTTCTTTTCTTTTTCTTTATTATTATTATTTTTTTCGTGTTATTTCTCTCTCGAGAGAGTCACAAGAAAAAATTTAACTTTTGATGGATTTAGCTCGTATACTTTCAATTTTAATACAATTTAGTCACTGAACTATATCATGGAACAACTTAGTTATCGTGCTTTAAAATTTGTAACAATTTAGTCTATAGAGATTAGTGTTAAGATTTAATGAGATTTTTTTTATTTAAAAAAAAAATCTTTAGAATGGTGCATTTCTTCCTCATTTCTCATTTCTCATTTCTCTCACATCCTCTCAACACTCCTATCTGTAGCTAAGATGTTGGTTTCTATCAAACTTCGTTTGTGTTGAGAATCCCACATTGGAAAAATTAAAAGACCTCACACTCTTAATAAGATAGATGAGCTACTCCTTTCATTGTCGGTTGGTTTTGAAATGGAAGTCCATATTCTTTGATAGTTTTAAGTCCGAGCGTGGTACTATGGAACAAATTTCTGAAAGCTTATTGAGAGGTTTTAGATTAGATTAGGTGCAGTCTAGGTTGTACCTAATCCTATGCTTCCTTCTATTTTACAAACAAAATTTTTTAAAATCATTGTTAAAAAAGAAAAAAAATTGCCATGCGGCAACTTTTTATTCAACAGTTGCCTCGGCTGCACATAGCCGTGGTAGCACCGAAGTATTTCTCTTTTCTTCATAGCATTGTTCAAATGCATCTAGTCTACACCAAATCTCATGCTCCTCACTTTTTGTACTATATGTTTTCAAAAAAAATTATATTTAAAAAAAATGTCACGTGGTAATTTTTTATTCGACAGCTACCTTCGTGCAGCCCAATGATTAGGTACAACCTCTGCACCTAATCTCATGGTCTCTTCTCATTTACACACCAAAAAAAATTTCAAAATAAATTTCAAAAAAGAAAAAGATAAATTCCACATGACAATTTTTATTTGATAGGTGACTAGGTTATAGGTGCAACACAAAGGTAGGTGCACCCTCTATTTCTCTGTTTTTTTAACAATGTTGCAGCTAATCTCATGATCCCCTCTCATTTATACACAAAAAAAAAAATTTAAAAATTATTTCCTATAATTTCTTATTCAACAACTGGGTCAGCTACACAAAGATAAGTGCAACTAGACACTACCTAAGTATTTCTACTTTCTTTTGAGCAATGATTAGGTGCACCTAATCTCACGTTGTTCTCTTCATCATACACAATTTTTTTTTAAAAAAAAAATTACTTTTTAAAAAAGAAAAAGAAATTTTTTTATGGGCAACTATCTGGGTTGTACTGTGCAGCTAAGCAACACCTAAATATTTCTCTTTTCTTTTGAGCAATGATTATATTGCAGCTAATCTCATGTTCCCCTCATTTAGACACAAAAAATTAAAAATCATTGTTATAAAAGAAAAGGAAAAATTCCATGTGGCAATTTTTTTTTTCGATAGCTAGGGCTGCACAAAACTTGCAAAGGAAAGGATGATACCAAGGAGTGAGTTAGCGTTTCCATTTGATGACACTAATAAAGCGTTGGTGGTAATGAAAGACATGTTTGCAGTCAATTCAGTTGGCTATAATTATATGTATTCAATAAAAGAAAAGTTTGAATGAAGTTAAAAATAAATATTCGATTTCTTGAAAATAAAATTTTTGGATGGTAAAAGAAACAAAACTCACATATATTTAATTTTGAAGTGAAATTATAGCGTGTGAAACTATAAAATTCGTGTAATCAAGATAAGAGAATAAAACTTTAAAAACTTCCATTAAGATAATATAGCTAATTGCTTAAAAAATGAAATTTTTTCGAAATGTCCCTTTTAAGAAATTTTGAGAAATGGCGGAAAAATCAACATCCCCTACCAAAACTTCGAGTCTATCCAAACGAAAAAAAATCCAAACATTTTTAATGGATTGTCAATCTATAATAAATTTTTCAAAATTCGAATATATTTTTTAACCAAAAAAATTCAAATATTTATAAGATTAATTTTTATTTTTTATCCAATTATTATTAAATATTAATTTACATTTGCCAAAAAATTAAAATTAAAAAATAACCGCCCTTCCTCAGTTCTCTCTTCTAACTACAGCTAGGCTCCATGGTGGTTGTGACTTGTAAGACAATTATGGCATAGTGGGAATTGGGATTAGATATTGGTAATTTTCTTTTAATAAATTAATATAATAATTTAAGGAGATTAAATATGGTTAATTGGATCAAAATGGTATTTTTGAAAAATAATTAGGAAAAAGGTATTGTCTTGAAAATTTTAGAAAAAAATAGGTTAAATTTGTGCGAACCTGCTTTTTATATATATATATATATATATATATATATATATATATATATATATATATATATATATATATAATTTGAATTTATATTTATTATTAAATTTCATTGAATTCAAATCTATTTATAATATTTAAAATAAATTTTGATTATAACATAATATTGTATCTTTCTTATTTTTCTACATTAATATCAATATATTCTAGCAATTAACTTATATATAATTACACATACAATGTAATAGTAATAAGAAACTATGAAATTTAACTAATTTACGTTTACACATACAGTGTAATTGTTATGTAAAATTATGAGATTTTGACCATCATGTTTTTCGTAATTCGTTATTATAACAAAATTTTGTATCTTCCTCATTTTTCTCCACAAATACCTATCCAAGTCTATTTTTTTGTTATTAGATTTAATTTTATCTTATTATTTTTATTTATTTATACATTTTCTTATCAAATTCGGTTTTATCTTATTATTTTTTTTATACATTTTGTTATTAAATTCATTTTTTTGTAACATTTTTTTCAAATTGATTTAAGTTTTATCTAATTCTTTTTCAAATTTTTTAATACATTTAGAGATTTGTATTCTTATCACGGTTTATCTATTTTTTTTTATTTCATGCATTTTTTTGTTTATATTATTACTATTTATATAATTTATATTTTTAAAATGTAATATAATAATATATCATTAGTATATAAACGGTAGAATTTCGAGATCATATGAATTTAAATTAATTATCTCAAATTGTTGGATTTTGTTTCCTTTAATTTTGTATTTTAGATTTTATTATAGAATCTAATTTTAATATAATTCAAATCCATAAAAAAATATAAATAAATAAATAAATAAATAAATAAATAAGGAGAAAAAGGAGAAAGAAAAAAAATGTAACTCTACTAGCTACAACTTCTTTCTCCCTTTCCATTTTTGTTGTTCTATGTTGTAACTGAATACCATACCGGCAAGTTAAGATGTGTTTTTTTTTCCTTTTTCTCCCTTTTTTTCCGTTCTTGAATCTCTAATCGGCAGTCATACCACTCTCATCTATGATTTTCTTTCATTCAATCATTTCTTCTTTTTTGTGATGCTATCACCAATTGTCAAATGCAACAAGATCCATCTCTTCTTTTCTTTTTCCTACTTATTTCACCATGTACTTCCACCACAAACCACCATGCTAATCTTATTTTTTCTACTGCAATCCTCCATCAATTGGTTGCTTGCTTTAAACATGTGCCCAACTCAGCCCATTTTTGGAGCAATATATTTCTTTATTCTTTTCGTGTATCTGTATTTGCATGTAATTAGTGACATGTAAAACATGTATTTGCGTTGGTTTAACTCTTTTTTAATTTGTTTTAGATTGTCATGTGATTTTATGAATTTTAGTATGTATGAGTAGTTTAGACATTAGCTAATTAGTATTGTTTATTTAAAAAAATTGTGTTGCTATTTCTACAATTTTGAAATTTTTTTGCTATTTTTCTAAACGAAACTTTAAAATTTGTTATTTATATTATTAGCCCTAATAGGAAATGTAATCCTAGCCCACCATCATTCTCTCCTAATTTGTCTTTCTCTAATATGTAAGTGGCGCGGGACCACGCCTCTCCCATCTTTAAACCTGGGCCTTTCTCTCCACTCTTGGGCCCAACTCTCAAGCCATATAGTAGATAGCACAATTAGGGATACAATATAAAAATATAGCACATTTTTAAATATGACAAATATTATTTTCCCTTTTCTGTCCCTCCCACTCCCAAGATTTAAGAGTGCATAATTATTTTCACAGGTGCCTTAATATTTAAAATAAAACATTAAATATAAATACCAAATTAACACGAATTTGAAAGAAACTATTTTTTTTTAGTTATAGAATTTGCACCTTTTTTAGAAATAAGAAACAAAATAATGCTTATTAAATAAGTTTGTTTTAAAAAAAATGAGAAACGAGAAGATTATCAAATGGACCTATAATTTTTATTTTTTATTTTTTTCTTTGGCGATTCTAACGTTTAAAATCGATGATGTTAATGATATAATTTAGGTAGATATCAATGATATCTGCATATTAGTGATTTGATTTAGGTAGATATCAACGATATTGATGATGTGATGATGTGATGATGTGATTTAGATATCAGTAATGATTACATCTCTGTCCTCGACCCCTATCCCGTCCCGCCCTGATTCCTCGTCCCACTTTCTCATATATGTAGATTTTTATTATTATAAATTTAAGAAATATAAATGGAAATTTTTTCTTCGCGAGGATGGAGATTGAAATAGGGGGCGAGGACGGGGAATGCTTTCCCTGTCCTCACCCCGCCCCACCCTATAGACATCTTTACCTGCGGCCAACTCCAACAACATTCAACCACCACTGTTGTCGGCCAACTCTGGCAACCTCCGGCGGTGGCCACTCCACCAACTCGTATGACCATTATTTTAAATTATGACTACTATAAATTTGGGCTTTGTTAACACACAAGTTATTTGTTTCGTTGACACTTGTGACATAAAATCGTCAATAAAACCTTAATTTAATGTTTAAAATAACTATTAATTTAAAAATACATATAAAACATCCATTAATGTTTATATTTAAGTTGACACACAAAATTGTAAAAAAAATATATCTTTGTTGACACAAAAGATGCTCAATTTTTTTATTAGTTCATAGTATTTTATAATCGTTCTTTATAGTAATTTAACATTAATAAAATCACTTTTATCATGTACGAAATCAACCGAACTTGCATGTAAAAACACTTTTGAGAAAAAATTGTCAGACATAGGAGTGTTTTTATTTTAAAAAGTTGTTATAAAAAATGTTAACATAAAAATGACTTAACTAGAAACGTCACACGTACAAATTTGTAAAATGATTGCTTGAATTAAAAAAATGAAATGTATGATCCAAAAGTAAATCCTAAACTCTATTTTTCATAACTTCCAACAATATATGTGTGCTTAAAAAATAATAAAATAAAGTACAATCTATAATTTATTAAAAAAAAAATATATATAGAATTATTGAATAAAAAAGTTTCTAAATAAAAATAATCATCATAAAAACAGATTATTTATATTAAAAAACTGCACCAAATATCTGAACTTTATCCCAAACATTAAAAATACAGACATATTAACTCAACTAAGTGAATCGTACCGTCTCTAAATATTTCTTCGTTATGCGCACATCATTGCTCAATTAATAACTATGTAAGCTAAGCAAAACTTTCCACTCTAGATGTGGGACTTCGATCCCCAGCGGAAAAGAAGAAAAATAATAACTTATGTGAGTTTGTGAGAAAATTGACCGTCCAAATCGAAATGTGAAGGCTCTCTATTAGTATTAAACCTTACTTAATTCCAAGCTTTCATGGAAGGAAACTGACATGGATGCCAACAAAAAAAAACCCTGAATTCAGCGATATAAATACGTTACTCTCCAAATTACCATGAAAAAAACTCGACCCATTATACGAAAACTTCAACTTCTTCTTAATCTTGCTCGAAATTCTTCAATTTCTCATTTCTGATCATCTGGGTCTGTAGCCAGTGAAGAATCTTGTACTCATCAATGGCTTCCTGCAATATCCCTTGCAGTTCGCAGTTCCAATTTCACTCTATTTCGTTTAGAAAGAATTTCGCCTTCAATTCTCATGGCTCTCACGGGTCACTCGCTTTTGCCTCGAGGTTGAAGCAACAAAGGGCCATTACATGCAATTCCACCGCTTCCAAACAACAATTTGAGGTAAAATTTTGGATTCTTCTGTGGGATTGTGTTCTGGGGTTCTGTAATTATGTTTGTTCATTGGTTTAATTTGGGATTTTGAGTTGGAAATTAGGTAGTTTATGATCCTGATGAAAGGATTAACAAGTTAGCTGATGAAGTGGACCGGGATGCTCCTCTTTCGAGGCTTACTCTGTTCTCACCTTGCAAGGTAACAATGGTGTTGCTTCAAGTTAAGCTTTGAAATGGTGGGGGTTTCTTTTTTCAATCTCTTTTGTTGATTTAAATGTTAGAGTTTTAGTGATGCAGATTAATGTTTTCTTGAGAATAACAAAGAAGAGGGAAGATGGATATCATGATTTGGCATCTCTCTTTCATGTAAGTAATGGGATCGTTCTGTTTGATGATATTAGATGCAATCTAAGAAGTACAAACACTTTAGTTTGGCTAGTGTGTCCTTGTCCAACATGTGTTGGCCACTTGGACAATCTGGCACTTGTTGGACACATATTAGAGCAATAGATGTGTTAGATGCTAGTTGTACAAATTCGAAATAGGACCAACATTTGGTACAACACATGCACCAAACACTTGCTACATAACTATGTCGACACATTTATGACAAATAATAAATTTGAGAGCGAAATATATCAAACTAACTTTTTAAGCATATAAATGAATAAACTTATTTTGAATTTCCTTCTTATTTAAAAACGATATATATTTTAAAAATGTATGTTTTAACGTGTCCTTGTCATGTTAACGACGTGTCGTCGTGTCTGTATTGAGTTGTATCCGTATCTGTATTTCTTAGGATGTAGTTGAGTTTGAGAAGCTTATGCCTGTTATTAGTATGTCTTTTATTAAAAAAAAAAATATCTTTTGATAAAGTTTTTGAATGCCATGAAACTTTTAATTGGCTAGAAGCACTTTATTACAATTCAAAAACTCATACCAAACTCACCTTCAGTCTTTTAGGAGTTGAGGTGTTAAATAACTTTGAGGAGTATCTTCTATTTCTCTTAGTTGCTGAATTTTGGATGTTTTTTTTTCCTTTTCTCTCTGCCTTTAGGTGATAAGCTTAGGGGATACTATTAAATTCTCTTTGTCGCCATCAAAGAAGGATCGTCTTTCTACCAACGTATCAGGGGTGCCCCTTGATGATAGAAATTTGGTAGTTCTTTTAGCATAATGCTCTTATTTTATTTATTCTGATGATTTTCTTTGTTTCCTTAACTTATTTGTCTGCCATATATTTGCAGATTATCAAGGCTCTTAACCTCTACAGGAAAAAGACTGGCAGTGACAAATTTTTCTGGGTGAGAATCTTTGAAATGATTGAATATCTTTAACAAATGTCACGAAATCTGCCTTTATGATTGGATAAGGTCCATAGTCTATTGTAAAGTTTGGAATTATTCTTTTATGTACGAGCAGATACATCTCGACAAAAAAGTACCAACTGGAGCAGGGCTTGGTGGAGGAAGCAGTAATGCTGCAACTGCACTGTGGGCGGCGAATCAGTTCAGTGGATGTCTTGCTACTGAAAATGACCTTCAAGAATGGTCGAGCGAGATAGGATCTGATATTCCCTTCTTTTTCTCGGAAGGGGCGGCCTTTTGCACCGGGAGAGGTGAGGTATGTTTAAATGACTACAACTACAAGCATTAATAAGAAATATACAATTGATATTAGAAATGGAATTCTTCTTTTTCACATCAATACACAAAAGTTGCAGAAATGGGCGTCTTGAGACAGATTTGATAGAATGAGTGTCTCTGTTTTGAGCTATAAATCTTTGTTTTAAAACAAAGATTCTTTGGCTTTTATCTATATATGATTACACTTGTTCACATGCTCTATGCTCGAAATCCTACTTGTTTGTTCCTTTTATTTTGTCTCAGCTTCTTATAGAACCGTCATCCTTTAGTTCAGTACTTCCATTGAACAGTTCAATTTCCATTGCTATTTCTGCAAACCGATGAGCTCGTGGCAACTCATTCTAGATGAATGCTTTATTCTAAGCTGGCATTTGATAAATTTTAACGAGTTCTTTTTTACCAGGTTGTACAAAATCTTCCATCTCCAGTACCTTTGGACGTTCCAATGGTTCTCATAAAACCCCAGGAAGCATGCTCTACAGCAGAAGTTTATAAGGTAATAAAATTTTAATGGAAATTTTAGTATAAGTTGAGAAAGAGAAAAAATTAGAATTAGTTCTTATTTCCATTCCATTACATAACCAAGGCCGATTTGTATTCCTCAGCGCTTACGGTTGGATCAAACGAGCAAGGTTGATCCTTTATCATTGTTGGATAAAATCACAAAGAATGGAATATCCCAAGATGTGTGTATCAACGATTTGGGTACGTGAATTTGTCTAATGTTTACTAAAACAAGTACTTGCAAGCCAGTTTCAGTACTTCGGGTTGGTGACATTAGTATGTTTCGTAAATTACATGCTATATAATGAACTCTCTCAAGTTTGATGGAGTTGATATCGTACCGGATTACTTTAAGTGATGTATGAACACGAGTGACTTGCTTTGCATATCAATTTTAAAATTACTGTTGATTGACCCTATTTTTGTATCATCCACTATGTCTTACATGGCTCTTTCTTTTATGTTGACACACTAAGAAGCACAAATACATATATGAGACATGGATACGACATGATACGGATACGGCAATACGTCATTTTTTATAAATCTAAGACACGACACGGCAAGCACACTTTTATTAAATTATACATTTTTATATCAAAAGAAAATTCAAGTAAATGAGTTTGATGCATTTATATGCTTAAAAAACTTCGTTTGATGTATTTCACACTCAAAATTTATTATTACTATCATATATGTGTCTTTTTAGTCTACTCAATGAGTGTTCTAGGCATATCTCACATATATGTTGCACTAACAAGTGTCCAATATGTATCAAATAAGTGTCAGACACACTAGCCAAACTAAAGTATCCATGCTTCTTTTTTTTGGTATAATTGACACACTTGCACTTCAATCTTTGGTGTTCTTTCTCTTCAGAACCTCCTGCTTTTGAGGTCCTCCCATCTCTTAAAAGATTGAAGCAACGTATAATTTCTGCCAGCCGTGGAGAATTCGATGCCGTATTTATGTCCGGGAGGTAAGAACTTCTTTGAACACCACTTGATCTTTTTTCATATGCTGTTTGTTAGCTGACAATATCACATGTTCTTCTGTTCTTGTATAGAGCTTCTGTTGAAGTAAGATTATTAGTATAAACATCTTATGACCACATCAAATTTCATTTCATGCAGTGGTAGCACAATAGTAGGGATTGGGTCCCCAGATCCTCCGGGCTTCATATATAATGACGATGAATTCCGGGACGTATTTTTGGCAGGTAACCCCCCGAACGCTCCCTGACTAGTTTCCTCTATATCTTTTTGACCTCATGCCACCGTCGATGCATAAATCCTTGTTCCTGGGACCATTCCCAATGCAAGTTAGAGAAGTTATATTCATTGGCTATTTTTCTAGTATTGGTGTGTTGTTTGCAAGCTAGCCTGAAAAACTTACATGATCAATAACTGAAGAGGTGTATAACTACGTATGTATTTGGAGAATTTTGCAGCTTAAAATACCTATCAAATTAAGAATGAAGTTGAGAGGTGATAAATCAATAAACTTATATTGGTACAGCTTTTCATAATCGTTGGTTTTAGTTTGTTTATTACTCTACCCTTATTGTATACTAAAGGTTAAATTATAAGTTTGGTCCGTATGGGTTGAAGTTAGAATTTAGTTCCTATGATTTGATAAGAACTCATAAATAGTTCTTATGGTTTGATAAAACCTCATAAATAGTCCCTACCGTAAGGATTATTTATGAAACTTTTATCAAACCATAGGGATTAAATTCTAACTTTCTTCAAACCATAGGGACAAAATCTGCAATTCAACCTCTACTAAAGAAGGGAAAGGCAGCTAGAATTGAGGAGCCTTTTTCATAAAATGTCTTCAAAACAATTGAAAAGTTTTTTACTCGATAGGAAAAGACTGTCAAAAGTTATTTTGAGTGGTTAGCTATTATAATGTTTTTTTGGCTTGCTGGTTTGGCCTTTTGGGGCTAAAGCTGTTACAACTCAAATGAATTGTGACAATATTTGCAGCAAAAATTTGTAACTTTTAAGGTGAATTAGCAAACTTCGATTTGACTTGGGGCATGTTTAGGAGTGATTTTAAAACAGCTAAAATCACTTTTGTCATTTTCAAAATCACCGTGAAATATATTGTTAATCCTTCAAAACTAATTTTGATGATTGAAAATTGCATTTAAAAGTGTGAAATTGAAAATTAAATTAATTTTGAGTGATTCAAGTGTGTTTTTGAGTGATTTTCAATATGACAAGTGATTTTAACGATTTTAAAATCACTATCAGACATGCCCTTATAATTTAACTCCCATTAATATGCGTATACCATATCGGGGATTTTACTGCTCCAAAAGCCATTCCCAAACTCATCCTTAATAACTTTTGACATCGTTCGTTACTAGTTGTGGAAGATGACCTGGCAAAATGAACCTGTGAGAGACCTAGTTACATCCTTAATAACTTTTGACATCGTCTGTTACTAGTTGTGGAAGATGACCTGGCAAAATGAACCTGTGAGAGACCTAGTTAAAGATATAGTAGGATTATTAGTATAATATTAATAAATTTAGTAAGATTTCTATTGAATGAAAGAATACATAGATTTCTCTTTTCTCATTGCATTTCCCACAATTCTCTAGTGTTTCAATGATTTTTGTTCGGTGTGTTGTCTCTGTTCCCATAATCAAATGTTTGGAATGTAATCTTATCTGAAAACTTGTGAATGCAGAGGCCAACTTTCTCACTCGTGAAGCGAATCAATGGTATCAAGAACCTGCTTCGGCATCCGCTTGTAGTCCGCCTCCCGAGCATCCTGAATCAGCTAGATAGCTTCCTCCTCGGACGAAATAGAGGTTCAGCTTATGTTTCCTGTTCTAGCGAGAATTTCTGTATCACAGTTACAACTACATCCTCCATTGATAAACTTGGGAGGTGATCTTGAGTTCTCTTTCTTTAGCCACAACCATCTTAAATCTTTGGTCTGAAAAAAAAAAAAACTATGACCAAAGAGTGCAAAATTTGGAATTAGCACCAACAACATAAGTATTGAAAATGAAAATGTCATGAATATAAACAAGGGTAATAATCTTACAATGTTAAAATGAATTCTATCTATTAATTTGGAATGATCTTAATTTTTATATGATTTTCGTGATCATTAATATAACATTATCAACAAATTTGAAACTTTGACGTTTTTTCCGAACAAAATTTAATTTAAAAAACTACTACAAACAGAGAAAATATCAAATTACTGTATATCATTCAAGCAATAAAATTTTTCTATATTTATAAATAGTTTATCAAATTACTGTATATCATTCAAGCAATAAAATTTTTCTATATTTATAAATAGTTTAGCTCATTTTTCTATATTTGAAAACAACTCATTTAATTTCTTGTAATTGAAACGGTATTTCAAGACAAAAAAAAAATAAACATTCGACATGGAATCTAAAAAGGAGGAACAATATAAACCAGCAAAAAAAAAAAAGAAAAAAGAAGAAAAAAATCATTCAAACTCACTTTTCTTTTTCTTCTTTTAATTTTCATTTATTGTCACAAATTTTCCTCTGCTCTTATGGAGGAGAGAAAACAAACTGTCTGGGAAAACTGAAAATATCCTTCCCTTCAAAGGGAGAAGTCCACTCTCTAGAACCATTAGCTGATGTTTCGGTAGCAACTCCTCCATTTTGCAATCCAGCCATTGGAACTCTATTGAAATTAGAAGGCACCGATGGCACAAACGGCTGAGCATCCACCAAACGGGAAGTATTCGATTCGTAAAGGTGGGCGTTCTTCTGCATATAGGAATTCAGCCCCTGCAACAACCCACCCGGTCGAACTGAAGTTAGACCTTTATCCACAGACCAGTCTATGTCGGAGTAGTCTAAATGTGGCATCGAGCTACCCGTGTTCCAATCTACGGGAGACGTTGACCCTGATTGGGTTGAACTTGCTCCTGAAAATAGTCCAAGTGAGGAGGCTGGAGCTATGGAAGACGATGCACCCGTTCTGTTCCATGAAGCATTGGTGTGGGGGGCTTCAAGGAAGTCCCCACGGCTGTTACCGGGGACAAAATGTTGCTGCTGCTGCTGATACTGAACTTGAGGATACATCTGATTCAATGCCATCTCACTAGGTTTGAAGCTTCTTGAGCTGCGAATCTGCGGCAAGAACCCGCTAGACGACGTCATGGTTCCAAGGCCATTACTAGAATACCAACCAGCAGGAGGTGATGAACTTATAGTACCAACAGAAGTTGGTTTGGTGTGCAACGATAGGTTCCGACTTTGTACAACCGAATTTGGTTCTCTCACTGGACCAGATTGAAGACTATTAAACTCGGTTCCGATTGTTAAATAACGAGCTTCATTCTTGATCGTCGGAGGTGACAATTGTGTGGGTGCTGATGCTAAAGAGAAGGAAATGGGGCTAGTTCCTGCACTTGGCCATCTTTTCTCAGCTGTTGTGATTTGTTCATAATTTCCCCATTCCATCTTTGGCTGACTACTCCTCAGAGGCTGCGGTATATTCTTGCCAAGAGACTCTAAAGACATACCGGCTGTGATGGCTCCTTTTGTGTAATTAAAATCCTTTCCATCCTTTCTTTGTTGTATTGAAGGAGGATTGGGGTTAGCTTGTGGTCTTAAGGAGGTTTGAATAGTATTACCAGGAAACTTATTGCTTAAAGAAGTTGGAGGATCACCAGTTTCTTCAGGCTTAGGAGGAGCAGCAGGCGGATCGAGCTTCAATTCTCTCAAGGATTCAGCTGCCTTCTCCAAATCACCTTCAGAAGTAACAACAGCTCTCTCAACTTCTTGTTTGGTACATTTGTACTGTGCTTCCAAGTCTGCTATACGAGCGAGCTCTTCTGATATGTCAAGTTTTAAATTTTGCCCAACAAGATTTTGATTAGCCGAATCAATCGTCTCTTCACCACCTTCAAAAAGCCAAGCAACAGACTCCTCTATTTTTCCTTCATTTAGCATGAGAGCTACGGTTGCTCGATCTTGTGAAAAGCCCATTGCTACTAGTTGCTGAGCAAGAGCTTCGAGCTTTCTGGACATAAGGTAGCCACTACATCGTTCGTGCAATTCCTGGGCACGTCTCTCTTTTTGACGCTGATGCTTCTTCTCATTCTTTTGACGGATTTTTTCTCGTTTGTCAATGTCTGCCCCTGGGATTGTTTCTTGCCGGACTGTGGGGTTAGACTTTCTGTCTTTATGGTCTTCTGACTCACCAGACCAGCTACCATTATTAGAAACGGTATCATACTCCACCACTGAAGAAAGTAGAACCCCGGATTGAGCATCTGTATCATCTATGTTCTTGAATCGACCATTGGAATGAAGAGGTGAAGAAACAGATACTGTTGATTCAAGTGCATGGAAGGTTCCTGAAAGAGGATTATATGCACTAGCTGGAACACTGCTACTACCAGCAGCAGCAGGTCCTGTTGGCTTCGGTGTAGGCTTCTGTACTTCTTTGCTGGCTTTCTTGTCTTTTGATTTAGATTTTGATGCTGGAGACATCTCTCCACAGCTAGAAAATTCCTTCTGAAATGTGCAATACACAACATCAGATTTCTGTAACGTAATCTACCACCTGATAATACATAGTTCATCTAAATAGATAAATGACTAAATTGATCATTTGCATGAAACTAGAATATGCATAGATATACGTAACTCTTTAAGACTTAACTCTATCAGGATACTTTACAACAAAGCAGATATACAATCGGCATAAAAATACACATGAAGAACTGAATATTTATATTTTTTTTTATTAGCACTGTTAATTCAAATAATAGCCTGTGACACTGCTTTATAGTCTTACCTGATGCACTTTTTCCTGGAAAATTCTAAAGTGAGCACTATTGTTTTGAGGAGTAGCAAATCTTCACTGTTCTAGTTAACAAATTACCAAAGCCAGTAACTCATCGGTTCAAATCACAACATGACATGGAGTTCCTAAATTTAAAGTTCATTATAAATAGTTATAGTTGAGATTATCTATGGTTATCTGTCCAGGTACGAAAGAACACTATTGCAATCAGCCCTGTGCTTTTCTACTCCTCCTTCCCTAAACCACTCTGCGATTATCTTTTTTTTTTAAAAAAAAAGACATGAGAGAATTCTCTTCATCGTTAAACTCCTCATTTTCTGTCAAGCCATAAGTTCCAAAAGAGGCTCTAATGAACTGTAACCACAAAACTTTTATCTCCCTGATAAAAGGATGAGCACCAAGAGAGCAATTCCATGGCATCCATTGATGTTTATGGAGGAAAGCAGTTTACCAATTAAAAGAGAGTAGGATTTGGTTCCAGAACAGTTGAGAACAGACAGACGCCTAAGTAGGAGTTGAGTCTCCAGCTACTACAATACAGAAACCAATACTCCACTAAAATCAAATGTAAAAATCCTACACTCGATAAGAAAACTTACCAAGCGTAAATATATCCTAAAAAGCTCCTCCAAGTCCAGAACTCAAGAAGCATTGTTGAATCTAACATCACGAAGCCCAGCCAACCATTGCATAAGCATTAAGCAGGCCGAACTAGTATGGTCCTTCAAACTCTAGCAATATGAATAACAGAAGTACATACGTAATTGGAATTACAATATGAGTACGGGAGCCCAAATCTCGCAAAAAGAAACATGATAGAAAGAGGCACATACCGACCTCTCGACGCTCTCGTACACTTGTGACATTGCAGAGAGTATGATAAAATAAGCCAAAACATACAAGAAATAACACAGAAGTCATAACAAATGATGCAATACAGAAGAGGAGCTAGTAAAGAAACGCAAAAGAGCAAAAACGAGAGAAAAAAAATGTAAAAAAAATCCATAGTCCATTCCAAGTTTACCCGCAACATTCAATTTCATTTCACTCCAGTTTCTCAAAACCAAAGAAGATCAACAACGAATTAAAATCATGCAACAAGGCCGAACTAACAACTGAAGATTCAGCAGAAGACAGTAAAAAAGCAACAAAATCCACTGGATATCGACGGCAATTGGTACTTCGGAGTAGCCAAACTCCATCAAAAGCAGAGATAACATCCAAACGCTTGAAGTTGACCGAAAGAGATTGACTCCAGAACACAAGAAGAAGAAGAAGAAGAAAAAGAACACAAACTCGAACATAGTTGGGGAGCAGAGAAGAAAAGTTTTCCATTACAGCAAGTGAGAGAGTAAGAGAGAGCAACCTTGGAGCTTGAACAACGGTTCTGAGTTATCGTCGTTGACGTTGGAAATTAGATACGGCAGATCGAGGAATTTACGGATGAACGATAATGGTGAAGAGAAATGGGATAGGTATCACAAGGCTGAAGCTGAATCAGATGAAATTAGGGTTTTGAGGAGAGAGAAAGAAAGAGAAGAGAGAGAAAGGGATTTTGATAATTCCAAATGTACTAATTAACTGAAATGTGGACTTCGGAAAAAAAGTTGGTAAGAATTTGTATGAGTATGTGTGATATATATCTAGGGAGAAATTTTAAGATATTCTTTTATTCTATTTCTAACTACATAAAAGAAATTTATTACATACTTTATATATACACACTAATACACATCAAATCATAGGTTAAAATTTGTTTGAAATAACTATTAGATTTCTGGACAAATTAGGGTCTGTTTGGTAGACAATCAGAAAATAGAAATTTGAAAACAATAAATTAAATGAAAACAGAGTTACATTTCATGTTTTTAAATATGTGTTTGGTAGCAAAATTCGAAATTAAATTCTAATTTAAACAAGCAAACTAGTTGTAGTTACCCACTAAATATTATTTGACAATAAATTATTATTAATTAATTTATGAATATGGTTTTATGTTAAAAAAAATTGTATAATTATTATTTTGTAATATTATATAATTTATGAGATAAATTGAAATTTTTGTCATTTGAAATAAGTTAAAATTTAGGTTTTAGGATTTATAATTAGAATTTTAACTCATATACCTTATAAAAATTTCATAAACAATTCTTGTGGCAGAGATTATTTAGGAGAATTTAACAAACTATAGGAAAAATAGGTAAAGTTTGTATCAAACCATAAGAACTAAATTTTAAATTTTAAAATCATAGGAACTAACTTGTAACTTTATCCAAATTATAGGGACCAAATTTGAAATTTAATCTAATTTATAATAATTACACCATACATATTGTAATTAAAAAAAATTGAATTGAGTTTATAACATGACATACTATATTTTTACATGTTTTTGTCTTTATTTAATATAATTCTGCATTTTAAATTTTAAAATTTAAATTCTGGATAAATGAAAACAAAAAATGTGGTTTTTAGAATTTACACGGTTTGAATTGCAGAATCCAGAAATAGTTTTTAGAAACAGAATTCGAGTTGTCTGTCAAACACATATTCCCTGAACTGAGTGAATCTGAAAACATAAAACAGAATCCAGATTGCAAACAAACAGACTCGCTTTTTGTTACTGAGATTTAAGATTTGTGTTAAATTTATTATCTAAATTTCGATATTTGCAGTGATGGAGGATAAAACATCTAACCTTCTAAGGAGGGAGTGTAAATCAATTAGCATTAAGTTATGCTCACTTTGACATAAAAGGATCGATTTGAATAATTGAATTAACATAACTTTTTAAATAGCTATTAAAGTTGACTTGACATTTTCAAATAAAAAATAACTATAATTATAATTATAAATGTTTTTTTAAATTAAAAAAAAAATACACTCCTCTTCCCTTCATCCATGCATTCCTTTTCTTCGTTACAAAGGAAAATTTCCTATAATATGTCCCTCCTTTAACCCTTCTTCTAGCGACCTAACTGTCGCATAGGGATGATCACGAGCAGGGTGAGAACAGTGAAAGGAGGATAATACAAATGGGAGAGGTATTTATTAGGTTGAAGAATCATTTCAGTTTGAAGAAAAGATGACGAGGGGTAGTTTCTTTTTTCATATTGAAAAATAAGAAAATGAGGGTGAATTTGGGTAGCGATTTCATATGACTTAACAACTTGGACTATCTAACTCAAAATGTATGGGTTTGGTTGGGTTAGATTTTTTTTTTTTTTTTTTTTTTAAGACTTTCCGTTTGAGTTGGATTCTCGAGTTTAGAATTTGTTTGGTTGGGTCAACCTGGCCCGACCTAAATTTGTTTTAAATTAAAATATATATTCAATGAGATATGATATGTAAAATTTAAATTTGTGTTAATAATAATCTAATGATCCAATCCAACCTAACCGTGCACACTCCTAGTTTGAGGAAGAAGAATAATCATGATAGGAAATGACTACTAGAGATGCCCGTAGCGACTTTGTTGAAGGAAGGGTTGGAGGAGAAGATAGAGAAAGAGTTTTTCCTTTAAATATAATAATTATTATTATCATTTTAAAAGTCGCTATATCAGCTTTTTTTTTTATTTAATAATCAATCATTTTTTTAATGTTGACACTTTTGTCTGATTCTAAAGTTTAAAGACTAAATTGACACAAACCATAAACTTCAAGGACCAACAAATTAATTGACCTTATATTTTTATATAAACTCCAATTGTCGATAGGTGAGTATCAGATTTGAATTGATGTTGTACTGTGCCCACATTCAATGTCTAATTAAATTAGTATTAGATTAAAGTAATGTAAGACTTTGTAGATAGTTATTGTGCACCTTAAATGAGGGACTATCTATATATATAGAGAGAGTTTATATATATACACACATTTGATGTAAATGTTAAAGTCTTAATTTTAGTCGATCAAAATCATGGGAGGAAGTTCTTCGATTAATTATTATTCATTAATTCAAAGTCGCTCCAATATAGACCAGTGCACTCTTATGTAAGTTAACCATTCATGAGTTGCTCGTAGTTATAATTGGATAAAAAGTTTGTTTTACCACTTAAATTACATTTACCACTAATTTCTAAAAGTAATATATTTGTGATGTCCTAAAAAAAATATATTTGTGATTACGGTCTCTTTGGATCTATGAGAATTTCAAGATCACATTGTTATATTCCAAAATCAACCCTTAATGGAACTATTCATACACTTTCCAATGAGTGGATTTTATCTTATTGGGTATGTTCTTGTCTCCTTATTTAGTAAAATTCAAAAAATGATAAGCTTATTGAATCGACTAATCATTCTTACCTAAGCAAGTCAAAGGACTTGCTCTCACAAACGAGAGTTCATAATTCAATCATATTAAAGTTGAATCACATATGATCATTGTGTTAGATGCTTGCACTCACATACCTAGTAATTTGACTCAAATTATTTGTAAATGTTACAAAATGCATCCTCAATATTGTTATTAGGACAAACACTTAACTTTTAGGGTTGTTTTCAAATATAGAAAAATGAGCCAAACTATTTTCAAATATAGAAAAAATTTACTCTCAACCATAGAAATTTTTATATATTTATAAATAGTTGGATATTTTTTCAGTTTATAGTAATTTCCCTAACTTTTTTTTATCCCTATATTATAATTGTTTAGTTTATTTAGATGTAATCATCCTTTATGTTTTTTTTTTTTTTTTTTGAATATTTCCCTATTATATGTCAACGTATGGTTCAAAAGTAGATATTTATCTAATGGGTATATAAAATTACAAATTAAAAACAACCCAAAAATTATTAAATAATTAAACATTATTATGAAGCTTTATAACATAAATCTCAACCATGGAATAGATACGTCTTTTCAAAGGTTAAGATTTTTTGAAAGTATATTGAGGACTAAAATTGATACTTCAGACTAGAATTGAACAAATTTCAAATTACATGGACCAAGTGATATCTTAACTAATATATATATATATAATATATATATATATATATAAAGGTTAAAATTATAGATATGAAACATTGTGATCTGGAGATATGTTTGAATAGATATTCACGTCTTTGCCGGATAGAACTATTGTGGTCGAAGTGGTTATGGGACAAAATCTTTTCGTGCATGAGTGTAATCTAAACCACAAATACGAAACATCATGATCTAAAGATAAATATACATTTAAAAGGACAGTCACGTCCTTTAACCATTACAACTATTTAAGTCGAAGTGGTTATACAATGAAATAATGTATCTTATCTTGTACGAATATGATTTAGACTATATATATATATATATATATACTTTAAAGTTATATCATGTCATTAATGTCTTTGCGTTCCAAAGCTTAGCAAAGTTCAACCGTAATTGACATATAATATCTCTTTTGAAATTAAAGGTTTAAATTTTTATACTCTATTAAAGACATGTTTGGGAGTGATTCTAAAATGGCTAAAATCACTTTTGTATATGTTTTTAATCCTTAAAAACTACTTTTGATGATTGAAAATTATATTTAAAAGTGTAAAAGTGAAAATTAAATTAATTTTTGAGTGATTAAAGTGTGTTTATTAGTGATTTTAAAAATGACAAAAGTAATTTTAACGATTTTAAAATTACTCCCAACATGTACTAATTGTACTAAAGATAATAATAGTAATTATAATCTCTTTGTGGTTTTAAAAAATTTACCGGTGATATTTCCACGTTCAAAACTAAAAAAACATAAATCCTAAATAATATATTTTTAAATATGCCACTTTTTAAAACAAATGAATGAAATATTAAGCCAACATGAGCAGCAATATCTACCCAATGGGGGTGTTTTCTCAAATTCAAATTTTTGTCACTTTGAATCTCTAAGCATGGGAGGCAAGAGCATGCGCTACAAAGTTGCACTTATAATTGGTAAAAAGAAACTCGTCAATTAGTCCACACATTTGATTGTCGTGCAAAACATCGACAAAAGATTGTGTTTCATTCATGATCGACCAGATGTGTATAGATGATTAAATTGTAATTTGATGTGGTCTCTTAGTGCAAGTATACATTGTCAGTAAGTAATAACTTGGAAGTATTTCAAGTATCATATCTCTCGAGACTAGATTTAATTTAGATTTTTCTAAAGCAATGTAAGCAATGAAACCAGTGGTAATCAATTAAAATGAGTGATGAATGGTTTGGGTGATGAATAAAAACAGTAAATAATAGTTGATAAACAGGGATTACAGTCTTGTTTCGAGGGTTATGCTTTAGACTATGAGGCCACATCAGGTCGACAGTAACTCAACATGGACAAAAAACTTCTCTTATTCGGGCTTGTCTCAATTTCTTTTAGGAGCCTAAGCAGCTAATTATATATCTCTATGACTAACTAGCTAAATCTTAGAGTATTTTCATACAATTTCTATGTCCTATGATGTACCTTATCTCTAAGTTTACATGACAATCTTATCTCTAGGCTTTTAGTCTCATATTCCTTTGTGAAATGACTTTTTATTTTAACATTCTCAGCACTAAAACTCTAGTAGCATGTTAAATTTTAAGTGACTAATTCAACTTAACAAGTTAACATTAAATTCAATAAAGGAAATGTAATAGTTAAGGCGACATGATGAGTTAGCATTTCCTCAAGCCATAAGATCTTAGGGTATCCACATGACTAAATCCCCTAGAAATTTAGCTCATAACTAAGAAAGAATGAATAGATTCTGTTTAAAATTTATGATTACAATATCAACTTTCAAAGAATAAAGAAATAAGAAATGAAAAGTGCAAAAGAAAACTAAATCAAATATTGTTGGAAAATACAGTAAAAGAACTCCTTGAGGCAAATTTTCGCTCTCTAGGACAAATTCATCTTTCTATACACGTTTTCATGGGGTAGAGATGACCTAGACCTAGGGTTCTTCAGAGAAACTCTCGTTCTTAAAGAGATTCTGAATGAAGCGGTGAGGTTTCTCCTTAGGATCAATGATTTTTTAAGAAAGAGGTTTCTAATCCTTTACATAGGCCTAAAGTAGTTGTAGGGAGGCCGAAAATGATACTCCGAGCGTTTACCAGCATTTCTGGTGCTGAATAACGATTGTGGACCAATAAAATAGCAACCACGAATGACTGGCATGAATCTGAAAAATAGCAACCACGAATGACTGGCATGAATCTGAAAAATAGCAACCACGAATGACTGGCATGAATCTGAAAAATTAAGATTTTGATGTGAGCGCATCATAGTCAATTTCTACAAACCAGTCAAAATACTCGGTAAAAGCTCATAAAAATAATCAAAAATAGTAAAAACATACTTTAGACAGTTAAAAGACCTGTACTTGATCAATTTATCCAATTTAGGCCAATTAAAAGAGTAAATAATATGTAAAGTATGACTTTCACTAAGGAAAAGTTCCTAACATAAGTCAAAATCATGCATTTTGTAACATTTATCAATTCACATATCAATTCTTGTCCATCAAAATGGTTGAGAGGAGTAACGAATATACCTCTCATCTAATGGGCATAGACGAACTTCAATGGCCTTGAGGAGAACTTTGCCTGTGAACCCGACATTTCTTAAGCTCGCAACTTGAGTAAAACTCAGATTGGCGAAGAATACGGTCCATAGGTTTCCTTTATTGGAACTATGTTTCTATTTATTTTTGTTTCGAATTGATTAAGGGCGTTTTTACCTTAAAATCATACAGTTACCTCACGGAGAGTTAGCCGCACCTACAAATGATATAAATACTACTATTGCTTTAACTTTACTCACATCATTAGCATATTTCTATGCGGGTCTCGACATAAATCGGACAAAGGTTTTCGTCGCGAGCAATCAGCTTTGTTTTATTTGATTTATGTAAAACTGTGTGTAGCCTATAGAGTATATATATTATTTCTATGTATTCTTACATAGAAACAATATAGTATTTCTCGAAGGATTTTTTTTATATATAAATCAAATAAAACAAAGTTCAAGGGTGTTTTGTAAATTTGTTACAAATGAATTTGATCATAAAGTATCTAATTCATTATACAACCATGATTGATTCTATCATATCATACATTAATTCCAATCACTTTTATTGATTTTTTTAATAAATTAAATTTAAATAAGTTTTTATTGGATACAGCTTCCATTGCCCTTTTATCTTTTATTTTCTCGCAGAAAAAAATACTATAATAACAAACAATTATTTTAAAAGCTACACCAGATGTTGGTGTGTTTGAAAAAACAAGGGTCCAATTCTGCTCGGGTTTCGGGCAAATCGGACCGACAAATAATGTATTTGTTTAACATTTTATATTTGTATACATCTATCTAAAGTAGGAAAGAATGAACATCCTTTATCCCACCTAAAGAATATTTGTACCTTTATAGAAAGGTGACCAACACAAAGAAAAGAGGTTAAATCAATGATACTTCAAAAGGCAAAAAGAAGTCAGAAACAAGCCACTGTCATTTCAGCCCATCTGTGAGAATCTTAGATGCAATAAGTGAATATATGTATCATCACAAATGCCAAAATGTAAAGGAATATAAACACAATAAAATTTCTTGCTCCTTTTCAAATCTTTACCCATATAATATCATCTTCTTCTCATCATTGAAGCTCACAAATTAGAAAAAGCAAATGGCTTCAATTGATCCATGGAACATATAACTATAATTACATTTGATTTCAGCTCTAAGACCCCCCTTTTCCCAGTGCAAGTCATAGTAGCAGATATGTGATTCTATTTCATATTACTTTATACAAAAAAGGGAAAAAAGAAAAATAAAAAAGAAGGGGAAAAAAAAAACAGCTCTAGCTATTACAACTCTAGAGCTGATTCTTATTTCTTATTACCTCATTTGTTGTAGAACAGAGCTTTCACATATCATGCTCAAGTAGAGAAGAGTTATAGACTTAGTAATCGAAAGGTCATTCAGGGTAACCCATCTCGTTATCATGCTCTCGATCTGCAGATAAGCCATTTATATGAATACCGCTGCTGAAACGAGTGACTATTCGACGAGGAGCAAAAAAATCTGGGAATGGATGCCTCCTTCTCAGATTTTGTTGAGTACTCTCTCTCTCAGTTAGGCTTTCACCGTTGCTGCCACTGTTCCCTCCCCAACCGTGCCCACTATCCTGCAGAGGGAGCTCAAGTCGACAAACCGGGCAAGTATTATGTTGGACCAGCCAAGGAAGAATGCAATCAGTGTGATAAATATGATTGCACGGCAACTCTTTGGCTTCAGATCCCAGCTCAAATTTTTCTTTACAGACTGGACAATGAGAGTCGGTGCCAAGGTGCATTTGGTTAATCTTGATTGTAGGCATTGCTTGTATACAAGAGTGAGAAGCAGGAGTTGGAACTGGTTCCCTGTGTTCATTCAAGGAAAGCTGTGCGGCTAATTCTTCCAGTCCCGTACGCTGACTAGATCTACCTTCTGGAGTGACACTAGTGAAGGTTGGACCCGGCATGTGTTCATGGAATGACCAAAAGGAATTGAAAAAATCCAAATTCTGCCCTGGGACAGAACCAGATCTCCTCCTAACATCGAAGTTAGGATTTCTTCCAGCCATTCTCTCTCTGGTAAAAGTATCGACGGCTTCGAGAAGACCAAATCTTGGATAAGGGCTTCTTCGTCCTATTAATGCAAACATGGCTTCAAAAATTGGAGGCACCTGGGTTGAAAGATCTTCTTCTGTCCCTGGATTAAAGTCATTTTGAACCGTTTCATCATGTTCGTTGTTAAGTTCTTCAACAAAACCACCATTACAATAAGGGCAAACTACGTCTTCTCCATCAAGCCAGAATGAATGGTTGCATTGATGGCACCAATGGGTGTCTTCACCAATAGATGACATCTTCCTCTCAATTGCAACAGTTGAAAGAAAAGCCCAGGTTTATTCCTAAATGTAGAAATTCTGCGATGAAATGCTCATTGGTTAAGAAAATCAATTTTGAAGACAAAATCAAACATTTATCCACAATGGACTAACGTATGTGAAAAAAAACTAATGTATAACAACGACTCATCCCAGACATAGCCTTTCTAAAGCACAGAATAATCTGACTGTTCACGGAATACAATTTGGAAAAGAAAATCCAAATAACTTAGTCTCATTTGATATGGAGTTCATTTTTCATTTTTCATTTTCTGTTTTAGAAATTTATGCTTGTTTTTTCTCAATCTCTCTATCATGACTTTTACCTATCTTACATAAACACTTGAGTTCCTAGTCAAATTCTAAAAACAAAAATTACCTTTTCTAGTTTTCAAAACTTGGCTTGTTTTTTAAAGCATGAGTAGACAAATGATAACAAAATATAGAGACTTATGAGCGTAAGCAGCATTTATAAACTTAATTTTGAACGACCAAAAACTAAATGGTTATCAAACAAATGTCATTAAAAATGGACACATGTCTGGTGATGATTTCATTGAAGATAAAAAAATAAATAATAATAATAAGTAAAGTAAATGTCAAGAAAGTAAAGATGAAGGTAGCATCACAAATAAAAAATAAAAGGTTATATGAGTCTTGCCCCCGTTCCCCCCCCCCCCCCCCCCCCCCAAAAAAAAAAACAACCCAGAATATAAAAGAGTATTAATGTTGTATAGGCTTAGCCCAGCCAAGCAAGTGACATCCAATTAGTCTGGAAAGGAATCTAGGGACATACTCATTGATTGGATACTCACTATTCAAGAGAAGCAGAGTTAATTTACATTGCACTCCCTATATTTTCACCTATGGTTCATGTATTTTAAAGATGTTTGTTTAATTGAAGGTTACCAAAAATCCCCCAGTTTAGTAGAGGATAACACAAGTCCATTGTAGCATACTGTAGATCATATTAGTTGAAAAATACCAATTTGGGTCAAATTTTAAAGTACAATTAGGGCTGAAAAATAGATCTTACTACATTGGATATGAGATTATTGACAATTGGTAAGAGTATTTGGTAAGCCTTGATAAATAAAAGAAAATTAAGAACAGAAATGGAAACATATGGACTAAAAATGTAATTTAGCTGACAAAAAATGACAAATCCCAAACACGTTCATGTGGCTTATATAAACATAATTGCACTCAAATAGGCTAAAAATTCCATATTTCAACTTGATAGCCAGGAATTAATAGGAGTACACTCACTGTCCCCAATTCTTGTGACAAACTTCTTGATGTACTAACATTCCTCATCTCCTCACAAGCAAAGGAGACAATCTCCTGTAGCTGAGAGGGAATTTCCCTCATCAAACAGAATCATCACTCAAACGAGGCTTTCAAACCCTCGTCCGATTGAGAATTTCCGTAAGAATTTTTAAGGAAACACTTGAAAATCATCGAAATTAAGCAGAATTACGCCAGTTATTTAAATCAAGAATAACTATATCAATATGGAATCAAATCAAAATAGGAAAGACGCAGAAACAGAAATATCGATCCCTAATTTGAAATTGAACAGAAATTGAAGTAAAAACAGACGTACCAGAGCTGAAGTAGGAGCAGTGGAAAGCTACGGAAGAGGGAGAGTCAAGAACAGTGGGTGAAGATTTGGATCAAGGGCGGAGAGAGAGAGAGAACGAGAGGACCCTGAACAACAAAAATTGCTCCGCAGGGTCCCAGAGGCAGTTCCGATTGACTGATTCACCGAAGTAATTTGTGTAAACTTATTTTTCCGATTATTTCGAACCGTTTAATAATAATTAATAACTATTTGCTTAAATTGCAAATTTCATTCTATACTTTAGAAAATTAGAATTTAGTACCTTTATGGATTATTTATAAGAATTTTATTAAATTATAGAGAAATTATTAAAAATATATATATATATATATATCAAACTATTTATAATTATAGAAAAATTTCACTATCTATCAGCGATAGACCGCGATAAAATTCTATCGCTGTCCATCAGATAAAATTCTATCGCGGTCCATCGCTGA
Organism: Lagenaria siceraria; assembly: GCA_002890555.2. Classification (NCBI taxonomy): domain Eukaryota; kingdom Viridiplantae; phylum Streptophyta; class Magnoliopsida; order Cucurbitales; family Cucurbitaceae; genus Lagenaria; species Lagenaria siceraria. The sequence continues at coordinate 4,246,092 of CM016492.1, read as the reverse complement.
TAGACAGTGAAATTTTTCTATATTTGTAAATAGTTTAGCTCTTTTTTCTATATTTAAAAACAGCCCTAAATTATATGAGTTATAAGATTTCATCAAACTATAGAGATTAAATTTTAATACTCTAAACTATAGAGATTGAATTTATAATTTAACCTAACATTGTAGCTTTTGTGTTTTTATTTTTAGCATAGTTCAACTCACATAAGGTATGTATAATCAAATTTAATGTTAGAAAATTACTGTGAACATAAAAAAAATCTAATTATTTACAAATATAGAAAAATTTCACTATCTATCGCGGTCGATCGTTGATTTTGAACAATATATACAAGACAGGAGGGATCAGTAGGTGCACTAGGACATCAACTAGGTTGACATCCTCCTAGCACCCTCATCACGCCCTAGAGGTCTATCGTTGATAGACATTTAAATTTTTTTATATTTGTAAATAGTTTGACTCATTTTTCTATATTTGAAAACCGTTCTTCAATATTAGAAGTTCAATTTTCTTACTTTACCTATCATAAAAAAAAATATTTATTGTAATTTAATTTATTTTTTTAACTGTCTAGATGTTTTATTTGTCGTCTTTAAATAAATTTTTTCAACTTCTTTTTAAGAATAACTATAGTTTTCTTCTTTATAAAAGTATACGTTTTGATTTTTAAAAATCATATAAATTATTTCAATCTCACATCTAAATTGATATTGAAGTGTATAATTTATTTAGATTATGTTTGTGGGTAACTTTAGTTATTTTATGCCATTTTCTTTAATTAAAAAGGAAAAAAAGAAGTAATGATTAAAATAATAGAAATCGTAATGAGTATTAACAATAATATTCAAATAGAGATTGACTATGGTTGAATTTTTGTCAAACCTAATCCTACCTCAAATATTTAAATATTATAACATCAATTAAAATATGAGAAGTTTGAATTCTCGTTATATCGTTAACTCGGATTCGAACTCTAATCCATTTGTCAACAAAAAGTTATATAATGATATTTTGAGACTTTTTTCAAAACCTCGTTTCATCCTACGTCATAATGAATATAAATAGTATTTTTAAATTGTTAAAGTCTCGTTTGAAAACACTTTATTTTTTTATTTTTAGTTTTCAGTTTTTTTAAAATTATGCCTATAAACATCTATTCTATCTCTAAATTTCTTATTTTGTTATCTAATTTTTATCAATATTTTTTAAAATCAAACCAAGTTTTAAAGCTAAAAAAATAGTTATTAAAAATAGAAAAATAAATTAAACTATTTACACAAAATAGCAAATTTTTGAGATAGTTGTGATAGACGCTAATAGAAGTCTATCAGAGTCTATCAGTGATAGAAATGATAGAAGTCTATCACTAATAGATGTTGATAGAAGTCTATCAATGTCTATCAATGTTTTTTTTGCTATTTTCTGTAAATAGTTTGACATTTTTTTTATCGGTGAAAATTTTCCTTTTAAAAACTTGTATTTGGAATTTGGAAATTGGCTAAAATTTCAACAGTTTTAATTAAGAAATATGCAAACCACTGTAAGAAATTGAAAGGAAATAAACTTAGGGTGCATTTGGTTGAACTTTTCAAGTGTTTAATTTTGAAAATAAGTTATTTTGGAAAAATCGAAGTGTTTGGCAACTATTCAAAATAGCTTTTGAAACATTTTCAAAGTATATTTTAAACCGCTTTTATCAAAAGAGTTTAAATCAAAATAAATTTCTTGAAAAAATATTTTTTTCTCTAATTAATCCAAACATATCTTTAATTTTCAAAAACCCAGATAATTATCGAACGAGTTCTAAATAAATGCTATTTTACTATTCTAAAAGTCATACAAAACACGTCCATGAAATAACGATTCACATATCTTGTACCTTTGACAAGAATATGTTGCACCTATAAGATTGTTTGAGTGGACATGTAATAACTTTGTCTAAATGTTCCCTAATGCTACAATGCCAATTCCAACATATAGGAATCATGACAATGCATCATAGACAAAACACACATGCCTTTGTTTCTTCATTTGTAGAGTAAAAAAATAAAGTTAAAGGCCTTATGGGACCATTTTAAAGCTTGTTATGAGTAAATTTCATGACTTTATAATAAAATATTATAAAGTTTGAATTACAATATAGCTTTTGAGATAATGTTTATTTATAATACGTAGGTACTTAATTTTATAGTAATATTTAGGGGTGTTTGTGGGTTGGGTTGAGTTGGGTTGAAACACTTTTTAGACTCAATCCAATTGTTCGGGTTATAAGTTTCTAAAACCCAAATAACCCTTATTAAATAATGAAACCAACACAATCCAACCATGAATATTTGGGTTAGGTTGGTTTGGGTTACTCGGGTCATTTATTTGAATTTTTTGTTCTACAAATAAGTAAAATGTCAATATGTAAAAATTTTATTTAATTATTTGGAAAATTTTTAAAAATAAAAAAATAAGGGAAACTATTTACACAAAATAGCAAAATTTTTAGATAGTTGTGATAGATGTTGATAGACATTTATCAGAGTCTATCCGTGATAAAATATATATATATATATATATATATATATATATAAACCATGTTTTTTTTTTCTACATGCTACCAGATTTTCAGTTATTCACTTTAAAATCATTTTTAACGATCCATCTTTTAAGCGTTATTTAAAAATAGTTTTTAAATTAATTAATGTGGTCTTTTCACAAATAGAAAAAAAAAACAAAAGTAATTACACATATAAAAAAAAGTGAAAAATACAAAAGCATGGGGTGCACTTTTTTCTATATGTGTAATTATTTTTGTTTTTTTTCTATACACAACAATTTCCCTTAATTAATTTGTTACAATGATTTATATTTCTTAAGATTAAAAAAACTTTTATAATCTACAATCATTTCAAAAAGTTAGAAATTTTTACAATAGAAAAAATGTCAAACTATTTATAGAAAATAAAAAAAAAATATTGATAGACTTCTATACGCATCTATCAATGATAAACTTCTATCATTCCTGTCACTGATAGACCCGGTTAGACTTCTATCAACGTTTATCATACCTATCTAAAAATTTTATTGTTTTGTATAAAAAAAAATTCCTGATTTTTATATTTTTAAATTTTTTTCATTATACTAATTAATAAATGCACTTAAATTCTTGAATTTTTCAGAGTTGACCATAGACAATTTAATTTATTTTTTTATAGCAATTCAGAACACTATAAATAGCTACAGAAGTAAATTAATAATATAACCATTTTGGAGAAATATTTTTTTGTTTAGTAGAACGGATGCAGAGGTGTGTATGTCTTGGCACTAAGTTTTATTTATTTATTTATTATTTTTTTAATGTGGATGCTTGGAATAAAATTGTGTAGAATTTAATGTTCAAAGTTTACGAATAACTTTAAACATTTAAAGATATTTAGGGTAAGGAGTGAAATTATTTAATCTATATTTGACCTGCATAATTGTTTAATCTATACTTAAAAAGTTTGCGTTTGAAGTGCAATAAAATTATTTAATCTATACTTAAAAAGTTTGCATTTGAAGTGTAGTGAAATTATTTAATTTGTATTTGAGTTGCATAATTGTTTAATCTATATTTACGAAGTCTACGTTTGAAGTGCAGTGTTGTTTATAACATTGTGAAGTTAGGATATTTGTTAAACGTTTTTGTTTTGTTTTGTTTTTTTTATAGATTTGTTATATATAATTAAATCCATATTTCAACCATTTAAAAAACTCATAAAATTTATTTTCTTCCATTCTAAAATTATTTTAAGTTTTAAGTTTTTTTTAAATGTTAAGGGTACTAATGCAACTTTTGAAAGTTCAAAATTATTTTTGCAGCGAGGTATAAACCATTTCTGTCCATATGCTGACGATAAGATATTTGTGAACATTTTTCTTTTAAGTTTAAAGGTATTATTGAAACTTTTGAAAACTTAAAAGTTATTTTTTAAATAAAATATTAACGATTTTCATCTAAAATAAGTATTTTTTTTTTAACTTTCTTTTAAATGTCCATGAATATTATTAATTTTTTGATTTTTTTATAATATTTTTTAAACAAATATAAAGTTAAAGGATATTCTATAAATTAGTTGTTTAGTTTACCCGTGAAATTTGAACTTTTAATAGAAAGCCTTTTTCTTCGTTAGTTCTCCAAACAAAACCTTTTTTTTTTTTTTTTTAATTTATTTTTTAACAAAGCAAAGGAATAAAGGTGTATTTACTTTTTATAAGATAATATTTATAAAAATAAAAAGAAATAAATAAATAAAACCACCTATTTATTCTGTACCTAGAAATACCCCATAAAAGAACATATAGAATCCAATTTTCTTTAAAAAAAAAAGAAAAAAACATATAGAATCCAACTTTTTAAAAATATATATAGAGAGAATCCAACTTTATTCATAGGTATATAAAATGTCAAGGAATTAAATATTCTTGTACCTATAATTATAAATTCTACTTGAAAATTATTGTAACATTCTTAATATTCAATAGCTTTTTTTAAGGTTGAATTAAAGGTTTGAGTGTTTTTTGAAGAGGAAAAACAAAAAATCATATATTTATTATTAAACTTTTGAATTAAATATTCAAGATCTAAGGTTTGCTATAAATACTCCACTTACCATCCTCTCAAGACAGACCAATTGATTCTCAATATATTTTTCTCTTTTACTTTCTTTCATTAGTTCTTTTGAGAGCAATTGGCCAAAAGAATGTCGTTTTAGTTGTAGAGCTTTGAGCTCAAACTCTCGGTGAGAGTGATTTGAGCTATACGACGTTTCAGTTGGGTTGTTGTATTTTGGAGGAACACGCCAGGTTGATATAAAAAAATTCAATACACGCCGCAGAGGGCTTGAATCTTTTTTAAGAGAGTGAGATATCTGCGTCTCAATTTAATTTTTTACGTATTTATATTTTAATATTTACTCTATTTTCTTATGTTATTTGTAATTTTCCTGTAAAAAATAAATGAACAAGAAAAATCCTTACCCATTTCGACCCTTTATACCCAGCTACCAAACCCCTCATAAATGTCAACAAAATTGAAAGTATACAAAGAATGTTAATTGATGATTTCATACATTAAATAAGTTATAGAGTTTCATCTTCAAATTTTGAAAAATAAATAATAAATTTTTTTATATTGGAGTCCCTATTAACACAATTCTCATTTCATTATATATATATATTATATAGAAAGGGATGGAAGGATTAAACTTTTGTCATCTAGATTAGTGAAATAAGCTTATGTTATTTGAGCAATATTTATGTTGGACAATTAAATTATATTATAATTATGATGGTTTAAATATTTCAATGATATAATGACTGTGAATTGATATAAATTTAGACTTATAAATTAAAGGAAAATTTTACCGGATAGAAAAAATGTTAAACTATTTACAGAAAATAGCAAAAAAAAAATAGTGATAGACCCTGATAGATTTTTCTATCGGCGTCTATCACAACTATCTAAAAGTTTTACTATTTTGTGTAAGTAATTTTCCTTATTTTTATATTTTTAAAAATTTCCCTAAATTAAATTACTTATAAAATTTTTTCTTCGAATTTTCATAAAACTTTTTAGAATGTTGATTGAAAATTTAACTTTTTTTTTTAATATTTAAAAAGGGCTCCAAAGCATTTAATTGTTGTCTATTTAAAGGTTGTTATAAATTTTAGGGTAAATATCAATTTATACATCTAAATTAAACTCTGGGTTATATCAATTAGAATTCCAAACTAATTATGGTAACAATTTAAAATACGAACTTTCATAAGTGAATCAATGTAGACTATTTGTTAATGATTTGTAGCTCTTTTTACTTGATCAATTTAAAATCAACTCAATAAAACTATTCTTCATTAGAAATCCCAACGAAATAGCAAAAAATAATAATAATAATAATAATGTAATTCTTTTTAGATAAGTAGAGAAAAACAGAGGAAGACGAAAATGTTTTTCCAAGACAAAATAAAAAAACATATAATTATGTGTGTATATATATCACCAAAGTTTAAAGTGCTGATGGTGATAAAAATGTCGAGATTTTTACAAAATTGTAAATAGAAATATTGATGAAATGTCGAAGTTGATGAATATTTCTACAAAATTTATAAAAAAATCAAATAAAATATTTGAATTAATAAATACTTTTTATATTTTGTAAACAAATTAAAATGTTTATTATTTTTTATTAAGCTCACATTAACGACATTTTGTTGTTTGTCTCTAGGATAATTGCAGTGAGTAACACTTTTAAGGTTAATAATTAAGTACATGCAACATTTTTAAAGAATTGCAAATAAAGCAAAATCTATCAGTGATAAACTCTATCGTTGGTAGGCTCTTATTAGTGATAGACTTCTATAAGCGATATAATTTATCATGGATAGATATTGAAAGTTTGATATAAATTTTGCTATATCTGTAATTTCTCTTGTATTGTGTCGTATCTACTAATACTTTAGACCTGATTGTTATATTTACAACTACCCACTTACTTTTATCACTTGGAGGTTAGATTTTTGAAAATGGAAGCTCAATGGAATATCTACGTGGAGGGTCGAATTTATATATTGTATTCCACGTGGAGGGTCGAACTTATATACCGTGTACACGAGTTTCACTAAAACCTAACTATCCTAAATTTATCAATAGTTTATATTTCAACCTTAAATCACAAATTTCATTTTTAACTACATTATTAATTTTTTTTCCACAACTACCCTATATTTGTCCTTTATTTTTTAAATTACATTATCGTAGAACTTTGCCCTTTATCAACCTTCAAATTTGATAAAAGCCTAAGTAGATATTTATACTTAAATTTATGACATTCTTATCCAGGCAAATACCAAAAACCCGGCACGTGTGAGGAGGCAATTTGGCGCGTTTACTTTCTCGGCGGCGTGCGAATCTGACACGTGCGAGGCATTCCAATTTTCACAACACTTGCGGTTTTTTCTATCCCCCTTTCGCCATTTTGGAGAAAGAATTTTTCTTCTTCTTCTTTACATCGACTTTTTCAAAACCCTCTGTCAGATTCCATTATCGTTCAGTTTTTTCTTCCTCCTCCGTCGACGACTATGGCCGAGCAACTCACCGACGATCAGATCTCCGAGTTCAAGGAAGCCTTCAGCCTCTTCGACAAGGACGGCGATGGTCTCGTTTCTCAGATCTCTTTTCTCTCTCTCCTTTTTTTTTTTTTTTTTTTTTTTTTTTTTTTTTTAAGATTATTCTTCATTTCATGTCTTTTCTCAGATCTGGCTGTCTGTTTTCTTGTTTTTCTGCTGTTTTGTGCTTGATCTAGGGTTTAGGTTTAATTTGAGGTTGTTTTTGTTTGCGTTGTTTTGGTTTCATGGAGTTTTATTTTATTTTAGTTTATTTTTTCAGCTGCTGATTTCGATGTTTTTGTGAGTTTTGTATGAGGATTTAGTGTTGTGGATTGGATCTGCTTTGATCTGTGCTTTCTTTTGGTTTGTTGACTTTATTTATTTTGTTTTCTTTTTGTTATGGTGTTCTGTTTGGACGGCGATCTTGTAACAAATTATTGGAAGGATATTTTTGTGAAATGATTCTGCATGGTTCATGGCTGATGATGTTTATGATTTCTTATTAGGTGTGCATGCACGAGTTTTTTCGTGGTAATTAAGATGTGTTTTTATGCTAATTGGATTTCTGGAATGAGAAAAAAGTGAATGTTTGCATTCTGATTCCTTGTTAACTATGACGAGTTGATTTATTGACGGTTGTGATTTTGCGACTTGTGTTGTTGGTGAAACTGTTGAAAGTTGTATGGATGGTCAAGGTTTGAGTGCACATTTATACCTGCACTTGGTGGGCTAGAAATGCCTAAGGTTTACTTTAAGAATGAATTTCAACTATTTGTTGAATAATGAAAATGTAAATGATACTTTTGATTCCATTTGCTTTCTACAGCCTTAGGAATTTCTGGCGAAGAGGAATGATGTTTTCCTGTATTATTGAGTTCTAAATTGTACGAATTTGTTATAATGATCTTGCTGATCTATAAGAAATCATTTTTTCTAGCAGATAGATGGTTTTTCCCTTTGTTTGGACTTTGACATATGTTTCATCCTTGCCAATCTCTTGAAAACCAAATTCTTATCTATAAATTAATAAACCATCTGGAATCGCTAACCCCTTTTCCTCTATGTCTTAGGGATTTTATTCTTCCCCTTCTCTTGGCTTTTCTTTTAGGACATTTTGATCTGTTCCCATGATTTATGATAATTTTACATTGGAATGCAGGCTGTATCACCACCAAGGAGCTTGGGACTGTGATGAGGTCACTTGGTCAAAATCCAACTGAAGCTGAGTTGCAGGACATGATCAATGAGGTGGATGCTGACGGAAATGGAACCATCGACTTCCCCGAGTTTCTGAATCTGATGGCTAGGAAGATGAAAGACACTGATTCAGAGGAGGAACTGAAGGAAGCCTTCCGTGTGTTTGACAAGGACCAGAATGGTTTCATTTCTGCAGCTGAACTCCGCCATGTGATGACAAATCTTGGTGAGAAATTGACCGACGAAGAAGTCGATGAGATGATTCGTGAGGCTGACGTGGATGGTGATGGCCAGATTAACTACGAGGAATTCGTAAAAATCATGATGGCCAAGTGACAGACCGATCAAACGTGAAAGAGAACCTATCGACGCTAAGAACCGAAAGAGAGGTTAGCGCAAATATGTTCCATGACAACTATAATATCCTACTGGAGCCGTTCTATCTGTAGGAGATCCTTCTTTTTCGTGTTACTAGCTTTAGTTGGTTCTTTCTGTTATCTTACTCTCTTGTTTGCATAATTTATGGTACTGTATTCCGGTATTGCTTGCTGTTTCCTTTTCTTTTCTTTTCTTCTTCAGTAGATTAGATAGTGGATTCTTCTATTATCAATATTTGCTATTTTCCTTTTTGTGTTTGGCAATATCAATTCCAGGTACATTTCCAATGAATCCATTGCTTTTTGCTCCTGCACATGAGTCATGAATGTTGTTAATACTTGAATATTTATTGGCTGGGAATTTCTTTGATCATGTGACTTCCCTTGATGCTCAAGTATTTTGTAATTTATGATGCCTACATTATTATTATTATTATTATCGCTGCTTTTTAATATCCACAAGCGTCCGCCATCATGTGACCTCACAAAATAAGTAGTTATTATGATTTGTGTTTTCACAAAACGCGATAGTCAATACTTTGTTTACATTCGAGTGGAAATAAATTGAAAGGTTAAAATACCAATTTGGTTCCTATACTTTGAAGTTTGTTCAATTTTAATTCTTATATTTTCAAAAGTCTATCTAATTTTAGTTCGTGCATTTTCAATAAATTTTAAATTTAGTTCTCCATGCTAGTTTATTGTTTTTTTTATTTTAAAAAAGCTATTTGTTATCTATTAGTATTTTTACTATAAAATTTGGATATAATCACATATTATATTTCTTTGCATTTAAATTATTATTATTATTTAACTAATTTTGATAAATATTAACTTTGACTGATTAAATTAAGGTTTTCGTAAATATATGAATTAAAATTGAGCAAATTTCAAAGTACAATAATTAAAATGGTAGTTTAATCTAAAATAAATTAGTTCTTGCTAATCTTCTTTTTTGTCTTGGTCAACTTAAATTGATTATTTTAGAACAACTTTTTATGGATGTACTCATTTTTATGCATCATACATACATTACAATTTACACCCACAAACAATAAGAAGTAAAAAAAATTTACTATGTGGATTGGACAATTTAGAGAGATGCGTCCAAGTATTTTTTTTTTTAAATAAAATTTAGTTCTCCTGGGATGGTAGAAGAAAATTGTGTTGACACCTACCTACCTTCTTGAAAATCATGTTTAGTAGTAATCACGAGGTCTGTAATTCGAATCTTTCTATCCCAATTGTTTGTACTCGAGCAAAAGATTTTATGTTATAGGTCCTCTATTACTTTTGAAGATTAACTTATATAAAATACTCAAGTTTAGAAACCTACATTTAAGTTGTCTTTCATTTTAACCTCACAAGTTGGTAGAAGAGTTATTTTGAAATAAATTCAGTGTTCAAACTAAAAATTTGGACTTTTATTTGTACAATTTTATCTATTTTTAGTACTGTGTGTTTTTCCCTTCTAACTTCAGGTATAAGCTTGAACAAGGTTGAGCAACTGGTTAACACTCAGTTGTAAACTTTATTTTAAAAAATATTCATTTTTTTTTAAAAAAAAAGAACTAGAGCAAGTTTGAATGGACCTTTTAAGTAAAAAAAAAAAAAAAAAAAAAAAAAAAAAGTGTTGGTACAGCAATTGGAATGTTAAACCAAACAAATCTTTAATCTCAAATGACAAGTTTATCACATTTAATTATTCATTTGCAAAATCAAATTTAAAAGTTGTACCAAATTGATTGAATGATAACAATGATTTTTAAAAAACTATCTAGAAAAATTACATCAAGTTGTCGCCTGGGACCCTCAAAAACTTTAGTTTAAGGAATAAAATGAAACTTTTTAAAGTCCATGGACATAATTTGAAAATAATTAAAATTTAAACCAAAGTTTGGAGATATATTGGATTATTAAACTAAAATTATTTAATAATCCATCTAAAATCAGGCACTAAATTAATTTGTCAAACGTAGCACACGATAATGCTAAAACTGAGCCAGACAAATATTCTAGTCCAAGACTCCCCCCCTTAGATCATATCCAAATCTACTACTATCGATACAATTAAAAAAAAAGGCAATAAAACTTTTTTGGCCAAGCAGTTCTATAAAACAAAGATTTCTTCACAGATTGAAGAAATATTGATCAGAATAAGAGTGTTATTTTTTGTTGCTAGCAAACTTTAGCCAAGGCAGTTCTATAAAACAAGATTCCTCCACAGACGATGGAGGGTGCAGTAGCTCGTGATCCTTTACAAAGTTCAGCGTGAAAAATCGACGATAACTACCTGTTGAGCGGTTTGTAGAGGACGACGGTGACATACTTTGAATGGAACCTATGAGTAAGTCCCAAAGCAACCACAGACTGGGAAGCCCATCCTTTCTCTATGAAAAGGTGGTTAAGCACAACATGTTGAGGCTTTGAGGACGAAGCTTCATCAGCGTTCTCCATACCTAGGACCGTGAGGTGCAGCTGTGATGGTACGGCTGCTGGCTCCTTGGCGAAGTCTTCCTCGCTGGGGAATGTCTGGCTGTAAGTCGTCTCTGGTGATTGTGGAGGCTCGAACTCGGCCACACTCTGTAGAATATCAGGCACACTATCCTACAGAATGGAAACAACTCCAAAATGAAGAGAGAAGATGAAATGCATAAAATCAGTTTGTCTTTAGCATTGCACTAACTAAATGAAGTAATACATCTTTCTCTAATCAATGTTGACAAGGCACTTCTCAATGTACATTCAGGATTTTAACAAAATGAATACAAGAAAATATCATGTGAAAAGTATATGGTTTTCTTTTTGTTCCAGAAAGTTATTAAGTTATGGTGATGGACAGTAGTATGAACTCAGAGTCTCAGACAATAAATACACACCAGAAGCATAAGAAGACTACAGCCTCCAATGCTATCGTGTGCTCGTGTTATATATATATAGCTGAAATGCTCATTTAGGTTGGGCAAATGAACAACTATTTTAGTTCGATATAGTTTTGCTCCTCTCCCTGTCTCTTTTGAATATACTTCGATAGAACAATCAATTGGCAAAATGTAGAAACTTTGTGAGACCTCCCGATAGTCAATACTTATGTTAGAATAGGCAAAGAAGGAAATTCACCAAGTTAGTTGAGGTCTGGGTTTAAATAGCAATTTGTGTTGTATTTTGGGTTATCGGTTGTTTTATTAAGTTGTGAGTGTGTTCACACTTAGTAGGAGAATCCCCTGTCTTCTCGAATTGGTGGGAATGCTGTAATATGTACTTAAACCTTCTTATCTCTCTATTAATATATACAAGGTGAAGGTAGTATCCTAGCACACTCATGACAAGCAAGAAGATGCTTCTTTGAAAACAGTATGAATGTATCTCATTGCACAAATTCAAAAGAAAGGACGAGAGAGCCAGGATAATCTATTGTGTAGGCACCTTCCCATTTTTCCCCATAATTTTTTAATCAACATGTCGATATAACTCGTTATTCTCCTCCAAAAATGATAAAATTAAGTGCCCCAAAAAAGTCAAACAGGTGCAATGTTCTTTGAACTGCTAACACATTCATGAATCATGGCATGATAAGGAAAATACTTTCTGAATCATGTGTATCTACAGTGGCTAGATAGAGGATTAAGATAAAACTCTCAAGTATTTGTGTCAATCACGTTTCTGATATTAAATAAACAAAGAACTTGTGTTAATCACGTTTCTTACTTAATTTTAAAAAAAAATTGTGTTATTCACTCGGTGTTCAGAAGTGTTCAAAAGGAAAAAGGGCTTTGTTCCAGGAGAGTTTGGCATCACTCAGACCAGCCAACTGGTATGTGAGAACATGCCGCTGCTTCTCTCCTTTTCTCTCTCTTCTTTTCTCTTTTAGTGAGAACACTGCCACACTTTTTTTCCTCTTTTCTTTTACAACTTATATGGCCATAACGTGAGACATTAAGGCTGTTTTTTGGCTATCTGAGTTTACACAACTTTACAGACATGAGGAGTGGAGAGCTATCCTCATTCTTTTCTTTGGTCTTTTTCCAGGTTTAAAACTATAATATCTCTACATCAAACATATGAGTGATACCGATAATGTGAAGATGGATGAGCTTAAACAATCATTCATCAGTTCTTTTGTGAACATTTTATCACAGATTATTAAGGTTGTTTAGTTATAAAAACGAGAAGCCGTTAACTAAACTATGACCTCGCTTCAGATATTTATCCTCCTAGTGATAGGCCTACATGGAAACAAGCAAGTATTTTCGCACCTATGTGGTAATTTCCATTTTTACAGACATAAATGCATCATTTTTCAATACAAATAATGAGTCAAGATCAAGTTCATGTCAATTGGATGGTAATGCAGATGGAGGGAAGAATCACTTACAGAAACGTTGAGAAGATTAAAGACATTTCCCATCTCATCAGCTATGAAAGGAAGATCTGGAATATATCTCAGTTGACCATCGACAATGAACTTGTAATGATATACTCCAGATGGAAGGACCATCAGTAGCGAAAAATCTTTGCCAGTCCTCTGCAGGGGCTTCCTGCAGAAGCAATGTAACATAATATTTCATTATTAATGCAAAATGCAGTAGAACTGATGTCATGAAGCATGAGGCCTGAAAGAATCACGATAGCCTGGAAGTGATAAGAAATAACCTGGATGCCCAGTTGTCCCAAGACCCCTCAACAGCGACACTGTTGCCACCATAGCTCCACGTAATGATCGTTGGGACTCCTTGCTCTGGAGGATTATCTACAGCTCCATCGAATTCGTTCTGCCAGGCTTCATTGTAATGGGTTGGACCATTACCTCCTTGCAATGGAGCCACAGGAACCTGCAAGTCTTGTAACATATACCCACCATCATTTCAAAAGCCATAAACCAAGGCTAAACATCATACAAATTCACATGTGGGTCATCTCAAAAAGCGAGAAAGTTACGTATGATCCAGCCAAAATATTTGCCGAGTAAGATCAAATCTGGACTATAAGTTTAATCACACTCATCACTTACTAAATCGATTAATACATTGTCAATGCTCTAACCGATAAAGAAGAAACACTCAGCTCCATGACATACTTGATTCCAACAACCAACCAACTCTAATAAATTAGTCAAAAGTTTGAAGGGGGTCAATATTAAGAGAGAAATCCCAGCTGTTCATATACAAACTGTAGTCGATCAGTAGGCAAAACCAACAATAGACATTTCAACCATTAATCTCCAAAGAAAAAAACTAACAATATTAGTTAATGCTTGACATTACTGAATCAATCTTAGTTCAAGTAGTCAATGAAGTGGATCTTGGCTGGAACTTCCCCATTTACAACCATTGTAATACAGCGATCTTTGTAAAGAAATTTCCCGGGAAACACAACTTCCACCGAACAATAAAAACCCAATAACAAAACGAATTGTAATGAAAACAACATCATTGAATGATTCAAATCCCACAAACAACCAAAAACGACACCGAGAAAAGCAAAAAAAATAGAAAGAGACACAAACCCAGTTCAAAAGAGAGAAAGATTAGAGGAAAAACAACGAAATATTGACCTGGGGAGCAAACAAGATCGGGGATCGGAACTTCCCAGGGCTATGAGGAGGAGTATTTCCCATCGAATCTGAAGAAACAACGTTACTAGTTTCACTAGTCACCGAACTGTCAATTGTCGAACTTTGTCCATCGACGTCGGCTCTTCCTCCGGCTGCTGGTGGTCCTCCACCACCGCCGGGAGAACTCTGCTCCCTACCATTGGCATTTCCCATCAACCTAAACCAAAAGAGTCGCGGAAATCCACCTGACGGAGGATCGTATCGTAATCAACATTCAAACTGAAATTACTTGGAAAATAATAATTGGATGGGAAATTTTGATATTCCAAATCCCAATCCCTAAATTTGGAATTTGTGTGGGTTTGTTGATTTTGGGAAGAAGAAGAAGAAGAAGAAGACAAAGAAAGAGTTTAGAAATAGATATGCCCCACCAGAAAACTCAGCTGCAGGCGGAGATGGGAGAGACGACTTTCTCTCTCTAACACAGGACAAATGCCCTTTGAGTTCGGTTTATTTACGGAAATTGCCACTCTGTATCTGATAGAGACGCCGCCGCCTGTACTTATCTTCTTTTTCTCTCACCGCCGCCCTGGGGTTAGTCGCCGACCACCACTTCCGCCGCTGACAAAGTCAATAGGTTTTGTTGACTTTTTCAGATTCCACTATGTTGATAATGTTTATATTATAGAAGAATTTTTAAATATAAAAAAATAAAGAAAATTTTTATACAAAATAGTAAAATTTTTAGATAGTTGTGATAGACACGAATGGAAGCTTATCAGAATCTATTAGTAATAAAAATGATCGAAGTCTATCACTAATAGATATAGATAGAAGTCTATCAATGTCTATTAGTATTTTTTTTACTATTTTCTATAAATAGTTTCACATTTTTTTTATTTATAAATTTTTTTCAATATTATATATATATTAGGATGAAAGAAAAAGTTAAGGGGTGTTTATTTATTTATTTTAATTATAAAAATTAAACCATAAATAATAGTGAGTGTGTTTATCTACTAATTAATTTTAATTAAAAGTTTATTAATTTAAAGAACAATAAAATAAAGTTTTTTTTTCTTCTATAGTTTATCCACAAGTTTACTCCACCTAATTAATCTCAATTTTTGCTAATTCATCTACTACTTACTAACAAAAATAATAATAAAAAAATCTTCATAAACTAAAATTTTACACAAAAATAATTTTGGCTAATGTCCAAATTGACCATTGAATAACATTTCCACTATAAATTATATTTTTAAAAAATAGTTGTAATGATGTTTTTCCCATAACAAATTTTCAATTTATTAATTTCACATGTGTTTATAATTTATTAAACACAACATTTTTTTTTTTTTTTTTTTGACAATATTGTGGGATGTAGAGTTATCAATTAAAACTATGAATAATAATTGTATCAATTTAAACAACTTTGGTAAGTGTATCAATTTACACCATTCTCTAGATTTCATTCGACCAATATATCATGTGAAACTTATAATATAAGTCAATCAAACTCTTAAATTTTCATAAGTCAACCGATTTAGACCATTCATTACAATTACCTTTGAAAATCATTCAAGCATTAATTCTCAAACGTGTGTAGATTTCTTCAAATGTCCATTTTACAAAATGGACGATTAGAGTAAATGCATGGACAATTCTCACCGAAAATTATGACTAAGAGTACAAATTATGGATGTTCGTGGGTTGGGTTGGGTTAAAGTACTTTTTAGACCCAACCCAATGGTTCGGATTGTAAACTTTTTCAACCTAAACAACTCTTATTAAATAATGAACCCAATTCAACCATAAAATATTTGGGTTGGGTTGGTTCAGATTATTCGAATCATTATTAAAATTTTTGTTTTAAAAAGAAGTAACATGTCAATATGTAGAAGAATTTGTTCAATTATTTTTCAATATTGAAATTATAAGATTAGCAAATCAATTTTATTTATATTATGAAAAACTTATTTCCATAGCGTTGAAAAATTATTTTAACTAATTGGTGGATAATAAATAATCTAAAAAATTTCATGAAACTAAGTAAAACTAAAATAAATATATATACATATAATTGTATTGGAAGTAAAAAGTCATACTTTTTAATTAATAATAAGTTTGAGTTAGTTCGGATTGGCTCGAGTTATCTTTGGTAAACCCATGAACCAACCCAACCCAACCCATAAAGTTTTCATTTATTTGAACACAACTCAACCCAAATGAATTAATAACCCAACTCAAACCATACAGGTTGGGTTGGATTGATCTGGTCATCGGGTTTTTTGAACACCCCTAGTATAAATTGATTTACCAATGAAAGGTTAGGAGTTTAATTGATACAATTATAAGTTCTACCCAATATTTTTCCAAACATAACGTAATGAAGAGTATAAATCGATACACTTATAAAAATTTCGAAATTAAAATGATGCATTCATACAACCCTAAAGTTAGGGGTATAAATTGATATTTAATTAACACAACAATTATATTTTTTTTTTCTATTTATTTTTATGAACTTAAAAGTGACCCCTAGTAGAATTGACAGGTATGTAGAAAGTCAAAATAGAATAAATGAAATTAATAAAAGGAAAAGAAAAGTGGAAGATAGACAATATGATAAGGATTTGCCTTCTTACCTAATCCTTTTATCAATAATGTAATATCTATTTCATCATTTAATGTCACAATGACAATCATTTTCTATTGACATTTAATAGTTCCTTTCATGGCCTAATTTATATTATTTTTTCCTAAAAAAATCTTAATCATCTCAATAATTAGATTGTTGATTTGACTAGTGAATACATTTTAGGTATTATTACTTTAAAAAAAAGGCATAGATTTTAGGTTTATTAGAGTAAGAATTGGGAAATTTGTTAATATTTATGTTAAGAATTACTCACATTTATCTCTTAATAAAAATGTCTTATTCATTTGGTAAATAAAAGATTGCCAACATATTGAGTGATTGAAGGTGTATAAAGTGACATGTTCTATTTTTTAAAATAAAAAAATAAAAAAGGTGAAGCAACTAAGGTCTAAAATATCAATGTCGATAGAAATATTTAAATCCTAATTTTACGAAAATATCGATGAAAATATCGATAAAATATTAATTTCAATGGATATTTTGGTAAAATTATAAAAACAAAAACTTTTAAAAATAAATTTAAATTACTAAATAAATATTTTAATATTCTCAAATAACTAAACATGTCTATTATTTATATTATACTTATATTAGTTAATTAGTGGCATTTTGATTTTGTGTTTCATATATATATATATAAAAAGGTGGAGCAGCTACATATATTCAAGGTTGCTTATAAGATTTTTTTCTCTTTAATTTTTTTTTTAATTGACTACCTCTTTAGAGCTTACCTTTTATAAAATAATCAAATTACCAAATTTTTTAGGACAATTTTCAAATATAGAAAAATGAACTAAAATATTTACAGATATAGTAAAATTTCGATCGCGATAAACTATTATTCATGTCTATTGTAAAATGTGCTATATTTGTAAATATTTTTAGTATTTTGTCATTTAAAATAATTTCTCTTTTTTTTTTAAAAAAAAAGAAAAGTGATGGAAAGTTGATTAAATACACTTCTTGCAACTAAATTTAAGAATAGACTTGATTTTGTCTCTCAAGTTTTAAACACCGATTTTAGTCTCTAACTTTTAATAAAGAGTTTTAAAAAGTCTCTAAACTTATTTATAGTTGACTTTTTTTGGAAGGTATATAACTGAATCTTTAGATATTTGAAATTACATATGTCTAATATCTTTAGATAACTATGTTTATTTTATAGGGATAGTTTTGCAGATATATGAGAATATTTTAATTATATAATGCAAATAAAGAAGAGTAATATATACATGAGAAAAAAAAGGGCAAAAAAGTAATATGAGGATACCCTTAACATGAAGATTCGAAAAACTCATGTTTATGTTTTAGAAAGACATCCAAAACTTTCTAGATGTCTTCCGTAAAGGTATCTTAAGAAGTCCAAAAATCTCAAGATGCCAGCACATCTTACAATACCATAAAATAAACACAATAATTTAGATGTCCACAAAAATCTAGGACAAATCTAGAACTTTGAACTTCAATTAATATTTACCTTCTTCAAAAAGCCCAATTTGGCTATCTGAAAGAGTACACATCCAAACACTAGTTTTCATTTTCCAACTTTTCCATTTTCCTTACAATGAATTTCTAAAGGATGATATTTACATTATATACTTCCATTAAAAAATAAAAATAATAATAATAATAATAATAATAAACAAATAAATAATGTTATTTAGAATTGTGCTTGAATTGGGAAATAAAAATCTAAGTAAAATTGTGGAGTTGTGTTAATCTAAGAAGTCCCTTCCTTTTCTTCTGACTTGAAATGATGCTTCTTTTAAAGCTTCTTTTGAGGAGCTTTAATCTCACTGATTCAGCAGTAGAACTTTGTGAAAGCACTTTTCCACATGTTGAGCAACATCTACAACAATCAAGATTTGCAAATTGTTCATTAAAAAACATCAAATGTCAACTTTTTGTTTGTGTAATTTTATAAGAAAAATAACTTTTAAAAAAAATTCTTTAAGAATCGATGGATAACTACTCAAAAGGATGTGGTAAACAACTTCCTTCTAATATTGTCAATACGAGCATAACTCATAATTTAGTGATCAAGACGTTTATACTTTTTTATCAAAGAAGTCCATGTTGTGTCCAATTTCGATATATGCCCTCATAGTTTTTTTTTTTCCATCCCAAAGACATCATACTAATAAAGAAAATTGTCTTCACTTATATACTAATAATATTCTCATTATTTAGCTAACATGAAGACTTTGACCACAGTCCAAACAATCCTCTTCTCGAACAAAGGACCATCGAGCCTCCACTCAAATAGTCACAAATTTGTCTAACTCTTATCCATGCCAATTCCTCTTTTCTTGGAACACACCACTTATCCGAGAGAGCTCAACCACAAATCACACGGTGTGATCTACATCTTTTGAGGCTTACCATTTTTTTATTTGGCACTTGTAGATTCTACCAACATTGGCTAGGAGGAGTCTTAGATTTCATTGACTTGGGAGATAAATTACTTTTTTAAAAAAATGGCATTCTAAGTTTTGAGTCTAATTTTTATTTGATCCCACACTTTTACTCCTAAGTTTTAATTTTAATTTCTATTGGATCCTTAAGTTTACAAATGTTATATTTTAAAATTAGTTTTCATTTCGTCCCTAAGTTTCAATAATATAATTTTTATCTTCGAGTTTTTGATAACATCATTTCTGTCTTTGGCTTAATTAATTAAAAATAGTTATGATATAAAAAATTTCAATTAATTTTAATAGTGATAAAAAATTAGTGAAAACTAATTTAGTTGTTTTAAAAATAATTAATAAAAGCCTTAATCAAGAACTGTAAGTGAGCCTTTTATAAAAAATCAAGGTTAAAATGTAAAAGCTTAGTTATCAAATGGATTTTCTTTTTTAAAAAAAAATATTTTCGAAAACAAAACTCAAAACTCAAGTGTGAAAATATAACATTTTATTATAAATTATTTTAAAACAAAAAAAAATTATAACATTTTGAAAATGGAAACTAGACCAAACTTAGAAAAAAGAAATAGTGTAACAACAACAGAAAATTAGAGTCAGTTAATCTGGAAATGTAATTGAGTTCTTAAAGGTTAGAAACATAGAAAGAATTTCAATTCCAAAAGCAAATGAAACCTAAAATCACTGAAAAACAAATTGCTTCAAAATTAAGATTCTGGCAACATTTAAATCTCAATTCAGAAATTCAACGAAAAGCGACTATCAAATTCAAAACAATCAAATGTAAACCTCTCAAATTCATAAAAAAAAATGTTACAGTTCTTGAACGAAAATTTTCTTTTCATCTATTAAAACCTAAGCCAACAAACATCAGAACACGAACAGCCAAACCAGACGCCATGACAAATTCAGATACAACAGAGAGTTTCATCAACGAAAAAGGAGAAAAACAAAAAAGAAAGAAAGAGAGAGAAGTAAATGTTGAAGGTACCTGAAATCGCCATCGATTTGGATTTTACAAACGTCGAGACAGTGAGAACACCAATCCATCGATTCGTTGAAGAACAGAGAAATCAAATCCGGAGATTCCGAATCAAATCAACTCGAGTTGCAACGAAGAAACCGACGGGAATTTGAGGGAATTGCGAGAAGAATTGGGAGTTTCTGTGAGTGTGTATGGATTTTGATTTTGGCATTGTTACTCAGAATTCGAAAATATAAAAGGGGTTTTTTAGTTTGAAGAATGAAGATTCCTTTACATCCTTGGGGAGCAAGTTTTGTTTCTATTGTTTTATTTTCTTTTAAATAATTTGTAGTTATATTTTAAAAAATAAATAATTTTGTCATTTGTTTAAAAAATAGAAAAAATATGGTAAATAGAAAAAATATCAAACAAATTTACAAATATAGAAGAATTTTACTGTTTATCAGCGATGGTATGCAATATACCACCATAGCAATACGAGTTTATCGCTGAATGATAAAAGTCCGGTCTATCACAGTCTATCATTGAGACAATGAATTTTTTTTATATTTGTAAATATTTTTGGCTCATTTTTCAGTATTTGAATACAACCCAAAAAAATAGTTATATTCATTCCGACCTTTTTATAAAGGCTAAATTATAAAAAAAAAATGCCCCTAAACTATGCACTTTGTGTCAAAAATACTTCCAAACTTTCAAAAGTTTCAAAAATGCCCTTAAACTTTCAAAAAGAGTTCAAAAATACCCTTGCCGTTAGTTTTGGATGGAAACCGTTAAAGTTTTGTTTCAAAAATACCCCTGAACTTTTCAAAAGTTTCAAAACTACCCTTAACTAAAAAAAGGTTTCAAAAAATACATTCACCGTAAGTATATGAACACAAACCGTTAATACCTCATTGCAAAATAACTTAAAAATTCTTTAAAAAAAAGTTTATAATTGCTTCTAACGTTAATATAGTTATCAATTTGTTTGAAGTTTTCTTAAGTTTGAAAAGAATGAATTTTAAAACAAATTATATAGATATCATCAACCTTTTCATATAGATACTCTTATTTTCTATTAATTTTCTAATTCTTAACTTACACCAATTTTTTTACCAATCAAAATTTTAAGTTAAAACATAGAATCCCATAAAATCTCATAAAATTATAAAATCAAAATCTCCCCTCAAACATACAAAAACGATAAAAAAAAAATGTTACTAGTGGAGTGTGTTAATAACCAAATACATTTTTTTTTAATTTCACTATTTATCATTTTGGTATGTTTAAGGGAAGATTTTAATTTTAGAATTTTATGAGATTTTATGGGATTTTATGTTTTAACTTAAAATTTTGGTTAGTGAGAAAATTGGTGTAAGTTGAGAATTAGAAAATTAAGAGGAAAATAAGAGTATCTATATGAAAAAAAAGAGGATATCTTTATAATTTATTTTAAAGTTCATTCTTTTATAACTTAAGAAAACTTCAAACAAATTGTTCATCATATTAATGTTAGGAGCAATTTGAAACTTTTTAAATTTATTTTAAAGTTATTTTTGCAACAAGGTATTAACGGTTTCTGTTCATAAAAATGTATTTTTGAACTTTTTTTTGAGTTAAGGGTATTTTTTAAGCTTTTGAAAAGTTCAGGGGTATTTTTGAAACAAAACTTTAACGGTTTTCATCCAAAACTAATGGCAGGGGTATTTTTGAACTCTTTTTGAAAGTTTAAGGGTATTTTTGAAACTTTTGAAAGTTTAGGGGTATTTTTGACACAAAGTGCATAGTTTAGGGGTATTTTTTATAATTTAACCTTTTTTATAAACTTTCAATACTATCAATATAGTAAAAATGGAACAAATGGTGTTTGACAGAAATTGAAACATCGGTGTAAAAATGACTTAGAGCGTAAATATAGATAGCCACATTATTCTAGGTCACTATCATGTCGTAATATCAATATTCTAATAGGTTTTACTTCCAATGTAGTTTTGAAAATGATAATGTTGCAATTTTGGGGGGAAAAATATGAATATTTTTTAAGAAAACAAGTGACAAAATTCATGGTTTTTTTTTTTTTTAATATTTTAAGTTTATTCAAAATATTCAGAACTTTGTCTTTTGTTTAAAAGATATTTTTGTTATTTTGAAAGTTACAATATTATTCTTGATCGTTCATAAATGTCTCTAAGAAATTTGTTAGAATTTTATATGAAAAATTGAGATATGAAACGGTATGACAATGACTTGAAACAAAATTTGAAATTGCCATACTATTTCAAGTCATCTCTACATTGTTAAATATCTCAATTTTGTCTAAAATTATAATATACTTATATTTTAAGGGTAGTTTTGGAACATTTATGAAAAGTTAAAGTTTTTTTTGTACGGTTGACACTTTCACAAGCGCTTCTATGATTAATGACCCGCCCCCTACAAAAGTATGAAATCTAACATTTTGCTTACGTCAGAGTGCACTACACCTTCTTTTACAACGAATAGCATTAGGGATGACTATATCTATTTTCACCCAAGCACAACAAACTGTGAGAAAAATGAAGAAAACAAAGAGATGACAATCGCATTAGGGGCTACAATAGATATGTCATCCCTAACGCGATACGTTATAAAATACAGCAGTACGCTCTGACGTAACTAAAAAGTTAGATTTCATATATTTGTGGGAGTAGGTCATCAATCATAAACGCGCTTGTGGATGGGTCATCCGTGAAAAAATCTAAAAAATTATGGGTAATTTTACTACCTTTTAAGGAAGATATTTCTTAAATAAAAGGTGAATTCATGGATAAATTTTGTAGTTTAGCTTGATTTGTAAAGATAGTTTGAAATTGCAATTTTTAAAATACATATAAGCCAACAACTCTCACTCGTTTATTTGACTTTATTTTTCTGACTTTACTTAGTCTAATATAAAGTTAAGATTTTTCTATACTCAAAGAAGAAAAAGACTATAATTTTTCACCCATGGACAAATATTACTAATTTTCATTTATTGCAATTAGAAAAAATAATAAAATAAATTGTTTAGGTTAAATTATAAAAACTATTTTGAGCTCTGCCATTTGTTTTTAAAATATTTTTATACTTTCAAAAGTTGCAATATTACTCCCGAATTTTTATAAGTATTCTAAAATCACATTTGGAGTATAAGTTCGTTAGATGGAAATTGAGATATGAATGTGGCAGTGATCTAGAATGAAAATTTGGATCACCATATCGTTTTAGGTCATTACTACATAACTAAAAACTCTATTTTTGTTCGAAATTCCAAAGAAATGTTATGCCATGGTAGTTTTGAAACGTTGATGAACATCAAGAGATAATATTGCAATGTTTAAAAGTATAAGAGTGTTTTTTAAATAAATGACAACCTAATTCATATGGATCGAGAATCAACCGTATTTGCTATAACTTAGCTTATATTCTATAATAAAAATCGTATGGATCGGGAATCAACAACCTAATGATATTTTTACTCGCGTAAAACTTAATTTGAGGTGAATCTCACTCTTAGCAAAGTAATCTATTTTAATATCTTATTACTTTCAATTCACCTCAACCATCCAAAACTTTTTTTATTAAAAAAAATAATGAAATTTAATAAATTAAAGCGTGTGATTACTGTTCTAAATATTTGTAGTTCAATTTTTCACCCTACTACAAATGTTGAACTAAAAAAATTACGACCTTACGATTGTTGAATTTTTTTATCATAAAAGTAAAATTGAAAATTTTAAAGGACAAACTTAAAACTTTCAGACTAGATCATAATTTTATTCAAGCATATATTGTTATATACTTTTTAAACTTAATAATTTCCAAAATAGTTATTAGCTAATATTAAAAAAACTAAAAAAATGTTAAAATACCACTTTAGCTCCTATATTTCAGTACTTATGTCCAATTTTAGTCCCCGTATTATCAATAAATCTTAAATTTAGTCCCTTCTAATTTATTGTTTATTTTCTAAATATTTTTATTATCTATTAATATTAACATTTTTATTATAAACTTTGAGAGCATATTCACATATTATAAAATTATTATTATTATTTAACCAACTTTGATAAAACTAACTTTCAAGGCCTAAATTTAAGATTTATTTCAAATTGGACAATTAAAAATACGAAGACTAAAATTGAGCAAACTTATCGAAATGACATTTTAACCTAAAACAAAGATGTCATAGTAAAGTTAAAATAGATAAACTAACAAAATGATCCTTAACAAAAATCTTGTAACCTTGCCTTCTTTTGCTTCTAGCCATCAGGTTTTCAATGAAAGCTTTCTCAGCAAATGAGTTACATCTAAAATGGCAAGAAAATTCCATGGTGCAAACATATCAAACTACAGAATGAGATTCTAATTTGGCTGCTATTGAATACGTTTCTCGACAAACATATCGAAATAAAGCTATTCTTTTCGGGTTCTTTTTTTTTTTTTTACATGTTACTTGAAGAACACATTTGCATTTACAAGAAACAATAATCATTTGAGTTGTCAGGTTCTTTGTCTAACTCTCCTTCCATTCGAATCGCCACCATCGGAAAGTTGAGCCCACACACTCCGGGATTTCGATCCATTGCTACAAACATCCCCACAGTTTTGTGCAAGTATCTTCAGGAGCTCCGATTGAAGAGAAGGGTTGTTTTCCTTCAAATGCTCAAAACCTTTTGATTGCATCACAGCTGCAAAAGAATGGTCCAATTTACAAAAAAAAAAAAAAAAAAAAAAAAAACATATGAAAGAAGTATAAATAACACTGAAGTCTGTTGAGTAAAGAAATAGCAGAATCTATGATGGAAGAAGCATCTCCAAGGCTCAAGGGCAGATGATGATGCTCTTAGAGATGAGTTTGGGATGAATTTGAAAGAGTAAGAAGTACTTTTTAACTAACTAGTATATCTTTTTAAAATAAAAAACAGGACATATGTTATGCACAAAAGACCCAAAAACAACGTAAAGGCGAGGGGGAAGAGATAACCCTCTCCCCTCTTAAGACTACGAAAACAGCTATAAGAGAACTTTCGAGCTCTTTTGGATCATGGACACGCTGTAATTACAAAGAATTTCTTGTTTTTAGTACACCATAAAAAAAAAAAACCTATGAATTGAGTGTTGCTAAGAATTTTCTGTTTTTGAAAAAGGCCATAGGTTTAATAAAGGTTTCATCAAAAGAAATGGGTTCAATCCATGATAGCCACCTACCAAAAATTTTGATATCCTAAGTTTTCATGGCACAGATTAGGTGGGTTGTCCCATCAGATTAGTCAAGGTGCACGTAAGCTAATCCAAACATTCATAGTCATAGATATATAAAAAATAATAATAATATTTTTTAGCTAATTAGTAATTTTTAAAATTTAATTACACTAAAAGCGCTTTTTCGCTTTTAAGAAAGCAAACGGTTAATACTTTTTTGAGAAGTGCTGATAGAAAAACTGCTTTGAGTCCAAGCACTTCTTCAAAGTCATCCCAAAAGCCAAAACTCACGGAACATGAGGATCTGGATGATATGGGCTTTTCATGACTCGCTAAAGAGAAATCCACAACAATTGAAAAATGAGTGAACATACAAAATTTAAAAATTACAATTTTAGTCTCCAAACTTTTGAAAATTTAAGGTCATTAGCCATAAAATTCAAATTTATTTTTAATAGATCAATTCATTTTTAAAAGTATCAAATTTATAAAAGACCTATTAGACAGAAAATTGAAAATTTAGGAACTTATTAAACACTATCGAAAGTTTAGGGGTGTTTGGCCCAAGTAATTGAAGTTGGACGTGAGGTTATGAACCTCACCCCTTGTTTGATCCAAGGACTTTGTGGGCTCCACGACTAAAATACATCAATTTTATGTTTTATTAACTCCTTACAATGTGGGCCCTCAGACTTCACAACTCCATTATATTAGGAACCAAGGTAGTATGGGCTACATTTGTCCCACATCGGTTAGAATGGGATGAACAATGTGGTACTTAAGTGGCTTGGCTCTCCCACCTCAACAACTAGTTTTTGGAGTATGGTTCTCCAAGGTGCTTAAGTACCTAACAATGGTATCAGAGCCGATTGTTGACGTTCTGGAGTGGAACCGGTGGAAGGTTCTGACCGGGTGTGACCGAGTGAAGTATGTTGGAGTCACCGTTGGGACTTAAGCTTTTCGGTAATGGGGTATTGTTAAGAACAAAGGTAGTATGGGCTACCTTTGTCCCACATCGGTTAGAATGGGATGACCAATGTGGTACTTAAGTGGCTTAGCTCTCCCACTTCAATAGCTAGCTTTTGGGGTGTGGTTCTCCAAGGTGCTTAAGTACCTACTACATTCCTTGCTCCACATACTCCCTTTACAGACCAAATAGACACAAACTTCAAAGTTCAAGGAGTAAACTTGTAATTTAACCTTAAATTATTTTGCAATTATATATATTTTGTATTTAACTCTAACTGGAGTGGCTCTTTTGTAATCCCAAGGGGCTTTATACTTACATGTCGTCTTGAGAAAAATATGGTATTTCTGCGTTTAAAATTTTATCAGGATCACACTGACTAAATCGAAAAACAAAGTACCTCCAAGGTTCATCGCAGCAAATCTCAGGCAAACTGCTTTCAATTCAGTGGCATGGTGCTCCTCTGCAAAACTTAGTACTTGTGCAACGGACCGTATGGAAATGTTTTTACAAAGATGAGATTCACACATCAGTCTCAATCTCTCCAAACCATACTTGTCCGCTGCTGCTAGCAATTTTGCCATAAAGTTGTCACCCACAAAAGACTCAGAAGATGAACTTGAACTTGAACTTGATACAACCACATCCTCTGCGATGGAATCGGTGTAAATAAAGTGCAGCAAAGCCTGATGAAAATTAAAACAACTTCAGAATAAAACCCGTAAACATGATGCAGTGATTAATTGGAAAAAACTAACGCAGAAGCAAAGAAACCAGAACACATAAAAGAAAAACAAATAAGATGAATAATCATATTTATACCTTGAAAACGTCAGGTTCTAGATCTTTAACAAAAATCTCCTCCTTACTTTCCTCTAACATGTTCAAAAATTCAGACCGAAACATAGCTGATCTGGCAGCCAATATCAACCTGTGAGCTTGAAATTTTTCCCCATTAACATTAAAAGTGACATCTGAACCTTCTAAATTTTCCAGCAGTGCACCAAAATGAGCTCCAATATTAGACTCGGGAACAGAAATTGTTTGTGAATGTGGACGCTCTATTGACGAAACCACAACTCCAACAGTACAATTTATTTGCAAGCAATCATCCTTGAGGTAGTCAGAGTTTTCAAGGGTAGATCGTCTAAGAAAACGCTTGTATCCCCTACATTGACAAATCAAAGAAAAGTCAAATCTTCAAGAGATATGAAGACCAGTGACAGAAGAGAAGAATAATGGATATTCAGGAATGGTTCAAGCCTTAAAAACCACAATGAAGTTTTTATAATGACAGAACAAACTATTTATTGAAGTATGACAAGTCCCAAAAAAGAGGGGAGCTAAACCATCAATGAACTCAAAGTCAAATAAGCTATACAATTACCCTAGCTGGCATAATACACACACATATATAACAAAAATGATTAATGACATCCCCACAAATTAAGAACATCCTAAGCTCTTCAAAGACATTTTGATTCCTTTGCAACCAAAATTTTCAGCAGACCGCTTTAATTATATTCATCCATTCTATCAGAGAGAGAGAGAGAGAGAGAGAGAAAGAGACCATATTTATGTTGGAAAAAATCTTTCACTTCTACTTAACAGAGAAATTAAAAGAAAACAGTAAAACTGGAAACACAAGAATTAATGTGGAAAAATTCCTAACTGGAGAAAAAACCACGGACCAGAAAAATTCTACTATCTGAAAAGTTATTACAATCGCACAGAAATCTCTCCCCGACCCCGATTACAAAATCACTCTCTCAAAACTTTTAACTACTCACACCCTTTTTTCCATTCTCAAACTAGAGAATACAAAAGGGAATTTAACTAAAGTTAGTACACCTAAGCTTAAAGTGTTTCTAACTTGGATGATTTAAAACTAAAAGCATAGGCTCCTTCTATAGTGCTTGGAGTCCATCACTTTCTTCAATCTTTCCAACATAAGACAATTGCACTTCTAATATTTTACCAAAACCCAATAATTTGTCCACAAAAGTTGAGCTTTACTTAGTGAACTGTAACCTCTTGAACAAACTTCTCCGAGCTCTTGTTGGTTCTCTCACAAAAGACCTACTAGATATCAAAGGTTCTCAATTGGTGTTAACTTTCTAAATTATTTTCTGATTATTTGTAACTGGCTTTCTTCATTCTGTTTTTATTGTTTCTTTTCCTCCCATTGAGAGCCTTTACCTTTGAACACTTTTCTTTTCATTAAATCAACGAAAAGTTTGGTTTCTAATTTTTTTTTAAAAAAAAAGATGTAGATGAGAATGCTAAAGAGTTCACCCCTATAAACATAGAGTTACCAATTACCATTCCATTTAGAAGATTACACAGGACTTTCCCAACAACCAGATTCTAAGACTTGCAGGATTTAGGATTACTTCTGAAGGTACTGTGTAAAATAAGCTCCCCCTTTTGTAATTATAGTTTAACCCAAACACTTGAAGCAAGATCACATAGATTGAAGAGAGTCACCCTTCGGCCTACACAACATCTTATCTTCGTTAATAGACATCCAAAGCCACTTTGATTATCAAGCAAAGTTCCTATTTCTGACATTTCCAGCACCGTAGCCTCCTAACCAAGGTGGGGAGTTCCTCTCTTTATGCAAAACCCTTCTAAATAAAGTCTCAATTTTTTTTCCAAACTATTTAGCAAGAATTTTGAGGGGTATTGACTATTATTCCTTTCAATTAAGAAGCCCACAACACAATTGTTTGTTCTATCATACACAAATGTGGCTGTTTGGACCAAATTATAGGTACTATCACCAATCTTCTATGAAACTTATGTGTCCCTACGATATTTGGTGTCAAGAAATCAAGTCTTGAACCATATTAAATACCTTAATTAGGTGGCAATCACCGTCTACAACATTCCCCTTTAACAACTCGGCCAACCATGGGGTTAACACCACTAAATTTGAATGAGCTACCCAATAATACACCACTAGAGGCAAATGGGTGACATAGAGAGAAAGCAACTACCACAAAGAAACCCGAACATTTCTTGCCTAAGATTCAAGAAGTAGAGAGATGAATTTCCAATACCCATATTATGAAGAAAACCGACCAATGCATGTTTGAACAAATTAAGTACTTCTAAATTTTTTCATAATTCAAACTATAAGCAATGCACGAAATATACATATTGTTTTGTTCCCCCAGAATAACATAGTAAATAATGCAAATTAAAGGGTCAAGTAGGCTTAAGAGCTCGTTGAAACATCTTATAAATGCAAGATCTTAATAAGAATTTAGATGACATGACCACGGGAGAATTACATCAAAAACAACATTGGACAGAGATATTAACATGATTAACATAGTATATACTTGGTTAATGAAAGTAAATTAAAGTTGAAGCTAAAATATTTATATTGTATTATAATACTCGTATACTATTCTAATTCTAATACAATAAAAGATCAAATTAATAGTTTTCAATATGGATAATATAAAGTTTAATGACCAGTATAGAAGATAAGTATCTTTCAAACTAATGTTGATGTCAAACAACAGAATGGCTTAAAGAAATATTGATGACAATGTTGATAGTATAATCATCAGTCCCCCATTAGATTTAGCCCTGATAACTTAAATTGAGCAAACTTAAAACATGCATCATGCATAATGTGTATTGTTTGTAGGTCATAGCACGTCAATATACCCCCCAAAAACCTTTATGTGATATATCGTCTGTGATGTATATCTCATTTCAAAGTGATCAATAATCTACTAACAAGTTGTGTACCATATATCACTTCATTGTTTTCTTGTAGATTGTGTTTTTTGTATCTCGGTGTATATCCTTTCTTTTTTCTTAATGAAAGCTTCATTTTGAAGTACCCAATTGGCTCATTCAACCATAGGTTCCAAAAAAATATATAAAACAGTGGAGCCTTGATGATTGGTCTTTTTATATTGCACAGGGAAGCAGACCAACCCGCACCATGTAAGTGTGCTGCAAAATTTACATGTAACAAACCCCTGAGAAATTCTAAATTCTTCAAACATATTATCAATACTTGAGCATTCTCTTTCACTTGTTTGAAATTTGTACAAGGCCTAATGAGTGGTTATCAATATTGGGGGATCCAACACAAGACCTCCTATCTTGATACCATGTTTAATAGTTAATCAACCTAGAAGCTTAAAGTTTAAAGTTAGGTAAATCTAATATTTATCAATACTTTTTGTATGAAGAGAAATTAATCAATACTTTAACAATCACCAAATGTGTATAGCATAGAAAACAAAAGGGGAAACAATCTTGCACGATTATGGTAATACATACACACCAATCAAGAACCCAAATCATGATGCACGACCAAAAGACTACCGCAGTTCATAGATGCACTAATCCAAACGTTCTACATCTACAAACAGCAACCTATTCAATAAATGATCACCTAATCGATAAAAATCACAGAAAAGAAAAAACATACCACATACTGCCGCGATACTTCAGAGTATACGGACCACTCTCGAGTGACCGCTCAAAATGGCTATGAACCTTATGCTTCCCTTTACCGCTCTGATCGACAAGTGTGAGTTCAAACAACGCTCTCACATCGGTACCGTCGCTAGCCAGTGCGATGAATATGGAGACATAGGTCGAATTATCCTCAACATTCTTCCCATCTGGATAGAAGTAGACGGCCCATTGATACCCTCCGACGGTAAAATCATCGCTAGCAATGTGTTTGCCAGGTCCCATTCCCTTCGCCAAAGAGTATCCCTGGATCACGAACTTATGCGAGCCATTGACAGTGTGAGTCACCGACCTCGAACTCGTCGGCGAGGCGGAAGGGCTCCTCTCCGGCGCGGTGACGGTGGGGGTATTGGAATTGGTGTCAGCCATCTGAATTCAGTCACAAGACTGTGATGGTCAAATTCATGGAAGTGGGGGGAGGATTTCGGGATTGGGATTGAGAAATTTCTGAAAATAGATGGAATCTGATGAAGAAAAATTGAAAGATTTGAAGAGAAAAAGATGGGGACTTAGAAGAAAACGGCTCAGGGTTTCGTATTTCTTGGTGGGTTTTGAAAAATTTATAAAATTTCGCTCGTTTTTTTTTTCTTTTTTTTTTTCCAGCACGCCAACTTGCTTAGCCACCGCTGTTTCTATACTTCTCTAGGTTGATTTTTTTAAAAAAAAAATTGTAAACTTGGTATTTATTGTACCAAAAAAAAAAGGTTAAAATTTAGTGATTATAAAAATTAGAATTTAATCTTTACGGTTTGATAAGTATTCATAAATAGTCCCTACCATGTAGACTATTTATAAATATTTTATTAAATCATATAGACTGTTTATAATGTTTTATCAAACTATAAGAACTAAATTCTAATTTTTAAGAGTGTGGTTGACCCAAGAAGTTGAGTAGTCGAAGTTGGAAAGTATGAGTATTGAACTTCACATCTTGTTTGACTCAAAGAGTTGGTGAGTCTCACTACTAAAAAATATCAACGATATATCTTATCAACTTCTTAGACGATGGGCTCCAATAGTTTACAACCCACCTAGACTTCATAGTTCCTTACTCTCATTATTTCACTCTCCATCCCAAACACCCCATAAAACTATAGGGACTAAATTCTAAAAACTATAAAGATCAAATTTGTGATTTAGCCATTTTTTAAAATTACACTTTTTGTTTAGGTTAAGTTGTATTTGTGTGTCTAAATTTTCAAACTCAACTATTTTACCTTTCAAGTTTGCGTTTAATTTCATTTTAGTCCTTCGTCAATTTTTCGTTTTATCCTAACATAACACCTATTTTTTATTAGAAAAAATATAGGAATTTACACCCCTAAACGTGTAGAAATGTATCCATTTAAACCACCTTGAAATAATAATTATTTCAATTTAAACTCTAAACTTTGTAAGTGTACCAATTTACACCTCTATTACATTTTGTTTGGATAAATATCTGAAACTTTATAATTTTATCAATTAAACCCCTTAAAACTTTCAAAAACAAATCAATTTAGATTTTTAATTAAAACTTTCTTTAAAAATTGTCTGCGAATGAATTATAATCGTCTATTTTATTAATCCAACATTTGAAGACGTATATACACATGTAAGAATTGAATGCATGGATGATTTTCAAAATTATTTCACATGAGGAATCAGTACCTGCTAGCTAGCATATGGAATAAGAAGAAAGAGTTTGTGTAAAAAAATGGTTGTTGGGATTGTAGATAGTCTGGACACATGAAAAAAGGAGTGTCTTACAGAGTAGGTTCAAAAGACTCTAAATCGGATGCTAATATCGTCTCTATCGTCACGGATGATAACGATTCATTCTTTTGAAGAAAGACAATATTCATCATCTTAGTATGTCCACTTTAAGATAATAGCGGATGTGATGTCAGCAGTTTCACAAGTTTGCACTCGGGCATTAACTTGGCGGTTATGCAAGTGGTCTACTATTTATGGTGGGGTGAGTTATAATTCTTTGAGTTAAGAATTATGATTGTCAGTAAAGATAATATAGCTGTGAATTCTTCAAATTTCTTATCAAGGTGACAAGATATTAGAAGTGTAGTTGTCCCACATTTGAAAGGTTGAAGAAAGTGATGGGCTCCAAGCACTATAAAAGGAGTCTATGCTTCTAGTTTCCTATCACCTCAATTTGAAGCATTTTAAGCTTGGTACATGATAGCACCTAAAACGTGTTTATCTCGCTCAGCTTAACTCAAGGAGAAAACGAAGCAATTGGGTCAAGAGAAGCCAAATGACGAAAACACCCCTAAAGGTTGGCACCACGATGTGAAAGGCATTAGACATCAAAATGAACAGGGCAACGCCGCGGTAGACGAGCCAACATGCAAACATATCAGTGTCAGGACACTTTTAAGTAGCATCGTAATGGTGCAAAATTTTATAAATAGAAACTTTGGTTTTAGGTCAACACAGATCCCGTAAATAGCAACTTTGGTTTTAGGTCAAAATAGATCTCAAGCCCCAGCCCCTCTCATCTTTTCCTTTGTTCTTTATTGTTTTTTATTTGTATCTCGTTATTTAGAGATTACTCTTGGCTTGTATCTTCAACCTTGGACCTCAATTATGGCTAAGGTAAGTTTTACAGTTTAGGAATAGGAAAAACTCATTGTTTGAATTGTGAGGATTTTGTTCTTAATTTAGATTTCTTGTAAAATGTTTGTGGTTCTTTGATGTATTTTAACTTTTATGCTTTTGAATCTTGAATGGTTTGGTCATCCTTCACCTTTAGATTTCTTGTAAAATGTTTGTGGTTCTTTGATGTATTTTAACTTTTATGCTTTTGAATCTTGAATGGTTTGGTCATCCTTCACCTTTAGATTTCTTGTAAAATGTTTGTGGTTCTTTGATGTATTTTAACTTTTATGCTTTTGAATCTTGAATGGTTTGGTCATCGTTCACCTTTTCATTGTTAGGCTAGAGATTCATAATTGGTATGTGACATATAACCTTGCATGAATCGTCGAGTAGCACAAATCAAAGCATGCTTATGCATAAATTGATCGATTCTTTAGAATAGTTCATTTACAACATTGCATGATTAGTTTAATTCAAGAACGAAATTGATTAGTAGCTTAGGCTATCCAAGTCTAATCGTATTAGTGAAATCCTCTAGTCTTAATGCGGATGTTTGATTTTTGTGGACGCTATCGAACCCAATAATTAATTGAGCATCTAGTTTATAATTAAATTTTTAGTTAATGTATTTGAGCGCTTGTCACTGTGATTGCAGTAAGTAGGCTAAGCACATGCATGAATAAGAAATTATCTCTAGAAATTCTATGATTAACCGAACAACTGAGTGAATCCTAATTCCTAAGCTAGACTCTTATATATTTTTTGCACTTTACTTTTGTGCATTTTATTTTTCTGCAGTTTAATTCATAAACCACCACAAAACCTCCATTTACCACTTTAGCTAGAAAACTTAATTGGTCCGAAACTATATTTGCGCTTCCATATGGATTGACTCAATCTTTCTACTAATTATACCCAGTAGTAGAAGTTCTTGATCAATAATTATAAATATTATTTGATCGTAATGTTAGGAGTGAAAACAAAATCTCACATTAGTTATGGAAGGGAATGATCGTGAGTATATAAGTGAGGACAATTATCTCCATTAGTATGAGGCCTTTTGGGTGGTACCAAAAGCAAATTCATGGGGGTTTATCCCCAAAGTGGATAATATCATACCATTGTGGAGATATGTGAAGATATGTTGTTCTTATCAATTGGTATCAAAATCTTGGTCTAAACCTAGTAGTGTGGGTGAAATCCTCAGATAATGAACAAAGAAATTTAGTGAACCTTGTTCGTGCTCTATCTGGGTAGCCTTCTGGTTTTCCCTACCTTGATAAGAGCAAGTGTGATTCGTGCATGCTAGTGTGCTCTATTTGGATGTTGACCCGCGGGATGTGCCTTGGGATAGAAGAGCAAGTTGACTCGAGATGAATGGATGTAATGCCTAGGCCCAGGATTCGGACCAACACGGGTCCTTTGAGCATGCTTTGTCCTCACTCACATGCATCCGCTAAGCACGCTTAACTTTGAAGTTCAAATGATTGAGCCACCCAAAAGGAAGGTGTACCATGTTGGTATAGGGAGTAACTTTCCTTTCTTTTAAGCCTTTCTTAACCATACTTTCATGTCCTAAGGATCCATCTCATTCGGATGCGATTTCAGTTCATTCATGTCCCCTCCTAAACTTGGGTCGTTATAGGAAATAAAAAATGAAAAATTATTAAAAAAAAAAGATAAAAAAACAAATAATCAAACTGAATAAAAATCAATTAATTGGTTTTGTTCGTTACTGAACATCGATTTAGTTCTATATTTTTATAAAACCTATCTGTTTGGTTTGGTTATTGGTTGACTTCAAAATCGACAAAATTGAACCGACTTTCTCCCCTAGTTTTGGCCACCACTAAAAAATCGTAGGTTTAAACCATACTCACATCCTTAATAATTTACAAAGAAAATTTTCATTTGAAAAAAGTCTAGAAAGTTTATCATCTCTATGATACTTTTTTTTTTAAGTTGAATAATTATAGGAGTAGAATCAAATTATCGACCTTCGAAATAGTAATTTATGTTTTTATTGACTAAAATATACTCAGATTCACGTCTTTACAACAATTTTATAGGCAACATCTCTCAAAGGTCATAATAAAAAGGTTAAAATATAAAATTAGGTTGTGTTTGGAATATATTTTCAAATGTTTAATTTAAAAAATAAGTCATTTTCAAAAAAATTGGAGTGTTTGAAAACCACTTAAAATAAATTTTGAAGTTTAAACTCTTTTGAAAAGAGTTTAAATAAAAATAAGTTTTTTGAGAAACATTTTTTTCTCGAGTTAATCTAAACGGGTCCTTAGTTTATGAACTTTAAGATTTGTGTTTATTTCGTCACAAAATTTTTAAAAAATATTTAATAGGTCCCTACACTTTAAATTTCGTATCTAAAAAATCCATGAGAATTCAAAATTTTTAAAAATTAATTGATATACCATATAAAAATTTGAAACCTTGAACTTCTGGTTTTGTGTCTACCAAAATTTTTTTTTTTTTAAAGAAAACATTCCAAAAGTTCCCTAACTAAATTTGTAAGTTAAAAGTTAGAAACACATACACAAGTTTCAAAGCTTGGGACTAAATAAGTTTTCCACCATTCACAAATAACATCTATTTTAGCCAATTGTTTTAATAGTCGTCATAGTGGCATCTCAAACAAAATCGATACCAAGACCAAAACAATTTGAACTACTATTATGTGCTTTCTCGATGACAACTCTAGCGAAATAACATCATGACGATTAATTGGCAAAAGAAGTATTATTTGTTAAAGAAGTATGATGGTAGTTGCAATTTTACACTCAAACTTTTAATTGCAGAAATTGAACTCTCAAATTTATACTTGTTAAAATTAAACCTTCAAACTTATATAATTGTTGAAATTGTAACAATTGTATAAGTTTGAGGGTCCAATTTTTATTAGCTAGGAGTCTAATTTCTACGACTATCCTAAATTTGAGGGCACAATTTTAATACTTGAATAAATTTAAGGGCTCAATTTTCACTATTAAAAAGTTTGAGGATACAATTGTAAGTACTATCATACTTTAGATACTTCAGGATAGAGATGTCCACTAGGTGGGGCGAGGACGGGGAAGCCTACCGTGTCCCCGCCCCCATTCCATTTTCCTGTTCGTGTGAATTTTCTCATGAGGATCCACGAGAATCAGGTTTCTTGCATGAAAAATTCTCCATTTTTATTCTTTTAACAATTTTCTTTTTTGAGAAATTTAACCATTTTTTCCAATTAAATATATGCTCTTAACAATTTCGTAATTGAAACATTTTTATTATATTTTTCATTTAAATAAAATATTATCAATTTTATCAATAAAAAACAATAATACATGTGCAATTTGAAAAGATATAGTTAAAATGCTAAATCCTCATGATTTATAAAAATTAAAATTCAATCCTTAGATTAATATATATTAAAAATTCGGGGTGAAATAGGAACACGGGACAGAGCTGGGAGTATAATCTCGTCCTCTGCCCCGAATTGCAAATGGAAATTTTTTTTCCTATTTCCCGTGTATTCGAGAAGTTTCCGTCTCGTTTGGGGCGGCTACCCATGAGGCTCCGGGCCCGCAGGTTTTTTTTTTTTTTTTTTTTTTTTGACATCTCTATTTTTAGGAGTGATTTTTGTAATGTTTTTTTTCCTATTTTCCACATTTGCCTCAGTTTTATCAAATCATCACTATTCTCTTCGATGTGCTGAAGAGTCAAGCTCCCACTGCCACAATTTCATCAAATCACTCTCCATCGAATCCTATAAAACCGGTTATTCTCTTTCATTCAGTACCCTGTTCATGTAATCCAACAGTCTTCCAATGGCGGATCACTCTTGTGTCAAAAAGTCCACCGCCATGATTTCCCCTGATGAAGCTCAAAGAATTGTGCTTGAAGTCGCTCAACGCCTCCCTCCAATCGCCGTCTCTCTTCACGATGCTCTTGGGAAGGTCTTGGCTCAAGACATTCGCGCTTCTGACCCTTTGCCTCCTTATCCAGCCTCCATTAAGGTACTTTCACACCATAGTGAGCTTAATTGTTGTTCAGGATTTGTCGTTTTCTTAGTTGACCGGATGAAAATTTGATTGCTCCATAAGGAGCTGGTGGACTTTGCTTTATGGGTTTTCCTTGTTCTTTGGTTTTTGATTGGAAGAAATGAAATGGTGTCAGAATTCAGATTACTTGGTTCTTGCTTCCAGTGGAGCTGATAGATTATGTTTCAGTGGATTTTCTCTCTTGCTTTGCCTTCTGATTGGAAGAAATTATGTTATTTTAATGTCTGCTTTGAGAAATTCTTTTGAAGTGTGATGGCTAGATGCATGCCACTTGGGAATCTTTCTTTGTAGGATGGTTATGCAGTGGTTGCTTCAGATGGGCCTGGGGAGTATCCGGTGATTACAGAGTCAAGAGCTGGGGATGATGGAGTTGGTGTGACAGTTACTCCAGGAACGGTTGCCTATGTAACCACTGGAGGTGCTTTTCTGATCATATATTGAAATTGAATCATAACCATGTTTCCGTTTTGTAGTTTGAATGTGGTAAATAGGACTTGATGCTAAGAGCATTTTTTTTGTTAGATTACGTCACATATCTGCTCAATATAATTAGTAAAACATTCGGTATTCACATTTGATTGAACATCTAGTGATTAAGTAGTGTATATATATATATATATTTTTTTTTTCTTGAAACAGAAACTAGACATTTCATTGAATTAGTGAAATGAGACTAATGCTCAAAATACAAGATAGGAAACATAAGAAAATAATTAAGTACTATAGTTGATCAGCTTTTCTTGATGAAAATTTCAAAAGGAGTTCTTGTTGGTGCACCGATAGTATCATTACAAGTGAACTTTGCAATGGAGAAAATTGATATTTTCAACAACTTAACGAGATAGTTTGTTTTCTAAGCTTTTCATTCACTGAAGTAATTGCTGTTGAGCTTCTCTGCAGAGGAAATTAGCTGTTTGCATAAACTGGTGGTTAATTTTTAGGAAGAAACTTGGAGGTTTTTTAACTATTCATCACCACTGCGCAAGTTGGAGTCATGGAAGTGAACTTTTAGTATGTGAAAAAGGACAAACATAACTTCATTTGGGATGATGGTTGGCATTTGATTACCTCCCTAGCTCAAAAGTTTCTTGGAGCCTTTCTGATTTATGAAGTCAAAAAATACTACTGTGGATCTGTGTTGGAACCAGCTATTTAACTCCTGGTAGTTAGGATTGTGTAGAAATTATCTGACTGAGAGGAGAGCGTATGGCTGCCCTAGAAAGTATACAGCTCCCTTTTAGTCTTTAGAGAGGACAATAGGGTTTGGATCCTTGAAAAATCTCTCAGCTTTAAATTCAAATCTGTTTTTATTTAATACTTAATGTCCAATGATCTTTCTTTTACCAGTGATTTGTTCAAAGCTATTTGGAATGAAAATGTTTCCTAGAAGATTCTCTTCTTCTTCTTCTTCTTCTTTCTCCCTCTCCTTTTCTTTTTTCTTTTTAATTTATTATTATTATTAGTTGCTAGGATTTGAATACTAATGATAGAGCAAGTTATTCCATCCTTTCTCTTCAATTGAATCTCCGCAGCCTGTATTTTTGTAATGACGAAAATGAGGATTTGATTCAATGTGAATTTATGAGGTACTGTTGGTTAAAATTACTCCAAAGTCAGATACTTTCCCTTTTGGTACTAGAAGTAGGCTCATGAGTCATGTCTTGTGTCTCTTCTTTGTTAGTTCTCTTCGACTAACAAAGGGATAATATTTTGGTTGAATATGACAATAGCCACTTTTGGGATCTTTCAAGAGGGGTAAAAGGATCGAGGGGAGACTTGGGATTTTTTTATCTTCGGTAGTTTCTCTCTGTGGTCTG
Source organism: Lagenaria siceraria (assembly GCA_002890555.2). Taxonomy (NCBI): domain Eukaryota; kingdom Viridiplantae; phylum Streptophyta; class Magnoliopsida; order Cucurbitales; family Cucurbitaceae; genus Lagenaria; species Lagenaria siceraria. The sequence goes on along the minus strand of CM016492.1, from coordinate 4,206,608 downwards.
TTAGATTTTAAAGAGTTATGCAATTACTCTCCTTTAGTTTAGTTTTTGTTGTCTTTTTGAAAAGGAACCAAAACTTTTCTTTGAATTAATGAAAAGAGACTAATGCTCAAAATACAATGAAACCAAAAACGAAAACAACCAAAACGAATACATTACAAAGAAACTAAGCCAGAAAAATAAAAGCATTCCAGTTCAAACATAAAAACTTTAATAGAAAAATATGCAAAATGCTTGAAAAGAGAGCACCATGAAGAAGCTTCTCGAACGGAATCAAAACAATCAATCCATGCAAAGACTTATCCTTAAAAATCCTTTGATTCCTTCTTGTCCAAAAAAAAAAAATCCTCTGATTCCTTTCAAACCAAATCTCTTAAAAGAGAGCTCTAAATGCATTGGACCATAATAACTAAGACTTAGATACAAAGAGAAGCCAACCAAAAGCTGAACAATGTTCTCCTTGAACAAATTACAAAACACCCACTGAATATTAAAAACTGCAAATAATTTCCATCAACTTTGCTTGGAAAATTTGCACTCAAAGAAGATATGCAGATCTTCAGTATCAACCAAACAAAGAGGGCAAATTGAAGGAGACAAACAATGCAAAGGAAGCTTCCTTTGAAGAATGGTAGAACATTCTCATTTGGGTGATGATTTAGATTTCCACAAGGCTTTGTAAATGTACTTATCCATTGGAGTGCAAGCAACCAAACTTTCAGATAGTGATTTTACAGAAAATTTACCAGAAGAATCCAAACTCCAACCTCTAGAATCTGGGCGATCATCACATTCTTATCAACTGAATAACCCATGAGATGGTGGAAATAAAAAAATTCATCATCCTTCAATAATCTTTGAATGAAACGTTCCATGAAAGTGTATCTTCATCCCAATGGTCTAAAATCAAACCATTGGGCAAGGAAGCAATTCTGAAGAGGCGAGGGAAGTTGAATTTCAAAGGGGAACCATTAATCCATGAATCTAGAAAAAAGAAATCCTGCTGCCATTGCCTAGTTTGAAGAAAGCAAAAAACTCAACTTTCAGCCAAAATGTAGAAATACTTATCCAAGGGCTTCGAAGACTCATACCAAATCTCTAGAAGTATGCCAATTATATGGACTATTCCCATGGATGCTTTGAACCACTTTATGACAAAGGGAAACATTTTCATGGATGGAAGTACCTCCATCTCCATTTAGTCAAGGAAGCCAAATTTCTGCCTTATAATCATTTGGTCTATTGACATTAGTTAACCAACAGATATTTTTTACACTAATTCATAATCTTGCCTGGTAAAGAATAACCACCATTGAGAAATTTTAAGACCCACCACTTACATTCATCCCACGTAATCAGAAAGCCACCCACTTTACTCCTTCAATTGTTTCCAATTGAAAAGTCTTTTTGTAGTCCTTTGGAAGGCTATGCATATTTCTTTTCTTCGATCATTTTCTTATGGAAGATACTTTTTGGTCCACAATAAAGATTATAAAGGCGAGGGAATAACAAATAAAATGGGTTGTTACCAATTCTATGAATGGTCAAATGAAGTTTGGTCTTTAGGTCTTGTGTTGAGCAATGAGGTAAGGATTTGATCCAAAATACTCAAGCCCATCATGATGAAACAGTAAGGATTCTACCTCACTTTGTGATTTTCAACTTCAAAATAACAAAATTACATGGAAATCTACCTCAGTTTGTGATTTTCAAATTCAAAATAACAAAATTACTGGGAAATATTCTTCAGACAAACAACACAAAACTAAGCAGCCAGCCTATAAGGGAGGGTTTTGGGGTCTCTCCACAAGAACTACTGTTCTATTACACGAAACTCAAGATAACAACCTAGCTAAAACAAAATGCTTATATACCAACACTCCCTCCAACATATCCACTGCCAGCTAACCCCCTGTCTGGGGTGAATTACCTTTCTTGCCCCTCTTCTTATAAACATTCTTAATTGGAGGGCCAATTAATTTTGAGATGGAACCCCATGTTATCTAATATGGTATCATTATATCATTATATCAACACTCTCATCCCATGGAGAAGAAACACCTTGTCCTCAAGGTGGAATTGAGGGAATTGCTCCTTAAGTAGAGCATAGGACTCCTAAGTCGATTCGTGATCCAATTGGTCATTCCATACGATGAGGCACTCTCAATACCATTTAGCTTCATTCCAACGAGTTGCACGTCTCGCGACTCTAGTGGCCATTCCATTTGTTCTCTCAACAGGGACAAATCAAGCTTTCTTCAGTTGGGAGACACGAAAAATTGGGTGAATTTTGGTCGTAGAAGGAACGTCTAGGAAATAAGCCACGTCCCCGACCATGGCCAACACCTCAAAGGTTCGAAAAAATTTAGGAGATAACTTTTCACAACGTTTCCTTGCTAAAGATTGTTGTCTATAAGGCCTCACCTTCAAATACACCCTGTCTCCCATTTCGAATTCAACATCAGGGTGGTGTAAGTCTGCAAATTTTTTCATTCTCTCTTGGACATGGGCCAACTGATTCTTTAATGCCACTAGGATCAAATCTCGATCTTTCAATTGCTTCTCTACCGAGTCATTCATCGTTCTTGTGTCACCATACACAATCAGAAGGGGTGGGCGGTGACCATAGACAAGCATAAATGGGGTAGAGTTGATGAAGGCTCGATAGTTTGCGTTATACCAAAACACAACCCACAGAATCCACGTACTCCATGACTTCGACTTTCCCCACATAAACACCTCAAGTATGTTGCAAGACATTTGTTAACTACCTCCTTCTGCCCGTCAATTTGCTGGTAGAGCGTTGTAGTCCTTTTCAATTGGGTTCCTTGCAAGCAAAAAAGCTCAATCCAAAAGTGGCTGATGAGTATCTTGTCCCTATCTGAGACTATGGATCTTGGGAACCCATGCAAATGGATGATCTCATGCACAAATAAGGCTGCAATGGTCTTAGCCGAATAAGGATGGATGGGTAACAGATAAAAAATATGCGTACTTACTCAACCGACACGACAACTAGCACCGCATCATACCCTTGAGATCGAGGGATGCCTTCTACGAAAGCCATTGAAATATCTTCCCAAATTCGTTTGGGTAAACCCGTGGGTGATAGTGCTTGTACTTTGTTCTATTGGCAAATTACACAATTTTCCATATAGGTCTTTGCATGAGCTTTCATTTCCCAAAACAACTTGCTTACGACTTGCTTATAGGTTCATAGGAACCTTGAGTGACCCCCAACCATTGAGTCATGAAAGGCATGGAGTACTGTGGGAATTAATCTCGAGCTCTTGGAGAGGCCCGATCGATCCTTGTAAAACAACTGCCCTTATCATAAAGTATAGTGTGGGAACTCCCTTCATCGACTTGGAGCTTTTCAATAATCACTTTCAATTTCGTAACTGCATGCACACTCACCACATTTACATCCACCATCGAAGGAATGGTGATAGTATTAAGTTGGACCATTGGGGGAAGTCTCGATAAGGCATTAGTTAGTTTGTTCTCAGACCCAGCTCGATAAAAAATCTTGAAGTCGTATCCTAGGAGGTATCTCCCTTTGCTCTAAGATGTGCCAAAGGGCCTTCTTATTATACATTGTGAAACGATGGCCAAGTAAGTAATGGCACCATTTCTACACGGCTAACACTATCGCGATGAGTTCCTGTTCATATATTGACTTGGTCTGTGCCGGTAGGGGATAGGATCTGACTAAAAAATGCAATTGGCCTCTTATTTTGGGACAAAATCGCACCAAGCCCCGTATTTGAAGCATCTGTCTCCACCTCAAATGGTATGTTGAAATCCGGTAAAACTAGGAAGGGTAAAGTGACCATCGCATTCTTCAATGTTTCTTGTGTCCATATGAAGGCATTCTTCCTTGTCAAGTGTGTCAGGGGTGCTGCAATGGTTCCATAGTTGGCCACGAACCTCCATTTATAACTGGTCAAACCCCAAAATCGAAGCTCCTTTACATTGATGGGTATCGGCCATTGTATCATTGCCTGAATTTTCTCTTTGTTTACCTCCATTCCCCAAGCTGAAACCCAATGCTCCAGATATTCAATTCTATCCTTGGAAATTGGCATTTCTTTTTGTTAGCGTATAGAATATGACCACGAAGTTGCTCCAAGACTACCGAGAGAGGTTACAAATGGGAATCCATATCGAGGCTGTAAATTAAAATATCGTCAAAGAAAACTAGGATAAATCGGCCAAGGAAGGGTAAAAAAACTTGGTTCATCAATTCCCGGAAGGTTGTCGGAGCGTTGGTAAATCTGAACAGCATGACAAGAAACTCATAATGGCCCTCATGAAATTGAAAAGCAGTTTTGGCTACATCCTCGTTTCTGACCCTAATTGGGTGATAACCCAACTTCAAATCTATCTTTGAAAAAGCTTTCGCTCCATTGAGTTCGTCAAGCAACTCATCGATTACCAGAATCAGAAACTTATCAGGAATGGTGGCGCGATTCAACGACCTAGAATCATAAAAAAATCTCCAGCTCCCGTCCTTCTTCTTTACCAAAATCATCAGACTGGAAAAGGGATTAATACTCGGTTGTATGATCCCTGTCAGCAGCATTTCATATATCAGCTTCTATATCTCATTTTTTTTGGGCATGGGGGTACTGATACGACCTTACGTTGATTGGGTCTGTTCCTTCCTTGAACTAGATTTGATGGTCTATTTGCCTCACGGGTGGGAGGCCTTCTGACATATCGAAAACGTCGGTACTTCAGCTTCAACTGTTCTACCTCCGTTCGTTGGTCTTCAATTTCCTCTGTAGTAATCAATCTTCCTTAGGGATTCCCAAGGCTTTGAAGTTAACCAAGGTAAGGATTTGATAAAAAATATTCAAGTGCATCATGATGAAACTGTAAGGATTCTACCTCACTTTGTGATATTCAACTTCAAAATAACAAAATTACAAGGAAATGTTCACACAAAACTAAGTAACCAACCTATACGGGAGGGTTGGGGTCTCTCCACAAGAACTACTTTTCTATTACATGAAATTCAAGATAACAACCTAGCTAAAACAAAATGCTTAAATACCAACATTCTTTGCTATCGTACGCCTAACTTGGAGCGATGAGGAAATTTGGAGGGTCATAGCCCCATCGAATTCTTTATCTAGACAACAGTTTTAACAACCTAAATACCTCCCACAAAGTGTAGAGAAGAAATCCGAAGTTTTTACACTCTCCCCAAATCTGCCCCCTAGCCATCTCTTTATCCACTGCAGTTTTGCCTTATCCTTTAACCTTGCAAGGGTGGATGGAATTTTATTTGCGAACCATTTGAGTTTGAGGTGTCCCCTGAGGTGGAAGATGGCCTTTCTAAATGGTTGTCCGGCTTGTGGTTTGAGGATAAAACCAGGTTTCCTTGGTTGAATGTGGTTTTGGACCTGCCATGGCTTCTTTGGAAAGAAAAAAACTCTAGAGTATCTTTAGATAAGTATGATTCTTTAGTTAATTTTTACGATTGTGTATAGTGTTTAACCTCCAATTTGAGCGCTCTTCACAAATCTTTGTAATATTCCTATCATTTTCATCAACTTTGGAGGTCTTTTGTTTTACACCTCCTTTGTTGGTGTAGAGTCAACTTATCTTTACGGCCTCTAGGTTTTTTTTTATTTTTTTTTTTTAAGAATTATAGTGATGAAATCAAATCTGTAGCTGTCTGTTATTTTTTTCAATTTGAATTGAGATTGATCCTTTATTTTTTTGGTTTAAATCCTATTTTGGTCCCTGAACTTTGAATCTTATTCTATTTTGGTCCCTAAACTTTCAAAAACATCGGTTTTAGTCCCTGAACTTTTAAAAAATGCTTACTTTGGCCCATGTTGTTAAGATTCTGTTGACTCTTTAACAGAAGGGTGGATTTTTGGATGACTAGGCTACCAAATAAGTTAGCCACCCTAAAACATTTAGGGTTTAATTTTGAATTAGAGGGTAAATCAATTTTTCTATAGGAGAACTCAAAAGTCATTTTGTGTTCAAGATTTTGGTCGTTCCCTATTTTGGGGCGTTGGTTGTTGGCACATGCTAGACGCAATTTCATCCTTATACAGATTTTGAGTGCCTTGTTCTCTCAAGTTTGGGATATTTCTGTGATTCATTGAGGTGCTTTTTTTCCCCTTTTCCTCCCAGTCTCTTCTTATTTTGTGTGGGTAACATTTATTTGCAATTTTTTAGATTTTTTTTTTATATCCGTGAGTGTCTGGACCAGCTTATGCGCACCTCGACTAATCTCGCAGGACAACCCACCTGACCCTACAACATTTAGGTGTCGAGGAAACACCTAGGAAATTAATTCCTAGGTAGGTGGCCACCATGGATTGAACCCATGATATCTTAGCCATTAATGGAGACTTTATTTCCTATGTGGGTTGTATTTATTTGCATTTTTTTAGTTTATTTTACATTGCCATGAGATGTTTTATTCTTAGGGTTTAAAAGTTTTCAGGATAAAGTAGAGTGAAGAACAATACGTAAACTTTTTTTCTTATCGAAATGATTGAGAAAAACAAAACTTGATATAGTTACATGAAAAATGGGCGAATGAAGGGGAAAAAAAAGAGAAAATAAAAATGTTGATGATACTTTGAGAGAAATTCTCCATTTCCTAAATTATACAATAGTCATGAAAAGGTAGCTTGTTAAAGAGTTAACAAAATATTAACAACGGGGACCAAAATAAACACTTTTTAAAACTTCAAGGACTAAAATGGACGTTTTAGAAAGTTTAGGGACCATAGTAGAATAGGATTCAAAGTTTAGGGACCAAAATAGGATTTAAACCTTATTTTTTCTTTTAAAAAATGGTCATTATGTTATTCAACTGTTTCTTCTTTTATCTTACTGTGTTGACCTTTTCTTCCCTCTTCTGAAATCCCGATTCATTCTTCTTGTTACATTTTTAAGGACCAATACCCGATGGTGCTGATGCGGTAGTTCAAGTTGAGGACACTGAAAAAATTGAATCCAAGCGTGTTAAGATAAAAGTGAAAGCCAGGAAGGGTGCTGATATCCGCCCAGTGGTATTAGTTCATTACTTCTTCTTTCTTTTTTTTTTTTAAAATAATAATAATAATAATAAAGCACTATCTCATTGAAAGGTTCTATCATAAGGACAATTATTTTGATAGGGGAGAACAACGTTCTTCAGAGAATATCAACACAAATTATTCAAACGGATAAGAATTATTGTTATGCACAAAGGGAACAAAAAAATGTAGTAAGGAATGCAATTTTTTCTAGATGTGAAAGAATTTCCATTAACAACTAAAGAATACAATAGAGAAAGGCAGATATGGTGTGGTTTTTTTGGCAATAAGGCTTGAGGGGTGAGCTCTTTTTGGTGCACCCTTTCTTCAACTTCTTGTAAAATAGCTCCTCTTCAGTCTTCAATAGATACTGATTGGCATTTGACACTTTTTCTAAGCTCCATTGGTTATCTTTCCTGTTGCACGCTCAACTTTTTATTGAAAAGCAATTCTACCTTTTCAACAATTTATTCATAATTGCATAAACTTTGAACACCAAAGTTATTATGGAAAGGAAATGAGTTCCTCTTCCATCTCCCAGTAAAAGGGTGGAAATATCCTCCATTATCCTTTCCAGTGGAGGCTATATCTTTAAGTATTGCTTTTGATGGAAGATACAATGAAGGAAAAGTTAGTTTACATAAAAGGAGAAGGAACCATTCTCTCTGTTTTTATTGAGTTTGTTGATTGTTTGAGGAGTCTGCAGTTAAACCAAAGGGGAAACAAGTTCATTAGACAATTCCAGATTGACGAATATCATTTATGGGTGAAGTCATTTTGTTGAATCTGCTTCTCTTTTAGCTATTATTTGGAGGAAGTTGTCTCTCCCTTTTTGTAATTATAGTCCAACTACCATCACTATTCAATGATAGTCTCTATGGTATTTGGGTTAGGTTGGTTTGAGTTGTGTTGATCTCTCTTTTTATTTTATTTTTTAAGTTTGAGAAAAGAAATGTGAAACTACTTAAAAGATCTATTCATATATTTTCATACATTGAATAAAAATAGAGTTCAATGTCATTTTGTACGTTATGAAAGATTAAACTTCAAGTATTTGAGCTAAGAATTATTCGTGTAAAATAATGTCAGTGAGTGGAATGAAATTAGAAAAATAAAATGCATTAGTAATTTTATTATCCTAATACGAACGAACTGTAATTTTTTATCTCTAAATTTGGGTTAGTTTGGTTCACCCAACCCAAATGATTCTTTATAGGGATGAAGCTACCAACATAGTGCATTGCTATTCTTGATAATTAAACAAATAAATGTTCCATCTATACGAGGATGTTTTTTTGTTCATCCAATTCAAGTTGGAAAATATTTAAAAGCATTTCTTAAGAAGAAAAATATTGAAGTGCTTCAACCAGATTCTACACTTTCCTTTTTGACTTATGAACAGATGCCAGCAAGACTTTTAATCACAGTTTGGTTCACGAAGTCAATCGTTTATTTGTTTGTCTGTCTGTTCTTTTTTTTTTTTTCCGGCTATGGTATGTTGGTTGGTGAACACTGATTAAGGTCAATGTGTTATCAGGCCACATTTTTGGACAGATTATTGTTTGGACATGAATTTTTGTTCTGGTTAAAATCTTAATATAGTGAGAACTACGTTCCATGAGGACTGAAAGTTGAAGCTTAGATGCAATTTATTCAGTGTGGGAGATTTGGTGTATCTGTATTCTCCTTTATTTATTATTACCTCACGCATCCTATACTGTTTAGAGAAATCTAAATAATAGTTATTTCTTTCCTAGTTTTTCACTTTTTGTTATGCATGAGGCCATACTGCAGCAAATGTCTTTACTAAAAAGTGATATTTTATATTCATGTCTTGTGGGCATGACTTATGTATTGCTAGACTTGGTTAGAAGACGTGGCTTTTTTACCAATTGAACTTGAATAGCTGATGACACTGCCTTCCCAGGGATGTGATATCGAGAAGGATGCTCTTGTTTTAAAAGCTGGTGATAGAATAGGTGCTTCAGAAATTGGCCTGCTTGCTACTGTGGGTGTCATGACAGTGAAGGTACTACAATTCCCGATAAATTTTGTTTTTAGTCATATATTCTCTCATCCATCTCCTTTCTGATTTACTTTTAATATTGTCTTATAGGTATATCCTACTCCAGTAGTTGCTGTTCTTTCTACAGGGGATGAACTTGTAGAGCCACAGACTGAATGTCTGGGTCGTGGGCAGGTATGATAGAACATTGCTTTGCTGTGAACTCATATATTTGGCATTTGTGTATGTGTCAGCCTTCATACCAGTCTTGTTATTTTTTCAAGAGATGTTTTACCTGATAAAAGAACTCCATAATATACATTGTGAGGTATTTAGTCATATACTCTCTCATCATTCACTAATCACTACTTCTCATTTGATGAGTAAATTTACGTTATTTAGTTTTACAAAGTTCTTATTTGATAAAATAAATTGTGTAGATTAGGGATTCAAACCGTGCTATGTTACTTGCTGCTGCTGTTCAACACCAATGCAAAGTTATCGACCTTGGTATTGCTAGAGATGATGAAAGTGAACTTGAGAAGATCTTGGAAAATGTTTTTTCTTCTGGAGCTAACATCCTTCTAACTTCTGGTGGCGTTTCAATGGGAGATAGGGATTATGTCAAGCCATTACTTGCAAAGAAAGGGGTTGCATATTTTAATGCGGTATGCAGATGATTCTTGAAATGCTTTCACTCGGTTGTTCCCATTCTTTGTAGTTTTGGTCATGGAATTGAAAATGTCTTTTCAGGTCTTCATGAGGCCGGGGAAACCTGTGACTTTTGTAGAGATCAAACCAGATAGCACAGAAAAGAAGGAATTGAATCAGATCCTTGCATTTGGGTTGCCTGGAAATCCTGTGAGCTCTTTAGTTTGTTTCCAACTATTTGTAGTCCCTGCCATCCGCCAACTTGGTGGATGGGCAGACCCTCATCTTCTAAGGTAGCTGAAAATCAAATTGTTCTCCTTCTCTTTTTAACCATGCCCCTTTTAATTTTTTTTATACTTGTTTACCTGTTTTTCTCTATAAAATGCAGAGTGCAAGTACGTATTCCAGAGCCAATAAAGTCAGATCCTATTCGACCACTGTTTCATTGTGCAATTGTCAAGTGGAAAGATAATGATGGGTCAGGAAATCCTGGGTAAGTTGTTGGGGTAGATCTGATTCCTTGTTCTACACTCAGTAGGACCCATTGTAACTTGTCACTCTCTCTGTTGCATTTTAACTTTCTTGAATAACTTTTATACGTTATTCATATGATAACTATTGTTTGGATCAGTTTCTCGGCGGAGAGTACTGGTCAACAGGTGAGCAGCAGACTTTTGAATTTGAAATCTGCCAACGCTTTGCTGGAATTGCCACCAACAGGAAATATTATAGCTGCTGGAACTTCTGTATCGGCTATTGTTATTTCTGACATAAGCAGTATTGCTGGTTGTGCCAACTCCTTATCATCTGATTCAATAGTCTCTGTGAAAAGTAATATATCCAAAGAAATTAGCACCAGTCAGGTTCAAGATACTGGGTCTAAAGTAGCTATTCTTACGGTGAGCGATACTGTTGCATCTGGGGCTGGTCCTGATCGAAGGTATGACATTTTACAATCATTTTTCCTCCTTGTTGTGCATTTCTTTTGTCGTAGTGATCTATAACGGTTGGTTTGATGGAGGGGTTGGGGGTCCTCTTTTGGTTGCACCTTTGGATGGTATAGATCGTGACAACAAGCACTACAGATGAGGTAGTCTTGTTCTTAAAAATCTTATCCTTTCAATCCAAAGCCTACCAGAAAGTTCCCAAAGAACTCTTCAAAACTAAGAGGGAAAAACATGGACATGACAGGACATGACCATTCATCAATTTTTAAAAAATTAGGACACGGACATGTTGGAGATGCATGTTTATAGGATATATGTAAATTTAACATATAGAGCGTCAGCATTGGCGGCAACAATGTTAGCGGTGGTGGCTGCTGCTATTTCCAAAGTTTTCTTTGTGAATCACATATAGAAGGCAAGGGAAGGCTAGTTAGGGGTTTTATTTTTTTAAACTTTTAATGTCCTTTTTATTCCTTTTTTCTTTTGTCTAAAAATTAATATTAGATGAGACTTTAAAATTGATCTCAAAATAAATTGGTTGGGCCTTTTTTTTTAATTATTTATTATTATCAAAATTTTAATCAACGTGTCCTTTTATCCCCGCATGTTTTTTCGCTTTTAATACTAGACTCGTAATTCGGCATATTGGTCTGGAGCATGCCCCTGTCCGACAAGTATTTAACACAGACATTCTGCCCGACATGGAGGGTTTGTGCGTCATAGCCTCAAAAGAACCCTAGTTTTACTGAAGAGCACCAACTGAAAAAGAACCTACGGTTCTGTGAGAGTGCTAATATTCCCAAAATATCCTATCAGTACTAATGTGAGAGTACTAATATTCCCAAAGTACTTCCATTAGTACTCTCACAGTTTCCTATGTAGAAAACCCATACATTTAGTAATATTGCCTTAATTCTTCTATCAACTAAATCTTTCTTAAAGATGAAGAGTGACTTAATGATATTTGTGTTCCCTCGTTCAATTTTGTATAGATGGTAATTGTTCTGCAACGATATTAAGCTCTTACATCTGAAAAAAGGTATCATGTAATTATTTGACATAGAAGTTGGTGAGAATGTCTGATTTTTTTGGCTTAGGAAATCCAGTGTCTTAAATAATTTGCATCTGGATACTCCTCTTTGAATGTTTGTTTCTTAGAGGCCACTATATTGATGCTAAATAAAAATGAGCAAAGCTGTTATTGTATTTTTCCCCGCTTAGAAGGAAAAAGGAAAATTTTAAATGCTTTGCAACAACATTTACGAAATAATCTAGGATTTCAGGTATTGGACAAACGGATTTCCATTTTCTTATTCTTGAAAGTTATACCTGTATTTTTGGTCTTGTTTCGTGAGATTATTACTAGGGGAAATATTGGGAATGTTAGTAGGATATTAGTAGTGGCATAATTGTAATTACTTGGCAGTTTGTTTAGGCGAGTTTGTTATTCATTGAAGGACTTAGAGAGGAAAAGGATAGGCATCATTTTGGAATGTCACTCTACAGTGGATTGTGTGAGAAAGAGAGTCATCTCAGAAGGTTATAATCAGTATAATGTTTTCTTTTAAAGATGCATTTATATGTATCATTTGTATAACATTAAAACTGGTGCTTCGGAACTACATCGACTCCATTAAGCATAAAACCTAAAATTTCATATTGGTCAAACTAATTGAAATAGATGATGGGCTCTCAATATTTCTGGCAACTATCTAGTTTAGTTGGCTTCTTGGTTTTCTCCCCTTTTAACTTATTAGACAACATCTATACAAGTCCTTGTTATCCAAGTCTTATGGATCGTTTAAGTTTTGCTTGTCTTCTAGACTCTTCTTGGCGTTCTTCATCCATGTCTTATGCAAATTATTCTATTCAAGACATTTGTTTATATTTGAACGCTTCTATTTTCTCTGTTTAAGTTTTATATTGTCTCTATTATCTTATAACCCTCCGTTGCTTTTTAGTATCGTGTATTTTTTAGCATTAGTCTCTTTTTATTTTATCAATGAAAAGTTTTGTTTCCTTTTAAAAGATATGCCGTCCTTGTTGCACTAGTGCTGGGTGACTAAGAAGTGATTGGATTGGATCTTCTAGTAGCAATTTTCTATCTTTTTTTAAATGTCTTTTTTTCATTTTTTGGGATGAAATGGTTGTCGAGGCCATTGAAGAGTAAAGGGAGACATTGGTGTTTGTCTCCAGTCCTCTTGCCATGATGGAGAGGTTACTTTTGGAGAGTTCTGACTTAGTAGGTCTATGAAGTGGTGCTTAGTACATGTTGGGGATACTTCAATGCAGCCATAAGCCAGATTCAGCGAAGGAAGATATCCTGCTGACTAGCCTATTGGACTTGGGAGGTATACTTGGGCAAGTCTCTCTGTGAGACCGCTTCTTTTTTCCTCAAAGGGATTGGGAGTGGACGACCATAGATATGCCGTGTCGCTGTGATACCCCAGATATCAAAACACGCACACACACCCCTTAGGCGATATTACCAAATTAAGGTTTCTTAGGTTTGTAAAGAAATATGTAAGACTCCTAGTTAGGGTTATATTAGAATTATTGGTATGTTTATGGATAAGGACATATTGGTAATTAGCTAAGAAGTTTGTTAGGATTTTTAGCAATAAATAGTGGGAGTGGGTTGGGAGCAAGGTGTGAATGTTTTAGGAGAAATTCCAGTGTGGGAATTCTTGGGAGAGAGTAGTCCTCTCAAAAGACTATGGTATGTTGTAGCTTTTTTTGATATTGCAATAAAAATTTCTATCTTTTGATGTGTTTAGCGTTCTTTGTTGTTCTTGAGTTTTCTTGTTAGGTGGTAACCTAACGAAATATTACTAATATTGTTTTACAAAATTATAAATGCTTAGGGCATGTTTGGCTCAAGGAGTAGGAGTTGGGGGAGTGGAGTCCACTCCTTGTTTTGCCCAAGGAGTTTGTGGGGCCACGACTAAAAAGCATCAATTTCATAACTTATTAACTTCTTATAGTAGGACCCACAACTAAACAACTTTTTAGGCATAATAAATCCACTCTTTGCCCCAAACGCCTCCTTAATGACTTATCTACTAGTGAAGTTCTCAAAATTTCTGTGTTTCCATCATTGGGCATAAAGGCATTGACAAAATATTTCTTTGTTTCATATAGTGGACCAAGGGCTGTTTCTATTGTCCAAGCCTCGTCAGAAAAATTAGGAGGGGTCAGTATTGTAGCAACCACTGTTGTCTCAGACGATGTGAGTAAAATTCAGGATGTTCTTGTGAAATGGTGTGACATTGACAACGTCGATCTTATTCTCACACTTGGTAATACTTCACTAAATTCAATCTTCCCCCGCTTGGGAGGTGCAATTTTTTTATCCAGTTCCCTTTATTTTCTCTTTTGTTAAAAATTAATCTCCGTCCAGGTGGAACTGGATTTTCCCCAAGAGATGTGACGCCCGAAGCAACCAAACCATTATTGCATAAGGAGACCCCTGGTCTACTATATGTTATGATGCAAGAGAGCCTTAAGGTAAATATTCAGATGTCTGCTGCATATTGTTGTCTAATGGTTCTGCCATTATACCTTTATTCTGCACAGTAATTTTGATTGCTCTTAGGCTAATCTGAACCTTCCCTGATAGGTAACGCCATTTGCTGTGCTCTCACGATCTGCAGCTGGGATTAGAGGATCAACCCTGGTAATGCCAACAATTTTCTTTTCATATTTCTGTTTCGTTTTTTTAAAGAGGAAATAACCTCGAGGAGAAACTGAAACTTTTCATTGAAGCTGCGATAAATTACTAGAACACCGAAAATGTACTCCAATTAGTGTTAGTAAGTATAGAATCATAGTTACATATAAGAGGAGAAAGAGTAGACCAATTTGCCCAGAAAATCCTGTAATATATCCAATCAATAAGACTTTTTTTCTGAAGATCCTGGTTTCTTTTCAACCAAACATCCCACAGAACAACTATGCTGCAGTGTCACCAGACCTCCGTTCCAAACCTATCCGCTCTTGAGACGATTCTCTAGTTCCTTTTCAAGCAAATATTCTGTAGTCTGATGAACATGACAGCTTGCTGAACAGCTTTTTATCTCGAAATGGAGGTGCCAAACAATATTTGTCAACAATCTGAAGGGAATCAGCCATCTCTACTCAAACCAATATTTGCTAACCTCTTTCTAGAGGGAGGAGTTGTCCACCTGAGAGAAATGCCAAACCCATTTGGAAAATAAACCACAATTTTGTTGTTGATAACTTGATATAACCGAATCACCCAATTTTGTTGTTGAAAACTAGGGTGCCTATTTTTGCACAAAAAAAAAAAAAAAAAAAAATTGTAGGCAGAACCAAATTCATAAAAACTATCAAAAATTGAAAAAGAGTCCTTAAAAAGACGTTTTAGTTTTCTTGTGAGAGTTATGGGTTATTGGCCTTTATTTTGGTATTTTGTTTTCATTTAATTTCACTTCTTGTTCTCTTTCTCTTGAGTTATGTATTTTTGAGTATTAGTCTCTTTTCTATATATATTAATGAATCTTCACATTTCCTGTTCCAAAAAAATATATATCTGCTACTAGTTATCTTTGAGAACAGGACAATGGCGTCTTTTCTCTCATGTTATTTTCTGTTCAGATTATCAACATGCCCGGAAATCCTAACGCTGCAGCGGAGTGCATGGAGGCCTTATTGCCGAGCCTTAAACATGCATTAAAGCAAATGAAAGGGGACAAAAGAGAGAAACATCCTCGTCATGTTCCTCATGCTAAAGCAACACCAGTAAACATTTGGGAGCAGAGTTATAAGCTGGCTTCTGAAGGTGTAAGTGAAACTGGGTGCCCCTGTTCTCATTAGAAAAGTACAATGTTATGCAATAATAAGCACTGAAACTTTCAACTTTTTGTCCAATAATCTCTCATTTCTTTTCAACTGTTCAACAATAAAATGACCCTTTAGAATGTTTTGTAGAGTCATTTTAACCTTTAGATGTTTGGATGCTTAGGAGAGCCTTTTGTTTCAGCAAATATATGTAACTTATGTTTCTGAGTATACTGTCTATAAACAGACAAGGCTATGCCTATTATCTGATGATATATCACAGGTTTGTTGTTGGAATTAAATTACAAGTTTAGTTTCTAAACTTTCAAGTTTGTGTCGATTTGGTCTCTGGATATTAAAAAAGTATCTAGTAAGTCTGTTAAAGTATTAATATAATATTAATTTACCTTCACTCATTAGCTTAAGTTTTTTAGTCGATCTGGTGATTTAATATGGTATCAAAGCAAGTGGTTTAGGAGATCATGTGTTCAAACTTCAGACCGAATTAATATTGATTTTCACTTGTTGGGTCTTTTACACATTTCAAGCCCACAAGTAAGAGTGAGTGTTAAAATGTTGATATAATATTAAATTTACCTTCATCTATTAGTTTAAGCTTTTAGGTCAATTGGCGATTTAATAGTCTTTGAATTTTTAGATTTATGTGTATTTGGTCCATGAACTTTAAAAAAGTGTCTAGTAAATTAAGGGTTTTCAAGATAAATAGCCTTAAGATAAGGCACATTTTACGTTATTGTCTAAAACATTCAATTTTTTACAAAAAAAAAAAAAAAAAAAAAGGCCTTATTGCTTTAATATTTTCACTAATATCAATGGTTATTTACAATTTAACCCTCACCTACATTTTATATATATAAAGAAATAAATAAACAAACAAATCTAGGTTTTTGTGTATCTCTCCCTCATGCATAGCTGAGAAATTCGTGTATCTTCAATCTCTCTCTAAAAAATCTAGCCATTCTATCTTATTCAATCTCTCTCTCAAGACACTCTCTCTCAAGACTCTCTCTCTCATCTTTCCGGCTGCCGCCTCCCTCCCTCGGACTGCCCAACCACCGTCGACGACGTCGTTCCCGCCGTTGAAGTTTCGGGCGCCGTCGTGGTTGTCGTTCAAGTTTCGGGCGTCGTCGTGGTCGCCGTTCAAATTTCGGCCGCCGTTCCCACCGTTCAAGTTTCGACCGACGGTGAGTTTTTTTTTCTCGATTTTTTCTAGCCAAACTTCTTCGATCTCACTCCAACTCGTGCGCCGCCAAGATCTCGCACCTGTCACCAATCGCCGTCGTCGTCGTGGATTTAGATGTACTTTTATGTTTTTTCAATATATAAATATATATATTTGTTTTTGATATATAGGGAGTTTTTTCGATATATACTGTGATATATATCTTCAGTTTTTATTGATACTTTTTGTTTTATGATATATACACTAATTTATGTTGAATATTAAGTTCATTTGAGATTTATATACCCTGATAGCTTTGTTTATTTGAAAATCATTAGGGAGCTTCGGTCAAATTTACTTAAATGAAATTTAGTCAATCTTACTAGTATATTTCATATATTGGTTAGAACATTTGCAAGTATATAATCATTTTCGATATATACAGTGATTTTTCGATATATACTGTTATATATATCTTCAATTTTTTATTGAGACTTTTCTATTTTATGATATATACACTAATATATGTTGAACATTAAGTTCATTTGAGATTTATAAATCATGTTAGATAGAATCTAAACTATAGTATATATGAGATAATAATGCAAAATACAAATGAACTCAAAATAAACAAGGAACTATAATAGATAAACTCAAATAAGACAAACCATCATATAAAAATTGCATTAGAGTGACATATATATTAGACATTCGGTGAATATATTACAAGCACACATAAGCGTTGCCTAATTAGAAGTGCATACATATCAGAATACTTCAGATATATACCAAATAAACAATGGAATATTACATGAAAACAAATAGAACTCAAAATAAATGGTGGAATATATCACATAATATCAAAAAGCAAACGTTAAATAACAACAAACAATATCAAAGAAATGATTAATACGTGAAAAGCAAAATAAAAAAATATTAAATACATAAATTCACTTTCTCTCTCAATCATTAAGGAAACTTTGAAAATATGAAAAATAAATATTAAATTTTTTTCTCTCTAATTGAAAATGATAAGAAAATGATATATTAAATGCATTTTCTCTCTCCATCATAAATTCACTTTCTCTCTTCATCATTAAAGGAACTTTGAAAATAGGAAAAATACATATAAAATTCGGACATAAAAAAAATAAAAAGGGTAAATTTGTCCAAAAATAATACTAAAAACCTTTCTTGAAAAAATTCAAATTTAAAGACATTTTTTAAATATATGGCCCAAAGATGATCATTTATGTAAAAATCTCGTAAAGTAATGAATTTTTTCAAAGTTCATGTACCTACTCGACAAAATTAAAAGTTTAGGGACTTGTTAAATACTATATACTTTTTTAAGTTCAGAGCTATTTGGTACAAAATTGAAAATTCACAAATCTATTGAACACGTTTTAGAGTTTAAAGATTTTTTAGATACAAACTTCAAAGTTTATAGACTAAATTTGTAATTTTTTTTTTTTTAGTTTAACGATGAGTCGTTTTCACTTGGTAAGAGTTTGGAAATTAGAGTTGAAAGCTTGATGGATAACTTTTATTTATTTATTTATTTATAATTATTATTTTAATCTCATATTATGTTGGAGTTGGTGTTGGGTGCATGAAGTCTTAGTGAAGAAATTTAATAAGAATTTAGCAACCAAAACTATTTATTAATTTTAGAATAAAAAGAATGGTCTTGCTTTGAATTTTGATCCTTTTATTGATTTACAATTTAAGTAATTTTATCAATATTTATTTGATCAAATAATGCCATAGATTCAATGATCTAAGTAGAGAGAATATATCTCATCTAATACATTTATATTTTATTGCATTATTTAATTAAAAATTACTACATTATTGCATAAAATTCAATACTTTGGTTAATGTCTATAGATGACATTATGTTAAGTTAATCATAAAAATGGTACTTTAAAAGTAAAAAAATGGGTAATTGTAATGGGTAGCAATTTTAAAAATAATAACCAAGTATATAGCAATATTTTAAAAAAATTGCAAATATAGCAAAGTCTATCAATGATAGACTTCTATCGCTGATAGACTCTTATGGTCTATCAGTGATAGACCACCTAGACTATAAAAGTTTATTAGCGATAGAAGTTTATCACTGATAGATTTTGCTATATTTTCAATTTTTTAAAAAAAGGTTCCTTCTATGGTCTATCAATGATAGACTATCTATACTATAAAAGTCTGTCAGCGATAGAAGTCTATCACTGATAGACTTTGCTATATTTTCAATTTTTTTAAAAAATGTTATTATATATGTTAATACTTTGAATCTGATTGCTATATTTGCAATTGTCTCTAAATTTTTTTTGATCAATTTAAACATAATTAAGTGGATAATGTAATCTTCCACATCGGTGTTTTGATCTAACTAACACTACTATCATAGTTGAGCTAAAAAAAAAAAGAAAAAAAAAAGAAAAAAAAAGTTGGTGAATGGGCAGAAAAGAATGACTTCTAAGGCTCGAGACTTAGAGATAATGAAATGTTAGCTATATCTTTGGTGGCTAACTACTACTTGCTCCACCAACTTTGTGGCTTATATTTCCAATCATAAAAGAGTTCCTTTTTTTTTTCTTTTTTTTCTCCAAATTTAGTAAATCATTCAATAAACAAATAATGAATAAATACTATTTACTATTCAGCTGTTTTCAAATATAGAAATATGAACCAACTTATTTACAAATATAACAAAATGTCACTGTATATCAGAGATAGATACTGATAGATTACTATCATTTATCACATCTATCAGTGATAGACATTGATTGTCTATCAGTGCCTATCATGGATAGATAATCACATTTTGCTATATTTGAAAATATTTTCAACAGTTTTGCTATTTAAAACAATTACACTTTACTATTTAGGTTAAAATACTATAGTAGTTTTTGTACTTTCGAATTTGTTCAATTTTAGTATCTATATTTTTATATGTTCAATTTTAGTCATTGTATTTTTTTTTCTACAATATATGGAATTCAGGATGGGAATCAAACCTCTAACTTTAAAGTCGATAGTATAAATTTTATACTAATTGTGCAATGCTCGTGTTAGTTAAGATGCACTTTTTCAATACCATCCTCTAAATTTGTTTACTTGTATCAATTTTTACAATAAATTTTTAATTTCATCAAACTTAGATAATATGACCATCTTCACCATATATTTAAAATTTGCTAATTCAGCTACTGATTTTAACTAAAAAAAATATCTATAAACTCACCAATTTCAATAAAACTAAGTTTGGTACAAATATGTTTGACCAATGTGCAAACTAACTGTTAATAACTTTCATAAAACTCACAAAATTCAATAAAAGAAATAATTAGCTCTATAGTTCATTGAAAATAGATGAAAGTACTTTTTCTTTTACGAGTTTTTCGAGAGAGTAAGATTTGTTAATTTTTTCAAATTTAAAATTAAAATTGCAATATTTATCTAATTTTAAATTATAATTTGATGAAATTAAAAGGGTAGGATAAAATTCAAACTTTAAGTATACAATTTGATTTGTTTTCCTAACCTTTTCAGATTCACCTCTACCCAAATTTTGATTTCTCAAACTCATTTTTTTTCCCAAATTAAAAGACCAAACAACTGGTAAAAAGACAAAAGTGCCCCACAAAAATGGAGTTAGTCTCTTATACTTTTAAATATTTAAATTAATACGCGTACTTTAAATAAATTATTAAAATAATTCGTACTATTAATTTATTATTGTTAAGTTCTTGTTGTTTGGGACGCTAAATTGGTTATTATAGTCCCTCGTTATAATAGCCTTTTGAAGTGTAGTAGCAAATGAAAAAAGATGGTTACAAAATAGTAAATATAGTAGATAATGAGATTTTTCAAAAAAAGTTTATTAAAATTTATTTACAGTAGATGAATTAAATTCAAAATACAAATATATAGAATTCTATGGCGATCTATGAGTAAAATTTATTTACGATTTATGAGTTATACACTGCGGTAGAATTCTATTGCTTGAGTGAAAAGTGATAGAATTCTATAACGATCTATGAGTAAAATTTTAGTAAAATTTTTCTATATTTGTAAATACTTGATATTTTTTCTGTTTAGAGTAATTTCTCTTTTATTTATTTATAATTAAAATAATATTTAACTTTTTTAGTTGCCATTCAAGTCGTCGAAACCGACTTCGCCGGTGTCGAAGTCTTCACCACAACGGCTGTCGAAAGTCTTCGCCTCTGTCCGATGGTTCGCCCGCCGTCCGAGTCTCCGCCTCCGTCTGTTCGTGTGCCGCCGTCTGAAGCTCCGGCCGGGGTCGCCGGATTGAAGCTATGGTCGCCGGATGAAAGCTGTGCCGTTCGATTTTCTTGTTCACCGTAGAGGAGCCGGTTCGCACGCGAGAGAAGGGAGAAGGAATCGCAAAATTGAATTTTTAGGATTTTTTTTAACTTAAAGGGCAATTTAGACTTTTCACAGCTTATTTGTCCAAAAACTCATTATTTTTAAGGAAAATTACCTTTTTAGTCTCTAAATCTTGAACAATTGCTTTTGGTCACTGGTTTTTTAAATGTACTTTTTTTTTTAATCCCAAGTTTACAAGAATAGATCTATTTAGTCTCTATATTTTAAAAATGTAACTTTCTATACTTTAAAATTTTTAAAAATACGTCTAAGAAGTTTCTCAAATAATTTTTTATTATTAATTTAAATAATTATATGATATTTTAAATTAGAAGAATAATTTTTAAAACCATCTCCTCTCTAAAACTATTTTTTTTCTAATTTTAAATATTATATAATTATTTTAAAAAAAATAAAGAAAAATATTCATGGGACATTTTAAACTTATTTTTAAAAATTTAGGGATTAAAAAAATATATTTTAAAAATTCGGGACCAAATATACCTATTCTTATAAACTTACCTACTAAAAATGTATATTTTTAAAATTTAGAGACCAAACACACGTGTTATTCAAAACTTGAGGAGTAAAATGGTAATTTTAGTTTATTTTTAAAAATCATCCCAAGACACGTTCTCCCTCAAAACATGCACTATTTTTTGCCATTCCCCCGATGTTAGAGAGAGAGAGAGAAAAAAATGAGGATCTCAAAATCAAGGGTGGGTTCGTTTTTGGTGGAGATGTGAAAGAGTGAGAAAAATCCGAGTATAAATGACCCAACTTTCACTAAAATCAGTTGAGCCCTTTGCAATATCATCGTCTTCTTCCTCATCCTCCATTTTTGCACTGAGAAGAGGAGCTATTGCCCCATTTTCATATCTCCTTTTCTCCTCCATCCACCATCTTCCTTCCCTTCGTTTATCAATTCGCACTACTTCCACTGTTGTCAGGTATTTCTCTCACTCTCTGATGCGTTTTTGTGTTGTTGAGTCTTTTGGGGTTGTTTTTTGCATGTTTTTGTCATCTGGGTATGGACTATATAGGCTATTTTTGTGGTTCATTCTTTGGAATTAAGCTTTAAATCATCTAATGGAATCGTGGGGTTTTGTGAAATGGTCTTAGCTGATCGGTAATAGATGAATATGACGGCCTCTGACTTTTTGTTTCTTAATTTTGTTTCGTTTTCTTTATGTTCTTCTTGAGCTCTGTTGTTTCTTTTCCTTTTGTTCCTTGATTTGGCTACAGATGATTAGGTGGCTGACGTTTTTCTTATCTTTTTTTTGCTCTAATGCCATTTTGATTGTTCTGTTATGGCATTTTTGTGTTGATGATACAAGCTTCATAAGATTTGAACTAATGAGGCTTTCTTTTTGCATTTGGACATTTGTGATTGATTCTTATTGGTGTGTCAATTTTGCTAATGGTATTCTTTCATGTGTACATAAAATGAAAATTTTTGTTGTTCTTAATAGTTAATAACATAGCTTAACAGCAAACAAGTCGGTCTACTCACAACATAATAACTTAAAATTCTAACCATCATGGGTTGTCACAATGGTTAATTAAGGGCTATGTAAATAATAAAGGTTTTAGAGGAAAGAGTTCAAGCCTTGTTGCCACCTGTTTAAGAGATTTAATAACCTGTGAGTTACCTTGACAGTTAAATGTATAGGGTGAGATGATTGTCTCGTGAGAATAATTGAGGTTCTAGAAGCTAGTCTGATGCTCATGGATATCAAAAAGAATAAAGAAACTTAAAATTCTTATAGACTCTTGAAGTTGGCCTGGTTGGGCATATCCTCCTAGAAATTAGTGAGATGGGCTGTGAACAAGGGGTGGGTCCTCAATATCTCCATTATCAAAAGAAAATTTATCTTATATTAGAGGAATCTGGGAAATTGTTATTGAAAATGATCGTTGAGTTCTAATGACATCTTCATTTTTATATATATTTTCTTGTTATTATGTAACAGAGCAATGGCATCCCACATTGTTGGTTATCCTCGCATTGGTCCGAAGAGAGAACTTAAATTTGCCTTAGAGTCTTTTTGGGATGGGAAGAGCAGTGCCGATGACTTGCAGAAAGTGGCTGCTGGTCTCAGGTCATCTATTTGGAAGCAGATGGCTGACGCTGGAATCAAGTTTATCCCAAGCAACACTTTTTCGTATTACGATCAAGTGCTCGACACTGCAACTATGCTCGGTGCTGTTCCTTCAAGATATGGATGGAACGGTGGTGAGATTGGATTTGACATCTACTTCTCCATGGCTAGAGGGAATGCTTCGGTTCCTGCCATGGAAATGACGAAGTGGTTCGATACCAACTAGTAAGTGAAAAACTATATGCATTTCCCTACATTTTTATGATAGTTTTGTTTGTAAGACTTGTATTAGTCAATGACATGAGGGATGTTAATGACGTGTGTGTTCTATTACAGCCATTACATTGTCCCCGAGCTGAGTCCAGAAGATAAATTCACTTATGCATCTCACAAAGCAGTAAACGAGTACAAGGAAGCTAAAGCTGTAAGATTTCTTACAAAAAAAGTTAAAAAAAAAAAAACACTTAAAAGGAACTTATTTCTGATCTTGGCGAATGGTGGTAGGTTCAAGTTTCACTTGTTCAAGGAAGGATGTACTTAATTGGTTTGCACTTGTTCTTTCTTTTTGTTTAATGTCCACCAAGAAAAAGTTTTAAGAATTTTCATATCCTATGAACAGTAGTACAGTTGACTTTGAAGTATTTCATCTATCCTTTAATATCTCAATAGACATCCTTTCCTTTTCCAGTTTGATTAACTTTTTTCTTTCCTTCTTGTCGTTTGTTAGTTCTTCTGATTCAGTGTTTATTTTATTTTAATTTTTTGATCATTTGGCCTATCCTACTGATGTATACAACTTTTTTATACTCCTTATATAATATTATATTTCTTATATCTAAAGAGGCATCTTGCTTTTATCATGTCATAGAACCTTATTTTTTAGCCATTCATATTTAATAACATGCGAGATGCCTTATTTGGAATGCCATGCTTTTTACTTTAAAAATTGTTTCAAGTGAAGAATATTTGAATAGATGACTGGATAGAAAACAATATCCTATGAGAATTTTTGATATTTGAAGTTCCATCATGAAATTTCAATCTAAGCATATTAAGCATTTTTATTACCTTTTTTCCCATATACTCCCACTTTTCTGTGCAGCTTGGAGTTGACACCGTCCCAGTTCTTGTAGGCCCCGTATCCTTCTTGTTGCTTTCGAAACCAGCTAAGGGAGTCGAGAAATCCTTTTCACTTCTCTCTCTAGTCGACAAAATTCTTCCTGTTTATAAGTCAGTATTTCTTTTCCTCTTTCTAAAAGTTCGTCTAATTTACGTATTCACCATTTCATTTCAGTTCCACTATCTTCTTATCTTATTAACTGTTATTTGTGCCTGCAGAGAAGTTGTTTCTGAGCTGAAGGCTGCTGGTGCCACCTGGATTCAGTTTGATGAGCCTACACTTGTGAAAGATCTCGATGCACACCAGTTACAAGCATTTGCTCATGCCTACTCAGAGCTGGAATCCATCTTGTCTGGTTTAAATGTTTTGATCGAGACATATTTTGCTGATGTTCCTGCTGAGGCATTCAAGACTCTCACCTCTTTGAAGGGTGTCTCTGGTTATGGATTTGATCTAGTTCGTGGAACACAGACACTTGATTTGATCAAAAGTGGATTTCCTTCGGGCAAATATCTCTTTGCTGGAGTGGTTGATGGAAGAAACATATGGTCAAATGACCTTCAAGCTTCCATAACTACCTTACAGGTGTTAGAAAACGTTGTTGGGAAAGGTGCTCGTTTCTTAACTTGCTAGCACATTTTATATTAGCGTGGATACATTTTCAGACTATAAACAGCCGTAATATATGCTGTTCTTTTGTGTCCTTTACAGAAAAGATTGTCGTCTCCACTTCATGTTCTCTTCTTCACACTGCTGTTGATCTGGTGAATGAAACAAAATTAGATGATGAAATTAAGTCCTGGCTTGCTTTTGCTGCGCAGAAAGTTGTTGAAGTTAATGCCTTGGCTAAGGCACTCTCTGGACATAAAGATGAGGTACGCTATTGTCTGATTTGACCTTGCAATAGGAACTTAGGGGCAGGGTGTTGTACCTTAAATTAAACAATGTAATCTTAGGTTAGGTGCGTAATCTGGGTTGAATATATAAAATAAATGAACCTTAACTTATTTGACATGAAATGGAAATCTATAGTTGCGTAGGAACTGAAGATATTATAATTTAAGCTTATAACTGTCACTTCTTCCAGGCATATTTTTCTGCCAATGCTGCAGCTCAAGCTTCAAGGAAATCATCCCCAAGAGTGACAAATGAGGCTGTCCAAAAAGCTGTAAGAAATTATTTGAACTATATGAATATAATTTTGTAAGATCTCTCTATATTCTTGCAGATCATGTGCTTAACCTGATTTCTGTTTTGACTTGCTTAGGCTGGTGCTCTGAAGGGCTCGGACCACCGCCGAGCAACAAATGTAAGTGCCAGGTTGGATGCTCAGCAGAAGAAGTTGAACCTTCCAATTCTACCTACTACAACAATTGGATCCTTCCCACAAACCATGGATCTTAGAAGAGTGCGACGCGAATTCAAAGCAAAAAAGTATGCATTTTTGTCTTTGGATATAGTTCTTCGTCCTCAAAAAAGTATAGTGTTATTAATTTTCTAAGTACTCTTGCATCCTGTTCATTTAGAATCTCTGAGGAAGACTATGTCAGCTCCATCAAGGAGGAAATCAATAAAGTTGTTCAGCTCCAGGAAGAGCTCGACATCGATGTCTTGGTGCATGGAGAGCCCGAGGTAAGCACATTTAGCTAACCATATATTGTCTTAGGTTTGAACTGTGGCATCTGAATTTTTGTTAATGTCTCAGAGAAATGATATGGTTGAGTACTTTGGAGAGCAACTGTCTGGCTTTGCCTTCACTGTCAATGGTTGGGTCCAATCCTATGGGTCCCGTTGTGTTAAGCCGCCTATCATCTATGGTGATGTCAGTCGTCCAAAACCTATGACCGTCTTTTGGTCGACAATGGCTCAGAGCATGACGAAACGGCCTATGAAGGGAATGCTTACTGGTCCAGTTACAATCTTGAATTGGTCTTTTGTTAGAAATGACCAACCAAGGTATGAGAATTTAATGAATCCCAGTTGCCGTTTCTTGATCCTCTGTTTTACTGAGGACAGTTCGCGGTAGTTAACTCAATATAAACCTGGTTTTTCATAGGTTCGAGACCTGCTACCAAATCGCCTTAGCCATCAAGGACGAGGTTCAGGATCTCGAGAAAGCTGGTATTACTGTCATCCAGATTGATGAAGCAGCACTAAGAGAAGGTTTGCCTCTCCGAAAGTCCGAGGAAAACTTCTACTTGAATTGGGCTGTTCATTCATTCCGAATCACAAACTGCGGTGTTCAAGATACCACCCAGGTTCTTTTCTCCCCTCTTTTTTCCTTATAAGCCGATGATCTCTCTCATGAAATCGATGTATTTGTGTTGTGTTTTTTCATCGAGTTGTATAACAATCTTGTCAATGGCATAGTGAATTTTATGATTCTGAATTTCTGATGACTGCAGATCCACACCCACATGTGCTACTCGAACTTCAATGACATCATCCATTCGATAATTGACATGGATGCTGATGTGATCACCATTGAGAATTCCAGGTCAGATGAGAAGCTTCTGTCTGTCTTTCGTGAGGGAGTAAAATACGGTGCTGGAATCGGACCTGGAGTCTACGACATCCATTCGCCCCGTATCCCCTCGACCGACGAAATTGCCGACAGGATCAACAAGATGCTTGCTGTTCTCGAAAGCAACATCCTCTGGGTGAACCCCGACTGCGGTCTCAAAACCCGAAAGTACACCGAAGTCAAGCCCGCCCTCCTCAACATGGTTGCTGCTGCTAAGCTCCTTCGCTCACAACTGGCCAGTGCCAAGTGAGTTTGAGAATGCTGTGTCTTTTACCTTAGGAAAGATAGAAAAACTTAAATTTTCAATAAGATTTTGGCCTTCTGGTGAACTGATCTTGTTCTCTTTCTTGGAATGTCTTCACTTTCTTAGGGAAGTAATGAACAATGTAATCAAATTCCCATTGTGGCTTTTGTTTAAAGAATTTAAAATTTTCTGTTTTTTTTTAATCAGTTTTTCTCATTAAATCCATTATTTTGCCTTGTTTACATGGTTTGTTCTGCATTGTAAATTAGTCAAGGTGGGGAATTGATGATATTATAGTCTGAGTCAATGTATTTGTTCCTAAACTAAGTACCAGCCCGGGCCTAATTTTAACCAGTAACAATTTAGTTTCTATATTTTGAAATTGTTAAAGAGAGTCCCTATTATGAAAAGTCTCATATAAAATTAAATGTCAATTTTTACTAGGTAATGACTTATTCTTTATAATTTATAAATAAATTTGATTTTTGATAAGTTTATTGATCTACATGCATCAAAATTTTTATTAAATCTTAATAATATTTTTCACAAGATGGACTAAATCATTATAAATTGTGAAGTATATGGATTAAATTAAACTAAATTGTTACCAACTAAAGCTTGAACTAAATTGCTATTTTCATAAAAGTATAGAGATCAAAAGAGTTTTTCAACCTTTTATTAGGATAAATTGCAAAAACCACCTTAAGTATGGGTAGTTGTAATTACTCTTATATCATTGTTAAAATTGAGTGTGATTATAACTATCACCATATTTTAGAATTGTTTTTCAAAATAATGTTATTTTAATAAATAATGACAAAAATAATAAAAAAAAATGGGTAAGGAAATTGTGGACGGAGTCCACTATTTCATAAAATTAGCCCACATGACACGCATGTGGACTGTACTCATTTTACTCACGATTTTGATGACAGGTGGAAATCGTGGACTCCATCCACGATTTTGTTATCCTACTTTTGTTAATATTTTTATCTCAATCCTATTTTTGTCATTATTTATTGAAATAACATTATTTTTTTTTAAAAAAATCCCATATTTTAAGAATGATTTTTGCAACTTGCACTTTTTTTTGTTCGAGATTTGAGCCAATGAACTTTTGACGGTGGACACATGCCTTGAGTTTTTTAACTTTTGATGGAGTCTACTTAATTGACACTAAAAGAGGAAAAAAAAAACAACAGCAAGATCGAATAGTAATTGTAAATATAGCAATTTTATTTCCATACTCTTGAATGAACTCTTTCACATATTTCATTGTTCACTCATAAACTTGAAGTTCATTCTTCATTCATAGCTTCTTCCCAACTGTTCCTCCACATGACCTTTCTTTGTAAGATTCAGATATACAATAACAACAACAGCAATCCCCAAAACCAAAGTCACCATATTTTCCCTCAATTCCTTCACCATCCCATCAATAACTTGTTTGTACCCTTCTCTTCTTCTCAACCTTCCACTCTCTTCCACCATTGCCTCACTCCTCCTCTTCCTCCTCCTCCTCCTCCTTTCTTCTGCAACTCCACCTTCCTTCTCCTCTGCCATTTTTGACCCATCTTCTTCTTTCCCCTCCTCCATTTTTGACCCAACTTCTTCTTTCCCTTCTTCCTCTCTTGTTTTCTCCAAAGCATCCTGCAGTTTTGTATGTGCTTTTGCCTTCTCCTCTGTTTCTGTCTCTGTTTTGTGCTTCGGAGTTAAATCTTGAACTGGCTGTCCACTGCCCATGGAGGGTATCTCGGCGGGTTTTGGGGTCCTCGCCTGTGCTCCGGTTGCCTCCTGTGGCTTTGGAGGAGTGGGGATTGGTTTCCCACTTGCCTGTGATTGAGGTCTCTCGTTTTGGCTCTTTGGGGCATTTGGTCGAACAGTTGGTGGGTCGACTGTAGGTTTCGCAGCAGCGGGCATTGGAGGCTCGGCTTTCTCGTTTTGGCTCTTTGGGGCATTTGGTCGAACAGTTGGTGGGCCAACGGTGGGTTTCGCGGCGGCGGGCTTCGGAGGCTCGGGTTTGGGTTTTGTGACGGCGGGCGGCGGTTGGGATTCAGCCTTGGGCTTGGGTTGCTGCGTGGCGGAGGGTTTCTTGGGCTGTTTCACGTAGAGGACGCCTTCCTCCAATTTGGCAGAGATGTTGTCGGTGTCGGCGTCGGCGGGGATATCGATTTCCTTTTGGAATCGGAGCCACTTGCCACTGCCGAGCCTCCGTTCGCCGGAGACCCTCAACTTTCCGGTGGACGTCACCTGAACTTTCAGTTGGTTGCTTCTGAAACCTGTAGAAAATTAGAATGAGATTAAAATAATATTTTGTGAGAATGGTTCAAAAAATCATCATACGTTTTATCCTTTCAATTATAGTACATCTCTATCGTTAAACCGTTATTTTCTAAAAACTTTTTATTACCTTATATAATTTTAAAAATATATTTACATATTGTATTATTTTATATAATTATTTTAATTATTATTTAACTAAAATTAAAATGGAACAAACTATAAAATATAGGGACCAAAATAGTATTAATCTGATAGAGAATATTTATGGGAAATATATATATATATCGTAACTTAGCAGCCAATTTGGCATAAATTTTTAGTTTAAATAAAGGCGTCGTTTGATAACTATTTTAATTTTTATTTTTGGTTTATGAAAATTAAGTACATTTTTTCTCACTTTCTTATCATAATTGAATAATTCTTAAATAAAATAGTTGAGTCTTTTAGTCAAATTCTAAATCAAAAACTACTTTGTCTAGTTTTTAAAATTGGGTTTGGTTTTCGAGAATATTTATAAAAAGTAGATAGGAGGAGAGTTTATAGACTTGATTTTTAAAAACTAAAATAAAAAACTAAGTTCCAACCATTTCATTTTTAGTTTTTGTTTTTGAAAATTAAGCTTATTTTCTCCTCATTTCTTACATTGATTTGCATCTTTGCCAAATTCTAAAAACAAAAACAAGTTTTTAAAAATTACTTTTTTTAGTTTTTAAATTTTGGCTTGATTTTTTAAACAATTGGTAAAAAAATAGATAATAAAGGAATAAATTTGAAGGTGAAAGTAGTGCCTACTGACTTAATTTTAAAGAAAAAAACAAAAAAAAATGAAATAGTTACAAAACGGGGCCTAAATGATTACTAGGGGCCGAAATGTTTACTAAACATAGCTTTAGTTTTAATTTTTAGTTTTTGAAAATTTAACTTATATACACTCTTTTCATCTCTAAATTTCATGATTTGTCATCTATTCAATTTTTTTTATCAATAATTTAAAAATCCAAGTCAAATTTTAAAAATTAAAAAAAAAATCGTTTTTAAAATTTTATTTCAATTTTTAGAATTTTACTAAAAAAAATAATAAATAAATGCATGATGAACATTTTAATACTTATATTATTTTGTAAAAATATTCCTTAAACATTAAAAAATAAGTAATAAAACGTTAAATATAATATAAACGAGAAATGTTTTAAATTGTTTAAATAGCATAAATATTTAGGAAAATTATTATAAATAGAAAAAATATTTTATATTTAAAAATGTTTATTTATCAAAACAAAATTTTCGAATTTTTTGTTTTCATAATTTTTTCAAAAATATTCACATATATAATTTTTTAAAAAAATTGTGTGATAAAAAAAATGTCAAATTATTTACATAAAATAACAAAAAAAAATACAAAGACTTCTATCAGCATCTAGTGATAGCCTTCTATCATTTCTATGTAGACTTCTATCAACGTCTATCAAAATTATTTAAAAATTTTGTTATTTTGTGTAAATAATTTTCCTTATTTTTCTATTTTTAAAACTTTCTCCATTATTTTCAGAAAAAAAAAAAACTTATGAAACTGTAAAAGGCGGAGAGAAGAAAAGGGAGAAAAAATCAAACCTAAGAGATGGACGATAAGAACATGAGAATCGGAATGATGAACCCAGTCAAATCGAGGCTCAAAATCCTGGTAAGTTTTGGAAGAAGAAGAATCCATCGTGGTTGCGGTTCGAATTTTCGTCTCAGGTAATTGTAATTCTAGTTTTTCTTTTCTTTCAATGTCTTCTGTTCCAGTGATTCCTTAACGAGATCTTTATATATATCCAATGGATTTTGGTTTTCGATGTTGATTCGAAATCTGGACTTGAAACCGCCGCTTCTGAAGTTGTGATCGCCAAATAGGAATTTCTTTCGGATTAGTAATTCCTTCGTTTGAAGCTTTCTTTGTGCTTCGGCCATGGCGGTTGCTTGCAGACATGCTCATTTGTTCACTTTTTCCATTGGTAAAGTGAAGATTCTTTGTCTATTTCTCAACACTTTTCCTAACCCTACTCAGTTGAGTTTTGGAAAATGGTTTAAAATAACCCAAAATAATAATTTAAAAAAAAAAAAAAACTTCTGTCGAACTGACATCTTTTTTTAAAAACATATTTTTTATTTGGGCAAATTGTAAAAATCATTCTCGATGGAGGGTGATAATTACAATTATACCATTAAATTTTTAATCGTTAATTGGACCCAGATGATTCAAATTGAGCCATCAAACTTATAGAATTGTTACAATTTTAACCATTATGTAAGTTTAAAGATATAATTATAATTACTACTATACTTTAAGGATAGTTTTGTAATTTGCCTCTTTTAAAAAAAAATTAAATGTTTAAAGGTATAATTGTAATTACCACCCTACTTAAAAGAGTTAGTTTTTGCCATTTGTTTTTTTTCTTTTTCCTTATTGAATGACTTCTCCATTTGTTCTTGTGTTTCTTTTTATTTTACCAAAACATCAAATACCAGAAATTATATAAGTTTAAATTTTGTGGAGTCATTTTAAAGTAAAGATGCTTTAATATTTTGTTTAATTTATAAGTATGATTGAAACGAACACAAAAAAAACCGTATAACGAGTAGTCATTTAGCCAAAATAAAATTGTATCGACGAATATATGATTAAAATAAAATCAATTTTAGCGCAACAAAAAGTGTGCGATCTCTAAGCAAGAGAGGTCGATCACTAAGCTATATTTTTGCAATTTTGTTTTAGTCATCAATCTGTCGATACAACTCCGTTTTAGCTAAATCACCACTCGTTTTTATAAAAAAAACAAAATCCACGTTCTTTCCAACCACATGCTTGTAAATTAAGCAAAATGTTAAAGCATTTTTACTTTTAAATGATTTTACAAAGTTTAAACTTAGATCTGGTGAAAAATTACATTGCGGATATCAGGAGCCTGTGTTCCTTTCTCTCGATTAAGTTTTGATTTGTGTTGCGTGATTCGAATCAAACGACTCATTCACGGGTAAGATTGGGATATGAAGGCTCAAGTTGTTTATGGTGTAGGTCTTTCCCTTTTTTGGGTTGAGGCTTAGTTTGAGATTGATTTTTCTTTGTAGTCCATAGAGTAGCTTGATTTTGGTTTGTACTTTGCTTTAAAAAACTTATAGAAATTGAAAAGTGATTTATTCACAATCGGGGTAAATTAGATATTTCACATCTCAAAAAGGTAGAAAAGAAAAAAAAAACATGAAAAAAGAGGTCAATTTGATAGATGTTTTTAGATTTTGGGATACTTTGGACAATTTTCTTTGAATTTTAGGATGAATAGTTTTCCGTGGAGATTTTTGTTAAATTACAACTTTGGAACAACCAAATAAATTCCTAAATTTTAGATTAAATTATAAAAGAAATCCCTAATTTTGCTGCTTTTTTTAAAAAAAATAATCTTGTAATTTCAAAAGTTGCAATATTATTCTTGACCTTTCATAACCCTTTCAAAATTAGTCTCGGAGTGGAAATTAAAATACATACTTGACATCATTTACAACATCACTCATGTATAAGAACGTGGTAGCTGATAAGTACAAATTGATTTTATAAATGATGCCAACAATATCTTTTATATTTAAATGAATTGTAAATATGATTTTATGACATGTTTGATAGGCAATCTAGGGACTGATCAGTAAAATTTGAAAACAATGGACTCAATGAAAATAAAATTTATTTCATATTTTCATATACGAGTTTGGTAACAAATTCAAATATTAAATTCAATAATTATATTTATAAATGGTGAATTATCCTTTGACCGTGTTTCAAAACTAGTGTTAGAGTAGAAATTGAGACATGAATGGTTGACTTAAAATGGAAATATTGATCGTCACATTGCTTGAGGTCACTGCCACATCGTTTCATATTTCAATTTCCGTCCAACATTTTTAAAGAATTTCTACTCTATATGGGAGTTTAAAAACATTTAGGAAAGGCTAAGGTAATCTTGCCGCTTTTAAAAGTATAAGAGTAATTTTGATACAAAGAGTAAAGTTATGTTGTTGTCCGCACGAGGTTTCCTGAGAAATTTGTTTCGTGGAGTTAAACTTGTATTTATATAAGTTTGATGCGGATGTGGTTCGATCTCTAGTACTTGATCCTCTGATTATCTCTCAACTGTACGCGTACGCTTGATGTATGAAAGCGGTAATCAACTGTACGCGTACGCTTGATGTATGAAAGCGGAGCGCGTGGATGCACGTGAAGTTAGAGTCTTGGATGGATGTATGTATTCCAAGGAGGAGCTTGAGTCTTCAAGCGTGGGTTCAGCTTCAGGAGTTAGTGAGTCCTCTGATTGTAAGGAGAATTCTCTCTAGGCTATCTGAGTGTAAAATTTCTAAACCTAGAACTTCTTTATTTATAGAGTTCTCAAGTGGGCTTTATGGGTTTGGGCTTGATTGGTCCATGGGCCTGACCCATTAGGCCCAACTAATTGGATTTAGGCCTATGGGTCATTTGGGCCAAATTAAGTCTATTTTTGGACTTAATTAAATTTTAGCCCAAATATTAATAATTAATTGAACCAAAAACAATTAATTTGATCCAACTATGAAGACGGAAACACGTGGCACCGTCAATGTTGCCAATTTTCGTCTTCAATTTCAATTTAGGACACATGTAACATTCAATTAATCCCAAATTTAATTATTTTATAATTTCGCCATTAATTTGGTAAATGACGTGGCAATTTGTGATTGGTCCAAAATTCCTCCTTCAACAGTTGTATTTTTTTATAATTTAGTCAAGTATTTAATGGATCTCTGAATTTTCAATTTTATCTCTAATGGGTGCTTGAAATACTTTTAAATACATGTAATGAGTCTCTAAGGCCCCGTTTTGTAATCATTTTGTTTGATAGAGACTTTTTATTTTTGTTTTTAGAACTTGGCTAAGAATTCAGTGTTTCTTTAATAAAGGTGATAATCATAATTGAGAAATTAGGAGGAAACAAGCATAAATATTAAAAGTATAAAATTAAGAATAAATTTGTTACCAAACGAAGCTTTAGTTTTGTATTTTTATTTTTAAATTAGGCTTGGTTTCTTACCATTTCTTTGGTTTTCACAAAGAAAGCTTAAATTTTGAGCTAATTGTTTTTTTTTCCTTAAAAATTCATTTTTAGCTCGAATTATTTATTTAGCTTCGCAAATATTCTTAAAGACTGAATTATATAAAATATTCATGAATTTTGGAATATGTTTCAATTATGTTTCTAAACTTTGAAAAGTTTTGTATTAGTTTTTGAAATTGAAATTGTTCGAAAAAATGTTGAATGAGAAATTTCGGCTAATCACAAGTTGTCACGTCATCACAATGAAAGCTCGAGCCCATTGTATAAATTATAAATTGGATCATGCTGAGTAATTAAAGTCATTCGGGTTCAAAAGTCCAACACAATTCAAACCCATTGTGAAAATTTGGGCGAAAGAAGATATTGGGCTCAAGCCCATGTAAGGTCCATGCCTCTATATGTATAGAAGTCTTACCCTTTCATTTGGGTAGTGTGGAAAGAACTGAAGCTCTGAAACTCGTAAGTTCGGAAGGCTGAAAATTTCAAGCTTAAAAAACTTCCAAAAGAACATAAGATTCTTTGAAGATCTTGAAGTCAGAAACTCGATCAACAAGTCAAAGGCCGATCCAAACTGATCAACAAGTCTGAGGCCAATTCAAGTCAATCAACAAACCTGAGGTTGATCCAAATCTTTCAACAAGTCAGAGACCGATCCAACCCAATCAACAAATCCAAAGGTTGATCTTCTAAGAAGATCATCAAGCCTAAAGATCAATTATCCTAGTAGACCATCAAGTCCAAAGGCGGATCATCCAACAAGATCTTCAAATCCAAAGGTCAATCATCTAACAAGTTCAAAAGCCTAAGTATTAAAGTTTATTTTCAAGAGAAAGCATCAAAGGATTATGTATTAGAGAGTGTATTCACTATATTATACTAAAATTAATACAAATACAAAGTTTAAATTTCACGAATTAAATTTCTCCGAAAATCTCGTCGAACAAATACTCTATGAGATTTTTCCATTAAAATGATGCACAAAAATTGACACCACAAGTGATGTGTACAAATTGAAATACATACTTGACATTATTTACAACATCACTTGTGTGAAATAACGTGGTAGATGTAAAATTTAATACACTCATATACCAATTGAGCTATATTCACTTTGCAATGAGTCTCGATTTTATAACAATTAGTTTTCAACTACATTGAGTATTTTTTTTTTAATTCTTACAATTAAAAATCCAATAAGTTATAGAGTAGTTGATATAAATACAAAATAAAGTAGTCTCGGTGATCTAGATCGAAGACCATTCTTAATAGATAGAGGATGCTATTGTTTCTGATTTTTATATTGGAATATTTTTGTAAGGTTAAAATACCATTTTAGTCCCTATATTCGGAATTTTTTTAATTTTAGTATTATACTTTCAATGGTCTAATTTTAATTCTCGTACTTTCAATAAATCTTAAATTTAGTCCACAATAATGATATTTTCAAAAAAGCTTTTTGTTATGTATTACAATTTTTACTATAAATTTTGAAAATATATTTATATATTGTATTTTATTGCACAAAAATTATTATTATTATTTAATCAATTTTGGTAAAAATGAACTTTGAGGACTAAATGTAAGATTTATGGAAAGCAGCCTCAAATTTTATAGCCATAAATAACTTTCTTTGGGCGAATAAATAAGTTTTCTTTATACTGATTATTCTTTTTTTTTTTGGAACACATATTTATATTGATTCGATTTAGGGAAATTTTCACATATAAAAAAATGTCAAACTATTTATAGAAAATAGAAAGAAAAAAAATATTGATAGACTTCTATCGTTTCCATCACTAATAGATCTGGATAGATCACGCCTTTACCTATTGTAAGTCGTCGTCTCAAAACCGTCCACGCGCAAATCTAGTCGTTGATTTGTCTCTTGATGTCGCCACCTTTGCCTGCATCTATCGCGTCCCGTTCAATTTCTCCTTGCTCTATCCCACAATTGGTCGTCGTCGTCGTTGGTCTGCCGTCGTCTGGATCGCCGTTGGGGGTTAGTTACCGAATTTTGGTCAATTTTGGTAGGTATTCTGGTTGTGTGGCATATTTACAAAATCTCGAAGGTAGAAGACATGATTACAAAACACTATTTTTAAATTATCACCCATTACAATTTTCCTTACGAGAACCCATCAATATAAAGTTTTCCAAGATCTGCGCTTCAAAGTCTAGACCTCTAAGTAGAGGCTTAAAAAAATTAATGCTTTTGAACAAAAAAAAAATTAGCAAAACTTAATGATAAATAAAAAGAGAAAACTTGGATATCTTTTCTTACCACTTCTTTATTATTTTAACTAAAATTTTGAATTCTTAACTAAATTTTAATAATGAAAACATGTTTTTCAAAACTATTTTTTCTTAATTTTTAAAACTTGGCTTGATTTTTTTTTATAAATACTCTTAAGAATAAATAACAAAAAAAAAAAAAAAAAAAACTATCGATAGAGATAGCATTTATAACAAAATTGAATAGAGATAGCGTTTATAACAAAATAGTTATCCAACTGAGCCTAAATTTATTAAACATTAAATGATTAATGCTATACAAAGAAGACAAAAGAAAAGTAAAAAGAACACAAGATCGAAAGAAGGGAGTAAAGAGCAATATTTTGTTGAAAGAAAACACATCTTTTTCAAAGGTTTTTTTTTTTCACTGTCAATCTAAACAAAACCTTCGTCTTAGAATAGTAGCAATATGTCACGTTTCGATCACACCCCTATAATTGTTGTAACTTAAAAAAAGGATGTATGTTGACATGATGTGACATAAAAAAACCATGAAAATAAAATTAAAAAAAAGAACACAAAAACCACATTATACTGTATCCCGATTTTATCGTGTTACATTGAATCATATCATTCATTAATCAAATTTATGTATTATATTTTAAAAAGAAATACATTTTTGGTCCTTAAGTGTAATGCCCCATAACCATGACTTTCTTGCACCCCCTTCAACCAACAAAGGTTCTTTCAGCTTGTTTTGTAGGAAAATTCTCAAGAAATCACTCAACATAAAATTGCTCTTACTTAAGTATCTACTGTATTGTGATAGAACTTTTTTTCCATCCCTAGCACCACCAAATGCCATGATCCACAACACAACATCACACTATTTCTTAGCACATTCTCATAAAAGCAACTTAACTATTAACTTAGATGTGTACACCACATACAATCTCCATATTCGCAACACTTCCAAGTTCACTATGTTTCAACGTTGCATGAGCTAAACTAGTGTTCAATATCTTTCAAACATTTTTTCTCTTTAGTTACTTCAAATCAGCATACTGTTAAACTAAGTATAACATGTCACGACATAAAATTCAATCTATCATTCCTCAAAGAATTATTCACTAGACGAACAAGGATGACGTGGCTAGGTCGCAAGGACATGTTGGGGCAAAGGTGGCCAAATCCTAGTCTTAGGGCGTTACACTAAGTTTTGGATCTAGTTTTCATTTAGTCCTAAGGTTTCAAATGTTACAATTTTAGTCCTTAAGTTTTGAGTTTGATTTCAATTTAGTCCATAAACTCCAAAATTTTTAATTTTTACCTTTGAGACTTAAGCTTTGTTTGAATTTGGTCCATTGTTTATAAGATT
This sequence comes from Lagenaria siceraria, assembly GCA_002890555.2. Lineage (NCBI taxonomy): Eukaryota > Viridiplantae > Streptophyta > Magnoliopsida > Cucurbitales > Cucurbitaceae > Lagenaria > Lagenaria siceraria. Next base: position 4,168,575 of record CM016492.1, on the reverse strand, counting down.
TACACTTTTAATCTAGATTTTTTTTTGCTAAATACTCACTTAGGGACTAAATTAAAATCAAATTCAACTCTTAAGAACTAAAAATATATAATATTTTAAAATTTATACACCAAATAAAAACTAAACAAAAATTTAAGAACAAAAAAGTATTTTCCCTACATTTTCTTAGAGACATAATCAAATCATAAGAAGGATCAACAAAGAAGATAAGTTCTTTTTTTTTTTTTTTTTAAGTTTAACTAATATATTTAAAGATATTGTATCTTGAGAGTAATTGAAGAAAAATGGCACTTTAAACATGTGACCAATTTCACATGGCCTAATATTTTAATTCAAATCAGATCTTCAACTGCAAGACACGATTTGATTTTGATGTGATATGATCTGTTTTTTCCTTTTTTTTTTTTTTATTTGTTTCTTTTCAAGTTTAATAATGGTGACAGGGTAGAATTCCACGTTGGATTAGATAACATGGAGCCCACCTAATATTATGCATTGTTAAGCTATATCTATTTTTTCAATTACAAATTGCTACGTGGTAGATCTTTCTTTTATCTAGCGAATTTTCTTTCTAAAAAATATATATTTTGTAATTTTTTTCTAATATTATTAAAAGAGATGCATAAAGATGAGTGCAATTTAACTATACTCAATTATTACTCTTATATAGATTATATCTTAAAATTAATTAGCAATAAGTAACGCATCAATCTTATAAATATTGCGAGGTTTTCTATTTTTCTAATGTGAGATTTCCAAAATTATTAGCTCAACCGTTTCAAAGAAAATTTTCAAAGTTGTCACATTAGAAATATAGAATTCTATCGCAGTCTATTACTAATAGACTGTAAAATTTTTCTAAATTTGTAAATAGTTTGACTCATTTTTCTATATTTGAAAACAGACACACACACACATATATAGTCTACCATTAAAGAACTTGTCGTTGTGCTCCATTAGACTGCACCCAATAAATGTAATATATAGTCGGGTGGGGATGTACCTATCTCTATACATCCCAGCATCACCTACACCAAAAAATAATTAAAATATGGTTAAAAATTACTTTTGGTCCCTAAACTTTCATGAAAGTAACAATTTAATCCCTGAACTTTGGTTTGTAACGATTTAGTCCCTGTACTTTCATTTTTGTAACAGTTTAGTCCCCAAACTTTACTATGTACCAAATTAATCCCTGTACTTTAAAATTTTTAACGATTTAGTCCATATCGTAGGAATTAGAATTAAGATTTAATGAGATTTCTTGCATAAATAAACTGATAACCTAATTAGAGACTCAATATTTTTATAAAATACAAAGTCTACATCATAAAATAATAAAAATTGACATATAATTTTGATAATTTTTTTTTATATTAGGGACTGAATTGTCACAAATTTAAAAGTATAAGGACTAAATTGTTACATACTAACGTTTAGGGACTAAATTGTTACAACATAAAAAGTACAAGGACTAAATCGTTACAAATTAAAGTTCAAAGATTAAATTGTTACTTTCATGAAAATTTAGGGAGCAAAAATATTTTTTTAACCTTAAAATATTATAAAAATAAATAAAAATTTGTTACCAAAATATGATTGGACAATTTTGGTAGAATGGACACAGATACGTCTACCCGCACTTTACGTATTTTTCTATACAGTCCTCCCTATATATAGAGAGAGAGTTCTCATGCAGGGAAAAAGCTTCGGCCATGGACGTTCTGAAACTCTGTTCTAGTTCTACTCCACTTCACTTCACTACCAAACTGAACAAATCCCAATTTCCGAAGCAATGTATGCAGATTCCTCTACTGCCCTCATCATCTTCTTCATCGATCAACAGACACAGTCGAAGATTCAAGCTCTGTGCGAGCACACCAACTACCATTTCAACAGAAGAATCTGCGAATCCGTTCGAGGTGGAGGCCGAGACTGAACGGCGAGAGGATAGATTTGATTGGTATGAACAATGGTACCCGATTTTGCCGATTTGTGACCTCGACAAGAGGGTGCCGCATGGGAAAACTGTAATGGGGATTGATGTGGTGGTGTGGTGGGATAAGAACGAGCATTCATGGAAGGTTTTTGATGATTTGTGTCCCCACAGATTGGCTCCGTTGTCTGAAGGAAGGATTGATCAGTGGGGGAGATTGCAATGTGTTTATCATGGCTGGTGTTTTAATGGTTCTGGTGATTGTAAGTTCATCCCTCAGGCGCCCCCCGACGGCCCTCCGGTACTGATTCTAACCATGTTCCCCCTGTCTTTGTTGACGATTGAACTTTATGGTCGTTTTTGTTGAATATTGAATTTGGATTGTGATTCCATTTTGTCTCTGATGGTGAACTGACGTTGATTATTGAACAAACATTAGTAGAAAATCTGATTATTTAGAATCATCGTTTCCTTAAATGAAAATCAGAAGAATATAACTTTTCTCAATGGTTCCATTTCGAATTGGATATTACTGTAATCACACACAATTCTTCTTGAATGCTGTATGCATAATGATTTGTGGAGGTTATTCAAGATTTGAGGGAGGAATTACCGGTGGAGGTTGATGAGTTAATGAGATTTGTGGGTAAAAAAATGGGTTTAAGCCTTGAGGGACTATGATGTTGAAGAAATTTCAGAACCGGTAGATGTCGAAGACGTCGGCGATTGCTCCGTTGGCGAGGAAGATGACAAAGAGGCACTTGCTGGCTCTGATACAATATAGCAAGCCAGAGTACAGAGAGAAAATGGGAGAATATGGAGAAGCTTTTGAAGAACTTACTAAATGATTCAACTTAGATTCAGATTCGTACTTTAAATTCTATTTCTGTCATTAATGCATATAATTCTACTGATGAACATTTTTCAGAATCTGTTGACATATTACAATTGAAAGTGCCATCGTACTCATAAGCCACCTAGATAGCCATATTCTAAGATAGTCAGATAGAAGACTTGGTATTGTGGTTATATTAGCCGAACTTTATATATTTACCATTTGGACAAGGTTTGCTATTCTTCTTCCTGTGTTATATTGCAGGTTCACACATCCAAAAGGGCATGTGTTGCTGTTTATCCTAGCATTGTGCAGAATGACATGTTGTGGTTTTGGCCAAATAGTGATCCCCAGTACAAAGATATTATGATGAAGAAAAAACCCCCTTACATCCCCGAACTGGACGATCCGTCATATACCAAGTTAATCATTAGCAGAGATCTTCCGTATGGGTATGGAGTGACAATTTGTTACTTATTAGTTTTCTGCATTCTATTTAATCTTCGTTAATCTAGTTGTAGAGTTATGAAGGAAGTTATGTTGGATGTGGACGAACTTTGTGTGGAAATGTGTGGATCTGAGTGGTGTGGGAAAAATGTGATATTTTCCCCCCCCCCATTTTCTTTTTCCACTCAAAGAAGACTGAATCCTATTTAGCAGAAAGATCATGACCATAATCTTCCAAGAACGATCTAAAACTAGAAGGGTCAGCTACTTGACTGAACTTCACAATTAAATACTGTTACTGTTAGGTGGATCTCATTGTAAAAAATTGAACGAAAGAGGGTGAACTGTATATTTAACAATAACATTGATGACATGAAAGAAGGAGACTAAGTGCCTAGAGAAGATCTCTCTGTTTACTCAACCACTATCTTTCTTTTTGCACTTTCAGGTATGAGGTTTTGACTGAGAATCTTATGGACCCGGCACATGTCCCATATGCTCATTATGGGATAATGAGAAGGCAACAGATCAAGAACAGTTGAGTATTTTTGGGTGTAAAAAAACTATTTAATATTTTTTTTACGTTATCTTTAATTGGATCTGATGGCTAGTATCTATGGAATTCACAGAGAAAGCAGATAGAGAAGGAGGAAAACCAATTGAAATAGTTGTGAGAGACTTTGATGTACATGGTTTCATCAGTAACCAGGAACTGGGAAATAGCAAGTTTGTTGCGCCTTGTGTATTCTACACTTCGTTTAGTCTACCTTCTAAGGAAAGAAATTCAAAACATCAAGATAATAGAACTCTCTTATTGTCTGAAAACAATACGGTATGAAATCTAGAAATTCCTTGCAAGTTTGCATACATTTTTTGGCGATGTAAAGTTTGTTACTCTTTCGCATTATCTAGATTTATTTCTCTCCACTTTTGGGTATTATTTGTATTTCTTCTTTGGTTGTATCAGGTGGCCCCAAACACATCTCGGAGGAAAACGATGGTAGTATTTATATGCATTCCCGTTAGTCCGGGTAAAAGCAGAGTAATATTTATACCTCTGAGAAATTTTGCTATATGGGTTAACCGAATTATCCCAAGATGGATGTTCCATTTGGGACAAAACCTCGTCTTAGATTCGGATTCATATCTTCTTCATGTGGAGGTAATGACTATCATATTTTCAGCACATTGTTTAAGTTCTTCAAATTATAGATCGAACTTTTTACAATGGTTGAGTTACTCTCCTTCAATATTTGGTATTTGAATATGTTACCATGCTGATGAGTACTGAATGTTTCAAAAGTTTAGTCCCCGTTTGATAACGATTTTACTTTTAGTTTTTTGTTTTTGAAATTTATGCTTGTTTTTTCCCAAATTCGGTACTATGGTTTTCACACTTCTTTAATAAACATTTAAATTCTTAGTCAAATACTAAAACTAAAAACAAGTTTTTGAAAGCTACTCTTTCTAGTTTTCAAATTTTGATTTAGTTTTTGAAAACGTTGGTAGCAAGTGGATAACAAAACAAAATAAACTTATAGGTGGAAGTAAAGTTTATAAACTTAATTTTCAAAAATAGTTGTGAAATGGGGCCTTAGGAAATTACTATCCATATATGATGGAATGAACCTCAAAGCTTACCTTCGTTTTATGTGATGGCGATCGCATTAGTGTATTTGAAGGAAAAGATATGTTATGAATGATCCCTCCCTCCATTTTTTTTCATTCTTTTACTCTTTTCTCCAATTCATACTCCTGATCTGCTGTTGGAAGAACTTTACCATCACCATTAAAGAGGTCTCTTCTGGGATAACTTTTCACGGAATCGTTCTTGTACAGTACCTAATGAGCACTCCTTGTGAAGATTAAATTGTTACTACATTAAATTGCAAGAAAAACCAGAAAATATGAGGTTTTATGAATTCATATTCATCATATAATTATTTTGAGTGCATTTTGATAGGAGAGGAAGATATTGGATGTTGGCCTTTCAAATTGGCAGAAAACTTGTTTTCTACCAACCAAGTCAGACGCCAAAGTGATTGCCTTCAGAAGGTGGTTGAACAAATATTCTGATGGTCATGTTCATTGGAGAGGCAAGTTCAGTGGCATTCTTCCTCCATCGCCTCCGAAGGAACAGCTGATGGACAGGTAACTCGTTCACCGCTTCGGTTTGTTAAAATTTAAATGCACACTCATTCATTCATTTCATTTCATTGTACGAGTTAGATACTCCAATATCTAGGAGATCGTGGTTCAAATATGGTGGCCATGAGTTGCCTGTTTTGGTAAAATCATAATTATATCATTCCAAAGTCTTATTTTCAAATACGTTTGTCTCGTGGATTTAGCCGAAATACATATAACTTAGGCCTTACAATCCAACATATATGCATTGCTACTAGAGTCCCACTTTGCACAAGTCTTGAAACTTATTTGGAATAACTTTAAAGTGTTTTGTTTTTAAGCACTAAGAAAATCATTCCAAACAAACTGTTCGTGACTTTAACTTATAATGAAGGACATTATAAGAGTTTGATAGACTTCTTTCGGCTCCAATCAAAGACATGCTTTGATACCCCTTAACGTTATCCTTATTCTTTGAAAACTAGTGTGGTTCAAGGACTGTTTGGTGTATTTTAAAAGACCATTTTTCACCTTTTAAAATAAATCACAGTAAATAAAATGCTCGAAGAATTACTTTTTAACGAACATAATGAGCAATACTTGGGTGCATCTTGGACTGTACTTATCTTTTTGTAGCTGACTATAACCACACAACATAAATGACTAAAAAAAATATTTAAGAAAAAGGAGAAAGAATTTGTCACGTGGCAAACTGTGATTAGACCATTGGGTGGACTACAAAAAGATGAGTACAATTCAAGATGCATCTAAATTTTTTTTTAATATATAACCTACCATTTAGTCTTTAGAAGTATCGATGTTCATACCGTCATCTTTTCACTCTCACTCCAAAGCCACTAAAAATGTCAAATCTATAACAAAACCAAAAACTCTTTTAGAGAACAACTATGAAACAATCTCCTAACTAACTATTGTTCTAAGTTCAAGGTCATTACTGAGAATCATTCACACAGATCATATCATCTCCGTTCTCCACCAAGTTCCCTTCCTATCTTGCACTTCGTTTTATATATTTTTATCAATGTCGATATTTTCATACACAAACAAACCGAAAGTTAAAGGCAGGGGGACGTTTTCAGGTACTGGTCTCATGTGGTGAACTGCAGCAGTTGCAGTGTAGCATACAAAGGTCTCAATGCACTAGAAGTTGTATTGCAGGTCATCTCCATTGCTTCACTTGGAATATTTGCTGCTACAAACCAGAGTTTAGTATCAGGAGCTGCTAGAGTTTTTGTGGTGACTATGGCTATACTCTGCTTTGCTGCTTCAAGGTGGCTTTCTCATTTCATATACAAAAACTTCCATTTCCATGATTACAATCATGCCCTTAGGTGAAATTACCATCGTGCCCTTTGTTGGGATTACCACAAGCTTGAAATATTTGTAGGATATATGCCCTCTTCCTGTCTCCCCACACACAGGAATTGTATAGAAGCTGATGTATGTATTTATGAAAGAAAATTGAACTAAAAATAAATAATAATGATAATATTTTTAATTGTCTTGGATTTTTTTGCTTATTTCAAATTTGCCTATGCTGAATTTGGTTGTGTCATACAATGTTTTAAGGCAACCAATATTTTGAGTATATCAAGGCAATAAACAATTCATGACAACCATTATATTAGAGACGGTCAATGTTAAAAGAAAGGTTAAAAATCACTTTTAGTCTCTGAACTTTCGTAAAAGTAACAATTTAGTCTTTAAACTTTGATTTGTAACGATTTAGTCATTGTACTTTCAATTTTGTAACAATTTTAATTGAAATCGTATATAACGACCCGACTTTTTAAAATCTTTAAGTAGGTTCATTAATACATCAAAGTTAGTTTATCATTAAAACTTAAAATAAACATTTTCTAAACAGGTAAAATATTATTAAAGACAATGTAATGAAAGTCAAAACAAAATTTTATTTTGGAGCCCTTAAAATGTAAATGAAAAGAAGTAATAAATTAATTTTAAATTGTAACTCAATAGTTCTCCTTTAAAATATTCAAAATAAACTTAAAATCATGAAACTAAGCGAAAATTTTTAACTGATCTATGACACTATCATAAATTTTTCTTTTCATGTGCCGACCTACGGTAACATAGTAGTGAACCTGTCTGCCCACAGTAATATAGTAGTGAACCCTTCAGTCCACGGTAACATAGAGCTAGGGTTAGGAGGGTAAATCGTCACCTACTTAACTTAACATATAACGTATTACCAATGGGTCCCACAACATAAATCATAGCATCTCATAATTCGAACATAGTCATAACATGCATTCCTTCATAAATCATAGCATTTTCATGAGGTTCACATCATGCTTATAAATTCTCTTAATCAAAACCAATACTATTTAACTAGGGTGCCTGACATGTAGGCATTTTGATAGTAAAGCCACTTACCTCAATGCAATCAAAGCAGCTCGAACCCCCTTTTGCTTATGAATTTCCTTGACCCCAAATCCTAAAATATAAACTAAATTTAAATTCGACAATTAGGGCCTAATTTCAATCACAAATTTATCTCAAATGTCTCTAAACAACTTACCCAAAGTGTGGCTTGATAAATAAAAATCACTACAAAGCTCCAAACTAAGACCTCCATTTATGTAAAATTCACTAATGAGGGTTAGAAACTCAAATTCCAGCAACCAACGATATTCAAGATGAATCCAAATGATGTTCAAGTCTCAATACTCACCAAAACGTCCAAAATGTTTGTTACTCTTACCGAACAGCGGCTCAATCGCCCTTAACACCTTGAATCTAAGATTGAAACAACATGGTTATCACAAATTCAACCAATAACTAAAAGGGATTAAAGACTTTCTAGGAGACACAAAAACTCACAAAGTTATTGCCCATTATACACCAAACCAAAATTGGTGGTGCGATTGATCAGCGACGGAAGACGGCAAGGGCAATGGACTGGCGGTTGCACAATTTCTATGAGAGAGAGAAGTTGACTGAATCTAACACCGCCATCTATCAGTATTTAATGAAAATCGAGGTTAAAAATGTAAATCTTAAAATTTAAAGACTAAATTGAAGCAAAATTCAAAACTAAGGATAAATTTATAACATTTTGAAACATATAGATTACATTGAAATCAAATTCAAAACTTAAGAACTCCAAGTAAAATTTTAAAATGTAAAGAACAAATGAAAACTAAATTCATAACCTAATGAATAAAAATGTATTTTTTTATTTAAATTATATTCACATTAGTGACATTTTATTGCTTACTTTCTAATGTCGAATCCATAAAAATGTAGAGATATAACATGTTGATGAAAATTCAATACTATAGTTGTATGTAAGCTTCAATTGAGTATATATATATGAAAAAAAATACTAAGGTGCATCTTGGGGAACACTTATCTTTGTGCATCCCACTAAATTGTCTGATCATAATCTGACATGTGGCAAACTAATTTTATTTATGAGTGATAGACTTCTATCATTTCTATTCTTTATAGACCATGATAGAATTGTACGAGCATCTATCACAATTATCTAAAAAATTTGTTATTTTATATAAATAGTTTTCCAAATTTTTTTATTTTAAAAAATTTTCCAATGTATATATTATATATATTCGAAAATGCAATCCAAACTTTTTTAATCTTCAATTTTCTACCCCTAAAAAAGGAAAAAAAAAACCAAGAGAAATTGCTGGACAAATTCATGGCCACAGAAAATTTTCAAATCTACACTCATCTTCTTCTTCTTCTTCTTTCTAGAAACCATGCCATTATTGCCAACACCTTTACCAGTTACCATATCTGTAACTTCCTCCATTCGGAGTCCAAGCTTCGGCCATGGACGTTCTCAAACTTTCTTCTTCTCCATTTCACTTCACTACCAAACTGAACAAACCCCAATTTCGGAACCAATGTTTTCAGATTCCTCTATTCCCCTCATCGTCTTCTTCATCGATCAACAGACACACTCGAAGATTCAAGCTCTGTGCTGTCACATCATCCACCATTTCAACCGAAGAATCTGCGAACCTGTTCGAGGTTGATGCCGAGAGTGAACGGCGAGAGGAGAGATTTGATTGGTATGCACAATGGTACCCGATTATGCCGATTTGTGACCTCGATAAGAGGGTACCGCATGGGAAAACGGTAATGGGGATTGATGTGGTGGTGTGGTGGGATAAGAACGAGAGTGCATGGAAGGTGTTTGATGATTTGTGTCCGCATAGATTGGCTCCGTTGTCTGAAGGAAGGATTGATCAGTGGGGGAGATTGCAATGTGTTTATCATGGCTGGTGTTTTAATGGTTCTGGTAATTGTAAGTTCATCCCTCAGGCGCCCCCCGACGGTCCTCCGGTAATGAATTGATTCTAACCGTCTTCTTCATGTGAACTGATGTTTATGCCTTTGTTGTTTATGGTTTTGCTTAAATTAGAGATTGAACTTTATGGTTGTTTCTGTTTAATCTTGAACTCTTATAATGTTTTGATTCATCTTTGAATTTGTATTTTGTCCCTGATGTTGACCTGACATGACCATTGGACTAACATTAGTTGATTTGAAGAAACTATACAGCTGAAAATAATTGAGAGATTTCGTATGCTGCTTGCTCCACTTTATTTTGTTCAATTGAGATGCTTGCCCAATAAAAAATTTATGTCAATATTTAAATTTAGTTAACAATATTAGTATTAATGGTAGAGATTGCATGAAAGAAATCAAACACTTAAAGTTAGGGAACTTTTTAAATTTACATATAACACTTTTTATAGAAATCAAACACTTCAAATTAGAAGAATATAATTTTTCTCCATGGATCCATTTTGTATTGGATATTACTGTAATCAAACACCTTTTTTTTTTTTTTAATGCTGAAACTTGAAAGTTGCATGCATTATGATCTTAGATTATCTATATCTTTGTAAGGACTAAATTAATTAGCTTTTGACTTGGAAATCTCATCATTTTTCTTAAGATAGTTAATACTTCTAAATATTTGACATTTGCACAAGGTTTGATCTTTTTTCTTTCGGTGATATATTGCAGGTTCACACATCCAAAAGGGCATGTGTTGCTGTTTATCCTAGTATTGTGCAGAATGACATGTTATGGTTTTGGCCAAATAGTGATCCTCAGTACAAAGATATTTTGGTGAAGAAAAAACCCCCTTACATTCCCGAGTTGGATGATCCATCATTTACCAAGTTAATCAGTAACAGAGATCTTCCGTATGGGTATGGATAGACAAATTGTCACTATTTAGTTTTCTGCATTCTATTTAATCTTAGTTAGTCTAATGGTAGAGGAATATGAAGGAAGTTTTGTTGGATGTGGATGAATTTGGCGTGGAAACGTGCAGATCCAACTGGCGTAGGAAAAATGTTCTTTTTTTTTCCTTTTCCCACTGAAAGAAGATTGATTGTAAACTGAGGAGATCTATTTAACAGAAAGATCACAATCTTATTCTTCCAAGAACAGTTTAAAAGAGTCAGCTACGTAACTAACCTTCACAACTAAATACTGTTTCTGTTATGGATCTCATTGTAAAAGATTGAACCAAAGAAGTCGAACTGTATAAGTTAATAATAACATTGATTAATTGAAAGAAGGAGATCTAGTGCATAGAGACGATCTCTCTGTTTACTCAACTACTATTTTTCTTTTTGCACTTTCAGGTATGAGGTTTTGACTGAGAATCTTATGGACCCAGCACATGTCCCATATGCTCATTATGGAATAATGGGAAGGCAACAGCCCAAGAACAGATGAGTATTTTGGGGTGGAAGAAAAACTTTTTTTTTTCCCTATCTTTAATTAGATCTGATGGCTAATATTTATGGATTCACAGAGAAAGCAGATAGAGAAGGAGGAAAGCCAATTGAAATAGTTGTGAGAGACTTGAATGTAAATGGTTTCGTCACTGACCAGGATCTGGGAACTAGCCAGTTTTTTGCACCTTGTGTTTTTTACACTTCTTTTAGTCTACCTTCTAAGAAAAGAGATTCAAAGCGCCAAGACAATGGAGCTCTCTTATCGGGTGAAAACAATAAGGTAAGAAACCTAGAAACCTCCTTTGCAAGTTTACATACATTTTTGGGCAATAAAAGGTTTGTTACTCTTTCGCATTATCTAGATTTATTTTTTCATTCTTGGATACTATTATGTATCTTCTTTGGTTGTATCAGGTGGCCCCAAACACACCTCAGAGGAAAGCGATGCTAATATTTATGTGTATACCCGTTGGTCCGGGTAAAAGCAGATTAATATTTGTATCCCTAAGAAATTTTGCTGTATGGATTGACCGAATTATTCCAAGATGGATGTTCCATGTGGGACAAAACCTCATCTTAGATTCGGATTTGTATCTTCTTCATGTGGAGGTAATGACTATCATATATTGAGCACATTGCTTAAGTTTCTCGAAGTATGACCAAACTTATACAATGGCTGAGTTACTCCCCATCAATATTCAGTATTTCAACTTACTGATAATACTTGGGAGTATTGGATGGTTCAAAGGTTTAGGAAATTACTCTCACTATAGGATGAAATGAACTTCAAAGCTTACCCTCATTTATGTGATGGCAATAGAATTAGTGTACATGAAGAAGAAAATATGTTACGAATGAGCCCCTAACTTTTTCATTGTTTCTCTCTCTCCATTTTACATTTCTTCTGCTGTTGGAAGAACTTCATCTCACCATTAAAGAGCTCTCTTCTTTTTCGCTGAATTGTTCTTGTACAGCACCTAATGAACACTGCTTGTTAAGCTTAAATGTCGGCTACAGTAAATTGCTAAAAGAACAGAAAATATGAGGCTTTATATTCATGATATAAACATTTTGAGTACATTTTTACAGGAGAGGAAGATATTGGATGTTGGCCTTTCAAATTGGCAGAAAGCTTGTTTTGTGCCAACCAAGTCAGACGCCAAAGTGGTTGCCTTCAGAAGGTGGTTGAACAAATATTCCGATGGTCAAGTTGATTGGAGAGGCAAGTTCAATGGCATTCTTCCTCCATCACCTCCGAAGGAACAGCTAATGGACAGGTAACTCTCTCACAACTTCGTAATGTTAATGCACACTCAATTCCTTTCGAGGCATGAGTTAGAAACAGAGATCTTGGATCAAATATGGTAGTCATGATCTGCCTATCTTAGATATAATAATAATAAAATCATACGAGTTTCTTATTTTCAAATGTGTTTGTCTGTGGGTTTAGTCAAAATACATCTCTAAGTTCGACATGCTTCCTCCCGCTTCAATCAGAGACATGAGGATTTCCTTGATACCCCGTTCCGCTATCCTTATTCTTTGAAACTTGTGTGATTCAAGGGTTGTTTGGGGGTATTTTGAAAAACCCTTTTTGCCTTTTTTTTATTAAAAAAACTCAGTGAAATAATGCTTGGAAAATTACTTGTTTTTCTTTCTGTTTTCATAGCTTATTTTCACAGATAATCCACCTTTTAGTGGTGTCGAAGTTCGTACAACTATCTTTTTACTCACGCCATACAAAAATGGTTAACCTAGAACATAACAAAAAACTCTTTTAGATAACAACTGTTAAACGATCCCCTAACCATGCTAATGTTCAATTTTAAAGTCTTTGGGATCAGGTTTTGGTAAAAGTGTAATTTTTGCTATGTTATATATGAAATTAGGTGTTAAGATAGATTCAACGGTAAATTCTATTGCACTCTTAGGGGGTGTTTGGACCACCAACTTGAAGTTGGTGGAGTGGGCTATAACAGCCATGTTTAGGCTCCAATTATAATAATTTAATTGGTGTTTTCAACTATTATAACCTACAATTAACTATAGTATTACTATTTTAAATCTCTCTTTGTTACAATGTTTACTATATGCTACATTGTTTACTATTTCCTACCTTCTTTTTTCCTTTTTGTTCAATGTTTACTATTTTCTATAGTCTGTACCTAAACACAAACTATTATAACTCAAACTAAAATAGTTTACATCCTAAACACAGACTATTATAACTCATAGACTATAATAACTAACTCAGCGCTCCAAACATCCCTTTAGAGTTAGAATATATTGTCGTCACAGCTCATTCGAGATTCAATAGGTGTGACATTGAGTTTCACTTCGATCAAAACTTCTGCAAATGATGTGAAAGTCCCACCAAGTTCCCTTTCCTGTCTTGTTTTTGCACGTTGTTTTATATTTTATTTTTCATGTTCATCGATATTGACATTTCATACACAAACAAACTGAAAGTTGAAGGTGGGGAACGTTTTCAGGTACTGGTCTCATGTGGTGAACTGCAGCAGTTGCAGGGTGGCATACAAGGGCCTCAATGCACTTGAAGTTGTATTGCAGGTTATCTCCATTGCTTCACTTGGAATTTTTGCAGCAGCAACAACAAAGCAGAGTTTGGTATCAGGAGCTGCTAGAGTTTTGATGGTGGCTATGGCTATCCTCTGCTTTGCTGCTTCAAGGTGGCTTTCTCATTTCATTTACAAAAACTTCCATTTCCATGATTACAATCATGCCCTTCGGTGAAATTACCATCGTGCCCTTTGTTGGGACTTATTTCCTTTAAGCTTGAAAGATTGTATAGAATGCATGCCATCTTTCTTTCTCCCTCCCTCACATACACACAAATAGAAATTGTAAAGAAAAGAAGCAGATGTATGTATGTATTTATGAAGGAAACTAAAATATGTTAGCCTTGGTTCGAATCTCACACATCTTAAATGTGTTGTGTTGAACGAAAATAATAATCATAATAATAATAGAAATTTTTTTTTTCGTCCCTAGATTTTGAGTAATGTTCATTTGGTCTGAGTTTTGTTTTAATTTGGTCCACACCTTCTCTTGGTTTTGTTATATTGATCTTTATATTTATTAATTAATTCAAAAGAATTAAATTAATTTTTACCAATTTTTTATCACTATTAAAATTTAAACTATTTTAATTTTTTTAATTATTTGATTAAAAGTTAACGCCAAAAATCAAAAGTGAGCATTAGTGAAATTTTGGGAAAAAAAGTATTAAGTATTGAAATTTAGTGATTAAATGAAAATTAAATTTAAGATTCGAAGGTAAAAGTATAATATTTTGAAATTTAGGGATGAAATAAAAATTATAATAAAAAGGTAGGGACATTTTTTTCTCCTCAAGCTTTAAATGCCTTGGTTTGTTTTGTTTAGTTTTAAAATTTACCTAAGGCTGAAATTTGAAACCAAGACGGCCAATATTTGAGACTATTAGGAGTCATTTGAAAGGTTGGAATGTAATCAAGATTATTGGAAATTAAAAGAGTATTGGAATACGTAAAGTATCGAGAGCAGAACGAAAATGAAATTATGAAAGTGAAAATGGTGAGAAAGATGATTTTGTTAAAAACAGTCGTTTATGGACTACATTATAATCTAAACCTACTATCTTCCAAACAACCCCATAATAAAAGACAACCAATGTTCTAAACATCCCCATAGTAAAGACAACCAATAGTAAAGACAACCAATGTTGAAAGGACCCAACATTTCAAAGCAACGATTTTATATCAAAACAACTAACATTTCGAGGCAACTGGAATATTAAGACATCTAATATTTTAAAGAGTTTTGTTGTTGTAACATATTATAGATTAATATAATGATCAAATTTCGTTTTAAGTTTATTTAAAATATTATCAACAACTAATTTATAATTTATTAAATTTAGTTCTTCTATTTTAAATTTGTAACAATTTAGTCCATAAATTTTTAATAAATATTAGTTTAGTCTTTATGCTTTGGAATCTGTAACAATAATACTATTAGAGTCAAATAAAATTTCATGCATATGCATATTGATAAGCGGTTCAAGTTTGTTTATAAATTATAAATACTAAGTCGTTACATAATCAACATCGATAATTAAGTTTAATAAGATTTTTCAGATTAAATTGTTACACATTAAAGTTCAATGACTAAATTATTAAAAATTTGAAAGTACATAGGCTAAATCATTAATTTTATGAACTTTGAGGAATAAAAAATGATATTTTAACTAAATTTAAACCACCCAATAATAATAATAACAAAATTACATCGAGGGACATGAGAGAGGAAACTAATGAGGGAGATAGAAATTTGAGAAAGTATCGAGAGAGTTGAGGGAGAAAGGAGAGGATAGGGAAAGGGAAGAAAGGGTTTAAAAGGTCCCTCTATCAATAACCAAACTTCGAAATATCGTCGTCGATGAAAATATCGATATCAATATAAATTTTGGAAAATTTTATAAAAATAGATGAAAATGGTTATAAATTATAATTAGTTAATAAAAATTTAGAGACAGAAAAAAATGTATTAATAAATAATAATAAATAAATAATAAATAGCACGTGCATTGACATTAAAATTTCCCAGTTTCATCTTCATTCGCGCTAAAATGTTATTGAATAATTCCGAAGCACATTATCAAGTTCATCAATGGCTGAAAAGCCTTCAAACTTTTTTTCTCCGCAAGTTCCCATCTACTCCATGATCGATTTCCAGACTTACACGCCTTGATTTCAATTTTCCAGCTTCAAGAAGCTTCTGATTTCGCCACTTCCCCGCTCTACGTAAAGGAATCAGAATCAACCATGGAGGTTGCGAGAATTTCTTCTCCTCATCTAATCCACATCCCAACCACACTCGCCAGAACCCTAGCCCGCAATCCCTGTTCCGTCGCCTCGAATCGGAATCCGCTGCCGAAATTGAAATCATCTTTCAATTTCAAGACGGCGACGCATCGAAATGTGTTGAGGAAGTGCGAATTACTTCGCACGGCCATGGCGTCCGATGTGGTAACTACAGAACGACCGGAGATGGAGGAGGAGAAGTTCGATTGGTTTGCGGAGTGGTATCCGGTGATGCCGGTGTGCGATTTAGATAAGAGAGTGCCGATTGCGAAGAAGGTTTTAGGGTTGGATTTGGTGGTGTGGTGGGACAGGAATGAGAATGTGTGGAAGGTGTTTGATGATAGTTGTCCTCATAGATTGGCGCCGTTGTCGGAAGGGAGGATCGATCAGTGGGGGAGACTGCAGTGTGTGTACCATGGATGGTGCTTTAATGGCTCCGGTGACTGTAAATTCATCCCTCAAGCGCCGCCCGATGGCCCTCCGGTAATAATTCTAGTCTCTGTTCCTTTCTAAACGTTTGTTTTGGTGTTCTTTTAAAAAGTGATTTTTTTCCACAAAAAAAAAAGAGTAAAAAGTGATGTTTTGATTCCTTTATTTTCTTTTGGTTGAATTACAAAATTGGTTATATAGTTATAAAAAGATTAGAATTTAGTACTTATAGTTTGTTGAAATCGACTATTTATGAGGGTTTTATCGGCATTAAATTTTAATTATAAATTTTATGAACTAAATTATAACTTTCTCAAAATCATAGAGATCAAATTTGTAATTTAATCTCTTTTTTTATCTCATTTTTTTTTTAATTCTATACAATGTCACGCTAAATTTCTTGTAGTAAATGAAGATTGGCTTTTTTTTCCCTCAAATATTATTATATACTCTCAAAGCTTTTGTAAATTAATCGATTTAAACTCTCCAATAATTTTTTTTTCAAATCGTTAAATGCAAGAATTAATGTAAATTAGATAGAAATGCGAAAATCAAATAGATAAGTATGATAGTAGTTTTTCATATGTTTGTCTTCCTATTTTTTTCTACTTAAATAATTACGAGTTTTTTTTTCTACCTTAATGAAATTTTTTGGGAAGAATAATTTTATTTAGGTAATTTTGTTATAAATAAATTGATTTACTTATGAAATTTAAACAAATTTAGGGTTCAAACGGATACAATTATTATTTGAAGTTTTACTTAATACAACTCCCAAAGTTTAAGAATATAAATTAATATATACCCTTTTTGTGGGACTTTTTTTTCTCTTTTGATTGTTTATATATATATATATATGTGTGTGTTCTAACCTGTCGTGGCGGATCCAGAATTTCAGGTTAGAGGGACACAAATGTATATAGAGTTAGAAGTTTAACTCATAAACTCCTAGATTTGTGTTTATATATAGTTTCTAAATTTTTAAAAAAATATTTAATAGGTTCACAAATTCTCGATTTTTGTTAATAGATTCCTAAAATATCATATTAAAAAAGTTCATAAAATATCAATATTCATCTAATAGGTCTCTTACACATTTAAAAATGTTAAAAATTAAAAGTTATATAAGACATTAAATTTAAGTTTGTGCTTGCCTAAAAAAATTGAACTTTGTGTTTAGTAGATATAGTTAAACTTTTTTTTTAAAAAAATTAATTTATCCATTAACTACAAAATTTTAAACTTAAAGGTTCAATTAGACACAAACAAAAAAAACTTGTGTATTATAAAGCAATTAATTTTTAAATATTTTTAGTATTTTAAAGATCTATTAGATATAAAATTAAAGTTCATAGAGTTATTACACATTTTTAGGGACTAGAGAAAAAATTGAAAGTTTAGGGATTTATTAATAACAATTTTTAAAATTTAAGGACTAATCTTGTAATTTAACCTTCATATAAATGTAAATTTAAATGCATTGATGTATAATATCTAGATTGAGTAATACTAAGTACGAAATTGTTAAAAATCTTTATAGAATTATTTACCAAAATATATATGAAAAAACCATTCAATCATTTTTTTTTATCTTTTTTTGTAAAAAATGCGCTTGATAGGATTTGATCCCTCGACCTAGCTGGTTAGCTGGTTATTAGTATATAGTTGAACGAAAATATATATTAAGTATAAATAAAAAAATTAATATTTAATGAAAATCAATATACATATATGTAAAACGTCACCAATTGAGAGTTACATGCCCCTGGCCTCTTCATAGATCCGCCCTTGCTGACATGGACTAATCAATCACTCTTAAAATACATTGATCAAAATATAAGCAAATGCTATTCATCTCTTTTGATGATGTGTGGGGTAACATGTTTTTGCCTATGGATCATAATTTTTTTAGTCTATATTGAATTTTATTTTTAAAGGTATTCTAAATATTTTATTTTCATATCGAATATTTTGTAACGTTCGATCCTATATAAAAATGTGTAATGATAATCTAGGTGAATTTTTGTATTGGGAATCTGGGATCAACATAAATCTTATATGTCATCATATAAACTTGTAATTTGAGCTACTAACGTGTCTAGTTTGTTATCAAATTCAGCTTCAAGTGAACTAAGATTCAGAAATAAAACAAAGGAAAAATCAGATGACAAATTTATGATATCAAAATGATAAAAAGATAAACTTGGTTGACTATATATATTAAGAACAGGGGATAATAGTTTGTATCAGCTTTTATACAAAATAGAAAGAGATATACAAACAAAGATGATCTAGAATTTCACTTTATCATTTATCAACTTTAACTTAAAAGCAAAAATTGATAGTTAAGACATCTCTACATCTCCTATAGGGTCTATGGTTCGAATTTTCGCCTTCATATTTGTGAAGTAATATTTGAAAAACATACACATATTATCATATTGTTGAGAATGACTATTTTCATATATAACACTTTTGAAGGCTGAATTTACAAATATTATGAACAATTACATCAATTGCTATAAAATGCAGGTTCACTCATCCAAGAAGGCATGCGTCGCTGTATATCCCAGCACAGTGCAGAATGGCATAGTGTGGTTCTGGCCAAACTCGGACCCCAAATTCAAAGATATCATTATGGAGAAGAGACCTCCCTTTATTCCGGAGCTAGATGACCCATCTTTTGTTAAGTTAGAGGGCAATAGGGATATGGCCTACGGGTAATCACTTCGAAGCCTTTCTCTGATTTTCGATGCTTTTTGAAATGTCAAATGCAAAGAGCTAAAGCAAAATGAATCAAAATTCTGTTCACTCATTCCTATCTATCTTCTTGAGGTAATGGTTACTCATTCTAGTATCTGAATTTAGAAAATAACCGTGCGCATACATCCATGGATCGAATTTACGTTGTCATGGATATTCAGACCATGTTTTCCAAGAGATAGTTAACGACCTTCATAAGACTAAACCGAAGTTTGAATGAAGATTGTAACAAGAAGGGTGTTATGTTTTTGCGTAATTGTTGATGTGATTAGCCGAAAATGGTGTTGACTGTTGAGTTTATATCTTATTTATTCATTTGAACTTCTGAGTATAGTGATTGAATATGCATCAGAATAGTAAATTATGAGTTTGAACTCCTACAATGTCATTTAGTAGTGATATCCTAATCTGATTACTTTGTCATTTAAAATTGGCGTTTTCAGGTATGAGATACTGATTGAAAATCTAATGGATCCTGCCCATGTTCCATATGCTCATTACGGGATAATTCCAGCTCCACCATCAATAAAAAACAGATATCTTTGCCAATTCTATCTTCACAACTCTTGCATTTGAGGCTCTCACAAGGATTGCTTTGACTAACAACAATCATGTGTTCATTCACAGTGAAAGCTGACAGGGAAGGCGGCAGACCACTCGAATTGATTGTTGAAAAGTTGAGAGCAGATGGTTTTGTTGGCAAACAAGAAAGGCTCCGTCACAACTTTTTTGCACCTTGTGTCTATTATTTCTTCTCTGATCCAGAGTTGGTTCAAGAAAATGTAGAGAGCTCCAGCAAGAACAATGAATCTGTATCACCAACTGCAAATGTAAAGGTATATTAGACAACATCATAACTCCATTTCCATGTCTCTCGTTGCATTGAGTTGATAACTTTTAAATCATCTATCAGCTCAAAAATTTAAGCATAATAGAGTACAATAAATTTAATTATATCAATAATTCTACATTGCTGAAATGCTTTGAATCTGTACCCACCCTGGTGGGGGCTAGAGGCAATACCCCTGAAACTAAATTTGTATTCATATTTATGTTATTTACAATTTTGGCCCTAGGGTTTAAAGTAGTACGCTATATAAACTGTCTAACTCTACTAGTGCTTCTGAATTTGTAATATGATATTTTCTCTCTAATATTAAATTGCTCTCTCTCCGTCTGTGGACATAACTAACATACTGTTAGTGAACCATGTAAATCTATATGTCGATTTCTCTACTCTTCACGCTTTCTTGTTTTCTTTAGTTATCGATTTCATAACAAACAATTCCCTCATATGGGAGCTTGAAATTTCATAGAGGTTCAAATGCAAGATCTCGTACGCTTATACTATGCTAAATCACCAATCAACCCAAAAACTTAAGCGTATAGGTTACGGTAAATTTCATTATATCAATATTCCAACAGTAATACAAACTTAGACTCTTGAACTGCATTTTCTTGTGTTTTTTGCTGGTGATTTGGTCTGATTCATGAAAACTTTTGTTGGTTCAGAAACCGCGAACTGAAATCTTGCAGCGAAGATCCTTTCTGGTTTTCTTCTGCATCCCGGTTAGTCCAGGTAAAAGCAGATTGATATGGGCCTTCCCTAGGAACTTTGGAAAATGGATGAACTATATTGTCCCACGATGGATGTTTCATATAGGGCAGAACTTGATTCTAGATTCAGACATGTATTTTCTTCGTATTGAGGTAAAACATTTTGTTTGTGGATATTTTATTCGCCTGTGGAATACAGTTGCTGATGAAGTTTGTTCTGAATTTTAGGAGCATAAATTAGAGGAAATAGGGTCTTCCAATTGGCATAAAGCTTGTTATGTGCCAGTAAAGTCAGATGCTTTGGTTGTTGGATTTAGAAGATGGTTGAACAAATATGCAGGTGGTAAAGTTGATTGGGGAGGCAAATATTCTGGCTCCCTTCCTCCACTGCCTCCTAGAGAACAGGTGTTTGAAAGGTAATCCTCTAATTTCTGAAACTCAACTTCCCTGCTATTTTTAGAGGGGAAGTTAAGTTTGTTTTTAGTTGTGTGTTTTTTAAATTTATGCTCCCTTTCTCGTGGTTTCAGTCTAAGCTTTTGAGTGACACTTTAACACATGTCTGGAGGGAACACTTGAATTCTGAGTCAAATTCTAAAAACTACTTTTTTAGGCTCCGTTTGTTAACCATTAGGTTTTTGGTTTTTGTTCTTTACTCTCAATTTCTTACAATGATTTTCATCTTTTTAAAGTAAAAGAGTTGAATTATTAGCTAAATTTCATAAACAAAAACAAAATTTTAAAAATTTCTTTTTTTAGTTTTTAAATTTTGGTTTGGTTTTTGAAAACATTGGTTAAAAGTAGATAACAAAGCTAGAAATTTAGAAGTAGAAAGGGATTTTAAAAAACTAAAAAATAAAAAACTAAAAGTAAGTCCTATCATTTGCACTCCAATCCAATCTATGGTAAAATTATAATTTAAAAAAAATATATCATTTGATAATCTTTGATTTTTTGGGTTTGATGTTTAAAAACGGTGCTTATCTTTTCACAATTTCTTAATCATATTTTCATCTTTCCTAACTTAACACTTGAATTCATAGTCAAATCTTAAAAACCTAAACAAGTTTTAATGTAGGCGACCAAAAAAAAAACCAATAGGTAGATGTATTTGTAAGCTTAACGTTAAAAAATCAAAAATTAAGGTTGCGATTGGTAACTATTTGGTTTTTAAAATTATGCCTATTTCTTTTCAATTTCTTACAATGATTTTTATCTTCCTTTAGTAAAAGGATTGAATTCTTAGCTAAATTTCAAAAAACAAGAACAAAATTTTAAAATCTATTTTTTTAGTTTTCAAAACTTAGCTTGGTTTTTGAAAACATTGTAGAAAGTAGATAACAAAGCAAAAATTTTAGAGGTAAAAGGGGCATTTATAGGCTTAATATTTAAAAACTGAAAACAAAAAATGAAGGTCTCGTTTGGTAACTATTGGATTTTTGGTTTTTTTGTTTTTGAAAATTAACCCAATAAACTCCCATTCTATATCTAAATTTATTGATTTGTTATCTATTTTTTTACCAAAATTTTCAAAACTAAGCCAAATTTGTAAAAAAAAAAAAAAGTTTTCAAAAACTTGTTTTTGTTTTTAAAATTTGACTAAAAATTCAACTTTTATACTTAAGACAGACGTAAATCATTGTAAGTAACCGAGAGCAAATTAAGCTTAATTTTCAAAACAAAAATAAATAAAATGGTTACCAAATGGGGTCCAAATAGTTACCAAACGGAGCCATAAGTTTGTCCTGTAGAAATAAGATCGTTTTTCGTAATTGGTTATTGAATTTCAGGTACTGGAGCCATGTGGTGAATTGCAAGAGCTGCAATGGTGCATATAAAGCTCTAAACATAGTTGAAGTGAGTCTTCAGGTCATCTCCATAGCTGCCATTGGAGCTTTGGCATTAACAAAGCAGAGTGTAATTTCAGCAGCAGTTAGGGCCACCATTATCACCATTGCAATACTCTGTTTTGCTGCTTCAAAGTGGTTGTCCCATTTCATTCACAAAACTTTCCACTTCCAAGATTACAATCATGCCCTGGTTTGAATCTTTTCTTTATGCTAGAACTCAATTATAATTTATCTTGTACATATCAAAATTATCCAATTTCAATTTGAAAAAATCAGAAAAATTGGGGGGTTTCCAATAAAAGCATATGTTATATTTTTAGATTTTTTTTTCTTTAGTTTAATAATGACAAGAATGGAATTAGAGCTATCGACGTGGACAGGTAATTGGTACTTTATTCATTAAGCTATGTTCGGATTGACATTTTTAGAACAAGTTTAGTTTGGATTTTTTTTTTCTTCTTTTTTGACAATATGTAGGGTGGATGGTAGAATCTCATACCTCATAATTAATAGTATAAACTTTATGTTAGTTGAGCTATGTTCGTATTTAGCTTATATATATATATATATATATGAAATTATTTTTTTTTTTTTTAAATAATGAAGTGTGGGAATTGAATCATCAAAGTCAATTATACAAAATTTATATTGAGTTATGCTAATTTTGGTGTCTAGAGAAAATGTTGATATTATAAAGGGTAACATCATGGTTTAAATTATATTTACATGGATGAAAATGTTTAAAACATGACACGATTGAAACTAACTTTGTCCTTAGAAAAAAATGAAAGTAACTTTGGGACTGTTTGAGGAACTGTATTGGAATGAGTTTGGATTGTAATGTAATCCAAAACTCATGTTTGGATTGAGCATTTTGGGCTCAATTGATAATATTAAATTCATTCTGTTTCGACGGTTTTTAATCAAATCCTTTTTTCCACCGTTTTCACGTTTTACGATCTCATTTATGTTCTGCCTTCGATACCTCATGTATTCCAACCCTCCTTTGATTTCCAATAATCTTGATTACATTCCAGTTTTTCAAACAGTCCCTTGGTTTGTTTTGAAAAAAAAATGAAAGGAACTTTGTTTTTTTCTTTAAAAAAAAAAAACATAATTCAATTAATAAAAACATCCATTTATGAATTGATTTTCAACAAATTTCAGAACTCTCACAATTGTCTGGCTTTAAAATTGATTCCCTTCCTCATAATCTGAACGTGGATAATCTAAAATGTATTTTGTAAGATAATAATTTCAAAGTTATGAAAATATTTCGTTTATAAAATTTGTTATTCACCAATTCTTTAACCAAACGTTGTGATATTTTGATTAACCTATAATTTCACTTTTAATGTTTTAGAATTAGTATATAAATTTACCTAATTCGTTTGGTTTACAAATCTCCAAGAGGAAAAAGTAAAATAATCACAAATCAATCTGAGATTCATATTTTAAAAATTTTGAAAAATTGGAAGGAATGATCACAAAATATATATATATATATATATATACATTGTTTCAATTTATACCGGAACAATTGATATAAACTAATAATTGTATCAATTTATACTCTAAATTTTGGGATTGTATCAATTTAAACTATAAACTAATAATTGTATCAATTTAAATCGTAAATTTATGTGAGTGTATCAATTTACGCTCTCCATTATGTTCGATTTGGAAAAGCATAGTATGTGACTTGTAATTATATTAATTAAATTCCTAAACTTTTATGAGTGAATCAATGTAGACTCACTGTTAAGATTTTCATTGAGAATCATTCATACATTAATTATAATCATCCACTTTGTAAAATCAACATTTGAAGAAACCTAGACGTATGCACGAATTAATCCATGGATGATTTTTAAAGATAATTATGATGAAGGATCTAGATTGGTTCGCTTATGAAAATTGAAGAGTTTAACCGATACAAATTATAAGTTTCACACCATATATTTTTTTAAGATGTAAACTAATAGGGGTGTTTTTAAATATAGAAAAATGAGTCAAACTATTTACAAATATAGAAAAATTTTACAATATCGCTCAAGTGATAGAATAGAACAAATATAGAATTTATTTTGTAAATAGTTTGATATTTTTTTTTCTATTTATAGTAATTTTCCAAACTAATATCATTACAAAAGTAGAAAATTTAAAATAAAACAACTATTAGTTTAAGATTTTAATTTATACACTATTAAAATAACATTCTGGTCCTCATACTTTAAAGGTTGTTCAATTTTAGTTTCTATATTTTCAATTGTCCAATTTTAGTTCGTATACTTTCAATAAATCTTAAATTTAGTCCCTCAAAATTAAATTTTACCGAAATTAGTTTTTAAATAATGATAATAGTTTCCATAAAAAGAAAAAGAATATATGAATATATTTTCAAAATTTATGATAAAAATGCTAATAGATAATAAAAATAAAATTTTAATCAACAATAAACCAGCCATGGACTAAATTTAAAATTATTGAAAGGATAATAACTAAAATTGGAGAATTAAAATTATAAAAATTAAAATTGAAGGACAAAATGATATTTTAATCAAAAAAAACAAACAAACATTTCTTGCCAAATTAAAAAATAATAATAATAAAAAAAAAAAAAAAATACAACAACTTTTAAGACAAGATTTCAAGCAAACTCCACAGCAGCAGTATCACTTCCAGATCTCTCCAAAATTTGGCTTCTCTCAAAGCTCCCACCGTCTCTCTTCTCCATTTTTTCATGTAAAGCCAAACCCATTCTTCCATTTCTCTCTTCTTCTTCCCATTTTCTCTGTGTTAATCTCCTAATTTCTTCCTCCTTTTGGACGGATTGTTGACTCGATTTGAAGATCTGCTTCGAATCCGGACCTGGGGTTTTGAGAAAACCCCATGAAAGATTCAGATCCGACCACAGAGCCCATTGGGCAGCATCTGATTAAGCTCATAAGTAATCTCTGTTTCTCAGTCTTTGTTTTTTCAGTTCTTATTATCACTGTCATTGCCATCACTTACCAACCCCCAGATCCATGGCTGGAATCTACTCCTGCTCTTACCAAGCTCTTCACTGCCTCCGAGAATGCCACTTTTAAGAACGACGAATCTGTTGTCAAAACTGGTGAGGATTTGGTCTCTGTTCTTCCTCCTGCAGCCTCCCCTGCTTTGGGGACCCAGATCACTGAGGCGGTGATTGAGAAATCTGAGGAGGTAATAGCTAATTCTACCACCCTTAAATTGAATTGTGATGAATTGCGTGGTGTAAATTGTTCCGACCCACGTATTTTGATTGCGGTCGAAAGGTTTAATTTGAAGGCATTTAAGTCTATTGCGTTTCTTGAGTATCAGACTCCTGTTAATGGGTCTAAGGAAGATGAATGTGATGTTTTGTGGAGATTTAGGAACAAGAAAGAGAAGTCGTGGAGGAAGTATAGGGATTTTCGGAGGTTTAAATTTGATATTGGGGAGGATTGTCATTATAAGGTAGTTCATGCTGGTGGTTGGCATTCAGGTATAAATGCTCGACGACCGAGAAGTGCGAATAACAATCGTTCTAGAGGTGGTGGAAGTGGTAGAGTTGCTCCACCGGTTCGTGATGAGGAGATCAACGACACGATCCCGACATTGGGTTCAGAGACGAATTTTAGGAAGGGGAAGTACTTGTACTATTCACGTGGAGGGGACTACTGTAAAGGAATGAACCAATATCTATGGAGTTTCTTGTGTGGTTTGGGAGAAGCAATGTATTTGAACAGGACGTTTGTGATGGATTTGAGTGTATGTCTGGCAGGTAGTTATAATCCGAGCAACAAAGACGAGGAGGGGAAAGATTTTCGTTTTTACTTCGATTTCGAGCATCTTAAAGAAGTTGCATCTATTGTAGAGGAAGGTGAATTTGTGAGAGATTGGAAGAAATGGGATAAAGGCCACAAGAGGAAGATACCTGTTAGGAAGGTTGTGAGCCATAAAGTGACAACAATGCAACTGAAGAAAGACAAAAATACAATCATATGGAGGCAGTTTGATGCTCCTGAACCTGAGAATTATTGGTACAGAGTGTGTGAGGGGCAAGCTGCAAAGTATATTCAGCGGCCGTGGCATGCCGTATGGAAATCAAAAAGATTGATGAATATTGTGACAGAAATCAGTGGTCGTATGGACTGGGATTTTGATGCAGTTCATGTCGTTCGAGGAGAGAAGGCACAAAACAAAGAGCTTTGGCCTCATTTAGATTCAGATACATCTCCTGATGCTATTCTCGAAAAGTTGAAAGGGATGATTCAGCCTTGGAGGAATCTGTATATAGCCACCAATGAACCATTCTATAACTACTTCGACAAATTGCGATCTCATTTTAAAGTCCATTTGCTTGATGATTACAAGGAATTATGGGGAAATACTAGTGAGTGGTACAATGAAACAACTCTTGTAAACAATGGTAGACCAGTCGAGTTTGATGGGTACATGAGAGTCGCGGTTGATACTGAAGTGTTCTATAGGGCGAAAACCCGTGTTGAAACATTCTATAATTTGACCAAAGACTGCAAGGATGGAATCAATACATGCTGATCCTGGTGAGAACTGCATTACTCATAGGTGAATCATGCCCTCTATTACTTTTTGATTCGATTCCATGATGATACAACGTTTGAGACCATTCTAGGTTCATTCAAGCTATGCTTGTTCCTTTTTTCAACGCAATATGAATTCGTGATTTTCATTCATTTCTCTTGTATTTTTGTAACATACAAACAAGTCATTCCAATCTCCATGTTCATCTTGTAACAGTTGCATAATATCTATTTAATGTCCTCTTACTCTGCTTTACCTTCCAGTTAAGTCTGATTTTCAAATACAGGTTAAAAGCTAATGAACTAGGGACTTAAAATGGTTGATGTAAGACTTGCTAAGATAAAGAGATCTCTGAATCAACATTAATATCTGCTATTAATACACCAATGATCTGTGATTTAACTTATTGTTATGAATCCATGAACTTCCTCTAGGCATTGTTTTATTGAGAAGAGCATAATTTTCTTTGGCCTTAATACTTTGCTGGCTTGATTCATGCATTTGTGGAACTATTACTTTGAGGTGATTCAGATGAAAAATATACCGTATCGTAAATTTTAAAAAGTGTCTAATAAATCCTTGAACTTCAATTTTGTGTTCGGTAGGTCTCTGGACTTTAAATTTTGTTTAATAGTTTCTTAAACTTTCAATTTTGTGTCCAATAGGTCTTCACGGAGTTACTAGCCACAAAATTGAAAGTTAAGGGTCCTATTACACACAATTCGATTTTAAACCTAATAGATGAGTTCTTTTTTTTTTTTTAAGGAACTTATTAGACCCAAAAATATAAAGTTTATGAACTTATTAGACATTTTTAAAGGTTAGAGATCTTTTTGACCCACTTGAAAGTTTAGAGACCAAACTTGTAATTTAATCCACGAGATATAACATCAAGATGTGTATGTTGTTCATCTTTCCAAAGAGAAAACTTATATCATTGAGCAGGATTTCAAGAATGTCTCAAATACGCATCAAAATTTTAGCTGGACTGTTAATGAACTCAACATATAAATAAATTCGCTCTTGATTATGATTTATAGTGGGTTCAGATAACTTTTGAGAATAGTACTTTTTGATGAAGAAAAATACTCATTTGAAGCGTTTTTTTCCAGCGCGTTATAGCGTTTTTAAGTCTTTGAAGTCAGGTATGTCAATGTGTTTTTTAAATACTTTAGGACTTAGGAATTTCCATTGAGATGTGAATGTTTGATTGAATTTTCCTCTAGGTCTGATTTATGAATGGCTTGGAAACTTAGGCTTCAATTATGATCACGAGGGTGGTTGTAATGTAATGAATTCTTGTCATTGTTTTTGGTTAATAGTCCAACTTCAACAGTAGCCAATGAATTGACTGACTGCCTAACATATTTCAGACTTCTCATCAGAAATAGATTTTAGGTTTAGAAACTGAGATCCAACAAACAGCTTGCTTTTCAGGGCAATACAAACCAAACTTCTTGGTAAAATTGAGATATCATACTTTAATAGCATGTACCTTCAACTACATGTAAAGGTCGGTTCGGTTTTGTCGATTTTAGGACCAATCGAGAACCAAATCAAACCGATCAGTTTTATAAAGAAGGGATCCAAATTGATGTCCAATAAAAAACAAGACCAATTGATTGGTTTTTATTTGGTTTAGTTTTTGTTTTTTTGTTTTTTTTTGCCTTTTTTTAAATTTTTATTTATTTCCGCTCTTGTTTTGAGTTGGTTCTTTTTGCTATTTTCAAATTGAAATTGGGTTTATTTCTTTTTTATAGATTAAAATTGGACCTTTTTTTTTTTTTTTGTTCAACATTTTTTTTCTAAATAACAAACATATATGCACTATAATAATTGATACTTTTTTTTAAACATGCACTATAATAATTAAAATATTAAAAGGTATCGAAAGTTTATTTTTAAGCATATATATATATATATATACTTTCGGTTTAGTTTGATTTTGATCCGTTTTTTTAATAAAAAAAAATCGATTCGAACCAATAATTTTTTTTTTCTCTAAATACAAATGATGTTGAAATTTATTCACTAGTTTTAACTTTTAACAATTACAAGCAGCCTTGTGTCCTTGACTGAGTGGTCATTAGTTCATTGAAGAATGGGAAGTGCCCCCAGTCAGATCTGCTTAACATAGCATTAAAAAAAATTGTTTTTTTTTTATTACACACATGTATATCGCTTTTTTATTACAGTTAAAATCAGTTTTAAAAAATTAATTCAATTTTAAATTTTTCTCACATATAAATACACATACAAACATATAAATAATTTCATAAATTATTTTAGGAAAATTAATTATTTTAACATAGTTTTATTCTAAAAAAAAAAAAAAAAAAAAAAAAAAAAAACTTTAACAAGTATTTCAAGTTCCATTATTTGTTTATATATTTGGCTGGAAAATTTTGTAACTAATATTATTTCATTTAGATGTTACATGAATGTATTATATATATATATATATTAAATTATAAGTTCAGTCTCTAAAATTTCAATATGTGACTAATAAAACTCTAAAATTTTAGTTTTGTGTCTAATAAGTCACAAATGTCTAACATATCCATGAATTTTCAATTTTATAGATAGAAGGTTTCAAACATATTTAAAAATATATATTTTATTATTTTATTGGACAAAAAATTAATTTTGTATCTAATTAATTCTTAAAACTTTAAGTTAGTAAATAATATATAGTAGTACATTGTTTTTTTTGTAATTATTTTTAAAAAACATACCATAGGACCTATTACACGTAAAGTTAATTTTTATGTATGACATAACAATTCAATCTTAACATTTTTTAATATATATGTGTGTGTGCAAGAGACCTATATCGGATATAAACTTGAAACCACAAGAATTTATCAAATATACAATAAAAAAAGGTTGTTTTTAAAAATAGAAAAATATCAAACTATTTTACAAATATAGAGAAATTTCACTATCTATCAGAGATAGACCGAAATAGGTTTTTATCACTACACCAGTGATAAAAATACTTCTATAGAAAAGGTCCAAACACATCCTTAGTTTGCTTGCTTTGCTGTGCTTCTTTCGTTTTAATACCATATTTGGAACCATTTTAATTGTTCATTTTCTCTTATAGTTGATTTGTACACTTGATTATTAGGAAGTCCATAATCAATTCATACGACTGTTCATTCACAATTTTGTTGCAAGATTATGTGGTTAATGATAATGGTAATGACCAATGGGACAATTGTGATAAGGCAAAAATTGTGTTATCACACCATATAATCGGAGTCGCAATGGAACAAAAATGAATATCGACCAAAGAGACTGAATTCAACTTAACTCTATGGTCAATTTATCTTTGCCTTTGTGTTTGGATATACTCGTTTTCTAAATAAACTTGTTTTTCTTTTTGGATAAAGAGAAGTTGTGTTAAATGAGAACAAATTTATGCAATTCTTTACGCCACTTTTAAAATTAATTAAGTTTTACTATTTCTTTACACTACTATTAAAATTAATTTTAAATTGTCACTTCATAAATTATTTAAAATTAATTAATAAACATAAACATCAAAGACTGACGAGAGTGAATATTTAATGAAGAATAAAGATTAAAAGTGTAAATCTTGAAACATCCGACCAAATTAAAACAAAAGCTCAAATCTCAAAAATAAAAATGTAACATTTTGAAACTTAAAGACTAAATATATAACATTTTAAAATTTAGGAACCAAATGAAAACTAGATAAGAAACTTAGAGATCAAAAATTTACTTTTTCCAAAAGTATATCCATGCATGTATATAAGTTTGTTTTTGTTAACTTTGATACTTTTTTTTTCAATATGTGATGTCAACGAATCAAACTCTGACTTCGAGGATTATAACCACTATGTTAGTTGAGTTATGCTCATTTTAATACATTAAATTATATAAATCTAGGATACTATATAATAGATTTCATAATGACTCAGCTTTTCATTTGTCTAAAATCTCCAAAATTTACATAAATGTCTTTTAGTCTTACATTTTAGGTCAAATTACAAATTTAGTCCTATAGTTTCAATAAAGTTAAAACTTAGTCCGTATGACTTTAAAAATTAAAATTTAGTCTATATAGTTTATAAAAACTTCATAAATCGTCTCTATGATTCGATAAAATCTTCATAAATAAATCTTGCCTAGAGACTACTTATGAGCATTTTATCAAACCATAGGATCTAAATTCTAACTTTCTGAAAATCAAAAATATCAAATTGCAATGTAACATACTTTTTATCACAAAAATCTCAACCTCATTACATTTAAGCCAGAAAAATTCAAATAAGAAAAAAAAAACTTTATTGTTTTTAATTCTCCTCTCCTCATAACCACTCCTCAAAAGAGGAAATACATGGTAGAAAAAATTACACGAATAGACAATCATGCATCCATCTCCAAATTCTCACCCGCGATTTAAGAATATATGCTCATATATACCTCATATATACTAATAGATAATGATTTTAGCCAAAATGAACATAGTTGAGTTGACATAGTGCTTGTACTATTCAATTTGAAATTAGAGGTTCAATTCTCCCACCCACATATTATCAAAAAAAAATTATTTTATTACTATTTTTATTCAAAAGAATGAGGTACATAAACTCACATATATCATAAGATGATTATCAATTTACTGGCATAAATGATAGGAATACATGAGTATATATAGAAGTATAAAACATCCATTAAACACAGATTATGAGTAGTTTATACATGCATTAAACATGCCTGCAAAGATGTAGAATATATATATATAAAGAGAAACAAAATATATATATATATATATATTTTTTTTTTTTTTATCCGTGAGTGTCTGAGCCAGCTTACGCGCACCTGAACCCGCTTGACCCTACAACATTTGGGTGTCAAGAAAACTCACCCAAGGAAACTCAGGAAATTAATTCCTAGGTAGGTGGCTACAATGGATGAACCCGTAACCTCTTAGTCAATTATTAAGACTTTGTCTCTTTTTTTACTACTAGGCCAACTCATGATGGTTTATATATATATATATATATATATATATATATATAAAAGATAATTTATTCAAAGTGCTATCAAATGTGTTTTATTGTTCTTGAAAGAGACGGTTCATACGCTCTCTTGGCAAGGCTGTGTACCAGCTGAAGTAATTGTTAACTCCTAAAATTGACAGGTAATGAATATGTGGCTTTGTGATTCATGGGCATCTTATTCATCCTGAAAGCTGGGAACTAGTTATTTTTAAACTCTTTAGGATAAAAATGGAACTATTCTCACACATTTGAAGACCAATGCCACTACTCTAGTTATAGGATGGAAATCTCTTTTATAATCCATCCTAGGTGGCTGGGAACTTGGGAGCTTTCTCGAACCATTTTGTATATTCCATTCATCAATTCCATTCATCAATCAAATAGTGATACATATAAGAAAAAAGAAAATTGGTGGTACAGCAAATATACAAGTGTGTGTGTGTGTATATATATATATATATATATATATAGTTTCGGTATTTATTTATTAGGCATCTATTTTTCAACCCTCTCGTACCCACCTCCAATTCTATCTCGCAAAACTTTCCAACAAACGACTTCTTAGAGAACCATCATGAGTTAGTCGAGTGATAAAAATGAGCATGGGTTTAATTTAATAAAGACGTTAAAGAGAACAGGGTCAATCCACGATGGTCATCTATCTAGGATTTTATATCCTACTGAGAGTTTTCTTAGCACCCAAATAGTGTAAGGTTGGGCAGGTAGTCCCGAACACTCATGGATATTTAAAAAAAATATGACTTCCTAGAGCACAAGGAGGTAGTAAAATACCAAAAAGAAAGGGTATATAAATCCTTTTCAACTAAACTAGATTCTTCAAGTCTTGGAATAATCACATAGGAAATTTGGTAATATATCCCAACCTTTTTCTTAATTTTAAAGATATGAAATTGGAGCATAGTGAAGCACGATGCGAGAGAACAATCGGCTGAACTCAAAAGAGAAAAAATTGAAAATAAAAATAAAAACAATCAGCTCCACTTCTATATATAAATCGTATATTAATTAACTTGAGACAATTTTAGAAGTACCTAAGCTTAAAAAGTTTATCAGTTGTGAGCATACAATAATTACATATATCTCAGAAGACAAAATCATTGTACCTTCAAGAGAACCTCCACTCTGCCTCTATTCCCCTTCCCTTTGGGGACTTGGAAGAATCTGTATGTTTCGTTGGCAATGGCAATACGCATCATATAGGCTCATCATACTGGCATGGTCTGTAACCTTATATGCTTGTATTTCTGTTCATGATTGAAGCGTCTTGCACTCTCGGACAAACCAAGAGACAATAGGAGCTTCAATGCGGCAACCCCCTCTTGTAATGCAGTATCAATCTTGTTAAACAAAAATAAAGTGTTATGCCATGATGGGTAACAAGCATAATATAATCAGGATTATTCGCAACGAGTTAGCAACAGAAATAATTGATGTGAAAATACAAACTATACTTACCAAGAATTAAAAATGGGATTTACAAGGATCCAAGATATATTTTTTCAAAAGTGTGCACTTTAAGAAGTAAGTTGTGTTGTGGGTGAAACTCATGGGGGCTCAAAGAAGAAAGGTTTCAACTATAAGTTCTGTGTAGTATAATCAGCAAAAAGACTCACTCGTTCTTGAGCAGTGTTATTGAACTTTTGAAGCAAGAACGCTTTGGGATCCATTTGACCAGGTGGCCTTCCAATGCCTAGAAAGAAAATGTTCTAAGAATGAAGGAGAAACATAAAAAACCACTAAATAGCATAGGCAACAAGACTTACCAATTCTTAACCTAGCAAACTCCCTGTTCCCTCGAAAATGATAAATGACACTCTTCAGCCTAAAATAAAAATCCATTTCAAGAAGATATATCAGAAAGGCAACATAGAGTAGAAGAGAAGTCATGAAGGTTTTACTAAAAAAGGAATATTGCCAACAAATTTACAAACATGGACGATCAAAAGTGTGCCCTCACAAAGAAAGAAGTAAAGTTGTAGCATGCCGGCTAGACGTCATATTTAGAGGAATCATGTTGAAAAAGCTTCGTGGCAATAGATAACATTCTGATAGACGTATTAGAACATGATATACAACACCTTGATCCCTCAATGCTATGCTTAGATTCTTTGAGTGCCTATAATGGAGCAATTAAAGATTCTTTGAGTGCCTATAATGGAGCAATTAACTGACATGACCAAACATGACTAAGAAATTCAAATAGGATGTAATTATCAGCATCTCTTACAAACTCCTATTGGACCTCTTTTCTTTCAAATGAAAATAGCTTTATGAATCCCATCTATGGAAGGTGAATATTCCAAAGAAGATTCAGTTCATGTGGCAGGCAGGTCATCTATGGAAGGGATAACACTTTAGTTGCGAGAAAGATGTCTACTTTGATTGGACCCTTTTGTTGCATTCTGTGTCAGAGGGTGGAGGAAGATCATAATCATATTTCTTAGAGCTGCGACTTTATCAAATCTATATGGAATCCCTTTTTTGATGTGTTTGGCTTTCAGTGTGCTAGACGACACAGATTTTTTTATGAAAATATGAGCAAACAGATGTCCCATTCATTGAAAATCAACTGCAAGTATATAATTCCAGCTGACAAAGTCGAATGGAAATCAGTATTGGGAACAAACATATCTTCTTCTGCACATTAACAACAGAAGATGATGCGAGATTGCGCCCTTTACAAGATGAAGAATTAAGCTCTAAAACAGCGATAACCCAGAGAAATAAAAACAGAATTCGTTCAAAGCCCTAGATAAAACCTATGTTCAAAATGAGAGAACACATCAAAGAAGGATCAAAACTAAACCTCTTTGAATGTAAATATTCAAAAGCGTTCAGTCATCTACAAGCTGCTTTCCAGAGAAAATCGGAGGCTCCTAATCAGATGGAATTCCTGTTTATCGCAAACAGTTTTATTCCAATTTCCAACCCCCAACATGAAAAGTTAAAGGAAACCTTGCTTGTCTTGGATTGAATCTTTAGCTTAGACATTGTCGATGGTGTCACAGCTCTCAGCTTCGAGATTGAAATCTTCCACATTATTAGGGTTTGAAGGAATATGTATGTAATTTTTGGTCAGAAGAGGAGGCTTTTCTGGCAAGCAAGGATTTGTTCTGTGTTGTGGGGTTCGTGGGGGAGAAAGGAACAGGACCATGTAAGGGACCTAGTTAGAGATATATGGGATTATTATTGGGATAATTAGTATGATGGGGTGTAAAGGGTATAAGGGTAATTAGATAGGAAGTTAGTTATTAAAGATTGCTATAAATAGGAGTGGGAGTGGTAGGAGAGGGTGAAGAATTTTGTGGGATTTCCTAATTGAAAATTTGGGGAGAGGAGTCTCAGCCCTCTAGAATGTGCTGAGGTATATTGTAATTTCTTCATTGATATTGCAATATAATTCTATCTTTTATTGTTCTTGTTTGTTCTTGTGTGTTCTTGAGTTCTCTTGTTAGGAGGTATCCTAACAGACCTTTAGGGGGTTGAGAGGCACCCTATTGATGCTCGGTTCCTTGACAGGTTCTATATTTCTCTTTGGGCATCGATGATGCCGACAACTCATTGTAATTACTCGTTAGATCTTATTTTATTTGATTGTGGCCTTTTTCATTAGTTGAGTCTCCATTTGTGGGGTACTTTTTTTTAATTGTACTCCCTTTTCATTAGTTCAGTTTC
Source organism: Lagenaria siceraria (assembly GCA_002890555.2). NCBI lineage: Eukaryota > Viridiplantae > Streptophyta > Magnoliopsida > Cucurbitales > Cucurbitaceae > Lagenaria > Lagenaria siceraria. The sequence goes on along the minus strand of CM016492.1, from coordinate 4,132,703 downwards.
TTATTTTTAAAAAATCTAGTCAAATGAATGTTAATGTCACAGAAGGGATGTAGAGACAAGGGGCAACTAGATTGTGGCTATAGAGTAGAAATAGGCTACAATAGAAGATGATTAAAAAAAAGTTTTAAAAAGTCTAGTCAAATGTATGTTAATGTCACAGAAGAAGTGTGGCGACAAGGGGCAACTAGATTGTGGTTATAGAGTAGAAATAGGCTACAATAGAAGATGATTAAAATAAAAAAGGTTCAATGATACCCGTTGTGGTAGTCATGTCCTCCATTGTGTTGAAGCCGAAGCACCCCACAAGGCAAGTTCATGTCATCATGAAACTGCAGCAGTCAAATACTCAAAACAATACCGTGGCTTTGTTCATTTAAGAACTCTGTAATGAAAAAATGATTCAAATGCACATAAGGATTTACCACGAGCACACGGTTTAGAGGTAGCTTGTAATAAGCAGCAAGTGGTCCTGCCTGCAGTATGATGACAAAAAAAAATATTTATAGCATCAAACCAGTCTGAGTAAAGAAGACGTCATTGAGATGTATTGAACTAGCTACGATAACCTTCACAAGAACTGCTCCTAGATTTTCGATTGAATACCAGTTTCTTTTTGGTTTTTTCTCATAGTCATTGAATATATAATTTTGCAAGGTGAATTCACTCAAATGAATCTATGAACTCTAATAATAAAACCTACGACTATAAGGAACCTAACTTATAACAAGACAGAAACCAAAAGGAGTTTCTTAATCACATACAGATTCACCACTCAGGTTCATGTAAGTTTGAGGCTTTGCCAGAAAAACAGGGATGTCCCCAACAAAACCTGACATCAATAGCCAAATAACTTTGAACTTCATGCAATCAAACAACAATAACTGTTGAAAACGCTGTACAGATGAATCAAATATTTATAATATAGAAAGTGAACATGCCTTCACCAAACACAGCTTTACAGTGAACCCTGTTCATTGGAATTCCAACAGACTCAGCAAACACATCAATCATCTCAAAGCCCACCTGTACTGAACCAAAATAAGAATGTTCGAACTAATACCTCTCATTGCAAAATCAAAATGTGATTTAATATTAATAATGAAAAATGGTACACTGATTACATTGTGTCTGGTTCCTTTAAACTTCTCTCCAGGGTTGCCCAAGCCCACAAAAAGCCAAGGCCGTGATGATATTGCCGTGCAAAAGCCACGCTTGGTTAACTTATTGAACATTTTCCACTAAAGAAAAACCCCTCATACACTTCCCTATTGACTGAAAACCAAAATTTTCTATCAGCTGCTAATCAATCAACAACAAAATGAACAAGTCCAAAATGTAAAAGTAAAAAACAGCATTGTGCTTGAGTTGCCACCAAAAATTGATTGGTAATTCAATCCCTCACTTGAGTCATGTCCCTAAGTTGATTCTGACCCAGATTACAAATACAGTGTGAAAATTAACAGGAAAAAAGAAGGATGAAAGAGACGAAAAGGGTAATAAAGAAACTGGAAGCTGATGCAGCAGCCACTAGTGGTTGTTTGTTTCGCCCCGCCGCCTGTTGTTATCGTCGATCGAAGCCGGTCCGAGGGTGATTCCAGACATTGAATTCAAGTGGGAAATTAAAAAATCAAAGACGAAGAGAAGAGAAGAATGGAAAGATACCTTGGCGTACGAATACGATGGTCATTCAAGAAGAAGCCGCGAAAATGGTGAAATCAGAGAGCTGCAATGGGACTGAGACCTAATAAGTGAAATCGATTTAAATACTCATTTGGTTATATAATTTTATTTTTTAAAGATTTATTTAGAATAATAGTAAAAAGTTTTCAAAAATACTAATTAGTACGCACACTAAAATTGATTAAAACTAAAATTTCTCTTAAACTCCAAACCAATTCTTAAATCAAGTAATTTAGTTGAAGCTGCATTCAATTGACAAAAACTCACAAAATACTCCATGATACTCACATAAACATTGATGGCTGATTCATCCAACGACCACACGGGAGTAGCGATGGTGACTAGTAAACCGCACATGGTTGACGACTTTGTTCACTGGTGAGGCTGTGCGAAAAAGAGATCTAAGGAGAGAGAGAGAAAACAAGAAGTAAATAGTGAATGAGAGAGATCCATATAAAACATAACTCATCAAGGACAAAATGGGAATACAGATAAAACAGAACATGCGCGGAGTACATGTTTTGCCAAAATTACGACGGAAATCAGGATTTGCCAAATCTCCAAAACAAACATCAAATCTTACTATATACTCCAATTTTCCTTTTTTTTTCAACTTTGATCCATGCTAAAGTTGAGCATCAGTCGACTGGCATATGGATGTGTTAACAATTAAGAGGTATATGGTTCAAATTTTCTTACCCCTATTGTACTAAAAACTTCAACTTGATCTATACTAAATTTTGGATTTTTTACGGATGAGGGATTACATACATTTTGAGACTGTAACATCATTTCCCCAACATTTGGAAAATAATGAAAAATGATCATCTACTATGGTCACAATGCATTAAGAGCGTGTTAATTATCCATATTGTCACTCGCGATTTTAGTCGGTGTGAAATTAAGATCGATCATACAATATGCTCTCACATACTATAGTTCTTTCTCTCTCGCTCCTTTGCGCTCTTCCTTCCTCTCTCACTTGAGTTTGTGTTCGTGCTTGCGGCTCTGGACCTTCATTAATAGTGCAGGAGGGGTAGACTGGATAACTCGCTATTAATAAGCTATGACCATGAAAGAAAAAAAAACTTCGATTTTGATCTCGTTGGCCTTTTGATTTGTAATTTTATGGAGAATTTTCACAGATAGAAAAAAAATGTCAAACTATTTACAGAAAATATATAAAAAAAAAAAACATTGATAGACTTCTACAGCATCTATCAGTGATAAACTTCTATCATTTTTATCATTGATAGACTTCTATGAATGTCTATCATAGCTATCTAAAAATGTTGTTATTTTGTGTAAATAGTTTCCCTTATTTTTCTATTTTTAAAAATTTCTCTAATTTTATTTAGGATTCTTTTCCCCTAAAATTGATGTTTTTTATGTTTAAATCGTGTTGATATGGTTCAAAGTAGCCGTATTGATTTAAATATTCATTTGTTACTTTCTTTTTTTAGCCACTAGGTTATAATTTGGGGCTAGTTACAAATTTTTCTAAATTTGCTCCATAGGATTCTATAATGACTTTAAATCTTGTTTTATGTAATTCTACCTTTATGCTCACACAAGTTTAAATTTTTTTTTTTTTTTTTGTCTTCAAACTTTTAAAGGTCTATTTTAGCCCCTCAACTAAAAAAATAATTATTTTTATTTTTATTTTTATTTTGTTCGTGATAAATTGATGGTGTGATTTGAGTTTGTATACTAACATGTTAACATGAACGTAATTTAAAGTCACATAGGTTAAAGGCAAACATCGAACAAATAGTATTAAATGAAAAAATAGCAAACTTGTCAAGGAATTCGATCAAAGTCCTACATCGATGTTAAATAAGAGGATGATCATGAGTTTATAAGGGAAGACAACTATCTCCAATGGTATGGGACCTTTTGGGTGAAACCAAAAGTAAATCACGCGGGTTATGCCCAAAGAATACAATATCATACCATTGTAGAGATATTTGGAGGTCTGTTGTCCCTAACAAAAACAATGACTAAAATAGTTGTTTTAAATTTTTAAAGACTAAAACAGACATTATGAACATTTATGTACCAAAATGAAAGAGAAATAAAAATTTAATGATCAAAATAGACATCTTGAAAATTTAGAGACGAAAATGAACAAACTTTAATAGTTTATAGACTAAAGTATGATTTAATCCTTCTATAATTTTCAATTTGATTTGGTTCAGTTTCAATTTTACCCTTAGTAACTAAAAACAAAAAAAGATAAAGATAAAGGTAAAGGTAAAGAAAAGATAAATCGTAAAGAAAAGATAGCATAACAAAGTGTTAAATTGGAAGAGCTAAGGCCTTGACATTTTTTGCAAACTTTTTTGAGTAAAAAGATTCTGAAATTTTTTTTCTTTAAAGTTCTTTTTTTTATATGGTAAATAGGCCTCATGTGTGAGATTTACAAGCCTCGGTGACAAGTTAATTGGGCCACATGTCACAATTATTTTTTCTA